>CM035154.1:50399962-51666552 GCA_020205615.1 Panax quinquefolius | reverse complement strand
AATAGAATAATTATAAGAAAATTGAATACTTTCATTTCATAAAATTCGGGGTCTCACAGTCAACGTGGTTTGACCACCTATATCTTACAATCTATACACGATCTGGACTTGATTCAAGTTCCAGATCAAAGATCTCATAGCATACTACATGTTCAGACCTTAAAACAACAAAAACACATAACATACCTAGATCTATGGGACCTGACATTTGGTTGTTAGACCATATTTCTCAGTTTTCCAGATTTTGAAAAACATTAAATTTGAGCCTATAGATGTTATGAATCTAACATCTATCAACCCAGATCACTTAATAACACTATATTCAACATGTTAAAACACTTAAACACCAAATCTAACATGGCTTTAATGATCAGATCTTAAACTAGGGTTATACCTTTCTTTTGAACAAATTAGGAATCTGAGCTTCTGATATGTTATGAATGTTAGTGGGGCTTGAATTGGGGACTGAAATGCCAAAGGTTTTCGTGAGTTTTAGAGAGAGAGGGTCTAGGATGTGTGTATGTGTGCAAATGGGGTAAATAATGAACTTTCTCTCTCTTGATCCTTATATATTAACTCATATGCAATGAATTTGGCTGGTGGATTGGCTGATGGCTGGAGATTTAAGTCACATGGGCAATCTAGTTTGGTCACCCACTCCATATTTTATCAAGATTTGCAAGCAACATATTAAACAATTGAAAAAGAGCATAATTATCTTTTGGCTGGCAATTTTAATGGTATGATGGTAACTTAGCAAACTCTTAGGGTTTAACCCTAATGTTAAAAAAAATTATTAGTTTCAAGGATTTCTAATTTGGCTAAAAATGTAAAATTCTAGTTTCTAAAAATAAACAATTAGGGTTTCATAATTACATTTAATTTCTAATTACTTAGAACATAAAAATTAGATTTAAGATTTACAAATTTTAATTAAGATTGCTAAATTAGCATTTAGGGTTCATAAATTAGCATTTAGGATTCCTAATTGGACAATTAGAGTTTTAATTAATAATTATGGTTTTCTAAGTAATAATTAGGGTTTTCCCTAATTAAAATTAAGCTTCATACTTTAGCGATTAGGGTTCTAGTTTAGTAATTAGGGTTTCTAATTACTAATTAGGGTTTATAAATTTGAAGTTAGGGTTCCTAATTTAGAAATTAGGGTTTCTAATAATTAGGATTTTCCTAATTAAGATTAGAATCTATAATACTAATTATTAATCACATAATACAGTTACTAAACAGTCTTGAACTTGTGTTTGGTTTTCAAATTAGGGTTTAACACAATAATACTAGGTTTTAGCATGATAAATCATAATTGACCATCCAATATCAGTCTACACATATATAGTACATATTTATAGCACTGAAATATAATTAATATAATATTATTATTCTCATTCCTTGTTTAAAATCAAAAATTAGGATTTGGATTCCATATCCGATTTACGGCATATATAGCATTGTTAATTAAGTTAAAATAATTAACTTAATAATCTGAACTAAAATTCATATAACAAGATAATTATTATAATAATTCCAATAATCCTTTTATATATTATTTAAATAATATATAATCATATTTTCATGGAAAATAAATAATAAAAATGTTTTTTTACTACAAAACTAATTATAAAAATATAATTTATAATGGACAATAATTCTAAGAATTTTTTTTGAAATTACTCATGTAATAAATAAATTTTTATTTATCACATAAATACATATACTTTACCTTGCACATATATTCCCACCTTTATAAAAAAAATTATATACAAAATTTTTGATTTAATTATATATAAAATATCGGGTTGTTACATTCACCCTCCTTTATAAAGATTCCATCCCCGGAATTACCGTTTTCAAACTTATACATATAAGGGTACATAGCATACACAGTCATTTCAAGTAGATCTTGATCAGATTCGATCGAACTGGTCTTTAACTATTCAACGTAAAGTTTGTCTATCTGATTAAACGGAAATTTAATTTCTAATAGAACTCAAATTCCTCCTACAGAATTTATTTATAAAATAATTTGCTATATAAAGGAAAATCATGTATAAAACTAAAAGTTATTCAAATAATACCCTGAGTTCCATCACCAGCTACCACGGTATCCTGGACCGTCATGTTGAAGACTCTTGCGGTTGATTTTGTTGGCTTGTTGGATGAAGTTGGTCCTGTGATCGTCACAGTCCCACTGCCTTTCGATGTGGTTACGCTTCATGCCTCCATTCTTCTTTTTGGACTGTCTTTCACCTTATGCTCCATCGACCCGCATAGAAAACACCCGCTGTTCATTCTTGGATTGGGGTAGTTGGGAGAGATATGGCCCTCCTGCCCGCACTTGTATCACACAAATTTTCCTTTCAGACACTCGCCCGAGTGATTCTTCCCACAATTCTTACACTGAACAACCCGTTTCTTCACACCTTCCTGTTTTACCTGAATATTCCCAAAATTGAACCCCTTCCTCTTGCCATTACCACTCCTACTTCCACTATTAATTTCCACCTTCCTAGCTCCCTCGACTTTGCCTTTGTTCTTCTTCTCCTTGTTGTAGAGGCTCATGGCCTCACTCCCTTCTTCAGCTATAATAGCTTTTTCCACGAGTGTTGAAAAAGTATTTATCTGCAACACTGCCACCTTGTTATAGAGCCAAGGTTTTAATCCCAGCTCAAACCTCCTTGCCTTCCTAGCCTCCGTATCAACTTGATGCGGAGCGAACCTAGCTAATTCATTGAACTTTGTGGCATACACCGCAACAGTCATGTTCTCCTTCTTTAATTCCAGAAACTTCATCTCCATCCTAGACTGCATACTAGATGAAAAATAGTTTTTGAAAAACAAAGTTTTGAACCTAGCCCAAGTAACTACACCTTCTCCTGCCCTCGCTTGATTTGCCTCCCACCAAAAATTCGCTTCACCCTTCATCATATAGGTGGCAAAATCTGTCTTTTGCCCCTCAGCTACCCTAGCTATCACAAATGCTTTTTCAATTTCCTTAACCCAAGTTTGGGCTTCTACAGGGTCAATTGTACCTCTAAATTCGGGTGGTCCTACAGCCTTAAAATCTTTGAAATTTGCCAAGCGATTGCCTGGTTAATTCCCTGCAGCTGGCATTCCCTGCTGCATCGCTTGTGCTACCATGTTCGCAGTTTTGCATCGGGTCTGCTTGTTGTCCCCCAGCGTTGTTGACAGATTCTTCTGCCCTTTGATTTCAAGTTTGTCATCTTGGCGGCATTATCTGGTTAAATAAGACCGTAAATTATTCTTTACATTCTAAACCTTATCATATAAGTTTCACGTCTCAAACTTATTTCATTAATCAAACATAGATTCATATTCATTAATTTAAAGTACTTTACATAACATAGCATATACCGTTATCCCTTTGTGACCACAAAAGTCGGGACTTACGGCTTTAACTTATACAAAAGTAGAGAATATTGCATTTCATGCACATACTTATCACATATATTACATCGAACACACCTACTCAACAGAACCTATACTACCTATTTACTACGCCTTTTCTTGATCTTGGACAACCTTTCGCCTGATGACATTCTATTCCATAAATAAAACAGATACCTTACTTTGGATTGGGACAATGAGGAGAGAAATTTCCCTCATATCCGCAATTGTATCAAACGTTTTCCCCTTTCCGGCATAAGTCTTCATGTTTTTTGTTACAGTTTGTACACTTCTCTATTAGGTTAAGGTTCCCTTGGTTGTTATCAGAATTTCCTATATCACGGTCTTTCATCTTTCTTTTCCCCTTCTTGCTCGGAGCTGCACCCGACTTATTGCTTTTGGCTCCCATTTAATCAATTTGGATTTTAAGCTTATCTTGTTCTTCCATTGTTTCTGTTAATGCTTTCTGCAATTGACTATTTAACAGCTTTTTTATTTTCCACAGCTTTTCCAGAGAAGAAACCTTGTTCCTCAAATTCTGCACTTTCATTGATGCTTGATCAGCTCCAACTTCAGTGTCTGAATCACTATCTGTCAGTTCCACCATTTCCGGATCTGGTACTACGTTTTCCATAATAACCACCTCATCGAGGTTGTTTTCATTTTGAGCTTCTATTTCAACTATTGGCTTTGATATTGGCTCCTACTTTACGATTTGAGGGTATCCTAATTCTTTTCCACCTGACATCTACACACATAAATTATCTTGATTAGCATATAGTATATATGTGACGCCCCCAAAATAGGTCCACACGACCCATTCTGAGTCGCCAGATATCACATTACAAAAATAAAATACAAACTTTATTTATACAACCGTTGAACTGTCATGCAGAGTACAACAACACATAAGCTGTGAGTTTTAATATAAATGAATGTAACTCTCATGGTGCCTCGACCACAACACCTTACAATGGTACTTTACATAAAAGTACAGTTAATAACTATTTTAGAAATTAAAATCTTTGAAAAATGCTCAAGGAAACCTTCGTACATGGGAGGCCGTACATCTAAGTTATGATAGATATCATATGACTCGAGGACCCAATAGACCCCAAAGAAAAATGAGAAGATTATTATCATGTTCTTTCCAATGGTGAGTCTTCTCTTGACATATAATTATCTCCATTGTCTCCAAGTGATAATTATATTTCAAACAAAATCCAAGATTATATAGGTAGTGCTCATAGATATAATCAGCAAGTACATGTGCACAACCCTGTCTTATGATAACACGAGGTCGTCTGTCATTAGACATCTTGTATGATAGTGGCAAAACGCCCTTCCAAAGTTGGGTTCACCTCACCTTATTGGGTTTACCAAAATCAACAGTTAAAATGACGTATAAAATACGACGCATTTATCTATAATTCTCAATTAAATTATTTCCATACTGTTTTAATGGAAACCTCAACAGCTATAGACCATCGTTCTATTCCCCTGTTACCCCCGCTCGACCCAGCTATACTCTTATTACCTGAAAGGAATCGTGAAGCAAAAGGTTGAGCACAACTAGCCCAGTAAAGAATATCATGACTAAAGATAATTAAATTATCAATAGCCTTCGTCAGTAATAAATCAGAGATTTAGAACATATGGTAGATGATAAAACTTTTCAACCATAGTAGCAACAGAACGAGCAATCCATTAGAAGAGTCAAATAGACTATAAATTCTATTAACTTCTCCATGTTAAAAGTCCACCAACCATGTTTTATCCCTATAACATCAATCAATAGTTCCTGTCCACAATTATTCATAATCATAATTGTGATTCTAAATTCCACTTCGCACCCAGGACGAAGATAATTTTCATCACATGTCTTTACCTGAAACATTAAATATCCTGGTTATACCAAATCACATTTCCTGTTCATAATCATACTAATAAATTCATCTTTGTACTACGGGCCAAAGATATTCATTAACAGTTCATCTTTTCACCATGTGCCAAAGACATGCAACATATATTTTTAGAAGAGTCAGTAGAGCATGATATCTACTATCTTCTATAAATTAAAAGTTTATTATCAATATTTTATCATTTGAAACTCGACTTAATAAATAATCCACATCATCAAATCATCCTTGCACTACAGCTAAGGATATTCGTTAGTATCACGACCATTTAATTATCTATGCACTACGGCCAAGGATATTCGTGTTTTCACCAATGGTCATGATTATACCAAATAATCCCTGGTCAAAATCATACCAACAATTGTCCATCAAAGCACTACGGGCCAATGAGGACTTTTACCACATCATTTGTAACATTACGGGTCATGATTATACTAAATGATCCCTGGTCATAATCATACAAATCAACAGTTCATCTTTGCACCCTTGGCCGAAGATGACTTTCATCACAATATAAGCATGAGGATGATAACAATGATATAAGCATTAATCAAACGAAATCAAGGATAATTATTAAAGACTTTAGATTTATCCAGAGTTTAATAATGTCCAAATTGTCAACAAGATATTACTTTGTGGAGTAAAATTCAAGAATAATATCCATGTATCAAAAATAATTTGGACAGAAAAGAAATAAATTTTTTGGTGAATAGTACCCGATGAATAGTACTTTGGGAATAGTACCCTGTGAATAGTACTTTGGGAATAGTACCCCGTGAATAGTACCCCAGCATGAAAAGTGCCCCAAATATCCAAGTGAATAATATTAAAGTGAATAGTAACCCATGAATAGTAACTCATGAATAGTATCCCGGCATGAAAAGTGCCCCAAGTACCCGAGTGAATAATATTTAAGTGAATAAGAATTGGGTGAATAGTAACCCATGAATAGTAACTCATGAATAGTACCCCGACATAAAAAATGCCCCAAATACCCGAGTGAATAATATTATAGTGAATAGTAATCGGATGAATAATAACCCGTGAATAGTACCCCGGGTGAAAATATTGATATTTAATAAGAAAGTTCAGATTAATATTCCAATAAAATGATACTGGATGAAGCGCAAAACTCAAGGATATTCCACTAATTTCAAGGATTATAAAAGCAATACTTACCATAGTAAGTTTAGATTTAAGAATATGAAAAGAAATAACATACTGAAATCAGAATGGATATTCACCATCATACGATGACGTAATCCGGCGTGAGACAAAAGTTATTCGACATATTAAAGGATGAATACGAAAAATAGTATTCCTTATGAATATGAAAGAAATAATACCCCTTACCAAATAAAAATAACATCTCTTACCATAGTAGAAGATTGGATACTGCAATAGTGAAGTAGCAGAATACTCTTCTTCTTTCTCTCTATAGTTTCTCTCTCTATAGCTTCTCTTGTGAGTCTTAGTGAATTGGTGAGAATGAAAGAAGAATTAAGCTTCTATTTATAGGAGAAATGACTAAATAGTAATTAATTCGTGAATGATCCAGATTGATTTACTATTAGAACGGACGGTCCATATTGATTACTATTAAAACCACAACCGACTGTCCATATTGATTAACTTTTAAAACCACCACCGACGGTCCAGATTGATTTACTTTTAAAACCACCACCGACGGTCCTAATTGATTTACTATTAAAACCATCACCGACGATCCAGATTGATTTACTATTAAAACCACCATCAGTGGTCCAGATTGATTTACTATTAAAACTACCATCAATGGTCCAGATTGATTTACTATTACAACCACCATCAATGGTCCAGATTGATTAACTATTAAAACCACCATCAATGGTCCAGATTGGTTATCTATTAAAACCACCATCGATGGTCCAGATTGATTTGTTATTAAAACCACCACTAATGGTCAAGATTAATTTAACTTATTACACTTTAGTACCCCAAAAGTTTTCGAAGTTTGCATTATTCCCATCTAACTTTTGTAATTCACTTATCTTCAATTAATACATTCTTAATACTTCAAGAATTATTCATCATTAATATTATAACTTACAATATTGACAACTAAATCATTCCCAGGTAAGAGAGGGCTTTTCGATAAAGATTTTTCTTTATCGGTGCACAATTAGGTGACCAAACCTCTTTCCTCGACAGAACTTTCTAGACATTGTCAATAATGTAAATAATCATATTAATAAATGTGTTTTCTCAATTATTGATTTAATAATATAAAATATTATGCAGATGATACTGTGACAATAATTGAATCAAATAACGTGAGATATTATGCAACAATTACTGTAGCAATAATTGAGTAAATTGAGAGGCTTCTTACGTAAGCATCAATAATTAATACCATGTGCTACTATACAACCACGCGTATTACTGTATTTTTACCACCGGGTATTTCAATAGTTTAACGGTAAGACTTTTGCCATTATTTTTATAAAAAGTTATTTCTATCGTTTTCTAACTCCAACTGTTATTCTGTTATGAGGTCCACCAATGATGGTGTCGTCGAACGAATATTCCCCGACAAAAGAATATTCCCCGACAAAAGAATATTCCTCGACCAAACGAATATTCCCCGACACAACGAATATTTTATATCAACGTGCTTACTTGCAAAATTTTCAAATATCGCCCTTAACTTTAACCTTTTATCAATTTAACCATTTACTCAATAAAATAATAATTATAAGAAAATTGAATACTTTTATTTCATAAAATTTGGGGTCTCACAATCTCCCCTCCTTATGAAATTTTTCCCTCAAAATTTACGTACCTGGTAATTCGAAGAGATGAGAATACCTTGATTTCTTTTCAGATTGTACATTCCCAGTTATTTCCTCTGTATCATGATTTTCCCATTACTCATCTTCTGTATTTCAGATACCATTCTAGAATACATTTTCAAAACAAAGGTTAATTGATTTGTCAACTTAAGTAAGAAAATTAACCTTAGGTAGGACACAAACTAGCGAAGGATATTATTCATCTCTCCCCTCTTAGTTCTAATCTCGGATCTCCGCCAAAGACCATATCCCTATGCTCTGATACCATTTGTGACACCCCCAAAATAGGTCCACACGACCCATTCTGAGTCGCCAGATATCACATTACAAAAATAAAATACAAACTTTATTTATACAACTGTTGAACTGTCGTGCAGAGTACAACAACACATAAGTTGTGAGTTTTAATACAAATATAAGTAACTCTCATGGTGCCTCGACCACAACACCTTACAATGGTACTTTACATAAAAGTATAGTCAATAACTATTTTAGAAATTAAAATCTTTGGAAAATGCTCAAGGAAACCTTCGTACATGGGAGGCCATGCATCTAAGTTATGATATATATCACATGACTCGAAAATTATCCTTGGTTGACCCAATAGACCCCAAAGAAAAATGAGAAGATTACTATCATGTTCTTTCCAATGGTGAGTCTTCTCTTGACATATAATTATCTCCATTGTCTCCAAGTGAGAATTATATTTCAACCAAACTCCAAGATTATATAGGTAGTGCTCATAGATATAATCAGCAAGTGCATGTGCACAACCTTGTCTTATGCTAACACGAGGTTGTCTGTCATTAGACATCTTGTATGATAGTGGCAAAACGCCCTTCCAAAGTTGGGTTCACCTCACCTTATTGGGTTTACCAAAATCAACAGTTAAAATGACGTATAAAATACGACGCATTTATCTATAATTCTCAATAAAATTATTTACATACTATTTTAGGGGAAACCTCAACAGCTATAGACCATCGTTCTATTCCCCTGTTACCCCCGCTCGACCCAGCTACACTCTAATTACCTGAAAGGAATCGTGAAGCAAAAGGGTGAGCACAACTAGCCCAGTAAAGAATATCATGACTAAAGATAATTAAATTATCAATAGCCTTCGTCAGTAATAAATCAGAGATTTAGAACATATGGTAGATGATAAAACTTTTCAACCATAGTAGCAGCAGAACGAGCAATCCATTAGAAGAGTCAAATAGACCATAAATTCTATTATCTTCTCCATGTTAAAAGTCCACCAACCATGTTTTATCCCTATAACATCAATCAATAGTTCATGTCCACAATTATTCATAATCATGATTGTGATTCTAAATTCCTCTTCGCACCCAGGACAAAGATAATTTTCATCACATGTCTTTACCTGAAACATTAAATATCATGCTTATACCAAATCACATTTCCTGTTCATAATCATACTAATAAATTCATCTTTGCACTACGGGCCAAAGATATTCATTAAAAGTTCATCTTTGCACTACAGGCCAAAGACATGCAACTATATTTTTAGAAGAGTCAAGTAGAGCATGATATCTACTATCTTCTATGAATTAAAAGTTTATTATCAATATTTTATCGCTGAAACTCAGCTTAATAAATAATCCACATCATCAAATCATCCTTGCACTACAGCTAAGGATATTCGTTAGTATCACGACCACGAATTATCTATGCACTACGGGCCAAGGATATTCGTGTTTTCACCAATGGTCATGATTATACCAAATAATCCCTGGTCAAAATCATACCAACAATTGTCCATCAAAGCACTACGGGCCAATGAGGACTTTTACCACATCATTTGTAACATTACGGGTCATGATTATACTAAATGATCCCTGGTCATAATCATACAAATCAATAGTTCATCTTTGCACCCTTGGCCGAAGATGACTTTCATCACAATATAAGCATGAGGATGATAACAATGATATAAGCATTAATCAAACGAAATCAAGGATAATTATTAAAGACTTTAAATTTATCCAGAGTTTAATAATGTCCAAATTGTCAACAAGATATTACTTTGTGGAGTAAAATTCAAGAATAATATCCGTGTATCAAAAATAATTTGGACAGAAAAGAAATAAATTTTTTGGTGAATAGTACCCGATGAATAGTACTTTGGGAATAGTACCCCGTGAATAGTACCCAGCGTGAAAAGTGCCCCAAATATCCAAGTGAATACTATTAAAGTGAATAGTAACCCATGAATAGTAACTCGTTAATAGTATCTCGACATGAAAAGTGCCCCCAAATACCCGAGTGAATAATATTTAAGTGAATAGTAATCAGGTGAATAATAACATATGAATAGTAACTCGTGAATAGTACCTTCGGCATGAAAAGTGCCCTAAATACCGAGTGAATAATATTATAGTGAATAGTAACCAGGTGAATAGTAACCTGTGAATAGTACCTCGGGTGAAAATATTAATATTTAATAAGATAGTTCATATCAATTTTCCAATAAAATGATACTGGATGAAGCGCAAAACTCAAAGATATTCCACTAATTTCAAGGGTTATAAAAGCAATACTTACCATAGTAAGTTTACATTTAAGAATATGAAAAGAAATAACATACGAAACTGCAAATGGATTTTCACCTCATCATACTAAGACGTAATCCGCTGCAGTAAAGTTATTCCGATATATTAAAGGATGAATACGAAAAATAGTATTCCTTATGAATACAAAAGAAATAATACCTCTTACCAAACGAAAATAGCATCCCTTACAAACGAAAATAACATCCCTTACCTTAGTAGAAGACTAGATACTGCAATAGTGAAGTAACAGAATACTCTTCTTCTTTCTCTCTATAGTTTCTCTCTCTATAGCTTCTCTTGTGAGCCTTGGTGAATTGGTGAGAATGAAAGAAGAATTATGCTTCTATTTATAGGAGAAATGACTAAATAGTAACTAATTCATGAACAATCCAGATTGATTTACTATCAGAACGGACGGTCCATATTGATTACTATAAAAACCACAACCGACAGTCCAGATTAATTTACTTTTAAAACCACCACCGATGGTCCAGATTGATTTACTTTTAAAACCACCACCGACGGTCCAGATTGATTTAATATTAAAACCACCACCGATGATCCAGATTGATTTACTATTAAAACCACTATCAATGGTCCAGATTGATTTACTATTAAAACCACCATCAATGGTCCAGATTGATTTACTATTACAACCACCATCAATGGTCCAGATTGATTAACTATTAAAACCATCATCAATGGTCCAGATTGGTTATCTATTAAAACCACCGTCGACGATCCAGATTGATTTGCTATTAAAACCACCACCAATGGTCAAGATTAATTTAACTTATTACACTTTAGTACCCCTAAAGTTTTCCAAGTTTATATTATTCCCCTCTAACTTTTGTAATTCACTTATCTTCAATAAATACATTCTTAAAACTTCAATAATTATTCATCATTAATATTATAACTTACAATATTGACAACCAAATCATTCTCAGGTAAGAGGGGGCTTTCCGATAAAGATTTCTATTTATTGGAGCACAATTAGGTGACCAAACCTCTTTCCTCGACAGAACTTTTTAGACATTGTCAATAATGTAAATAATCATATGAATAAATGTGTTTTCTTAATTATTGATTTAATAATATAAAATATTATGCAGATGATATTGTGAAAATAATTGAATCAAATAACGTGAGATACTATGCAATAATTACTGTAATAATAATTGAATAAATTGAGTGGCTTCTTACGTAAGCATCAATAATTAATACTATGTGCTACTATGCAACCACGCGTATTACTGTATTTTTACCACTGGGTATTTCAATAGTTTAACGATAAGACTTTTCCCTTTATTTTTATAAAAAGTAATTTCTGTCGTTTTTTAACTCCGACTGTTATTCCGTTGTGGGGTCCACCAATGATGGTGTCGTCGAACGAATATTCTCCGACGAAAGAATATTCCTCGACCAAATGAATATTCCCCGACACAACGAATATTTTATATCAACTTGCTTACTTGCAAAATTTTTAAATATCACCCTTAACTTTAACCTTTTATCAATTTAACCATTTACTCAATAAAATAATAATTATAAGAAAATTGAATACTTTCATTTCATAAAATTCGGGGTCTCACAATATACACATAACAAACAATAATTTTTATATAGGTTATCTTTTATTTTATTTGACGATGAATTTATTTGATTCATCTCTTTTTAAACTCTATATGAGTTATTTGTATTTTTAACGTTTCTCTTTGTCCTAAGGTTATAGCCTAAGGTCTATCCCACCTAAGGTTTCTAACCCTAAAGCCTTGATACCAACCTTTGACGCCCCCAAATTCAGGTACTTGAAACCCGAACTCGGTGTTTCACGATACCATTTCTATGAGCAGAATAATACTAATAATAATAACAATAATAATATAAATACCAAAATTAATTTACATATATATCATAGTCTAATCCCAAGTACGTAACCTTTAATACATTCATTATAATACATGATAATAATAAGTATCATCCTTATCTTAATAAAGCCAAACTATTACATAATATATAGCTAGCATAACACTCATTTAACAACTTTCCCTTTTCCTTTATTCTTGGCTGAACCTTCTGGTTGTTCATACTTAGCTGAAAACATTTAAATTAAGCAAGGAGAAGCATTTGAGTGCCCAGTAAGTAATAGCAATCAATAACAGTTAGCTGAAGAAAGTAAATATTTTCCGTGAATAACACTTTTACAACGAATCAACATTTGTGAAGTAAGCTGAACCAATAATAAACAACATATCATTTTGATTTCAAATTTTGGAAACTACGTACTGACTATAAATGAGGATCAGTCGACAGACTATGAATATTGTTTTCTATTTTTGAAAAGGTTAAATGAACTTCATCTCAGAAAATCAATCATAACTTTAAAGCACGGGGTGATTAGCTTTATACCTCAGTATTGATCAATACTATGTACAAGAATGATATTTTAATCAAAGATATCTCGCCTTTAAAGCGCAGTAAAAGTTTTCAGATTCGGGATGTTCATATTTAGTTTAGAATCCAACCAAAACAATTCGGTTGGATACAATAAAGTTTTATCTTCAGGCAACAATATTTTTTAAATTTGTCTAATTTGAATCAAATAGCATGTACAACTTTTAAGTCAATGTATACATACACGGAAACCAATAAGTATGTACCAACATGTGATAAAATATAATGATTATCCAAGTGAGGACACTTATATAACTATATATAGAAATTAATAAAATGTAATATATATCTTGATCTATAATAATGTAATTAAGGAACTTGTACAAATATTATAATCTAATAACTTACTTATACGTAATCATTGCATAAGTATATACAAAGGTTAAGATATTTGAACAATGAAAAGAATAGTTCGATATTTACTTACGCATGTCCATTGCGATAAAGTAAATGCAAAGATAGGATCTTCACACGATCTGCTGCTTACACAACTTAGTTTTATCTTTTATATCAAGCCCTGTCATTAATAAGATCATTTTATCGATTAGAATAACATATCATATCACATAGTACTGCTATTTGCAATTAGCACATAACCTAATCACATTGTCACATATGTTTAGCAGTTATTTCATTACAAACAAACACATATACAGATAATTTATATAAGTCTAGATCAATTTCTAAAATATTTCGGTGTACCGACGGCTTTATCGGGTAATTATCGAGTCTAAGACTCTATCCTGTAGTTCAATATAACTTAAACATCGGTCAGATTATTTTTAAATGACTTATAATAATTTTTAAACAATTATTATAATTTATCATGATTTCTCAAACACCGAAATCATTATTAAATGATTTAAATATTAAATAATTCTATTATCATTAATTTTTAAATAATATTAAACTATTAATGAACCCATTGCCAAAATATTAAAGTTATTTATAATAACTTAAAATATTTTTAAAGTATTAATATTACTCTTAAATGATTTTTAAAACAATTAAAATCATTTTAAATAATTATCATTAATATTTATATATTAATGCATTAGTTATCAAAATATTAAGAGTCATTAATTATAACTTAAAATATTTTAAATTTATTTATATCCTTTTTAAATGATTTTTAAATAAATAAAATCATTTTTTACTATTTATTTAATATAATTAATAATTAAATCTAATATCATTAATATTAAATTATTAATGAAATTATCCTTTAAATATTAAAAGTTATATTTTATAACTTAAAATACTTTTATAATACTTAAATAATTTTTATATGATTTTTAAATCAATAAATCTATTTTTCCATAATTTATTTAATAAATTTATTAAATAAATTAATTATCATTAATATTAATTAATTAATAAAATTCATCACAAAATATTAAAAGTCATTAAAATAACTAAAATATTTTCTTATAACATAATATAATTTTAAATAATTTTTAAGTATTAAAATCAATTTTAAACAATTTATTTAATATTATAATTAAATAAATTAAATACCATTAATATTCCAAAAATATTAAATATTAATGACATATATTCAAAATTATTAAAAACCCAATTTTTAGGCTTTAAAATAAATTTTAGTAATTTATTTTGTATTTTTAATAATTAAAACTATTTTTTTCTATATATTTATTAGAATAATTAATTTTAGAAAATAACTGTCACTAAAGGGTGCCTATAGCGACAGAATCGTCGCTATAGGTGTTCTTCAGTGTTCTTGGCCAAACCCAGAAACTCAAGTCAATGATCGAGTAAGCATGTTTGACCAACATTAAATCTTAACCTATGATGTTTCTAGGCAATCTAAAGCTTTGATCTTATAGTACTAGTGTAAGATTACATGATCAAACAACAAACATGACCAAACAACATAAAACCAACGAGATCTAAGCCTGCCCTACTTTGGGTTACCTAGAAATGAAGAACAGTTCAACTGCCCTACTTTGGGCTTCAACAACTTGTTGTACTTGCATTATTTTTATGATCTAATGGGTCCAGTGTGTAGCCAACATGTAAGTGAAAAGATCGATCACATAAAATACATATAACAACAACAGAATCACAAGATCCATTCCGGTCAAACCATGTTAGAAGACATGTTCATACGTTTTTTGGGTTACCCAGAAAACGTATTTCATGGTCGTCCGGCCTGGTTTGACCGTCCACAATGACCAACCTATTTGATGTTTAGGTGTTATAAAAGAAAGAATTTGTAGTCTATATAACATACTATAACCTAGATACAAAAACAAAAACATATCATCAAACCACTGTCAGATCCAAGCCCATCAAGATCCTGTCAGAACTTTCTAGGCACGTTCTGGGTTACCTAGAATCGTTCGATCATGGTCGGTCAATGTGGTTTGACCACCTACATCTTACAATCTGTACACGATCTGGACTTGATTCAAGTTCCAGATCAATGATCTCATAGCATACTACATGTTCAGACCTTTAAACAACAAAAACACATAACAGACTGAGATCTATGGGACTTAACATTTGGTTGTCAAACCATATTTCTCAGTTTTACAGATTTTAAAAAACATTAAATCTAAGCCTATAGATGTTTAACATCTATCAGCCCAGATCACTTAATAACACTATATTCAACATGTTAAAATACTTAAACACCAAATCCAACATGGCTTTAATGATTAGATCTTAAACTATAGTTACACCTTTCCTTTGAACAAATCAAGAATCTAAGCTTCTGATCTATTATGAATGTTAGTGGGGCTTGAATTGGGGACTGAAATGCCAAAGGTTTTCGTGAGTTTTAGAGAGAGAGGGTCTAGGATGTGTGTATGTGTACAAATGGGGTAAATAATGAACTTTCTCTCTCTTGATCCTTATATATTAACTCATATGCAATGAATTTGGCTGGTGGATTGGCTGATGGCTGGAGATTTAAGTCACATGGGCAATCTAGTTTGGTCACCCACTCCATATTTTATCAAGATTTGCAAGCAACATATTAAAGAATTGAAAAACGGCATAATTGTCTTTTGGCTAGCAATTTTAATGGCATGATGGTAACTTAGCAAACCCTTAGGGTTTAACCCTAAGGTTAAAAAATTATTAGTTTCAAGGATTTCTAATTTTGCTAAAAATGTAAAATTCTAGCTTCTAAAAATAAACAATTAGGGTTTCATAATTACATTTAATTTCTAATTACTTAGAACAAAAAAATTAAATTTAAGATTTACAAATTTTAATTAAGATTGCTAAATTAGCAATTAGGGTTCATAAATTAGCATTTAGGATTCCTAATTTGACAATTAGAGTTTTAATTAATAATTAAGGTTTTCTAAGTAATAATTAGGGTTTTTCCTAATTAACATTAAGCTTCATACTTTAGCGATTAGGGTTCTAGTTTAGTAATTAGGATTTTTAATTACTAATTAGGGTTTATAAATTCGAAGTTAGGGTTCTTAAATTAGAAATTAGGGTTTTTAATCATTAGGATTTTCCTAATTAAGATTAGAATCTATAATACTAATCATTAATCACATAATACAGTTACTAAACAGTCTTGAACTTGTGTTTGGTTTTCAAATTATGGTTTAGCACAATAATATTAGGTTTTAGCATGATAAACCATAATTGACCAACCAATATCAGTCTACACATATACAGTACATATTTATAACACTTAAATATAATTAATATAATATTATTATTCTCATTCCTTGTTTAAAATCAAAAATTAGGGTTTGGATTCCATATATGATTTACCTTGCATATATAGCATTATTAATTAAGTTAAAATAATTAACTTAATAATATGAACTAAAATTCATATAATAAGATAATTATTATAATAATTTCAATAATCCTTTCATATATTATTGAAAAAATATATAATCATATTTTCATGGAAAATAAATAATAAAAATATTTTTTACTACAAAACTAATTATAAAAATATAATTTATAATGGTCAATAATTCTAAGAAAATTATTTGAAATTACTCATGTAATAAATAAATTTTTATTTATCACAAATACATATACTTTACCTTGCACATATATTCTCATCTTTATAAAAAAAAATTATACGCAAAATTTTTGATTTAATTATATAGAAAATATCGGGTTGTTACACCCTGCACCGGCGCTACGACGCCGGTTCCCTTCTTATTCCTCGCGCTGCAGAGTCATATGCCAGTGTTGGACTTACTGGGTTGGCGTTGCTGCGCCACCCTCCTTCTTTCTCGCGCTGCATTGCCACTCTGCAGTGCCTTCTTCCCTGGGTTTGGCGTTGCGAGTGGTGTTGTCTTATAAGTATGACTAAGTTACTGCATGGCCAGTTCGAAAACTCATAAAAAATTTCTAAGTGTTGCACTGTTTTAAGACGCTTACTTCACAGTCTCATAACTTATTCGTTATAACTCGGAACGAAGTCGTTCCAAAGCCATTCTCTTCCTTATCTTACGTACTTCAACTACCCCGGACAGAAATTTCTTCTGAATTCGTTAATATGCCATTCATTTGGCTTAGATTTCCTCCTTTGTTCATTTTACGTTATTACTTCGTTCGTTCTTCATTCGTTCTTCATTTTTAATCGATATTTTGATTACGATTTCACGTTTCCATGGAATTTGGTGTTCTAAAACACCATTCCTTACTAATTTCACCAAATCGTTCATATGATTCATTCGGATCGTTCAAATTCATTACGAAACTCATACTTCCTTAAGAAATTTATAAACTAAACTTCTAATTCTTATTTCTTCTTTTTCTCATGATTTCAACCGTATGAAAATCATTCATAACATCTTTTATTTCTATTCTCATTAAGCTATGTTTTGAACACAAAAAAATAAAAGAAAATTTACTTAAAAGTTAGGTTTCGGATTACCTTTCTTCTTTAATCTCCTCCCGTTGGACAAAGTTTGCTCACGAGCTAACTTTTCCTCTTCCTTTTTCCTCCCATCCGAACTCTCTCTCCCTCTCTCTCTCTCTCTCTCAAGTGTTGGTGATTTTCAAAATCACCAACAAATGAATTAAGGCTTCCTTTTATAGAAAACCAAAGCTAGGGTTAAAATAGTTATTTCACCCCTAAAGTTACTATTCACACCTCCTTACTAAACCTCCTTACTATTCACGAAGCTTCTCTTGGAAGCTTTGTGGTTCCGTCTTCCGAAATTCGTTTGACAGTTCAAAAACTGCGATTCTTGAAATCCAAATATTTTTAGATATTTCGTCTTTCCTTTACCGATTAACTTTTACCTATTCTTTGGATCTCTGAAAAACTAAAAAACACTTTTTGACGTTAAGCGTTTTCCTTCACGTTTTCCCCTAACGTAGTTAAACGAATGAAAAGTACATAATAGTACTTTTCGTCATTTTTATTTTGTCTGATTTTTACACGTTTTTCGAGAAAAACTTTTATCGGCTTACTTAACTTTTCACGATATATTATCGTCAAATCTTTTAACGGAATGTCATTTCGACATATCGAACTCTCAGAAAGGCTTAGGTTATTCAAACCCTAACCCTTAAGGTTTTGCCGGGTGAATAGTGCATATTTCGTCTTTTCCTCAGAACTATTTTTGTTCCTGGAAAATTTTTATTTTTGTCTTGAAAATTCTTACTCATTCGGTCTAGCTCATAGCCAGAATCCTCCCGTTTTATATTCATCCTAGGTTCTAGAACGATTAATAAACACATAACACAGAATATTATTAATAAAAATTTATTTTTTAATAACTAATTCTTTAAATTTAAATTCTGAATAATCCGGATTCTTTGGGTTATTACACTTCCCCCTTATAAAAATTTTGTCCTCATAATTTCTTCAAACCACACTCATACCCGGGTCATCACATTCACTCCTTCTTCATAGAATTTCGCCCTCGAAATTTTAGCTTACCCTTCTTCTCAACTTCTCTTAAAAGAATTTCTTATCTTTCAAACATTTCCTAACCTTCATAACTTATCAAGAATTATGAAGTAGAATGAATAACGAGGAATATAAGAATTCCTTTAAAACATTTCATACTTTTGCTGAGGGGTCAAATTGACCATGAACTCTTACTAGGTTTAACAGCATGACGTCGTAACCCTTCTTTCACGGTCAGTTTACAATCACCCAGAATGTAAACTACCTTTTTCATACGTAAGCGATCAATGTAGGGTTTCGGCACAGAAACGCACAGCGGAATATAAGAATTTATAAAGCAATTTCCAAAACCCAACACAGGATCAATGCGAAACAAATTTAATTCAGTGGTTTAGAATTTATTACGATAACAGAAAACTCTGAAATCGCTTCGAATCTCCAACGCAATCCAAAAGAACTACGCCTCTACGGTATCCAAACGAATGCCCACAAATCGTCGCACGATTCTGTAATAAAGGGAGCTGTGGTACTAGCCACCAAAGGAATGGATTTTCTGTTTTCTCTCTAGTCTCTCTCTAAGAAATGCTTAGGTTTTTCGATATATATATATATATATATATATATATATATATATATATATATATATATATACAAATCATCCTTTTTAATTTAAATTCGTGATTTAAATACTATCAATCATATTGATATATTTAAATCCTTACAATTTAAATTAATTCCCTTTAATAACGTTCATGTGTGTGTGACCCATAGGTTATTATTACGTTAGCAATAATTTTAAAATCATATTACAAAATTATAAAGCAAAGTGAGCGGCATCTAGTAATGCATCACTGCTACCCAAGTAATAATAAGATCGATGATTCGATGTAACCTTTTCGTGACCAATGTTTAAATGTAATTTAATCCTTTTAACCTTAATATCCTAGATTAAACTCGAGTCATGGAATGTGTCATACTCTTCATAATTTAATATGAGTTTTTCTTGATCAATGAGTAGACTATATGAAACAAATCACTATTTAAGCATGGCTATGCATTTCATAGTCCTACTCAATCAAGAGGCTTGTGGATATTACCCCTAATATATAGGAGGGTTAAATTCCATCTAGATCACTCATATTCCCCACACGATTCATGATGTACCCAATAATCATCTTTATAGTCCACCCTATTAAAGGTGACATTTGATGATATCAAAGTACATAAATTCCCGTGTAGTAATATAGTGATTTTAGGCCGGAGGACCATTACATCATTGTCACTATGAGAATCGTTAATGACACTTTGCATACTGTTCCACATAGAATTCTCATGGTGGGCTTGTCCAATACATCGTTCTCTAACATGTACCTATGCATTGACTTAATATCTCATATATTTATGACCAATGAGATTTGATCATCAATCGATCCATCATACTAGTCTCAATGCATCATTGTTGTCCCATCAACAATGATACTCGACTAAAGGACATTTAAAAAGCAATGATACTAATTGTAATTATATAATCTCATGTTCAAGTCACATACTTGAAACAATATAATTTGTATACTATTCTAAGGAATTTTATTATGTTAACATTTATATAACGCGATAAATAAAACCATAATAAAATCATTCATTTATTCAATCAAATATAATATCAAAATGTTAAGCAATTATATCAAATAATTGGCCTCTAGGGAATAAACTCTAACAATCAACCCATTGTATAACCCCATTTCGGGGTGTGTTCACCTCAGACTCAATAGATTCTGCACCAAAACAATTTGGTTTCGCACAACTTTTTTAAAGAAAACTCGATTTTCTTTTAAACATGACATACCATTTGTCTAGCCAAATCAAATAGCTTAGACCATACCAATAAATTGGATATCAACTTGAAACATTCATCTAGTCAAATTAATTGACATCGACTACTTCTTCAAATTCCTTCACAATACATCAAAACGTTTTATGACGTCATGATACCGTACTTTTCACAGTACGTTAAGGACTTCGTCATTATACATCATACCATAGCGGGTTGTTGATCCTAAGATCACATCCAACATTAGGTTCAATTGCATTAACAACTCCATCCGTGCATCAAATGCACGGATGATATAAAATTCATTTTGATATTTAAAATTAATTTCTGTCTAGCCGAAATAATTAGCATAGACATACCAAGAATAGCTCTTTTAAAATCCATTGGTTTCAAAAAAATTGAACCAATTCTTTCCTTTTCAAAACGCACATATAAGCACAATTTCAATAAACTTCAAAATCTAGCGTAGCTAGATGACTTGGAATATCCTATTTCTCCATCTTCCTTCATTGTCTTACTTGCGATAATACTTAATCTTCTCTAGCACCTTCAATGCTAAGAATACAGAAAATAACTTGTTTTCAGTCTAAAAATTCCTATACTTTAGTATAGTCCGTCAACTTACCACACTTTATGTGTTTAAGAACTTTCCACAACCATATGTGTTTAAGAACTTATCTTCGTAATATGTAATCTAAGAACAAATCAAGGACTATCCATATGTTTTGGGCTCGGAAACATAGCATATAACTATGAGTCACAAACTTTTCATAAGTATGAGTTTCAAGAACTCGCACCTAACTTATCATTCTCTACTTATCAAGCATATATATGAGAAAAGATTCACCTTCTCGTTATATACATATTGATAGCGCGACATATTCCAATGATTATCACTATAATAAGTTAAGCAGTTGTTACACCAAAGCACAAACCTCCGGTCCATGATCTTCTTATCATTCTCCCAACAATTATAGTCTTAGGTACTCATACCTAAGATTTATAACCTATCAGCTCTGATACCACTTTGTAACGCCCCGAAATCTGATCTAACTTCACACCCGGATTTCGTACATCATGGTCCGACTTCTTTCCAAACATACATCATTATATAGTGAAATATAACAACATACATTCTCCATTCTCAAGTTCTAATACCTCATAACCTCGTTCATTACAAATAATTATAATTACATTATTCTTTACATCTTACACGAGTGACTTTCATCCGCCACCAAAGATACATAACAGTTCATTAAACTAGTCTATAGTTTAATTAAACTATTCTACATTACAAGTCTTTTCTTGATCTTTACGCTCATTCATCTAATGAATGGCACTTCTTCTGGATACCGATCAGCTTGATCTTTACGGGATTGTTAGGTTCTTCTAATCGTACGCTGAAAATGTTTTTCATTTAAAGTAAGTGTGAGCATTCAATTGCTCAGCAAGTCATAACAGTTAAACAAATAACTTCAAGAATTCAAACATTCCTTTAGATCTTTGATAACCAAACAAAGGTTGTGAAGCAGCTTAAATAATAGGAATAATCTCGATTCCTATTATTTTAAAACATTAGTCACATTCACTTTGAAATATTTTCATTCTTCTACCTTTTTCATACACATTCTGTCTGGCTAGAATCATTACCATAGACTTCACAATAACGGTTCATGTATAAACAAAACATTCTCATATTGAACAGTTCAATCATAGAACAGTTCATCTCATAGAAACACCGAAGTGTTAAAATTATGGCACAAGGCCTCATACATTCTACCACCTTGTACAAATATCACACATTTGCACATAGACAAAACTTCTCAAGTTTAACATCTGAGAAAGTTTAAGAAACTAGCATTCATTTAAAATATGAATGAAGTTAGGAAACTTTCCTTACGCATAGATATAGCTTAAAGTTTACATTGAACTGCTCATTCCAATTCCTATATATCACATAAGGAAAATAGCATAAAACAATTAGCCACATATTTGACTTACGTATTAGTTTACTTAACTTTACTTCTTAGGGTTCGCATTCTTGCAATATAAGTTTACGCGACCAACTTTCCTTACTGGTTTACGGCTTCATGACATACGGAGATGACTTACTCATACGATCATCATCTTTGATGATTTACATTCTTATCTTCTTCTTATAACTCTTCTAGGACTCAGCACACATCGTGTCTCTGCTAGTAGTCCATATGGTACTCTGAGTTGTTTCCCACAAACAACCAAAAAATAAGTTTCCGTCTCATCTACACTGTCTTTCACAGTGAGTTAGATCGGTTGCCAGTTTTGTATATACCTTCGCTCTCTGAAGGAATTATTTAGCCCAGCTCCCATATGTCAACCATCAAAGTTTACGATTATACCATAACCTAAACTTATTTCAACTTATCCGAACCATTAAGACTATAATGTTCGTTAAGTCAATTTCTTATTCCTTATGGCTTTCTGGCAACTAAGTGCCATACCTCAAGAATCATTCTTAGCGTCTAACTCATATAGTCTTTTGTATACTCATAACGATCATTAATGTTAATCATTAACTTGGCTTCTTTACAATATACGTCATTATCTTAAATTCAGTTCTTTACCGTTCACAGGTTTATTCATTGGTCTTCATTACTCTACGATTAAACCATACACAGGATGTAGGTTCTGTCCGTTTAATATTCGCGTACACTCAACCTTTACATCGGCCAAAGTGTTTAACGCTTAAATTTCATTCTAACATTCTTTATCCGACTCACATTCGTCTTTCGTTAATCTTATTACCGTTCATTATGGCTTTCTTGATAATTCATATCTTACTTACTACTTTCGTTATCCATTACATGAACCCCACATTCATTACTCTTTCTTAATGTTGAAGACATACAGTTCGTTGTATACTAAGACCGATCACTCATCGCAACTTCGTTACGTTTATATTCTTTATCTTTTAATCTCATTTAATCTTTCCGTTCAACCTTCATTAAAAGTTTAAATCACTTGTTTAAGTGTTACATTACGCGAACTATATGTTCTTTATCTTCCTTTACACTTCCCCCAAGAGTTGAGCAGTTAAAATCTCTTCTCTGGGCCTTGCCCAGCAACGGCGCTGCGGCGCCGGTTCCCTTCTTATTCCTCGCGCTGCAGTGTTGGGTAAAATATATATACGCACAACACGCAAGTATACGTGGTCAACAAGTAATATAGTAATGACTAGAGTATTGTTCCCACAGGGACAAATTAGTAAGAAATTTAACCTTACAATTATCAATTTCATATCAATCCTAATTTTATTAAACTATCCAACTTAAAGATTAAAATTATAAAAAACTAAATCAATAAATAAATATATTATTACAAAGCAATCACAAATATCAAAATTTGGAATTTCAAAAAATTAATGGAGAATTAGACTTATGATTTTACCCTAAGCTTCACTCTGATTTCAACACCTTTATTCCAATTCAATTCACTATCCCAGTTTATTAATCAAGAACACGAATGTAGTCCTAGCCACCTCTCGATGCACTAATACCATATTAACTTAAATCCACAAATTAGATAGAAACAAGTTAAACACCTTAATCAACTAACTCACTATATCTCTATGTGAATTATAATTAAAGAAGGTTTAAGATTAAGTTCTCTATCCGATTACATGCGACGTCAAACATATCTCTATCTTAGCGTTCATCAAGATTCTGCTATTCACAAAATTCATGAACACATGTTATATTAACTAAGTCTAAATTCGTATACCCTCTCTCGATTCCATACAAATCCACAAAGAATTGTTGATCAGGCAATTCATAAATTCAAGCTCAAATTAATATAGATAAACTGGAAAATAACTTATTGAACTAGAAATCAAAGGTTACAAAATCATCGTATCACTTAAGGATACACCATAAGTCTAAAAAGTGAATTAGTTCATCAAAAATGAAATAACAACTGAATAATTCAAAGATAACATTCTTCCAATTACAAATAAAAGACTAAGAAGAAGAATAGTGAAAAACACCCTTCATGTAGCCTAAATCTGCAATCATCACGAAAATCTCTTCAAAATCTCCCTCCAAAGCTTGCTGTAAAAAACTGAAATTGATCTATGTATTATGCCTTGTGTGTTGTTTAATTCGTTGTTAATTGAGCCATATACATCCAACACACGTTCTTGTCAAAGTTCTAAACTCATTAGAGTTCAATTGTAATTCAAATGCCAACAAACCATGTTCCAGCAGTGTTTTCAGCACATCAAGAGACTCAGCAGTCGAGACCCCCCGCCCCGGTGGGGGTATAAGCCTAAAACAGGCCCGCCCCGGTGGGCATCCTTTCTGTTAGTTGTTGTTGAAGACCCCCCACCCCGGCGGGGGTACATAGGCAAAAAGGGCCCGCCCCGGCGGGGGTCTATTCTGCAAATTGACTTTGCTAACTTCATGTTTACTTCCAGAAATGCTCCAAATAACTTCAATTCTTCGCTAAATGCCACAACAACCACCCTACACATAAAAGAACACAAAACAAATAAAAATGAACATGAAAACAAGAAAATAGCAACGCTTAAGCGTGAAATGGACAACGATTCGTGGATATGAAATCCACTTATCAAAATCCCCCAAACTTAAATAGTGCTAGTCCTCGAGCACAAAACAAGCTACATATTATGCAATGCAATGAGATGAAATGTATATGATCTAAATGATTACGAATCCAACAGTATCACAAAATCAAAACTTATCTCACTGGCCTCAAAGAAAACAAGAAAACTCTACAATATTAATCACCAAAACCAATCACAACTCCTTATTAATTCTCAAATCTTAAACCATTATCACTGGTATAGTGTGCGTGTGTGTTCAACATCCATGATAACTGATACGGACTCAAATTCAATACATAACCAATTTCTCAAAAGGAATCATACAGCGCAAACTTAAAAATTTCAAAAATAGGCCAATTACAACTAAAACTAAGCAATACTATATTCAAGGGTTTATGCAGGGTACTTATACATTATTTATATTATTTATTTATTTTTCCACGGGGGTTTTTTTGCTCTTTTCCCGTTTTATTGTTTCCTTTTTTTAGATATATACATGACTGTGCAATGTCTCATCCCATTAGGCTAATAGTGCTACCCCTTAGCGAGCTTTCTACCAACGACTCCCAGACCATAAAAGACCTTAGGGCGCTAGGTGTAAAGACAGACCCCTCGGGCGTACTTGCTCAAGTAACAAAGGCCCTGAAACAAGACTAATCACGATATATAATTCCTTTTTTTTCTTTTCTTCTTTTTTTTATAAAGCTTATATACCCCACATATAATCCATCAAACTTAGGTTCTTGCCTAATTTTCGCCTTTACTGCCCATCCTTGTAATTTTCTCATTTACCCTAGTATTATCCCATAGAAACTATTTATGTATCAATTTGAACTAACCAGTCACACAGATGTTATTAGCGTGCTAACCTTTTTATACCAGTTTCAAACAAGCACAAGATTCGATTCATAACAGAAATTATATCAAGTTCTAATAATCGATGTTGTATTGGTTAACTTATTCTCAATCTCATCATTGGCCCAAAATAACATGAACTACAACACTGTTGGACATATGCTAACACAATATTTAACTAAATATTTTTTTTTATATAGATATCATAACAGAATAAAATGCATTAATAACAAAATTAAAAGAAATGCAATAACAAAAATAACCTAAGCTACTATGTATGCACTTAAGCTATCATGCAACTATGTGACTTATATATATGCAACATTATAATTCCTAACTAATATGCAAAACTAGAATGCAATGACAAGTGTAAGCCTAACTAATACCATATGCATGTAAACAAGAATTTAAATCCCCCAAACATAAGTAATACAATGCCCTCATTGGATGAATAATTGCAATTAAGTGTGTGAGGACTTCCATGCAACCGCATAAGTCTGGGGAGGTGGTGGTTGATCTTCTTCTTCTGAATCACTTGGCGAAAACCTTGGCATTAGCATGGGCTGCTAATATGGAAATTGTGCAGCTGGATTGAAGCTCTTAAGTGTCGTGTTGAGTGAAGCAAAAGACATGTTCATAGCATCAAATATGTGGTCTTGCCTCAATACGAGTCGTCGCATCTCCCGACGTGTTGCCTTGTTGTGCGCATCCATTTGACGTTGAAATTCAAGAAACTGAGGACTGGATAATTCCTCAGGCTACGGTACCTGCTCGGTTCCTTGATCTCCCATAGCCTCATCCTCATCCTCTGAGGTGTCTGCAGCATCAACTTCGTCCTTCGAAGCTGATGGAAAAATAAAACCTAGACCTCGAGGATGGGAATCAACCCCTGCCCATACTAAATACCGCGTTATCATTCTGGAGTCTAGCAATTGCAGCGACATCTGTGTGGGTTCATCGTCAGACCATCATACACCTGCTTGGCGACACAACCCATATATGAGTGATGGGTGTGGATAGCCACCTAAAAAGTTTCCTCGTAAGCATCGGCGGATGGAAAAACATATAATGGCCCCGACATCAATGATGAAGTCTTGCACAATCACGTATAGCAGTAACGCCTTCTCTTCGGTCACGTCTGATGTGTGTTGGGACGGGTAAAATTTAGCACATAGGAATGCGTACCAAATTTTTCCATACCGACTGAGATCTTTGCTATGGAAATCTGTGCCTCCCCTTCGACCTTTGATCCATGTTGTTCTCGGCTTAGTCATTTCCTTGAGTATTGCCTCATAGTCCGGATCAAAATCACGTAGGTGCGTATATTGGCATTGTCGAGCGACGCGCAGTTGATAATAAGTATTTATGGCATCAGCACTGAATGGGACTAAGCGACCCCACATATAAGCGTTGAAGGGTGGCTTTGTCCTCGGCGTTCGCATAGAACTCCTTGACTATGTTGACCACGGTGAGTTCCGGCTCTTCGGTGAATTTGTTCCAACCCTTCTGATAGATTTGATGCATCATCTCCTCATCGACGTAATCCGGTGCCAACCCCTGCTCCGATGTAAGGGCTTTTATGATTATATAATTGTATCAGTCGGCGGCGGTGGCACTTACAAATCTTCGGCGATCGAAGGTCCGTGTCGGTTGTGCGGGCCTTGGACTCTCTCCCCTTTGGCGTTTCGATGTGGGTTGCGAAGCCATTTACTCTTGAATGCTTATATCACAGTATCTCCCCCCCCCCCCAAATTTGGTTCACACACTCTGTCGAACACTTGGTGTGCACAGACGATTTTCCCCCAAACATGTTAATTTTATGTGGCAATTACGATGAATGAAGTTGAAGAACTCGAAAATAGGGTACTCACGCTCACATGCACGATGAATTCCCACAGTAATAACCCTAATTCGTGGCTTCTTGAGTTCAATTTGAAAGTAAGTGTTAAAATTGGGTTGTGAGGGTGTGTTTATATAGAGGTGATGTAATGGAGAGAAATAGTAATAGAGGGGTGATGGTGTGAGGATCCGGAATTTTATGAATAAATTTTTATTTATTTATTTATTTAATATTTATATTGATTATGAATATTGTGTTAAGTATCTATGATACAAGTCTAGAGAAGTGGTCAATTTGTGTATTGACTAAGAAATATGAGTAGAGTGTGCTTAACAGAGAATAGAAACCCTAACCTTAAGTCTAGATAGGGATTCGGTGGAAAATATAGTTACAACAATTGTATTAATGAATATGTGTTTGTATGATATAGAATTGTTGATCAATGATTGATTAGATAGAGTATAAACTTAGTAAACCCTAATAAGGAAATAGAAACCTTAATCGAATGTTTGATAACCCTAATTTTCAACTCACGATCTCTAAACCCTGATAAACGAACCCTAATCTTAGTTAGTGGTATCAAGAGGAGGTTATGATACTTAAATATCATATTAGGTATATTAATGTAAGACTAAGTATACGATTGATTAGGGAAATCAAGTAAGAAATAACAAACCCTAACTGGTAAACCCTAATTTCGGTTCCGAGAATCCGAAACTCTAATTTGGATATTTAAAATCCTAATTCGGGAATTCAAATGTTAAGTATTAAAAGCTTAAGTGTAAATATGTGGGATATATTTGAGATGTCCAAAATATCCTTCAAGTGATAGGGAAAATTACCAAAATACCCTTAGTAGGGGTAAAAAGACCAAAATACCCTTGAACTTATCTTTTAACAAAAGATAAACATAAATCTTGGTGACTTATCAATAAGATTTGACATGTGTCTAAATCTATAACATAAATCACCAAACTAACCTCAAGGTTGAATGGCAAATCACAAAATTATCCTTAATACATAGGAAATGACCAAAATGCCCTTTCTCTTCCATTTTAGGTGATAAATCCAAATCTTTGAGTCATCACTTAGAAGATTTGCCACATGTGTTAAATTATACTACACTAGCCATAACGTGACATCTAGCAACAATTTAATACAATGAATCAAACTTAAAATGGATTAAAAATCCATTTACCCTTACTTTAAATGGCCAAGTGTAGCTAACCTTATCCTCTCTAGCCTCACGAATTCTAGACTTAAAATACTTCATATTACAACCCCCAAGCATCCCACAACTAGCCAAGGTCAGAATCAAAAAACTCAAGTCAAGAATTGGTCTAAAAAGGTAAGAACATAAACCCTAACATTAGATCTATAATGCTTTATCAAAACTTGTGATTTTAGTGTTTATATATATGATATAACATGTTAATAAGTGATCTGGGTTACTAAAACACCAATCCATAACATTTAAAAGCTTCAAAATGAAGATTTGAGAAAACAGTCAAGAACCCTAAAAGTGTGTCTGACAACCGAATGTCAGGCCCCTTAGATTCGAATCTGTTAGATGTTTGAGTTGTTTGATGTATTATATTTGTAGTATGTTGTGAGCTTAGTAATCTAGAAGTGAAAACGGGATCACAAGGTGTGTATACTGCAAGATATTAGTGGTCAAAACTCGTTGACCGATCAGCTTTTGAAATTCTGGAAAATCCAAAACTCAAGAACAGCGTCTGACAAGATGTTTAAAGGTCTTGATCTTCACTCTGATAGGTGTTTAGATCATATAGGTGTAATGGATTTGAACCCTGTCATGTATAATACAAGCCCATGCCAATGGATCACTCATTACAGCAATCGAGTGCAAGATATTATAGATTAAAAGTAGGGTCTCGAAACTGGTTACCCAGATTTCTGGGTAACCCAGAAAATTCTTAGATATGCCTGACGGCCCATTTGACCAACCTCAAATTTGATCTTCTGATGTTATTATAAACTGTTAGATGATACATTATTGTAGTATGACATACATATTACATGTTTAATATACTGGATCGTTTATCTAGTACAGGGAATCCAAGATAATAGATGTTAAAGTAGAGGGTTGACACTGATCGAGTTTCTAGGTTACCTAGAAACTCAAGTTCAGGCCTTGAGGGGTATTTTGACCAGCTATAACTCGCTTATGTGATGTAATTAGATCATCCATTTAGTATATACCCATAGTATTACATCAGTACTACACCTTTAAACCATTTTCATGATCAAAAACATAATCAGTTAGGAATTAAAGTCGGTTAAACCTATCTACTTGGCATCGATCGTCAGAAAGTTTCTTGATTAAGTGAAGAACACAACAATGACGATCCTGTCACTAAATGTGACCTTTAGCGACAGTTTGGATTTAAATTAATAAAAATAATATAATAAATAGAAATAAATACTAAATAATTATTATTAATTAATAATTAATTTCTAAAATACATTTTAAATTATAATAAGTAATTTTTGATATTTTTACATAAAATTTCATTAATATTAAATTCATTGGAATATTAATGATAATAAAATTAATTAATAATGCTATTACATTAATTAGTAAAATGATAATAAATCATTTTAAATAATAATAAATGCAAACTAATGATTTAAAAATTATTATCGGTGATAATAAGTTATTTAAGAATAAATTTAATAATTTAATAATTATTATGAATTATTAATAAATATATTAATGATTGATAAAATCATTTTTAAATTAGATAATAATAATAATAAGTTAATTTAAATAATAATAAATTATAAAAAAATGGAAATAATGATTTAAAAATCATTATCAATAATAGTAAAATTATTTGAATATAATAGTGATGTTTTAAAAATCATTACAAATGATTATTAATTACTTAAAATAATATTAATGACTCTAAAGTCATTTTGATTATTAATAAATTAGTTAAAATTAATATTAATCGTTGAAAAATGTTTTTAAGCCTCTAGAAATTATTATAAATAATACTTAAAGTAATATGTAAACTCTTAGACAAAGTTTACTCGAAAGAAAATATAATAACTATGTGATCAAGTTATAAAACACCGAATAGACATCGAATACAACCCAGACACTAGTAAATTAATTAGATATCAACTGTTATTTGTTCTAATTACTGCAATGAACATATTTAGGTTGCGTAGACAGTTCTGAGTGTTAAAAATTAGCTGATCGTCGGGCAGGCAAGTTTTTCTGCATTTTATGCAACCCTCATATTTCAAATGCCAGTTTCATTCAAATTAATTTATTAAATGAAAATTTTATATTTATCAGGTATGATCTGGTGATATACAGTGTACATGATTTCTGTTATTTAAAGGTTATGATTTCTTGTTTAAACATAACCAAGTCATATGAGCTATTGTTGTGGAAAAATGCTTTTGATTTTATATCCAAGCATAGTTTGTGAGAAACCAATTTTGTTTGGTACCGATATATATACTGACACTATTAAGATCGGTAGTAACAGATTGACCAGGGGTCTTGTACTGACATTTATAGCAATGATCGGGCAAGAGGCAGCAATAGGTTGTCAATGACATTTATAGCAATGATCAAATATTATTTATGATAGGATAATATGCATACTCCTAGTTTTGTTTGGTTGAGCGGATTAACCCGGGTTGCTAAGTCTATATGACTGACAGTAACTTGAAATGGGCAAGTTTTGGCTGACAAATCTCAGTATATATTTATAGCACTACTCTAAACTTTTTGTTCATATAATCCAGTTTTGGTGTGTGTTAAAAAACTCTGAACTTTATGTTCATTTATTTTAGAATTGATATATGTATGACATTCATTTATTGTTCAAAACTTGCTGAGCTTTTTGTAGCTCATCCCTGTAAATATTTTCTTCATTTGCAGATAGAAAGAATATATTCCAGAAGTTCTGGTATTGTGGATAAAAGGCTTAAGACATGGATATTTGTTGAAAACTATAATGTAATAGTAATGGTATATTAATTGTTTAATGTAATATTAGTTTGCAGTATATAGTTGTCATTCTAATGGAATTAGAAAAGAGTACAGTGTCTATATGGATTATATATATCTGAATGATAGCATTAATAGACATTGGTCTCTGATGCACTGAGGTAGCGCTTCACTCAGTTCCAAGAAATCTACCATTAATATTGTGGAAGTCAGATATATATAAGAATCATAGATATGGAAGATATATCTATAAGATACTGAACCTGTACATCCAAGTGAGGGTACTCAGTTACAATGATTGTTCTGACGAGAACTACTATTTACTATGAGTACTGTGAATCTTGGATTTATAGGAATTATTATCTTAGAGAATATTTACGTGAGCACCAAATTGGCTACAATGAATGTAGAGAATTTGGGGGCGTCACAATTTGGTATCAGAGCAGTAGGTTATAGAACTAGGGTAGGAATACCTTAGGATATGACCTGAGAGATTTTAGTGATGGTAATAAGAAGATAAACTTAGAAATAAGGAAAGAGTTTAGATACTCATTATAGGGAAATATTTTGGAGATATTAGGCATGTCTAGAATAGACAAAGGTAGGTTGTAAGAAATAAGATGGTGATGGGTCTAGGAAGTGACCTGAAAGAGTGAGATTTGGAGTTGGATATGGAAAGAAGTTTAGAAACTATTGTGAACACAATAAGAGATTTTGTATTAGGGAGAGAGCAGTAATAAAGAGATAAACCAAAGTTAAGTTGGTAAGAGATGAATTAACAAAATTCATCAGCCGAAGTTGGAGGAATAGATTGTTTATACAATTTAATTGATATATTTGGTAAGTGAAGGAGTTGATTGTATTCATATACTGAAAGGAGAGCTGATTGTTTTACCTGAGGTAGTAATTGAACCATAATAGGTTGTAGTAATAAAGACTGTTTTGAAGGATAGAATAGAGGAAGTATCAAGGGAAGTAGTTTACAACTAAGAAGTTAAAGCTATAAAAGACAAATTTGTGGTAGATTTAGAGTATGCTCGTGAAGAGTACCGAAGTTGGAGATAAGTGAAGAGGGAGATTAAAGTTTTTATAAAACTCATATAAATCCAGAAGGAGGGACAGCAGAAGATGAAGGAAAAGAAATTGGAGTAACATTACAGAAAAGAAGAACTTATATAGAGTTTAAGTAGACTCTGGCTACAGTTTGAATATCAACAAGAGGGATAATCGATAGTATCAAGGTTAAGTTAAGAGAAGGAAATAAAAAGCATGAGAGGCTAAGGAGAACAGAGGGTAGTAGAGGAGTTGTAGTTTGTAATGGTATAGTGTTCTTAGTGTAAGAATTCGTTGGGAGAAAACTAGTGAAGATATATAAATCATTAGTTGGTCAATTTTCTTGGAATATATATATAATATAATTGAATAAATATTCTCCTTGTTTGTTAAAATTAATTGAATATTATGCTTATATATAGTTAATTGCTATGTATAGATAAATGGCATCGCAAGGGAAATAGTAGCACCAGCCAAAGGAGTGAAGGGCGTTGTATTTGTGGGAAGAAGCACGAAGGGATATTTAGGTTTAGTGGGACTCAATGTTTTACTTGTGGAAATAGTGGACATTATTCAAATAGATGCCCACAGTGGGAGCATAATAAGAGCATCAGAATGAAGTGTTTCAATTGCGGGGTGGAGGGACACATAGAAAATTTTTGTCCAAAACCCAGAAATCTCAACCTAAGGGGGAACCAAAGCCTCAAATTCAAGCCAGCAGGTGAAGGGAGCGGAAACGTCCAAGATAAAAGTTAGGTTTTGAAATATTAGTAAAAGTAAGAAGGTTAGAATAGTATTTTGAATAGTATATGTAAATACATCTATATGTACGGTAGAGGTTACAACTTTTGTGACGCCCCCAAAATAGGTCCACACGACCCATTCTGAGTCGCCAGATATCATACTATAAAAATCAAATACAAACTTCATTTATACAATTTGTTGAACTGTAAATGCGAGAATCGACACTGAGTTAAAGCGTGAGTTTTAATACAAATGTATGTAACTCTCATGGTGCCTCGACCACAACTTTACAATGGTACTTTACATAAAAGTACAGTCAAAAACTATTTTAGAAATTAAAATCTTTGGAAAGTGCTCAAGGAAACCTTCGTACATGGGAGGCCATGCATCTAGCTTATGATAGATATCATATGTCCACAGAATTATCCTTGGTTGACCCAATAGACCCCAAAGAAAAACGAGAAGATTACTATCATGTTCTTTTCAATGGTGAGTCTTCTCTTGACATATAACTATCTCCACTGTCTGCAATTGAAAATTATATTTCAACCAAACTCCAAGATCATATAGGTAGTGCTCGTAGATATACTCAGCAAGTGAATGTGAACAACCCTGTCTTATGATAACACGAAGTTATATGTCATTAGACATTTTGTATGATAGTGGAAAAACACCCTTCCAAAGTTGGGTTCACCTCACCCTATTTGGTTCACCAAAATTAAATATCAAATGACGTATACAATACGACACACTTATTTAAAGTTCACAATAAAATTATTTCCATACTATTTAGGGAGAACCTCAATAGTTATAGACCACCGTTCTATTCTCTTGTTACCCCCGCTCAACCCAGCTACACTCTTATTACCTGAAAGGAATTGTGAAGCAAAAAGGGTGAGCACAACTAGCCCAGTAAAGAATATCATGACTAAAGATAATTTACATCATCAATAGCCTTCATCAGTAATAAATCTGAGATTTAGAACATATGGTAGATGATAAAACTTTTCAACCATAGTTGCAGCGGAACGAGCAATCCATTAGAAGAGTCAAATAGACCATTAGGTCTATTATCTTCTCCATGTTAAAAGTCCACCAATAATGTTTTATCCCTATAACATCAATCAACAATTCCTATCCACAATAATATGAATAACTCATAATCATAATTGTGATTCTAAATTCCTCTTCGCACCCAGGACGAAGATAATTTTTATCACATATCTTCACCTGAAACATCAAAAATCATGGTAATACTAAATCACAATTCCTGCTCATAATCATACTAATAAATTCATCTTTGCACTACGGCCAAAGATATTCATTAACAATTCATCTTTGCACTACAGACAAAAGACATACAACTGTATTTTAGAAGAGTCAAGTAGAGCATGATATCTACTATCTTTTACAAATTAAAAGTGTATAATCAATATGTTATCATTTGAGACTCGACTTAATAAATAATCCACATCATCGAATCATCCCCGCACTTTCCACGAGGATATTCATGTAATCATCAATGGTCATGATTATCTGCAAGAATAATCCTAGTTATAATCATACCAATAAGCATCCATCAATGCACTACGGGCCAATGAGGACTTTTACCACATCATCTATAACATTACGGGTCATGATTATCTTTGAATGATCCCTCGGTCATAATCATACTAATAAACAGTTCATCTATGCACTACAGGCTACAGATGACTTTCAACATAATATAAACATGAGGATGATGACAATGATATAAGAATTCAATAAAACAAGTTCAAGAATAAATTTTAAAGATTTATAAATTAATTTATCCAGGAACCAATAACGTCCAAATTGTCAACATGATACTACTTTGTGGAGTAAAATTCAAGAATGCTCAGAAGAATATTTCCATGAAAAGACACTGGATGAAGCGCAAATATCCAGGATATTCTACTAATTTCGTGGAGTATAGAAGCCAAAACATTAACCAACTAAGTATAATAGAATATATGAAAGCTGCAAATGGATTTTACTTTTGCCGTGCGGTAATCCACCTGATGATCATTTCCACAAGTTAATAAGGAATGAATACAAAGGATCATTCACCATGCATGCGATAATCCACATGCATGAGGCTATTCCAATGAATAATAAAGAATGGAACAAGGTCATTAATGCGTAATCCACACGCATGAGGATATTCCAGCGAATAATAATAAAGAATGGAACGGTCGTATGTAATCGCGCGATCGAGGATATTCCAAAGAGAATAATAAAGAATGGAACCGTGTCATGCGTAATCCGCATGCAGACGGGATATTCCAAATGAATAATAAAGAATGGAATAACAACAGAATTCACCAGGCATGTGATAGACCGCACAGACAAGTTATTCCAACAGAATAATAAAGAATGGAATAACAATAGAATTCACCAGGCATACGATAGACCGTACAGACAGGTTATTCCAACATAATAATAAAGAATGGAATAACAACTCTTATGAGTATTGAAAGAAAATAACTCTCTTCATGAATACGAAAGAATAATACCCCTTACCTTAGAAGAAACTAGATACTGGAATAGTGAGGTAGCAAACTTCTCTTCTTCTTTCTCTCTATAATTTCTCTCTATAATAATTGCTCTTGTGAGACTTAGTGAATTGGTGAAAAATAATGAAGGAATGAGCTTTTATTTATAGGAAAATATAGTTTCCATAATTGCACATTTTGGGGCTCGAAATATTACAGTATAATACCTTCATCTTTTTCTTCATTTTTAATTTAGTCATGCAAGTATTATCAAACTTGCACAACCTCCCCTAATAGTAAATCATGTGAATCAATAGTAAATCATGTGACTCAATAGTTCTAAACATGTGAAAAAATTAATTATAGTGTAGTACCTTCATCTATACCTCCATTTTTAACTTAGTCATGCAAGTATTATCAAACTTGCACCAACTCCCCTAATAGTAAATGAATGTGATTCAATAGTACACACATGTGAATAAATAGTTATAATTATGTGAATTAATAGCAATTAATTTCTCATTTATCTGATTAATTACTCGATTGGTCAATATAACTTCCGAACACAATTATTATCGAAATAAATATCGGTTTCCACTAACACTAATAATTCCAACACAATGGAACTATCAATTTCATCTTTAATCAACACGAACTTATTTATCATTAATATTATAACTCGCAATATTTAACAAACCGTGTCGTTTCAAGAAAGAGGGCTTTTCCGATAAGGATTTCTCCTTATTAGTAGCGCAATTAGGTGACCAAACCTCTCCTTGATGTAACTTCAGACATTGTCGATATTGTAAATAATAATATAAATAACTTTGTCGTCTTAATTATTGATTTAATAATATATCATATTATGCAGATGATATTGTGATAATAATTGAATCAATAATATGAGAGATATGATGCAACAATTCGTAGCAATAATTGAGTATAAGCGAGTGACTTCTCACGTAAGCATCAATAATCAATACTGGTGTGTTACTACGCTGACCATGCGTATTCTTTGTACTTTTACTACCGAGTAGCTCAACAGCTTTTAACGGTAACACTTTCACCGTTATTTTTATAAAAGATAATTACATCATTTTCTTACTACGATAATACTTACATTGTAGGGTCCACCAATGATTGTGTCGTCCTACGGAATATTTCCGACAAAAAGAATATTCCCCGACCAAACGAATATTTTATAACAACTTGCATACTTTGAAAAAATTTCACATATCACCCTTAACTTTAACCTTTTATCAATTTAACCATTTACTAAATAGAATAATTATAAGAAAATTGAATACTTTTATTTTATAAAATTCGGGGTCTCACAACTTTTGTATAAGTTCGGTAAAGATAATAGATTTTATCTTTTGGTCTATGATTTAGGGATATGTACATTATGTAATAGTAGTGATAAGGTGAACTGATGTGTAAATTGTGAAATTTGTTGATATATAATATATTTTAAGTCGGGAAGGTATTTACAAAGTGTAAGAATTTGTTGGGAAAAAAAGGAGAGAATTATGCATCAAATATGATGAATTATGGTAGGACATGAGTTAATGATAAGTCTAGAATGTATTTTGAATTACACTATAAAAGATTTAAATAAAATTTTAGTCTTAATAATAAAAGATGATGTTGGTAATAGTATTCTTCTGGTCAAGAAGATATTTGTGAAGGGTGAAAAGTCAGCTAGGAAAGGAGGTGAAAATGATTAAGGTTACCTTATATTCAAAGAAGGAGATTAGTTGTTGGTTCGATAATCTTGGTAGAAGTAATTGGTTGATTAAAACAACAATAAGAAGTAAAGGTAATTAAGGTTACTTTATATCAAAAATTAGAAATTAGCGGTGAATTATGGTAATTAAGGTTGCTGGTTTTGAGACATATGAAGGAGGAAACATTTAACAATAAAAGTTAAATGAAACAACGAGGTACTGATAAAAGATTTTAATAAATTTAAGATTTAGATAAGAGTTTTAGCCAACTCTATCCAGAAGCGTTAGTTATAGGAAAAGGTCATGAGAATGAGGATACATCTTAAATAAGATGATAAATAGAGACGGGGTGATAAGATATAAAGACAGAATTTGAAAACAAATTAGTAAAAGGGAAGGCATCAAAGTCAGATTTTCCATAGGGACTGCAAGTTGTTGGTTCCAAATCGATAGGTATAATTGTGAGATGTTGTGGTTGAAACATAAAGGTCATAGCTTGGTTAAAATACCAAGGGTGTAAGAAATGGATAGATAAATATTCTATGTGTTTAACGATTTGATTTAAATGTTATTATTTAGTGTGTAGATTCAATTTTTATGAACTTGTGAATAAAGAATGGATCAAAATTCTTAAGATCGAATCTTATAAGGAGGGGAGAATACATTATTTCAAAATCTTAATTTTGTGTTAAATGTATGGATATGGGACTATGTTTCCTAAGGAAATTATGGGTCAAGATAAGTTAAATAAAACTTAGGTTGAGCCCAGAAATTGTTTTTATTCCTAAAAAGGAATTAAAAGTGGAATAAATGTCGAATGATAGACATAAAGGTAAGTATACAGTGATGATGATTCCGTGGACGGAATCCTTATAAGGAAGGAGAATGTGAGGATCCAGAATTTTACGAATAATTTTATTTTATTTAATATTTATATTGATTATCAATATTGTGTTAAGTATCTGTGATACAAGTCTAGAGAAGTGGTCAATTTATGTATTGACTAAGAAATATGAGTAGAGTGTGCTTAACAGAGAATAGAAACTCTAACCTTAAGTTTAGATAGGGATTCGGTGGAAAATATAGTTACAACAATTGTATTAATGAATATGTGTTTGTATGATATAGAATTGTTGATCAATGATTGATCAGATAAAGTATAAACCTAGTAAACCCTAATAAGGAATTAGAAACCTTAATCGAGTGTTAGATGTTTGAGTTGTTTGATGTATTATATTTGTAGTATACTGTGAGCTTAGTAATCTAGAAGTGAAAACAGGATCACAAGGTGTGTATACTGCAAGATATTAGTGGTCAAAACTCGTTGACCGATCAGGTTTGGAAATTCTGGAAAATCCAGAACTCAAGAACAGCGTCTGACAGGATGTTTAAAGGTCTTGATCTTCCCTCTGACAGGTGTTTAGATCATATAGGTGTAATGGATTTGATCCTTGTCATGTTGACTACAAGCCCATGCCAATGGATCACTCATTACAACAAACGAATGCAAGATATGATAGATTAAAAGTAGGGTCTCGAAACTGGTTACCCAGATTTCTGGGTAACCCAGAAAGTTCTTAGATATGCCTGACGGGCCATTTGACCAACCTCAAATTTGATCTTCTGATGTTATTATAAACTGTTAGATGATACATTATTGTAGTATGACATACATATTACATGTTTAATACACTGGATCGTTTATCTAGTATAGGGAATTCAAGATAATAGATGTTAAAGTAGAGGGTTGACACTGATCGAGTATCTAGGTTACCCAGAAACTCAAGATCAGGCCTTGAGGGATATTTTGACCAGCTATAACTCGCTTATGTGATGTAATTAGATCATCCAGTTAGTATATACCCATAGTATTACATCAGTACTACACCTTTGAACCATTTTCATGATCAAAAATATAATCAGTTAGGAATTAAAGTCGGTCAAATCTATCTACTTGGCATTGACTGCCGTGTTCTTCAGTTGGTGAAGAACACCAACAATGATAGTCCTGTCACTAAATGTAACCTTTAGCGACAGTTTGGTTTTAAATTAATAAAAATAATATAATACATAGAAATAAATACTAAATAATTATTATAAATTAATAATTAATTTCTAAAATACATTTTAAATTATAATAAGTAATTTTTGATATTTTGACATAAAATTTCATTAATATTAAATTCATTGGAATATTAATGATAATAAAATTAATTAATAATGCTATTACATTAATTAGTAAAAATGATAATAAATCATTTTAAATAATAATAAATGCAAACTAATGATTTAAAAATTATTATCGTTGATAATAAGTTATTTAAGAATAAATTTAATAATTTAATAATTATTATGAATTATTAATAAATATATTAATGATTGATAAAATCATTTTTAAATTAGATAATAATAATAATAAGTTAATTTAAATAATAATAAATTATTTAAAAATGGAAATAATGATTTAAAAATCATTATCAATAGTAAAATTATTTGAATATAATAGTGATGTTTTAAAAATCATTACAAATGATTATTAATTACTTAAAAATAATATCAATGACTCTAAAGTCATTTTGATTATTAATAAATTAGTTAAAATTAATATTAATCATTGAAAAATATTTTTAAGCCTCTAGAAATTATTATAAATAATACTTAAAGTAATATGTAAACTCTTAGACAAAGTTTACTCGAAAGAAAAGATAATAACTATGTGATCAAGTTATAAAACACCGAATAGACATCGAATACAACCCAGACACTAGTAAATTGCTTAGATATCAACTGTTATTGGTTCTAATTACTACAATGAACATATTTAGGTTACGTAGACAGTTCTGAGTGTTATAAATTAGCTGATCATCGGGCAGGCAAGTTTTTCTGCACTTGGTGCAAACTTTCTATTTTAGATGCAAGTTTTTCTGCATTTTATGCAACCCTCATATTTCAAATGCTAGTTTCATTTAAATTAATTTATTAAATGAAAATTTTATATTTATCAGTTATGATACGGTGATATACAGTGTACATGATTTCTGTTATTTAAAGGTTATGATTTCTTGTTCGAACATAACCAAGTCATATGAGCTATTGTTGTGGAAAAATGTTTTTGATTTTATATCCAAGCATAGTTTGTGAGAAACCAATTTTGTTTGGTATCGATATATATACTGACACTATTAAGATCGGCAATAACAGACTGATCGGGGGTCTTGTACTGATATTTATAGCAATGATCGGGCAAGAGGCAGTTATAGGCTGTCACCGACATTTATGATAGGATGATATGCATACTCCTAGTTTTGTTTGGTTGAGCGAATTAACCCGGTTTGCTAAGTCTATATGACTGACAGTAACTCGAAATGGGCAGGGTTTGGCTGATAAACCTCAGTATATATTTTTGGCATTACTCTGAACTTTATGTTCATATAATCCAGTTTTGGTGTGTGTTGAAAAACTCTGAACTTTATGTTCATTTATTTTAGAATTGATATATGTATGACATTCGTTTATTGTTCAAAACTTGATGAGCTTTTTGTAGCTCATCCCTGCAAATATTTTCTTCATTTGTAGATAGAAAGAATATATTCCAGAAGTTTCGGTATTGTGGATAAAATGTATGACCCCAACTTTTATAAATAAAATTGAATTTTCTCTATTTATTATCTTGAAATAATATGGAGTTAATTTGATATAATACTTTGGTTATGGGTGAAATGTGTAAATTTTACAAAATAAACAAGGGTTATAAAATATTCATTTTTTTCGGGGAATATTCGTTTGGTCGTGGAATATTCTTGTTGTCGGGGAATATTCGTACGACGGCGTAGCCATTCTTGGGCCTTATAACAGAATAACTATTGGATGAAGAAAACGACAACTATAGGTTTTTATAAATAACGGCGTAGTTGTCACCGTTAACACTGTTGGAATACCTGGTGGTTAAAATACAGTAATACGCATGGTTGCACAGTAGCACACGGTATTACACAGTATTTTTGAATCATTGATCCTTACGTAAGAAGGCACTACTCAATAATTGTTACAGTAATTACTGTTCAATATTTTATTTTATTGATTCAATAATTGTTGCGTTGATATTTTATATTATTGTTGTTTGATAATTGTCAACGCATGATATTTCCCATTATCATATCAATAATTCATATTATTTGAATAATATTATTAGATAATATTATTTGCAATGTCTAGAAAGTTCTGTCAAGGAGAAGTTTGGTCACCTAATTACGCGTCAGTAAGGAGAAATCCTTATCGAAAAGCCCCTCTTTCCTGGGAACGGCCTGGTTGTCATAATTGTGATTATGTAATATTATTTATGAATAATTAATTATTGATTTATATGATAAGGAAATATTTATTTTGTACGGATATAAATGATGGATTTATTTTTTTTATGTGGTTATAAATGAAGGAGTTAATGTTGAGGTGTTTTATCAGTATTTTTGTCAGAATGGAGGTATTAAAAATCAAATCAGTGTTCGTAAAGCTCTATTGCGTGAGTTATAATTTTTAATCCGACCGTTAGATCGTTGTGATTTTTGGATATGTTATACATATATAAGTTGAGTATATGTCCACAAATTTTGAGCCGTTAAAGATTAATTTATGATTTGTTATGAATTTTAAGAGGTGACTGATTCAGAAATTATGTTTATAAATAATTTTTGGTGGAAAATTCTAGAATTGAGTGGGCCCCACCTTTGGTTGGTGAGAAATGTGCTAGAATTTTATTTCAAATGTGGTGGGTGGGAATAGTACCAGGTAAAGCCATCAGGTAGCAGGTCAAGTCTGCTTCGGCGTGCTAGCATTTTCCTATAAATAGGGTGCGAAGTTAGAATTAAAAATCACAACAGAAACATAAGCTTTCTTTCTTTCTCTCTCTATATTATCGAGCGTATTTTGTGAGTATTTAGATACTTTGAGAGTTGTTATTCAATACAAGTTTCATTCAGCATCATATCCGACAATATTAAGGACTTATTTGAGTGTTGATATTGTCTAGAAGACAATATTTGTATTTAAACTCACAGTATGTGTTGTCGTATTTTGCACGATAATTGTATTATTGAAGTTATAGTTTGCTTTCTGTACCATGTATTTGGCGACTCAGAATGGGTGTTGTATACCTTTTTTGGGGGCGTCACATAAAAGGCTTAAGATATGGATATTTGTTGAAAACTATAATGTAATAGTAACGGTATATTAATTGTTTAATGTAATATTAGTTTGCAGTATTTAGTTGTCATTCTAATGGAATTAGAAAAGAGTACAGTGTTTATATGGATTATATATATCTTAATGATAGCATTAACAGACATTGGTCTCTGATGCACTGAGGTAGCGCTTCACTCAGTTCCGAGAACTCTAACATTAATACTATGGAAGTCAAATATATATAAGAATTGTAGATATGGAAGAAATATCTATAAGATACTGAACCTGTACATCCAAGTAAGGGTACTCAGTTACAATGATTGTTCTGAGGAGAACTACTATTTACTATGAGTACTGTGAATCTTGGATTTATAGAAATTATTAACTTAGAGAATATTTACGTGAGCACCAAATTGGCTACAGTGAATGTAGAGAATTTGGGGGCGTCACAGATGGAGTGAAGTAGTGGATTAGTGGATTGGAGTTGTGGGGAAAAGTAATGTAGTAGTGGGTGTAATGGATGGTGGAAAAATTGTAGGTGAGAAGTAGGAGTAGTGGGAGTTTTGTTTGAGGAAGAACTGCCGAAAACTGCTTCAACTTTTGGACCCCCGCCTCGGCAGGGGGTATTAGATATCTGACCCACCCTTGGGCTTACATTCGCTAATTCGATTGGGGACCCCAGCAAATTGAAGGTCTGCAAAACTAAATAGGCATACGGCATGTACCTTCTGTCAAATTTCTAGGGAGACCCCCCACCGGGGCGGGGGGTACAATGCTAAATAGGCCCGCCCCGGCGGGTATGCCTTCTGATAATTGACTATGTTTCTAATCTTTTCTTCATGCTAAACCACTCAATGTACAATTCCCCATCCTGCAAGACATGAAAGATAAGAATTAGTGGATTGTTAATCAAATAGAGCATGGTTGAGAGATTAAAAAGACTTTTACTATATAATACCTACCTACTAACTTATTATAAACTATATTCTAACAATTATGAATGAAAATACATAAAATAAATGTGATATTGGGTTGCTTCCCAATTAGCGCTTGATTTTAAGTCGTTCAGCCTGACTACTTCCTGTTCATGGTACATCGAACAATGTGATGGCGATGACATCGGTGTTGGACTCGCCACCCCAATAGTGTTTTAATCTTTGACCGTTGACTTTGAAAGTTTCTAAAGGATTCTGACTGTAGAGTTCAACGGTGCCATGAGAGAACACCCTTTTATGGTGAATGGTTTCGACCATCTTGACTTAAGCTTTCCTAGGAATAATCTCAGCTCTGAGTTGAACAAAAGGACTGATTGCCCCGACTCGAATGTTCTGTGCATAATTTTCTGGTCATGCCATCTCTCGACCTTTTCCTTATATAACTTGGAGTTCTTGTAGGCTTGAAGGCGAAATTCGTCGAGCTCGTTTATTTGCAGTAATCGCTTTTCCCCTACAACTGCTTGATCGAAATTGAGTTTCTGAATCGCCCAATAAACCTTATGTTATAACTCGACCGGTAAGTGATAAGCCTTTCCGTACAATAGCTGAAATGGTGACATTCCGATCGGTGTTTTATGCGCAGTCCGGTATGCCCATAAATGCATCATCCAACCAGGGCGACCAATTCTTTCGATTCAGATTCACCACTTTTTCTAGAATTTTCTTGACTTCCCTGTTTGACACCTCAACCTGCCCACTGGTTTGGGGATGATATGTCGTCGCTACCTTATGGTTGACCCCATACCTTGCCAATAGAGCTGTAAACAATTTGTTGCAGAAGTGACGTGCAACATTGCTCTTGGCGTGCTAAACCTCAATTAATTCAAACGCTCCTTGTTCCTTGATCTCCAATTCTTCAAAATTAATTCTAACTATTCCTATTACAAAACTATTTAAAATAAATAGAAACCTTGATCAGCGGTCAAGGGGAAGTACATAGGAGGGAGATAGAATTTACATTAAGAAAAAATTAGAGAAGGCGAGGTGCATGTAACCCCATTTAATAAAACCCATACATTCATGCATCCAACTAAAATAAAATCCAATCATATTAATTGATAGTCCATAATCAATCCTATTTATTATCATACACATCACCATATGCATCAATAAATAACATTCATCTCATGAATAATAAACATTTAATATATATATTGATATCATTTAATGGGCAAATTTAGTTAGTATAAAATTTAATTTTGAATCAAAATAAACTCCTTTATTTTAATCCAAATTTAAATCAAAATAAAACTATTTTATTTTAATTTATCCTATTTTGAATAAAATAAACTATTTTATTTTAATCAAAATTTTAATCAAAATAAACTCCTTTATTTTAATTAATTATGGAATCCAATTCCATGTAAAAAATAATCTTTAATTAAAATAAACTCTTTTATTTTAATTAATTATGGAATCAATTCCATGTAAAAAAAATCTTTTATTAAAGGAAAGCGGATATTCTTTCCTATTCACAAATAAACTCCTTTATTTTGAATAATATGAAATCATATTTCATATCTAAATAAACTCCTTTATTTAAGAAAACACGGATTCTCTTTCCTATTCACAAATAAACTCTTTTATTTTGAATAATATAAAATCTTATTTCATATTTAAATAAACTCCTTTATTTAAGGAAACATGGATTCTCTTTCCTATTCACAAATAAACTCTTTTATTTTGAATAATATGAAATCTTATTTCATATTTAAATAAACTCCTTTATTTAAGGAAACATGGATTCTCTTTCCTATTCACAAATAAACTCCTTTATTTTGAATAATATGAAATCTTATTTTATATCTAAATAAACTCCTTTATTTAAGGAAAAATAGAATCAAATTTCAACTCCAATTAATTAGCATGGAATCCAATTCCAACTCTAATTAGTTAGCATGAAATCTAATTTTAAAATTAAAATAAACCTTTTATTTTAAGATTAAAATAAACTATTTATTTTAATATTAAAATAAATTTTATTTTAATTATAAAATTATTAACCGTATATATTATATATAAAATATGTATATAAAACGGAAATATATATATATTATATATATAATATACAAGTAACCACTTCCCTGCAACTTATTTTCAAAAATAACCTGTTCTCGATTTCCGTGCAAAAAGTTGCTTCAAATGATTAGCCAATCATCAGCCAATCATTAGCCATCATTAGCCATGATTTCCGTGCCCTCTAATCATCACCGTGGATTTCCGTGCGGCATGATTATTATTTTGAACAACATGCATTAACTGATTTCCTTTTGATTTTAAACTTTTCTGTTAATTTCCAAAAAAACGACAACTTATTTTACAACACCTTGATTTAAATGCGACCTCAATGTTAGGTTTTTTTTTAATGTTGCATGACTGCATCGATTTCAAGTGCTATATGCATAAAAAAATTTCTGTAGAAAAATCACATGCATGTTCTCGGTAATTTTTTTTTTTTTTTTATTTAAATTTTATACAATAAAATTATGCCCAATTAAATTGTTCTAAACACATATCAATATATAAATTAAATTTGAACAATTAATAATTTGCATAAAGGTTTGGCTCTGATGCCACTGTTAGGTTTGTAATATTCATGGGCGCAATCAAATTGCAAAAATAATGCGGAAGCGTGTAAAATCAGAGTTTAAAAATTTTACAAACCATATACCCGGATCACCCTTTATGCACAATTATTAATTAAGCGAAAAAAGATAACGAATGAGAATCATACCCTTGAAGATCGAGCTTCCCTAAAGTACAAGTTCACCTCCAATCCTTTTCGCGTTCAACTTGAATCCACCGGGTTTGGTTCCTTCCTTTGATCAACGTTAGCCACCCAAATGTTTGGCCTCTAGAGGTGATCCACCAAGGAAGAAGAAAATTCAAGAAGAAGGGTGGTTGGCCAAACCCTAGTTTTTCCTATCTCTATAGAAAAAGGGTACTCTCCAACAAATTGGAATTATTACGTTGTAAAAGTCAACAACCCATATCACCCATACTAAGACTCCTCTTATTTATTGATGTGGGCAACCCTCCTTAACAATTAAGAAATTGGGTTTTATTTAATTAATTAAATTCTTTTAATTAATTAAGCTCCCTAATCTTATTAGGGATAATTAATTAAACTCCTTTAACTAATTTTCCTTCCTAATCCAATTAGGAATAAATGAGAAGTACTTATATTAAATTAATTCCTAAACTCTTTTAGAAATTAAAATAATAATAATTGTAATAATATTAATAAGACTCCTCTTATTAATTTATATTTAATATTTCTAAAATATTAAATAATAATATTAAGCTATTTAATTTATTCTATCACCATAGATTAAATTAAATATACTTAACATATTATTACGATTATGCCATTAACTTCTTAAATAATTATTCTTCCTTTTATGGTGTGACCCTTTAGGTTCTCCATATTAAAAGGTTGTGAATAAATCAATTAGAACAATTCTAATCTTATTTAAATAAATAAATTAAACAATTAATTTATTTAAATAAATAATATTTATTCTACAATAGGATAAGCCTCCTAGCGATCAACGACTTTCCGGATAATATAGATTTCAACATTAATCATAAAAGAACCTTTGAGTAAATAGTTCAAATGACAATTCAATCCTTCCACCATACAATGTCCCGATTAAATATAAGACATGGAATTCTTTGTCAAGTCTTATTTTATTTAATTATATGTATTTCGACTCTTAAATGCCTAACTCCAAATAATGCAAATTAGAAACTCCTTTCTAATTTCATTACGCCTAACCAAGGACTCTTTGGGTTGTCATTTATCGAATCACATAGGACATTTCTCTTCATTTATTAGAAGTGGTAGATTCTTTATTGATCATACATTATCTCCATGTATAACTTATTATACCCAAGCATACCCTTTGATATACCTAAGGGTCTTAAGGAATAAGTCAAAGTATAACTCATCATACACAAGATACTATGATGATCTCAAGTCCAAGGATTACTTGAACTACTATCACTCTGAGAATTCCTATTGACAGCAAATAAAACTCCATTAGGTATTCCTTAGCGAGCCACGTTCGATGAACTTATTCTCTAATAAGCACCTACATACTTGCTTTAGTGTCTCCACACAAATGATCATGAGATCAATCATCCCCATCCAATGAGCAAGTTAACGTATGTACCAATCTATCCGGATTCACTAATCCCCAATTTAGTAATCCAATGATTGGGAACTATTTTAGTTTTAAGCTTTCTAAGAATTTAGATCTCATTAAAATGATCATCATCATTATTCTAAAAGCATTGCTTAAAACTATGGGTTTATCACATATTATAAAACAGCATCATGTAGATAATTAAAAGCCTTTAATAAATTAATACTTTTTATTAATAAATGAATAAGATTGTTACAAAGTATATGCTTTATCATCAAACATGATTGGCTTGTGTGCATATTACTTTCAATAATTTGCATAATCAGCATACCAGGGAAACTCTGCATTTATCCCAAATAATTGCTCATTCAAGAATGATTCGTTGATTTCACAGTTGTCCTCTTTCAGTTTATCTTGATTTTTTTAGCCTAGACAAATGAACGGCGACTTGATTCTCCGTCCCTTTCTATCTTTTATTTCTAGATCAAACTCTTGTATAAAGACAATCCATCAGATAAGGCGCGACTTAGCATCTTTTTTCGCAATTAGGTACCAAATAGCCGAATGATTCGTGTAGACTATCACCATAGTCCCGATCAAGTATGCCCGGAATTTGTCAAACATATACACCGCTACAAGCAATTCCTTTTCCGTAGTTGTATAATTCATTTGAGTCTCTGTGAGCATTTTGCTTGCATAATATATGGCGTAAAACACCTTCTCTCGGCGTTGACCTAAAACAGCCCCAACTGCATAGTCACTTACATCACATATTAGCTCGAAAGGCATATTCCAATCTGGTGCGACAATCACGGGGGATGTAGTCAACTTCTTCTTCAACAACTCAAAAGCTGACTTACACTCCTCATCAAAACTGAAAATGGAATCCTTCTCTAAAAGACTGCATAAGGGTTTTGCAATTTTAGAGAAGTCTTTTATGAATCTCCTGTAGAATCCAGCATGTCCCAGAAAACATCTAATTCCCTTTACTGAGCTTGGTGGAGGCAGTTTCTCGATTGTTTCCATCTTCACTTTGTCAACCTCCAATCCTTGAGTCGATACCTTGTAACCCAAAATTATGCCCTCCTCAACCATGAAGTGGAATTTTTCCCAGTTAAGTACAAGGTTTGTGTCTTTACATCTCTGTAACACTATCACCAAATTCCCTAGGCAAGTATCAAAATTGTCCCCATAGACAGAAAAGTCATCCATGAAGACTTCCACGTTTTTCTCCACCATGTCTGAGAAGATGTCCATGATACACCGTTGGAAGTTGGCAGGTGCATTGCACAACCCGAACAACATTCTCATGAATGCGAATGTGCCGTAAGGGCACGTAAATGTAGTCTTCTCTTGATCCTCCATAGCGATGACAATCTGATTATAGCCCAAGTATCCATCCAATAAACAGTAGTACTCATGTCCCACCAATCTGTCCTACATTTGATCGATAAAGGGCAGCAGAAAAGGATCTTTTGGGTTGCCTTATTCAACTTCCTATAGTCCATGCAAACCCTCCAACCTGTCACTTTCCTTGTCAGAATTAGCTCGTTGTACTCATTTTGTACCACGGCCATTCCTCCCTTTTTCGGCACACACTGAACCGGACTAACCCACTTACTATCGGAAATCGGGTAGATGATACCGGCATCCAACAATTGCAGAATTTCCTTTTTTACCACTTCCTTCATAATTGGGTTGAGTCGTCGTTGTTGCTCCACCGTCGGTTTTGCATCTTCTTCCATTAAAATCTTGTGCATGCAAAACGAAGGGCTGATTCCCTTGATATCCATTATTGTTTATCCTATCGCTGATTTATGTTCCCTAAGCACCCTCAGCAACTTTTCTTCCTATAAATCGTTAAGTGCAGCAGAAATAATAACAGGTAAAGAATTTGAATTGCCTAAATACGCATACCTGAGGTGTTTAGGGAGTGGCTTAAGTTCTATAGTTGGTGGCTCCTCCAATGATGGTTTTATCCTTGTTGTGCCTTTCTCTTCCGTGTGAAATGGTTCAAATGGTGCTCGAAATCGGCTAACTCGTGGAAATAAGTCTAACATCTGTAAGTAATCCACAAATTCTGGGTCATCGAACTCTTCATCCCCCAATAATGTAGTTTCCAATGGATCATTGACCAAACTCTTGCCCATGTCTTCACTGATAATCTGCTCAATTATATCCATCTTGAAACATTCTTCCTCATCCGTAGGGAATTTCATGGCCTTAAACACGTTAAATTTTATTTCCTGATCTTGGACCCTTATAGTCAGTTCTCCTTTTTGTACGTCGATGAGTGTCCTACCCGTGGTCTTCCTAGGATAATCAGGATGTTCATGTCCTCTTCAAAATCCAAAATAATAAAATCCGCGGGGAATATAAACTTATCCACCTTAATCAATATGTCATCTACTATGCCTCTCGGATATGTAACTGACCTATCCTCCAACTGCAATGAAATATTCGTAGGCTTTGGCGCGGGCAAACCCAATTTTGTGTAAACTGATAACGGCATAAGGTTCACACTCGCCCCCAAATCACATAAACACTTATTAAATGACATGTTCCCGATCGTGCATAGAATAGTGAAACTCCCCAGGTCTTTTAACTTTGGTGGCAACTTCTGCTGTAGCACCGCATTACACTCCTCTGTTAATGCCACTATTCCAAAGTCTTCCAATTTCTTTTTCCTTAACAGAATCCCTTTCATGAACTTCGCATAACTCGGCATCTGCTCTAGGGCTTCTGCGAATGGGATGTTAATCTGAAGTTTCTTAAAAACTTCCAAAAACTTAGTGAACTGCTTATCTAATTTATGTTTTTGGACTCTTTGCTGAAACGGTGGTGGAGGATATACAACTGGCTTGCCGTCTAACTTTGTTTTCTCACTTTGCTTATCCTCACCCTTATTTCCTTCAACCACTTTGCTGTCATCACCTTTTTTATCCGATATCACTAAATTTTTTGCATCTTCACCAACGAGATATTTTCCACTCCACAACGTAATTGCCTGACACTGCTCATGGTTTTCCTTCGGATTTCTCTTGGTATCACTTGGTAGGGTCCCTAGTGGCCTATTATTCAATGACAAGGCAATTTGCCCCATCTAATTTTCCAGATTTTTGATGGCCATTGCTTGATTTTTCATTGCTGCCTCATTGCTAGTTATGTATTTTGACAACAACTCTTCTGCTAGTTATGTATTTTGACAATAACTCTTCTAAATTTGATTTTCTTTCCTGATGTTGAGCCGGTTGTTGGTGATTCTGAAAACCTGGGGGATATGATGGTCGTGGAGCTTGATGTTGTTGATTATTGCTCCATGAGAAATTTGTGTGATTCTTATTCTTATGGTTGTAAGTGTTTTGGTACATATTCTGTAGACCCCTGTTGTAGCTACCTACGAATTGGACGAACGCTGGATTGATTGCACATTGATTTGTAGGATGGTCATCCGCGCACAATTCACACACGACCGCAACCTGCTGTACCTGAGCCCCTGTCATAGCATCCAACTTCTTGGACAGCACAGAAATTTGCGCTTGTATTGTTGTCACCCCATCTACTTCTAACACTCCAGCCGCCTTTCCTTGTGTCATTCTTGTTGTGGGCCACTGGTAGTTATTAGCCTCCATCGTCTTAATCAAATTATAGACCTCCTCATAATTCTTAGCCATGAACGCTCCACCTGACGCTGCATCAATACTGGTCCTGAGATTCCCATGTAGTCCGTTATAGAAAGTATTTATTTGCAGCCACTTAGGAAATCCATGATGTATGCACTTCCTGAGCAATTCTTTGTATCTCTCTCATGCCTCATATAATGACTCCCGTGTTGCTGCTCAAATATTGTTATCTCATTCCTCATTTTTGCAGTTTTCGCCGGTGGGAAAAATTTGGCAAGGAATTTCTTAGCTAAGTCTTCCCACGTAGTTATCAATCCCGGTGGTAGAGAGTGTAACCAACTCTTCGCCTTGTCCCGTAAGGTGAATGGGAACAAGCGAAGTCTCACCGCATCATCTGACACCTCGTTATACCTGAAGGTGTCACAAATCTCCAGAAAGCTGACTAGATGTTCATTTGGATTGTCATTTCCAATCCCCCAAACTAAACTAAATTCTGGATCATCTGAATCGTCCTAGGCTTGATTTTGAATGTATTTGCAGCAATTGCGGGCCTAGTGATGCTCGACTGCAGTTCAGTCACCTTAGGTGTGGCGAAGTCCCTTAACGTTTTTTGATCTTCAGCTGCCATTGCCTCTTCTTTCTTAGAATTTTCAAAGTCTTGCCTCGTTTCCTTGATCTACTTACTTAACCTCTGGAACCGTTTCTCAATGTCGTCCTCAAAAGGCAGCAAGTCTGGATTTTTGGATCGAGTTTGCATAAACCACTTCAAAAATCTAAAATAAGAGAAACAAAATAAAAAAAATAAAAATGTTTAAGTAAAACTGGATTAATTAAACTGATATTGTAAAAATATTAAGATCTATACTAAATTTATTCCCCGACAACGACGCTAAAAACTTGTTGGGTAAAATCTATATACGCACAACACGCAAGTATACGTGGTCAACAAGTAATATAGTAATGAGTAGAGTATCGTTCCCACAAGGACAAATTAGTAAGAAATTTAACCTTACAATTATCAATTTCCTATCAATCCTAATTTTATTAAACTATCCAACTTAAAGATTAAAATTATAAAAACTAAATCAATAAATAAATATACTATCACAAAGCAATCACAAATATCAAAATCTGGAATTTCAAACAATTAATGGAGAATTAGACTTATGATTTCACCCTAAGCTTCACTCTGATTTCAACACCTTTATTCCAATTCAATTCACTATCCAAGTTTATTAATCAAGAACACGAATGTAGTACTAGCCACCTCTCGATGCACTAATACCATATTAACTTAAATCCACAAATTAGACAGAAACAAGTTAAACACCTTAATCAACTAACTCACAATATCTCTATGTAAATTATAATTAAAGAAGGTTTAAGATTAAGTTCTCTATCCGATTACATGCGACGTCAAGCATATCTCTACTTTAGCGTTCATCAAGATTCTGCTATTCACAAAATTCATGAACACATGCTATATTAACTAAGTCTAAATTCGTGTATCCTCTCTCGATTCCATACAAATCCACAAAGAATTGTTGATCAGGCAATTCATAAATTCAAGCTCAAATTAATATAGATAAACTGGAAAATAACTTATTGAACTGGAAATCAAAGGTTACAAAATCATCGTATCACTTAAGGATCCACCATAAGTCTAAATATCATAAATGAAATAACAACTGAATAATTCAAAGATAACATTCTTTTAATTACAAATAAAAGACTAAAAGAAGAATAGTGAAAAACACCCTTCACATAGCCTAAATCTGCAATCGTCGCAAAAATCTCTTCAAAATCTCCCTCCAAAGCTTGCTGTAAAAAACTGAAATTGGTCTCTGTATTATGCCTTTTGTGTTGTTTAATTCGTTGTTAATTGAGCCATATACATCCAACACAAGTTTCTGTCAAAGTTCTAAACTCATTAGAGTTCAATTGCAATCCAAATGCCAACAAACCATGTTCCAAAGAAGGTGTTTTCAAAGACATTATGAGACTCAATGATTGAGACTCGCTTCTCGGGGTATAAGCCTAAAACAGGCTCGCCCGAGAGGGCATCCTTTCTGTTAGTTGCTATTGAAGACCCCCCGCCCTGGCGGAAGTACATAGGCAAAAAGGGCCCACCCCGGCGGGGGTCTATTCTGCAAACTGACTTTGCTAACTTCATGTTTACTTCCAGAAATGCTCCAAATAACTTCAATTCTTTGCTAAATGCCACAACAACCACCCTACATATAAAAGAACACAAAACAAATAAAAATGAACATGAAAACAAGAAAATAGCAACGTTTAAGTGTGAAATGGACAACGATTCGTGGATATGAAATCCACTTATCATGCAGCGCCACATGCCAGTGTTGGACTTCCTAGGTTGGCGCTGTGGCACCACCCTCCTTCTTCTTTCTCGCGTTGTACCGCCACTCTGCAGTGCCTTCTTCCCCGGGCTGGCGATGCGGCGCCGCCCTACAAGGCATGACTGGCGCTGCAGCGCCAGGCCCTAAACTCAGAAAATTTTTCTAAGTGTTGCACTTTTTTCAGACGCTTACTTCACAATCTCATAACTTATTCGTTATAACTCAGAACGAGGTCATTCTAAAGTCATTCTCTTCCTTATCTTATGTACTTCAACTTCCCCCAGACAGAAATTTATTTTGAATCCGTTAACATGCCATTCGATTGGCTTAGATTTCCTCCTTCGTTCATTTTATATTACTAACGTTCTTCGTTCGTTCTTTATTTTTAATCGATATTTTGATTACGATTTCACTTTTTCTTGGAATTTGATGTTATAAAACACCATTCCTTACTAATTTCACCGGATCGTTCATATGATTCATTCGGATTGTTCAAATTCATTACGAAACTCATACTTCCTTAAGAAATTTATAAACTAAACTTCTAATTCTTATTTCTTCTTTTTCTCATCATTTTAACCATAGGAAAATCATTCTTAACATCTTTTACTTCTATTCTTATTAAGCTATGTTTTGAACACAGAAAACTTGAAGAAAATTTACTTAAAAGTTAGATTTCGGATTACCTTTTTTCTTTAATCTCCTCCCGTTGGACAAAGTTTGCTCACGAGCTAACTATTCCTCTTCCTTTTTCCTCCCATCCGAACTCTCTCTCTCTCTCTCTCTCTCAAGTGTTAGTGATTTTCAAAATCACCAACAAATGAATTAAGGCTTCTTTTTATAGAAAACCAAAGCTAGGAGTAAAATAGTCATTTCGCCCCTAAAGTTACTATTCACACCTCCTTACTAAACCTCCTTACTATTCACGAAGCTTCTCTTGGAAGCTTTGTGGTTCTGTTTTACAGAATTCGTCCGACAGTTCAAAAACTGTAATTCTCGGAATCCAAATATTTTTGGATATTTCATCTTTCCTTTACCGATTAACTTTGACGTATTCTTCGGATCTCCGAAAAATTGAAAAACACTTTTTGACGTTAAGCGTTTTTCTTCACGTTTTTCCCTAACATAGTTAAACGAATGAAAAATACATAACAATACTTTTCATCATTTTTATTTCGTCCGATTTCTACATGTTTTTTGAGAAAAACTTTTATCGGCTTACTTAACTTTTCACGATATATTATCATCAAATCATTTGACGAAATATCATTTCGACATACCAAACTCTCGAAAAAGCTTAGGTTATTCAAACCCTAACCCTTAGGGTTTTATTGGTTGAATAGTGCCTATTTCGTTTGTTCCTCAGAAATATTTTTTTCCCCGAAAAAATTTTATTTTCATCTAGAAAATTCTTACTCGTTCAGTCTAGCTCGTAGCCAAAATCCTTCCGTTTTATAATCATTCTAGGTTCTAGAATGATTAATAAACATATAGCACAGAATATTATTAATAAATAATTCATTTTATTAATAAATAATTCTTTAAACTTAAATTCTGAACAATCCGGATTCTTCGGGTGGTTACAACAAGTGATCCTTGGACTTGAGATCATCATAGTATCTTGTGTATGATGAGTTATACTTTGACTTATTCCTTAAGACCCTTAGGGTATATCAAAGGGTATGTTTGGGTATAATAAGTTATGCATGGAGATAATGTATAATCAATAAAGAATCTACCGCTTCTAGTAAAAGAAGAGAAATGTCCTATGTGATTCGATAAATTACAACCCAGTAGTCCTTAGCCAAGGCAGAATAAAATTAGAAAAGAGTTTCTAATTTGTATTATTTTGAGTTGTGCATTTAAAAGTCGAAATATATATAATTAAATAAAATAAGACTTGATAGTAATTCCATGTTTATATTTAATTAGGACATTGTATGGTTGACGGATTGCATTGTACGGTAACTATTTACTCAAAGGTTCTTTTATGATTACTGTTGAAATCTATATTATCTGGAAAGTTGTTAATCGCTAGGGAGGCTTATCCCTATTGTAGAATAAATATTATTTATTTAAATAAGATTATAATTGTTCTAATTGATTTATTCACAACCGGTTTAATATGGAGAACCTAAAGGGTCAAACCATAAAAGAAAGAATTATTATTTAAGAAGTTAATGTCATAATCGCAATAATAAGTAAGTATATTTAATTTAATCTATGGTGATAGAATAAATTAAATAGCTTAATATTTATTATTTAATATTTTGGAAATATTAAATATAAATTAATAAGAGGAGTCTTGTTATTATTATTACTATTATTATTAGTTTGGGACTTAATTAATAAAAGTACTCTCATTTATTCCTAATAAAATTAGGAGGCAAATTAATTAAAAGAGTTTAATTAATTATCCCTATTAAGATTAGAGAGCTTAATTAATTAAATAATACCCTATTTTCTAATTAGATTAGAAGGGTTAACTGATATCTTTATAAGAGAAGTCTTATGTGATGCCCCCAAAATAGGTATACATCACCCATTTTGAGTCGCCAAATATATGGTACAGAAACAACTACAAATTTATTAATACAATTGTCGTGCAAAATACGACAACACATAAACTGTGAGTTTAAATATAAATATTGTCTTCTAGACAATATCCACACTCAAATAAGTCCTCATTACAATTATTGATACATTATTTTATAAAAATAGTGAGGACTACTAAAACGACTTTCTAGAACCATCATTCCATACCCCGACTAGAACTCGCTACATTCTCTCCTCTTGAGAAGAAAAATGGAACAAAAAGGAAAAGGGTGAACTCAACTAGCCCAGTATAGAACATTATGACTAAGATAATATAGAACAAATTATCGTTAGTCCTCAGCGAGAAAAAAGCGATAGAATATAATAAACAACAAGTTTTCGGATCAATATTCGCGAGTGAAATAATAATTCATAGAAGAGTTACGTAGAGAATGAAATCTACTATAATCTATGAATTTAAAAGTCCATCGTCAATATTTTATTCCTGTAACATCAATCAATATTCATCTTGAATCAAATATTCATCTTTCCACTACAGGCCAAAGATATTTGTCAGTTGGTCATGTTCATCTCAACACATGTTCATCTTTGCACTACGGGTCAAAGATATTCATCAGAAAATCATTAATCTTTGCACTACAGGCCAAAGATATTCAGTAAAATCATCATTTAGGACTGAGGATGATGAAAAATATTTTTAAAGAAACGAATCCAGTGAAACAAAAGAACAAATTTTAAAGATTCGTACTTCAAACAATCCAAGTTCAAAAATACTTCATAAATAACCATAGAGGAGTAAAATTCAAGAATGAAGACCAAAACATGGATACAATCAAAGCTAGTATCCATAATAGATATTTTGGACAAAAAATAAAAATTTAATTTTTTGTGAATAGTGTCGTATTCGTGAATAAGTATCAAGATATCGTGAATAAGTGTCAGTATACGTGAATAGTAACCCTGACACTAAAAGACAAGAATTTCACAAGAAAAATATTACCAATATTCCGGCATAATGATATTGAAAGAAATAATATCATTTTAAAAAAATATATCCCTTACCTCAAAAAGACAGTACTTCTGATTGGAATACTTGATATAGTGTTGAAGGAACTTGCACCGTATAGCAACACTCAAAGTATCAAAATACTCACAAGAATACGTTCGATAATATAGAGAGAAAACTTTAGTTTTTGGTGTGATTTTTAATTCTAACCTAAGCACCCTATTTATCGGAAAATGCTTAGAACACCAAAGCAAAAAAAATAATAAAATAATAATATTTATTATAATTTTCCTATGCCAACCTTTGAATTCTGATTTCAACATGTTTAACAACAAGTGGGGCCCACTAATCATAACAAAAATAATTTTTTATTAAAAAAAATATTTAAAACTTCAAAAATCAATTATTTCGAAACTTCAATAATTCATAATAAATAGCCCTTTTATAAGAAAAATTCAAATCTTATGTCCATTCCATAGGAAATTCAATTCTCTACAACTTTGTAAGTTTAAGTTTTTCCAAATTCCAAACAAAAATTGACCGAAATCCACATACGGACGATTTTACAGACTATAATCAAATTTCAGTCAAGAAATGGGGTCCACAAACATGAAAAACATGTTTTATATATTTTTAGTAACAAAAATACTCTTCCTCATCATTTATTCATATATCTCACATTCATTGTAAAAATATCACCATTATTATATTATTATAATGTAGTAATATATTTAAGTGAATTATTTTATCAGAAAAGATAAAATATCAATTTTCAACAATTGTCAGATTAAAAATTTTCTCCATCTATATCCACATAAAATTAATATTTTTCTTATTATATAAATCAATAATTAATTACTAACAAATAATATTACAGAATCACAATACTCACAACAGTGCTCCTGTGAAAAAGGGGCTTTCTAATAAGGATTTCTCCTTCTTGGCGCAAGCAATTAGGTGACCAAACCTCTCCTTAGTATGAACTTTCTAGACATTGCCAATAATGCTATCTAATAATATTATTCAAATAATAAGAATTATTGATCTGATAATAGAAAATACTGTGTGGTGACAATTATTGAAACAATAATAATATAAAATATTAACGTAGCAATTATTGAATCAATAAAATAAAATATTGAACAGTAATTACAGTAACAATTATTGAGTAGTGCCTTCTTATGTAAGAATCAATAATTAGTGCAATACCGTGTGCTACTATGCAACAACGCGTATTACTGTGTTTTAACCACCGGGTATTCCAACAGTATTAACGTTAAAAACTACGTCGTTATTTATAAACAACTTATACTTGTTTTCTTCATCCAATCGCTTCCCGTTATGGGACCCACACAAAGCTGCGCCGTCGTACGAATATTCCCCGACAGTAAGAATATTCCACGACCAAACGAATATTCCCCGACAACAATGAATATTTTATAATCACTTGCTTATTTAAGATGTCTGTGCATTTTACCCATAACTAACCACAATAATCAAATCAACCCTTACTATTTCAAAATAACATATAGAGGAAATTCAATTTCATTTATAATAAGTTGGGGTTTTAAATCTTATATCAGATATCATTAGAAGTGATTCCAATTGTTGGAGAGTACGCTCTTTTTGAATATTTCTTCTTCCTTGGTGGATCACCTCGAGAGGCCAAACACTTGGGTGGCTAACATTGATCAAAGGAAGGAACCAAACCCGGTGGATTCAAGTTGAACGCGAAAGGATTTGGAGGTGAACTTGTACCTGAGGAAACTAGAATCTTCAAGGGTATGATTCTTGTTCTTTATCTTTTTGTTTAATTAATAATTGTGCATAAAGGATGATCCGGGTATATGGTTTGTAAAATTTTTAAAACTTTAATTTTCATGTTTCCGCTTATTTTGTGCAATTTGATTGCGTTCATGAATATTACAAACCTAACAATAACTCCTTGATATGATATAGTTAGACCCTGATATTGTTATACACTTGTAATATTACACTAGTAGAACACCATTGATACACTCTCATGCCAGAAACATCATCAAATTAAAATTATTAATGGTCAAAGTAGTCCCCAAGACATTGACCAAGATTGTTCTTCATTGATGAAGAAAACCTATTGCAACAGATTTTGTCACTAAAGCTCTTTAGTGACACTTTTAATGAAAATTAATTAATTTAATTTAAATTAATAGGAAAAAAAATAGAAAATAATTATTAAAAATTCATAATTAAGTTTTAAAAATTATTTTAAGTTATAAAAACTTAACTTTTAATATTTTGACATAATTTTCATTAATATTTTACTTTATTTAAATATTAATGATATTAAATTTATTTAATAATTATATTAAATAAATTAGTTAAAATGATTTTAATATATTAAAAATCATTTTAAATGATATTAAAGTGTAAAAAATATTTTAATTTCTAATAATAAATGACTTTTAATATTTTGAGATAAATTTCATTAATGATTTAATATTAATGATAATAAATTTATTTAATAATTATATTAAATAAATTATTTAGAAATGATTTTAATGTTTTAAAAATGATATTAAGGTTTTAAAAATATTTTAAGTTATAATAAATAACTTTTAATATTTTGACATGAAATACATTAATACATGTTTGTATATGGTCTAATGACTGATATGAATACGTGACAATGTGTTAAGCTATGTGATGACTGTAAACATCAGTATTATGAGTTGTAATATATTATTCTAATTGAAAAAATAATATTATTAATAATAGGTCTTTGTATAAAAGATAGAACTAAGTTGTGTAGAAGTAAGCAGCAATCAAGGCAAATATCTAAACCTTACACACTAATTTATTTTGTGCAAACAGATATATGTTTATGCAAGTTTCTATACTCTTATATTGTGCAAGTATTGTAGACACTCAAAATTTTTTCTCGCACAACCATATTAACATTACAGAGGGCGTAATCGTCTTTCGAAAATAACCATCAATCTCAACCCCGGACCACACACCGAGAACATCACTCTCAACCCGGACCACACACCGGGAGTCTCATTATCAACCCCGGAACAAACACCGGAAGGATCATTTCCAACCTCGGAGATAATCCCGAGTTTTGTCCTTGGCGATAACCCCAAGGAAAGATGTTGCATTTTCGACGATAACTCCGAAAATGCTTGTTTCAAACACATGCTATCAACTTCAATCTCAGACCTCCTGCCGAGGCACTCATCTCTCAAACCCGAAGCTAACATCGGGCATACAGGCATTCACAAGATGACATTGCGGCATTCAAACACTTGTAGCAGTCCAATCTCAGATGTAACCCTGAGCAACGTCTGCTTTTAACTCAAACCAGCGATAACCCCGGTGAAGAGTCAAACGTCATCTTGCCACATCAACATCTGCGCGTCGTCTCGACACTTCAATACATACATACATACAACTATGTCCTTCAAGAACTAGGATATACAATCCCGAGTGACTATTACACGTGGCAGTACACCGGATAGAATTTGAAGCTTGAAGACCATGGGCATGGCCCCTCTTCCTAACTTCGTACAACCTCTAATCCATGTCATTGCGTAACTCTCAACACAAGCAACCCGAAGAAGGTCACATATACCTCGTTCAAAAGCTCGGATTGAAGTTTTGCAAGTTCGAACGGACATTACAGTGCACGAGTGCACGTACTTCGAGATGAGGGGACCCGCGAAGCTCAGGCCCACCACGACCAGCCATAGGTGTAACTGCGGCTGCCGCAGGTACACCTGAGGCCATCAGTCTATAAACATAGGCTAAGGGTCAGCCATTTTGAGAGGGTAAAGAGAGAGAAAAGGCGAGGAAGCCCTGTTCATTTTACTATGTACACACTCATATTGAGTGTTTTCCTCATTTTAAACAATTTTTAGCTCACATATAGCTATACTTTCATCCGGTGGGAGCTGAGTATTTATCCATATAGAGACATAGAAGTCTACATTGACAGCCCACTGTAAGCCTTCTTACATTCTATAAAGCTTTCTTCTCATATTAGCACACACTGTTGTACACATTGAGAGTCGTGTGAGTGTGTTTGCCTGGACTTTGATCAAGTGGTTTTCATTTACATATATATATATATATATATATATATGTATATATTTTTATATGGACTAACATTATCGAGTTATGCCTCGATTGAGCCTGAACTTGATGCAGGCGTTTAAGGCTTTGTTAATTATATATATATATATATATATATATATATATATAAGCGTTGTGGGGACGACTCATCGATGAGCTGGATTTTTACATACAGTGCGTGCGTTTAATTGCTTATATATATATATATATATATACTATTATCGGACATATCCGATGAGCTGGATTTTACATCAGGTGCATTTTCTTGCTTTTATATATATATATATATATATATATATATATATATTTATATTTACATTTCGTCTGCTTGGAGTTCACTTCGTGGCGTTGATAGCTTTTACTGACTTTATTTACATTCAAGTCCCTTTGGAGTTTACTCCGTGGCGGTTGATAACATTTATTGCTTTATTTACATTTCGATCCCCCATGGAGTTGCTTCGTGGTGGTGATCATCACACACACACACACACACATACATATATATATATATATATATATATATATATATATATATATATATATATACTGCTTCGCTTTCCATACAAATTGCGGTATCATGTGAGCCTAGGAATCATGTGATCACTGATTTGATCTCTTGAATCTAGATTTGGTTCCATGATGGACTTTTTCAATTGTATAAGTAGCTTATACATTATTCTGAGTGTTTGAATTCCCTTGGATGGTTATCATGCCCATAAGGAGTTCGACCTTCTTTGTATATTATTTTTCTCAGATGCCTCGCATCTAGAAAATAAAAGCAAACAAAATAGAACATTTAATAATAAAATGGAAGTATCAAAGGCCTCAATTACTATTGAGCACGGGGTTTGAAAAACTTTTTTATAAAACTTCATTGTTATATCTTGTTTAAAACTGAATTTTCTACAAAATTCAAACCCTATGTATATAGGTGTGAGCGAGAGGTATAGCACTACTTCCAAATAATTGCACATTGATCCACACACACACACACACATTCATATAACAATTTCTTTGAAAAGTGGCGGTCATAGTGGCAACACGGATGTCGAGGTGCCTAACACCTTCCCCTCCGCATAACAAGCCCCGAACGAACCTTAATGAATCTCGGTTTCACAGACCCGTTTAGCGGTGTCACATCACTTTGGGTCGATGTGCAAACCTTTTTCGATTTGCGTTAGTGCGACCCGATTAAATACACCAACTGGCGACTCTTAAAGTCCAATCGTCGACATTATACATGTCGGACCTTTTCACTTGTTTTTTCAAACAAATCTCACATTAACATGAGAACACCAAAGAACAAGTAACGAAAAGGGACACTAAAAAATCCCGACGTCGACAGGTGGCGACTCTGCTGGGGACTCCAGTAAGAGGGCTTAAGCCGCTATTACAAGCTTTTCAAAATTGTTATATGCTTGTGTGTGAATGTTGCATTTACATTTATGATGAATGTGTACGAATGCATCTTAATTACTGCACTGCTAAATATCTATCTGTGATATTAGTGCTTCGCACATGTCATCATTTTGCATAAACGGTGAGACACGTTGTATGTGAATGTATGTTGTGTGGTTCCTCCACCAGGAGGCTATCACATCGGTGTTTGATTCTTTGGACTCGTAGGAAGAATAATTCCAACGGGGCTCGGGAAAGGCACCACCAGATTCGCTCCAGTTGAAGGCCGGATTAACTTCCCATCAAGTAGATTGCGATGATTTGGGAACCTTCATGCCAAAAAAGCATGAGAGTAACCCTAAGATAGGTCGACCTACGATAAACAAACGGCGGAGGAAAGTCTCTTCATACTTTCCATTTTCAATTACTTGTAAAAGCATTTACTTGTAATTTTATTCCATGTTCATCCATATGTAATGGAAAATATGAAGAATATATGTGCATGCATGACATGTTATCAATTAACAACCGGTTTTGCGAGGACAAAATTCCTAAAATGGACATATTATGATAACATTTACATTACCCTAAGACTAAACTACATAAGTCTTTTGTAGGGAAGCAATTGGGGCTATTACACGCTCAAAATCCAAAAAAGGCCACGAGCTTCTGACCAATCATGTCTTCTTGACGACCGGTCAATCTTGTTTTCCGAGAAGAATTTGATGGATTGAGTAAACAAATCACAGACTTGGTTGTTTCTTGAAAAAGAATTGCACCGAGTCCACTCGAGTGCGAAGATACCTACACATACTGAGAATCCTCTACTGAGGGGGAGTCCAAGGTCTGGAAAAAACAATTTCAGAACCTCGGTTGGATCGACCACAAAAAGACCACGAAAACACCCATCTCAAAGGAGATCCGGACACCGGTGATATCGGGAAGAAGGTCCTTCAAATGGAGGAAACTATACGTGTTCTCAAAGGGATTGGAACACATGGTAGTGTTTCATATACAGACCTTTGCATATTTCCTGGTGTTCAATATCCAGAGAAATTTAAATCCCCTGATTTTGAAAAGTATGACGGATTATGGGATCCTTATACCCATTTAAAGGTATTCATTGGAGAACTTGGATCTTACGCGGAAAATGAAAAGCTCAGAATGTAGTTGTTTCAGAAGAGTCTGACTGGAGAAGCCCGTTCATGGTATACCAGATTAGATAACTCAAAGATCCATAGTTTGGAAGAATTGGCTCACGCCTTCCTCACTCAATACAGTTTTCAATCTCGGATGGCTCCTGACCGGTACCAAATTACCAAGGTCAAGAAACAGTCTAATGAGTCATTTAGAGAGTATGCTCAAAGGTGGAGGCGCCTGGCTGCTCAAGTTATTCCTTCCATGACAGAATCAGAATGGTCATGACTTTCATAGATGTACAGGAAGCTTCTTTCTATGAAAGAGTTCTAGCTGGTATTGGCAAACCATTCTTCGAAATGATCAAACACGGAGAAATGGTTGAGATGGGATTGAAGTCTGGAAAAATTCAAGACCTAGCCGCTCTTAAAGCTGTTGCTTTGAACACACATCAGTCCGGATCTTATGGAAACAACCCGGAGGTCCATAAAAAGAAAGAGGAGGATGTTTCCTTGATACTACAAGGACAGAAAGGCAATCAAAGCATGCCTATACAAAGGAGAAACTATTCCCTTTTTAAGCACAATCTTCAAACCCTCCATTGCCTAAAGGTGGAGAAGCAAAGCGACCTCGGACGTTCACACCCTTAGGGGACTCGCTTGAGAACATTCTTGCTCTTTGACTACTCAGAAGAAAATTACACATCTTCTTTGCAATGACCCTAATGGGAGAGGGTTTTAATGCTGCTCGGAAGTGTGCTTATCATCTTAGGAGCACTGGACATGATACTCAAGATTGTTGGGCCTTGAAACACAAGATCCAAGATTTAATAGACAATGGTGAGATCGTAGTCACCAAACCAGATCAACCTCATGTGCAAGACAACCCTCTTCCTCAACATAAAGAAGAAGAGGTCAACATGATCGGTTGAACCTTTGGGCAAAGTTCTAGTTTTAATGGCGAAGCCATCTCGGACCATCAAAGGCGGTGTTGATGAGATGGGATTATACAAAGTTCGATTTACTATGGAGCGAAAGATGAAAGCTCTTTGCAAACAAATTGAGCAATTAATTTGAACTGGTGACCCATCGACATCAAGTCACACACCGATTAATCGAGACGAGGAGCATGCCTATCTCCTTCCATTTGTTATGAATGCTCCACCATCACCACCTTGAAAAAGAAGCTATGGAGGATAAGGTTGCAAAGAGAGCAAATGCTAAAGCCCGTCGAGATTTTGCCAATCAAAGGGAATTTACCTATTTCGGCCAATCTATGGAGGAGATATTGCAAATGTTGATCAACGAAGGAAGAATTACCTTCCTTCTACCTCCAATCAATCCCCGCTCTGGGCGGTTCAATTACGATGAAGTGTGTCGATATCATTTCACTCTCTGTGGTCACAACCACGAGAAGAATGTTGGGCACTCCACCATCTCATTCGAGAATCTTATTGATAGCGGTGTCCTGCAAATCGCGAGATGATTACCTTTGTGCTGACTCAAGAGTGGGAATGCATGTCCTACCAAATGGAAGGAATCAATAGCAGTTATATCCGAAGTGGATGATGAGAGTGTCAAAGTATTTCTTATACAACCAATTCAACTCAAAGGAGCTGACAATCCTTTGAAAGTGGCCGCACTTGAGTCAATTCCTTTACCCTTCAGACCACAACATCCTGTTGTAAGCTTGCACAAAGTTCCATGGAATTATGGAGAAGCTGAAGGATCTACATCTCATACTACTACTACTACGATGTGTGAAGGATAATCCACTATATCTTCCTCGGCGGGTTATGATGCCTACTTGCAAAAGCAAGGGAAGATTCCCATGGAGAAGATTGAAAAATTCCTCCGCACTATGGGCCACAATAAACCCGATGTGGTTTTAAGCTTACGAGAAGCTCCACACCAGATATCTATACTGGATTTGGTTTTCTCTTCAGAAGATCATCAAAAGATCCTATTGCAGGTTTTGGAAGAAGCCTATCTACCAAAATCAGTGGATGTGGAAAAATTTCAACATCTAGTTGATCACATTTTCAACAACAATGTGATATCCTTCACTGATGATGACATACCTCCCGAAGGGACCGGTCATTGCAAGCCATTGCACATTGCAGTGTTATCTTCCGGGTACATTCTAGCTGGAGTTTTGATAGATGGAGGCTCATCTCTGAATATCTATCCTTATGCCACCTTGGTGAAGATGAATGTTAATCTCAAGAGGATCCAAAGCAACCATACGATTATCGGAGCTTTTAATGGATCCCAACGAAATGCCGTCGGAAAGATTGAATTTCCAATTGAGATTAGTCCAAATACATTCAATATATCCTTCCACGTCCTAAAGATAGATTCAGGATACAACCTGCTGTTGGGGAGACCATGGATACATATGGTGGAGTTGTTCCTCCACATTACATCAATGACTCAAATACATTATCAACAACGAGTCTAGTCGTCTTTATTAATCTTTGGTAGGAGTATCACGAACAAGGAGATATGCGATCATCGGTTTCAACTCACGAAGTTGGTAGGCGGTTTTCATACCTTGGAAGTGAGTAACACTCAATATCAACCTATTGAAGCACCACTTCCGTACCCAAGATTTACGAGGTTATATCGGCTACTCGAGAAATGATGTCATTGGGTTATCGGCTGGAAAAGGGCTTGGTAAAGATAAGCGAGGGTATTAAGCACCCTATTCAAATGTCGGTCAAATTGGGACGGTAGGGCTAGGCTATTTGCGCGATTCGGTCATAGGAATCGCATAAACACGGCCGGTTCCTCAAGCTTTCGCCGCGCGGCGATGTTTTCAATCTGCACCTCATGAGGTAATCTGATCTCGATTAAGGTGCGGCACATATTATGACTATATTTTTTTCCCAAGCCGGTACCCTTCAAAGCAAAAAGAGGGTGCGATTCACGATCCGAAGTGGAAGAAAAGGAACGGAAACGTAAACATGACATTGCCTTGATGATGGCAGGCATACGCGTCATTGTTCATGATGAACATACAAACAGATACACCCCAGACGATGATTGCCCAGATGTCATGGTTATCATTCGGGAGAAGGAGGACAATGACGATCCTTCCCATCTTCTGCGATCCATCGAGGACTTTGCCCTCGACAATTGGAACAACATTCCATGCATTGGTCGACGAGGGTAAAATGGGCAGAAAATCCCTCTGCCCTGTAGATAACTTTAATTGCTTACTTTTCTTTACAGTACTAGCAGTTATTTTATCAAGTACATGCTAACACTTTTGTATGATCGAACAGTTGCATATATTAAGTGAAAGCATACTTTGTTTGAGGACTACGAATTTAGATGTGCATGTACTTGGCGATGAGGTGCCTTCTCTCCACTGAGGGTTGTAACTTTGATGCAAAGTTGGACTCGAGACTTGATGGACATTCAAGAGGACATTGAGACACCTCGGAGATTAAGGAATGGGTGTGAGATAAGCCTAAACCAACCTTGACCAAACCACTCCTTTCGATCTTGGAACCTTAGAAAACCTAAGCTAATCCAGTTGGTTCGAGGACCTCACTCCAAATCAGCGGAATGACATGGTTGCACTATTAACCCAATTCAGGATGTGTTTGCATGGTCTCATGAAGACATGGTGGGTTTGTCCTTGACATTATTCTTCATCGCCTTCCCATTAAAGAAGGATTCAAGCCAGTTAGGCAAAAAGCTCGGCGATTAAAACCTGAGTGGAGTTTGAAAGTCAAAGAAGAAATTGTGAAACAATTTCAAGCTGGCATTATCATGGTGTCTACATATCCGAAGTGGATATCCAACATTGTTCTCGTGCCTAAACCGGGAGGAAAGGTGTGAGTCTGTGTGGATTACCGGGATTTGAACAAAGCCTGCCTTAAAGATAGCTTTCCCGTACCTTTTATCCACATTCTCATAGACAATCTTTGCTCGATACGGCATGTACTCCTTTCTTTGATTGCTTTGCGGGGTACCATCAAATTATGGTTCTTTGAGGAAGATCGTGAGAAAAGCGCTTTCATCACGCCTTGGGGAACCTTTTGCTCTACAGAGCGGTTGTCATTCGGCCCTCATCAATCTTGGGGCAACCTATCGGCGAGCTATGATGGCTCTTTTCCATGATTTAATGCATAAAGAGAGAGAGATCTACGTGGATGACATCATTGTCAAATCCGAAAGGAGGAGGACCACTAGACCATCTCAAAAAGCTATTCAACAGGTTGCGTAAGTACAACTTGAAGTTGAATCCAACCCAAGTCGCCTTTGGTGTCAAATCGAGGCAAGTTGCTAGGTTTCCTAATCGACCACAAAGGATTGAGCTGGATCTACCAAAATCCAGGCCATCAAGGAAATGCCCATTCCTCGAGACGAGAGAAGGAAATACGGGGATTTTTGGGAAGAATCAACTTCATTAGCGAGTTCATTTCTCGACTCCACGACAACTTTGTGAGCCCATCTTCAAGTTATTAAGGAAGAACTCCTCCATGAAATGGAATGATGAGTGTCGAAAGCCTTCCTTACAATTAAAAAGCGGTTGATTAGCGCTCTATTTTGGTACCTCCGAGGGATGATGTTCCCCTATTCATGTGTACATCCATTAATGACAATGCCATGGAATTTTGCATCTTTGGGGCAAAAAAAAAAGGCGATAGAGGCGAGCGAGCTATCTATTACCTCGACAAAAGATTGACACCGGTGAACACAAGTACACACGATTGAGAAGACTTGTTGTGCTTTAGCATGGGCTTCCATGAGATTATAACATTATCTCCATGGTCACACAACCCATCTTATATCCGCGTGGATCCTCTCAAGTATGTGTTGATAAGCCCATCTTGAATTGTCATTTGTCGGATGGCGAAGTTGATCCTATAACAATTTGACATCGTCTCACGTGACAAAAAAGTCTGTCAAAGGTCAAGGAATTGCGGATCAATGGTGGCCGCTTTGCTGTGGGGACTACAAACCCTTGAAACATACTTCCCGATGAAGGGTAATGACGATTCAACAATAACATCGATCGATACATAAATACGTGGAAAATGTATTTTGATGGGTTATTAACACGAAGGCTCTGGAGGTGGGAGCGGTTCTAATATATGCGATGCATGGGGAAGCGGTATCCGTCGTCGTCAAATTGCGGTTTATCGGCACCAACAACACGGTGAGTATGAAGGTTGTATCATGGGGCTAAAACTTGCCCATTAAATGGGCATCAGGTGGTTAACTGTCTTTGGGGATTCCGAATTGGTGATCAAACAATCCACGAGGAATCTATCAAACAAAGAATTACATTCTTTGCCTTACCATCGGCAAGTTCTCTGAGATGGCTTTGGAGTTGAAGAAATCTCCTTTCTACACATTCCTCGTAATAGGAATGATTTTGCGGATGCATTAGCAGCGTTGGCCTCCTTGGTTACACATACGACAGAGGAAAACATGTCAAGCATCACATTTGCTATGCAAAAAGCCCGACTTATGGGAACTACGTTGGAGAAGTATCGGATGAGCTACCTCCCATCCACCACCCTTGGTATAGCATATCAAGAAGTATCTACGAGATGGATCTACACATTGATGAGCTGAGCCTAAGCGAGAAGAGGCGGATCCATCGACTTGCTTTATGAAATTCTACTGGCGGAGATGCACTCTACAAAAAGAGATGCAGGACTAGGTCTCCTCGGATGTCTAGACAAAGACCAAGCTCGAGAGGCTCATGGATGAGATCCATGGTGGAGTATGTGGCCCACACATGGCGACCCCCTTACTTGTCAAGAAAATTCTCGAGCAGGACATTATTGGCTTACACTCAAGGTGATTGTGATGATCACGTCGAGAGATGCTATCAATGCGAGGTCCATGGGAATGTTATCCACGCCCCTCGAGGGAGCTCCTGATATGAGTTCATACTGGCCCTTCTCGATGTGGGGAATGGGCGTGATCGGGCCCATCGAGCCCAAAGCCGATAATGGTCATCGATTCATATTCACCATGATCGACTACTTCACCAAATGGGTAGAAGCGACTTCCTTCCCTAGGGTTACCAAAGAAGTTATCATTGCTTTCGCCGAAACAATGTGATGTCATCGATATGGACAACGAGAGGTCATTGTGTCGAGACAATGCTAAGAACCTCAACAACAAAATGATGGAGGAGTTATGCGATAAATTCCACATCAAACACCTTAACTCCATCATCTACTAGTCAAAGATGAATGGTCTTTGTTGAAGCGGCTAATAAAAATATCAAGAAGATCATGCGAGAAAATGTCGCCGATCACAAAGGATGGCGGACCTCTTGCCTCGACTTTATTAGCCTCTGAGAACTTCTATCGTACTTCCACTAGGGCAACCCCCCTACTCATTAGCCTATGGGATGGAAGCGGTGCTCCCCATAGAAGGTGGAAATGGAATCCCTCGAGTATTGATGGATGCTCGGTTGGATGAGGACCGATGGGTACAAAGCGGTATCACCAATTGTCTCTAATAGGCGAAAAGGAGAAGCCGCGACAATCTTCCATGGTCAATTATATCAACAAAGGATCGCATGCGATCCTACTGATAGAAAAAGTCCGACTCTGGCGAGTTCAAACAACATGACTTGGTTTTGAAGAAGATCATTGACAACCAAGATCAATCTAAGGAAAATTCACTCCCTAGCTGGGAAGGCCCATTTGTTGTCAAGGAGGTATTGCGGGGAGGTGCTCTCAGATTGCAGGAAATAGATGGCGATGAATTTCCATAGCTTATCAACTTGGACACCGTGAAGCGGTACTATGTCTGAAGTTACCATCAAACAAACATCCTGGTTTTGATCATCCAATCACCAGTCATTCCGGTTTTGAACCCTTTCTTTCTACATACTCTTACGCCCTCGAGGAAACATACACTTCAAACCCGGTGACTGGTTTCACCTCATTTCAAATCTTGCATATAATTTTGGTTATCCTAAAGGCAGGATTGAACCTTTCACACTGCGTTTTTATCACGAAGATGGGATTAAACTTTTTTTTACTGCGGTTTATCACGAAGGCGGGATTAAACTTTTCTACGCTTGCGGTTTGGTCACGAAGAGCGAGATCAAACTTTTTCCACACCTGCGGTTTATCCCCATTATGGGATCAAACTTTCTTCTCCCCCATGATATAGCTTTGCACATGGGATTCACACTTCTCTTTGGTTGCGATTCGTCACGAGGGGCGAACTACGTCGACTGATCTCCACGATATAGAGAATGCGTAGGCAACCATATTCTATATGGCGGTCGTGATAAAAAAAAAACAACAAAAAACATTTTACGCCCTTTCTCTACAAAAAAAAAAACAACAAAAACATTTCTACCTCTCTCGCCTTTCACATTCGGCGTTGAACCTCTTACACGAGTTTGAACTACATGAGACTTGATCTCCTCTTGATAGAGTGCGTGGCGAGCCATTCATGGTTCGATCTAACCCCTACCGAACAAAAATATTTGTCTGCTGATTTGGGATCAACCTTTAATTCACCACATTTCATCGGTTTTCGGATCAAAGGGATGGAATTATCCAACCTCTTCTCACAAATAGAAGATTCGGTGACCATCTAAGCTGCGATCGTGCCTCGAAGAGAAATACCAACCCATAAGAGTTGGAATTAACTAGGCTTCTCACAAATAGAAGTACTGGCGACCATCTGTGGTGCAGTCAATCTCAGAGAGGAAGAAACCACCCTCCTCTCCACATTTAATACAGATACCAGTCCCAAGACACCAAAGATGGTAGGGATATACAAAAATTAATGATCCGTTCTAAGAGACCCTGCAACATCTCAATGTCCACCTAGCAAGGATAATTTTAGAATGCATCAAGATCACAAGGCCCTGAAGAAACAGGCAAATATCAAGAAAGTATCAAGGCATAACTAAAAGAGAAGTGAATCAAAATATATTTCCCTGCCATACATAATATTGTTTGATATATACATATGTGTTGTACATGACAAAATGGCTAAGCTAGCTAATGCATGCGAGGGAAAATACAAAGCTATCTATAGATCTGTGTATACATGCGAACTATCGGATCTAACATGGCATCCCTCTACGAAGGCGGAGGTAACTGCTATGAGCTCTGCTTGAGGGTATCTACACGAGCTAGCGGATCGAGAGGCTAAGCTTGCATGGTGGCATAATGCTCATCAATGTAAGCACTCATATCGGCAAGACTAACGGATCATCCGGGATCTCTTTGAAGTAATATCTGCGATGATAGCCACATCCCCTAGCAGATAAAGGCGGCATTCCACTCCACTATCAATGCATCCCTGGGTGATCTAGCCTCATCCCTCTCTAATAGAGCGGCGTCTCTCCCATCAAGAAGCTATCGACATCGCGACCCTAGCTTTGATCTCTCTCATAGGTCATCGGATGTAAGCTACTGCTCCGGATGTTGTGCGAAGAATCTTGAAGTATGTGATGCTTTTCGGGGTGGGAGAATCCATCACAAATGCTTTGGCGACCAATGAGTCAAGTCATCGATGGGAATATCGGCCTCCTCTATAGGCTCCTCATCGTCGAGAATCAACATCTGCACTTGTGGATACTACCACATGATCGATCGATCTATGTCTCCATCCATGCGGAATACTCTGCTGAGAAACTTTGGATGGTGACGAGAAAAATACTGACCGACTCTCGTTGATCCCAGCGAGGCATACAACACTGGATCTATCCTCCTTTGATAAGCGGTGTGAAGCGAAGCCGACTCACTGCCCCCCTCATAAGGATGAAAATCCAAAAGCTGGTCAAACCGACACATCACGGCCCGGTGGGTGGTAAGTAATCATGCCCCTCAATCCAACCCGAGAGAGAGGTAATCCATGCGGAGCATGAGTAATAATGAGGCTATAGGGTGAGCTAAGCCACGAACACGACAATATAGCAAGCGGATCCCTAATCCACGCGGGAAAGGCGACCACGATCAAACATCATACACTCCATGATTTAAAAAAAGAGTATGACATGGCTATATCATGGGTGAAACAAAACCCCTACCGTCTAAATGTGCCAATCGATCCCAAGCGTGATATAAACCATACACACAGCAAGACTGAGCTACCTGTGAACACTCCTGCCGGATAAGTGCAGAAGTATGTAGCTGACCTCAGAGTCTCTGCAATAATCATCAGTACAATGGTACGACCCTCCCTGAGAGCTCTCACTGCCATAATGACACCGATATCCAGCTCATCCATATATATCGTGGCATGAGGCATATGACAATATGCGCGCAATAACAATACATCCACTGGGCGAACGCATGATGGTCCTCCGGTGTGGTGAAATCCCCGGAATGTCATGCATAACTATCCTCAGAGCCAAATCTGTCAAACAGAAAACGCTGGGATATCACGTGGCTGGATGTAATCTCGTCCTGCACCACTCTACATCTCAATCTGGTGAGGGTCGTGAACTATCTACTCATGTCTCCAATAGCCATATGAACGTAAGGTCTGTCCAGCAGCAGCATCGCCAACCGTGCATACTCCTCCAAAGTAGGAGTCAACTCCTAGGTCCCAAATAGGAAAACCTGCCTCTCCGATACCTAGTGCTCGAGCATACCCTCTACAAATCCTTTGGGAGCCTGAAACATCAATAGAGTCATAGTATATTGTAGCAAATCATCTACGATCACCATGTCTGATGGTGATATACTATCATACATTGAGCGCATACCAGCTACCACCAAAAATGGTGGGGTATGATCAATACGGCTAACTGTCGAAGAAGACATCTGTACGGGCCGTGTCATAAGACCATCCAGGGGTCAATACTGAATATCTCTGGACATACATACATATGCATAACATAATAACATGCATGATACAATAGATGGCAATATGATATAGGGAATGAAAATGTACATACATTCCTAAGTATATCATCATCTAATACATCTCTCATCTGACTAAAAATATAGGGAAATGGGGTGAAGCTACCCAACAACTCAATAGAGGCCTATCAAAAAATATATAGCGAGAATGGGGTGAAGCTACCCGGTGACTAATAAGAGGCTATCAAAAGAGATAACGAGAAATACATCAGAAAAAGTCAATGGTGTCAATGTTTACATCATCGATGCTATCCACCTAATGTAACTCCTCCCGAGTCCTTTGGATCTCTATCTACAGGGGATGTCGAGGCCTATCTGAGGAGGATGCATGCAAAGCAAAACCATATGGGTCACACGAGGGGCGGGCGAGAGCTGGAAGGATCAAAAGTATCTACCTCTGAAGGATCTCTGCCCAAATGCCAGATAAAGAAATGTGCCCGGTCCAACTATCGGGTCAATCTATCAATATGTGTCACATGAGTCGGATCTTTGACATGGTCTAGCCAATCCGTCATCATCATGGATCCTGGAACCATATCCCCATAAAAACTGTGTGGCGCTGGTGCGAGCTCCAATGGTGCGAGGGGTCCACCAATCTTTGGAATATCTCCTGAGTCGAGGGGCCCTCGACAAAGTAAAACCGTCGATCCCCAACAATGGGATATCGGTGATGGTGTGGCGAAAAAAAAAGGCGATAATGCTGGCTATAGGAGGCAAGATCGGCATACGGATCTCTCCTGTAGTGCTCCTGATAGCACGCTCTCCTAACTAGAGCTCCCATCCTCCATCTGTGAAAAAAGGAATCATGCGGGTAGAAATGACGTACTCAACTCCAGTCGGGTACCCATCCTCAAATCCAACTCCCAAATGCTCTCCAGGGTAGGGAACCCATGTGATGACACCCGCTATCAACAACTCCAGCTATAGGCGACAATGAGTGAAACCCTCAGCAACACGGACCTCCACTAGTATGGAATGATGCCATCTCCGTCTTCGTGGATAGGTATCTAAACCTAACACGCTCACAAGATGCAAACATGAAAGCCTCTCATAAGCCCAAAACTGCCAACACAAAGACAAACACCTGCTGTCAGTCAACACTCTTAACCTATACACGGGAAAAGACAAAAGAAATACTCACCAGCAGAAATGGGTAGAATCCTAACCACACCTCGATCCATCCCTACGATCGGATGCGCATTCCCCTGAAGAAGTAGGCAAAGGTGTAGGAACCCCAATCATAGTCTCCTATATGGTCCACATGTCAAGTAGCGCTGATCAAAGCGAAAGACACCATAGAGGAATTATCTGCTATGAAGCAGCCCCTAATGATCAGCAGGAACAATCGTCGAAGAATGCATTCCCTGACTCTCACATCATCGGGTATGGGCTCACTCAATATCCCTCTCATAGCATCTACGCTCAAAGGACCTGTACGAACAGTCCTTCCCTTGAGCGCCTCCGCTGGAACTCCTAACAAGGATCTGACGGCAGTAGGGGTAATATTTGACATACAAGGCACTGGATCCCCTCCAAACTCCATACCTGTGATAAACCGCCAATCCATCGGCGTCATCATCACCTCATAGTCCAGTAAATGGAGTGACTGAGTCTGGTGAAACCACCGCTCAGACAATGCCCTGAGGTAACCCCAGGGACAGCGATGGGGAAGAATGCAAAAGAATGCTCCAAATCCCCAGCCATGTAAAATCACTCTACAGTCATCATGCAAGGCCTGGAACATAGAGTGGATGCTAAACCAGTTCCCTCAAGGCTGTGTGAAGCCGGGAATCTACATCAAATGCAGATCAACATCAGAATCCTTTACTCCTCATCAATAGGAAACAAGGAAGATTAAGATCTAACTTCATACCTCATTTGCATACAGGTATAATGAAGGATGTCGACTCAAGTCACCCAGAAGATTTGGGTTCGCCACTTGAATACCTGGAAACTCCTTACGGGGAACACGTACAGCAGGAGTAGGAACCTCGACTGGTACATCCTCCTCCTCGTCCTCGACATCCGGCACTTCAACCCGAATAGGACGTATCACCGCCTCCACCAAATGACGAGGCTGTCTGACAGACCGGCGTTAAGGCTCTTCAGAAGCCCTCCTCCGTACACCTGAAGTGGTCCTACGGGAAATACTCGATTGATTCGGATACATAATATCTGGACAACAAGTCTCCAAATCACCTCAGAAAGGGTGTGGTAAATTCTTACCTGGAGCTTTTCAAAATGCATCATATGACTACATGCATGCTTGCATTGTTTTAACATACATCTATAGTAGAGTTAAAAATGCATGACTACTCATTCCTATATTTGGGGAAAATTTTGCCATAGCCCCTTTGTAAATAGGACTATCCACATGCACATTGGCATGACTAGGTGGCCATTCAGTAGCACACCTATACACAGTCATATACATCTTATATGCATTTAGTACATTACAATAAAAAATCTGTAAGTGTAGTCTAGTTACCAGGATTATTTTGCTTGTCTACCTTTACTCATTTGTCCTCAGATAGGATAAGAAATGACAGTAAAAGGTGCACATTTGACTGTTTCAAAAGTCAAATTTTTTTACATCATTATGTTCAGCATGGTTTAATACTAACATTTGCTATGTTGAATATTTTTTATCAAGTCATATCAGCATGCATATTCACTACTATGTGTCTAAATGCATTTAATGTGATAAGTCATTTTCCAACGGATAGAAACTAGAAAAGAATACATGCATACGTTACCAGGACAGTGAAGAACACTTGTACGGTAGCAGATTATGCAGAAAGTTGCCCAAACTCAACAAGTCTGATGAGAAGCTCTCAGATTTCCTTCGTCGCGCAGCTTGAAAATGACTTATGAAAGTAACCTTTGGGCTTTACATAGCCACGGTTGGCCGCAGGTCCACCTGCGGCTGCTACAGGTGTACCTTTGGCACTCCTACATGGGTCCCACACCTCCGGCTCACTCCAGTTAGAGTTGCAAAGGAGGTCTCACAAGCTGAAAAGGCCAAATCAGGAATAAAGGCGCTACGCGATTGAGCGGAATAGCCCGAAATCTTGGTGTTCATGTGTCAAACTCTGGCTCCACATGTTCCACATTGGTATTCACCTGCATACAAGGTATACGATACCAGTGGCCTCAGCTTTCATAATTCATGCTCGGCAATACCTCACAAAGGTCTGATGTCGTCAATGAACGCTAGGCAACCCTGACGTATCCCCGGCGGGGGTTACAATGCAGAATCTACGAAACTACAAATCAAAGATGTATCCCCAGTGGGGGTTACAATGCCGAAGTTTTAAACATATACGTATCCCCGGCAGGGGTTACAACACCAAAGTTTCAAACATATACGTATCCCTGGCGGGGGTCACAACTCACATCTTTCAAACATCCGCATATCCCCGACGGGGGGTTACAGCGCATTCAACCATTGATACACACATCAATGAGGGTCAAGCAGCCTTGACGTTATTTCAGCCGATGGAAAGTAAACCCATCGAAGTAACTCATCAACCTTTCCCCGGCGGAGGGTTACAACGCAATTCAACCATTGATACACACATCAATGAAGGTCAAGCAACCTTAACAATGCACCCATCAGGGATCTATCCGGTGATACACACATCAATGAAGGTCAGGCAACCCTGACAACAACAGGCTGTTGGCAGTAACTCCAACAGGATGAGGGAATATGTTATACACATCCTCAAGCAGACAAAACTTATCTCCACAGATCTCTTGTACACAAGAGGTACCTCTATGGAATATAAGCCAGTGTCTAGGATTCAAGACTTTGGTGATAGTCCCAACGTCAACATCCTTGAAGACTTGGATCGCATGTGTAAGACCCCAACTTTTATGAATAAAGATGAATTTTCTAAAAATATAATTTTTAAATATTATGGAGTGAATTTAATATAATGTTATAGTTGTGGGTAATAATTAGAAATTTTGAAAAGTATGCAAGTTGTTATATAATATTCGATTGGTGGGGAATATTCATTTTAACAGGAATATATTCACGACGACAAGACAATCATTGGTGGACCCCACAACGGAATTATTATTGGATCGAGAAAAAGACAAAAATATTTTTATGAAAATAACGGCGGAAGTTTTACCGTTAACTCGTTGAAACACCCAAGTGATAAAGTACAATGTCTGGCGTGGTTGCATAGTAGCATTACACCAGATTGATTATTGATGCTTACGTGAGAAGTCACTCGTTTTGTTCAATTATTGCTACAAGAATTGCCGCAATTATCTCATCGTTATTTGATTCAATTATTGTCAATATTTTATATATTATTAAATCAATAATTGAGATGACGAAGTTATTAACATTATTATTTGCAATATTAACGATGTTCAGAAGTTACATCAAGGAGAGGTTTGGTCACCTAATCATTAGCGCCAATAGGAGAGAAATCCTTATTGGAAAGTCCCTCTTTCCGGAACGATTCAGTCGATTAATAGTGTGAATTATAATAATGATGACGAAGTTTGTTTTATTTGTATTATTAATGTAATAAAATGTAATACTTTTATAAAGTTATTAATTTTATTAGACAATAATTAGAATATATTATATTTTATTATGCATATAGTGTGTTTTGCATAGTAAAATCTTTTATATAAAATGTAATACTTTTATAAAGTTATAATTTTATTAGACAATAATTAGAATATATTATATTTTATTATGCATAGTGTTTTCAGATAGTGCTCGATAGTGTTTGCATAGTAAAATCTTTTTATATAAAAATGTAATACTTTTATAAAGTTATTCATTATATTAGATTATAAATAGAATATATTATATTTTATTTAAAAAGATTTTATTTTATTAGAATATTTTATTAAATCACCGACCGTCTGCTTAAAAGTGAATCAACTGGACTAGTTCATGAATTAGTTACTATTCAATCCATTCTCCTATAAATAAAAGTTCATTCCTTCATTATTTCTTATTTAATTCACCAAAACTCTGTAGAGAGAGAGACTATAGAGAGAAAGAAGAAAAGTATTCGCTACTTCACTACTCATATATCCAGTTCTTCTTTATAAGGTAAGGGTATTATTTATTTTTCAGATTCATGAAGAGAACTTCGTTATTCCATTCTTTATTATTTTGTTGGAATAACTTTGATAACGGAGACTACCTAGACTTGGTGAAATTTTTTCGTTATTCCATTCCTTATTATTCTCATTGAATAACTCAGATATGCAAAGTACCGCATACATGGTGAAATTCTTCGTTATTCCATTCTTTATTATTCGTTTAATATCCTCGTCGTCTGTATGCGCTTTACGCATGACCTAGTTCAATTATTTATTATTCTGTTGAATAAACTCGTCTGCAAGGCCTATCGCATTGCACGGTGAATTTCATTGTTATTCCATTCTTTATTATTCGCGGAATATCCTCGTCTGCGTGCATTTACGCATAACTTTGGTTCCATCATTTATTATTCTGTTGGAATATCCCGCCGGCAAGTGATTACGCCCCGACTGGTTCCGTTATTTATTATTCTATTGGAATAACTCGTCGTCTGCGCTATTCATCGCATGCCCGGTGATTTCTTTTGTTATTCCATTCCTTATTATACTCAAATTGGTTAAAGTTTTGGCTTTTATACTCCATGAAATTAGTGCAATATCCTTGATATTTGCGCTTCATCCAGTATCTTTTCATGGAAATATTCTTCTGAACATTCTTGAGTTTTACCCCACAAAGTAGTATCATGTTGACAATTTGGACGTTATTGGTTCCTGGATAAACTAATTCTTGAACTTGTTTTATTGAATTCTTATATCATTGTCATCATCCTCATGCTTATATTGTGATGAAAGTCATCTTTGGCTTACGTTCATAGATGGACTTAGTATGATTATGTCCAGGGATCATTCGGTATAATCATGACCTGTAATGTTATAAATGATGTGGTAAAAATCCTCAGTGGCCTGTAATGCATTGATGGACAGTTTTTGGTATGATTATGACCAGGGATTATACGGTATAGTTATGACCATTGATGATTTAATGAATATCCTTGGTCGTGGTATAGGGATGATTAGATGATGTGGTTTATTTATTAAGCTGAGTCTCAGCGATAAAAATTGATGAAAACATTTTAAATCATAGAAGATAGTAGATTTTATTCTCTACTTGACTCTTCTAATGGATTGCTTGTTCCGCTGCAGTTAAACTTAATGTCTATGGTATTTTATCAGTTTAACATTGTTGAAGACTAATGATAATTTATTCTGCATTATCTTAGTCATAATATTTTTTACTGTGCTAGTTGAGCTCACCCTTTCTTTCACTGTTCTCTTCAGGAAATGAGAATGTAGCCGGGACTAGTCGGGGAATGGAGTGATGGTCCGAGATAGTGTATTAGTAGTCCTCACTATTCTGTAAAATAGTGTGATAATAAATGTAATGAGGACTCTATTTGAGATTGGATATTGTCTAGAAGTCAATATTCCTGTTTAAACTCTCAGTTATGTTTTGTAGTATTTTACACGACAGTTGTATAATTAAGTTTTTATTTGTATTTTGTACCATGTATTTGGCGACTCAAGATGGGTGATGTATACTTATTTTGGGTGCGTCACAGCATGTCCAAGCCATCATTGATTGTCATCCCAGCAGGATTACATGACAATCATGCATCATACATTTGCAACATGTTGCTGCACATAGCATCATGTTTATTTCACTTGTATTTCAAGTGTCTAGGATTCTTTATCCTATCCATACCTTGCATTGCATGAATATGATAAAGAGGGGCATCTGTACACTCAAAAATTTTCTGCACAACTGTTACTAACATTATATGAGGGCAGAATTATCTTTTGGAGATAACCCTGGAAGACAGCTCACATCCATTTCGAATACCACCGGAAGTTCGGTCTTCATCTCGGACCACACACCGGGAACATCAATCTCAACCCCGGACCACACATCGGGAACATTAGTCTTAACCCGGACCACACATCAGGAGTCTCATTATCAACCCCGGAACACACACCGAAAGGATCATTTCCAACCTCGGAGATAATCCTGAGTTTTGTCCTTAGCGATAACCCCAAGGAATGTTGTTGCATTTTCGGTGATAACTCCAGAAATGCTTATTTCAAACACATGCTATCAGCTTCAATCTCAGACCTCCTGCCAAGGCACTCATCTCTCAAACCCGAAGCTAACACCGGGCATACAAGCATTCACAAGATGACATTGCGGCATTCAAACACTTTCAAGCAATTCAATCTCGGATGTAACCTCGAGCAACGCTCGCTTTAACTCAAACCGGCGATAACCCGGCCAAGAGTCAAACGTCATCTTGCAACATCAACATCTCGCATAGGCGTGCCCTCGACACTTCAATACATACATACATACAACTATGTCCTTCAAGAACCAAGATATACAATCCTGAGTGACTATTACGCGTCGCAGTACACTAGATAGAATTTGAAGCTTGAAGACCATGGGCATGGTTCCCTCTTCTTGACTTCATACAACCTCTAATCCATGTCATTGCGTAACTCTCGACGTAAGCTATCCAAAGAAGGTCACATATACCTCGTTCGGAAGCTCGGATTGAAGTTCTGCAAGTTCGAGCGGATATTACAGTGCACGAGTGCACGTACTTCGAGACTACGGGACTCGCAAAGCCCAGGCCCACCAGACCACCAGTAGTGTAATCAGTGGGTCGCTGCAGTACACCGCGCCATCGATCTATAAATATAGGCTGAGGGTCAGCCATTTTGAGAGGGAGAAGAGAGAGAAAAGGCGAGGAAGCCTTGTCCATTTTACTTTGTACACACCCATATTGAGTGTTTTCCTTACTTTAAACAGTTGTTAGCTCACATATAGCTATACTTTCATCCGGCGGGAGCTGAGTATTTATCCATATAGAGTCATAGAAGTCTACATTGGCAGCCCACTGTAAGCCTTCTTACATTCTATAAAGCTTTCTTCTCATATTAGCACACACTGTTGTACACATTGAGAGTCGTGTGAGTGTGTTTGCCCGAACTTCGGTCCGTGGTTTTCATTTCTGTCTATATATATATACTTATATATATATATATATATATATATATATATATTTGTATACGGACTAACATTATCGAGTTATGCCTCGATTGAGCCTAGACTTCGGTCTGGAGCGGTTAATGGCTTATATATATATACATACATATATATATATATAAACTGTGGTCAGACTCTATCTGATGAGCCTGGATTTTACATCTGGTGCATTTAATTGCTTTTATGTATATATTTATATATATAACTGTTGTCGAACATATCCGATGAGCCTGGATTTTACATCTGGTGCATTTACTATTTATATATATATATATATATATATATTTGTGTGTGTGTGTATATATATATATTTACATTTTGTCCTGCCTAGAGTTCACTTTGTGGCAGTTGATAGCTTTTACAGCTTATTTACATTCAAGTCCCACCTGGAGTTTACTCCGTGGCGGTTGATAGCATTTATTGCTTTATTTACATTTCTGATCCCCCATAGAGTTGCTTCGTGGTGGCTGATCATGCACATATATATATATATATATATATATATATATATTTACCGCTTTTATATATATATATATATATAACTGCTTACTGCTTTCCATACAAATTGCAGTATCATGTGAGCCTAGGAATCATGTGATCATGATTAGATCACCATCTGAATCTAGATTCTGTTCCCATGATGGACTTTTTCCGGTTGTAAGTGACTTTGTACATTATTTATAGTGTTTGAATTCCTCGATGGCTTTCATGCCCATAATGAGTTCCCAGATCGTCAGATATTATTTTCTCGCAGATGCCTCAGATCTCAAAATAAAAGCAAATGTTTAACATTTAATAATAAAATGGAAGTATCAAAGGCCTCAATTACTATTGACCATGTGGTTTGAAAAACCTTTTTTATAAAACTTCATTGCTATATCTTGCTTAAAACTGAATTTTCTACAAAATTCAAACCCTATGTATATAGGTGCAACGAGGCATAGCACTACTTCCAAATAATTGTACATTAATCCACACACACACACATTCATATAACAATTTCTTTTTGAAGTGGCGGTCACCGTGGCAACACGGATGTCAGGGGGTGCCTAACACCTTCCCTCCGTATAACCAAGCCCCCGAACCCTTAATGAATCTCGGTTTCACAAACCCGTTTAGCAGTGTCACATCACTAGGTCAATGTGCAAACCTTTTCGGTTATGTTGGTGCAACCAGTTAAATACACCAACTGGCGACTCTTAAATTCCAATCGTCGACATTATACATGTCGGACCTTTTTCACTTATTTTTTCAAACAAATCTCACATTAACATGAGAACACCAAAGAACAAGTAACGAAAAGGGACACTAAAAAATCCCGACGTCGACAAGTATCTTAACCTTTGCATTTACTTTATGCAATGGATCTTTGTAAGCAAGTTTCTGAACTTTATTTTTATTGAGCATGTATTTGAACCTTTGTATTCATGCAAGTTCTTGAATTCTATTTATTCATTATTTACCAGTATCTTATTATTGTTTTCATTTGATGTATATATGATCAAGATTTATTTTGTTCGTTATGAGCTAAGTTTGGTTATGCAAGTTTCCTCACTTGGATAATGGCTATTTGAACAAGTTTTGATACATACTATTAAATTTCGGTATGTATACATGATTAAAAGTTGTCTAAGCTATTCGACTCGACTAGACATAGTTTGAAATGTATCATTGAATATGATTGAATATTATTGTCATCCAAATGAATTGTTTTGGTTCGAACTCCAGACTGAGTATGAACATCCAAAAATTTGGAAACTTTTATGTGCCAAAGGCGGTTATGATGAACGTAAATATCGTTCTAGCATGTAGTGTTGATTAATATAGGGCATAATGGGTTGATCACCCTCCATGCTCGTAAGTCATGACGGTTTGTAGATGAATTTCTTTACAAACCTTTTCAAAAAAATGGAAAATAAAAGTTCATGGTCTATTGACCGGTCAGCATTTATAGTCAGTACGTAGTTTAAAAAATGTAAATGATTTGATATGGTATCCAATATTGTTTTAGTTTACTTCATAACTATTAATTCGTTATAGAAGTATAGTTTAAAGAAAACATTTATTTCTTTCAGCTAATGTTTATTAATTGATATTACTTATTGGGCAATTAAATGTTCATTCTTGCTTTAAATTTAAATGTTTTCAGCTACGCTTGATCGACCAGATGGTTCTGGTAAGGACAAAGGAAAGGGAAAGCTGAAGAGATAGGTCATACAGTGTTATTTGTAATAATTGTAGCTATGTATTATGATAATTTATTATTTATCATGTAATGAATTACTTAAAGGTTATCAAAACTAGGGAAGTAGAAAACTTTGATATAATATTTTTACTTAATTAATATACTAAGTAGTTTGAATGAATGTTATCGTGGAGCACCAAGTACGGGTTTTAAGAACCCGAATTTGTGGGCATCACAATATATTTGCCAACTCAACATCAATTCAGCCCAAATCACTACAAAAGAGGTCATGCAGAACCATAACATCAATCCCTAGTGAAAATAGCACAAGACTGCTCAACGGATGGACTGCAAAGACTTGAAGATCTGGTCATGGACCCATCTTCTCGGATTCAGAAAAGGTCAGATCTAATGTCATTGTGTAGCTCTCATCAAGGGCTTTCTGAAAAGGTATAGCACACGTCCATCAGATTCCCGGATTAAAAGTTATGAAGGTTTGAGCGGACTACGCGTTGATCCGAGTGCACATACTTTGAGACAATGGGATCCACGGGGCCTGGGCCCTCCCGAGCAGCCGCAGGTAGACCCATGGTTGCCGCGGATAGACCCGCGACTACTTTGGTCTATAAATAGACTTCTTCCCATCAGCCAAAATAAAAAAAAAAACTAAAAAAAGAGAGGGAATTGCGTCCATTTCAGTTCTTAACCCCTCCTATAGTGTTCCAAACTTTGATATTCTTCTTTGTAAACACTTATATATATATATATATATATGTGTGTGTGTGTGTGTGTGTGTGTGTGTGTGTGTGTGTGTGTGTGTGTGTGTGTGTTGACTTGGTCATATTCCAACCTTAGGTGTTGATGATGATTGTCCTATTGTACTAAAATATTTACTCATCCATTTACAGGATATTAAAACAATTCTTGAAGTTTAGATTTACTTAAAGGATTGAAGACATGAAGACTTGAAGATTTGATCAAGTTATTAGGAAATCAATGTAAGATCCTAGCTTTAATTATTTCTCAATCAAGGCTCTAGGATATTGCATTGCATGGAAATAATCATGGTAGAAATTAATTAATAATTTAAAGTGGTTAATTAATTATGGAAATAATTAATTAAGCTTTCAAAATTAATAAGGATCAAATTGGAATTAAAATTTGAAAAGATAATTTTGAAGTCTTCCCATAATTAAATGAATTAATTTGAAAATATATTTTGATTCTTTATAAAATCTATTACCATACATCTTGGGATTTAGTTCTTCATTATTTGAGTTTTCCATAATTTATTAACTAATTGAGTTTTTCATAAATTGATTAAGAAAGACAAATTTCATATCTTTAGAATCAATAGCATGGATCTAAATAAATTGGGATTTTAAAATAAATATGAAAATAGTTTTTAAATATTGATGCTTCCCAAAAAATTGATGGAGTTGGTTAGTAAAAATGAGTTTAAAAAGATCATTATCTTTCATATCTCTAACCAAGATTGTTTCCATAAATATTAGGATGTGGATTATTAATAGGTTTTCCATAATCATGAAAGTAATATATAAATTAATTGGGCTTTCAAAATTAATATGGAAAGATATGCATCAAATGAAAATAATTATGAAAGTGATTAATTTATTATGGAACAAATTAATTGGGCATATAAAATTAATATGGAAGTATTTTTAAATGATGAAATCTTAAATGTAAATCTAATTGATATCTTTATTTCATATTTAAAGTTGCTTAAATTGATTCCATAATTAAAGCTTCTAAATTTGTTTAACTGAATCTATAATTGAAGTTGTTAAATTGATTCCATATTAATTATAATGATTGAATTTGCTAGTATATTATCCCTATAAATCTGAAGCCACTAATTTATCCTAGCTAAATTAAAGTATTATGACTCTTATTATTTTGGTAAGAATCAATTGGGACTTAAAGTATAGTAACATGGGTGTCAATAGCTGACTCGTTGCTTGTAACGTTTCCTTATCATGGCTGGCTAATTAATTACCTGATTACAAGCAAGACACGTGCTTTATAGTATTACCTTAAATAAAATAAATTAGTTTGGAAGAATATTGTTGAATATTCTATTGGAAAACTGATTTGTTAAAAATTAATGGATGGGTAATCAATTAATGTGAGTGGCATGACTGATGTTTCGTATTTCCATTAAATATCATTGGGCTTTATCCCAGTTTGTCTTCCAACGGCTTAATGAATCTCAGCAATGGGTATGTGCGTGATTGCTAGGATATCAAGTCCTTTTTCGTTCTGATTTGCAACGGATATACAGAATATTCCTTCTATTAATTTCTAGCGATCTAATAAATGTATTCATTATAAAAGGGGCTGGCAGAGATTATCACAAAATAGAATAGATAAAAATATCAAAATACTTTTTAAAAAGAAATATTCTATACAATCTGATTTTAATCTTTCTTCACATATACTTCAAAAGGTTGTTAATCTATTTCACGGTGAAGAATTGTTTAAAGTTATTGTGCATTAAAAGTCCTCTGATAAATTTTTAGCTTTCTTCCTTGCGCTTAAATCGGTGATATCTTTATCTTTCATATTGATCATTGCATAAATAGTTGATCCTTGCATTGTGTTATAATTATTACTTTGATCATAGTTTATTTTGTTATCATATCTTTGATCAATTCTCTAAACATGTGGTAGACTAAGTTGTTAGTCTAAGGTTTTTAATTCGGGTTGGATTAGGGGTTTTACAAGCAAGTTCAAGGAAACATAGGTGCTTAAGGGTGCACAAGTGCATGGGGAGCAAAGGTTCTCGGAGAGTACAAGTACTCAAAGGTTGTAAAACTTGTCTTGTAAAGGAGATTAAATAAACCAAGTTGATTAATAAAAAAAAGTCTCCAATACTAGTTGGAATTGGACATGGATTAGGCCACTAGAATAGAGGTTAGGGGTTGAACCACGTAAAAATTCCTGATAAACATGTGATTGTTTCTCTGTTCTTTTTCTTGGTTAATTCACAAACTTCTAAATTAAGTTTAAACAAGTCAAGACCTGAATTAATATTAAAAGATTAAATATAAAAAGTGTTAAGTGGTATCAATTCGAGTATCTACCTCTACCTTAGAGATGCTAGATTCTTGAATTATCATCCGAGTATAATTGGCGTTATGGAATCAAGTTTGCATAATTGACCTATCCATTTCAATTGCTTTCCTGATTTCACATTAAGCCTAAGTAATCACCATTTATTAAAAGCTTTAACTTTAAATATTAAAACTGCTAGTGAAATTACTCAAATGACCGAGGGCTCTCGGCCCATAGCTTTGACTTATAGGATTTATTATAAGACCATGAAAACGAACTTAAACGTTCATGCTCTTAATAAAAGTTCTAAAGATCAAACTGTTTTAATTCAAAGTTCAACTAGTGATGCTAATGTTCAAATCCCGAGAACCATCCTCTGGAAAGACATTACGTTACCTAGTCAATGGACTTTACCCAGTGAAATACCTCAGCAACCTGTAGTTAACAACTTATTAAATGTTGAAAATATTAGACAATTTTCTGATGGAAGAGTCAAAATAAGTTTTGAACGCACTAGACGTCTGGTTATTATAGAAGAATTTACTAGTTCTTCAGCACCTTCTGTTCATACTAAAAGAGATACTGAAGTACTTAGTAACCCTTCTATTAGGGATATAAAAATGAAAGGTATCCTTAATCATGGTCAGACTAGTCACCCTTGTTATACTCAAAATGACCCCGTAGAAGAAGAAGGTTCTTCTTCTCCTACCCCTTCTGAGTTTCCTACTCAATCAGATTTTGAAGTTCTTATTAATAACCAATTAAGAGTCATTAAAAAGGAATTCAAATTAGATTGGGATAATCTCGTCAAAGATTTTAATTCCAAGTCTAATAAAGAAAAAAGACATTCATTTCGTTCTAATCACCCATCTGATAAAGAACGAGATAAAGAAGTTAATAGATGGAAGCGATTTATCATTAATGAGCAGTTAAACATTACTTTTTACTATTGGTATGACCAATATCAAGCTAAATGTAATGTTATAACTAAATCACAATTGGTTAAAGAAGATAAATCAAAAGTTTCTTCTAGTCATCCCCCTCTTGAAACTGTCCTCCTTCCAGTTAAAAACACCTCTGTTGTTGCCAGTCCTTTTAAGATTTCGGATGGTAATAAAGATGATAAAAAGATTATTGAACAATTAAATTTCAGTAACCAGTATCTAGCAACTATAGAAAAGCAGCTAGATATAATTGAAGAGAAATTCGAAGAAACAGCTATTAAGAAACCGGATTCAAAAATTGAACAAACTTTATTAAAATTACCAGAAAACAGAAGTAAATTAGGTTTGCCAAATAAAGATGGTGAACTTACTCGTGCAATAGATAAGTTATTTAAAAAAATTAAAAACTGAACATGGTTCAAGTGGAACTATAGCTATTATTGATCAAGTTGAAACTGACAATGAAAGTAGTTGCCAATCCAATCATTCTGATATTGTTTCAGTACCAGATTTTAATGATCAGCTAAATAAATTAACAGTTAATAACACTAGTATGACCAAAAATTGGTACTCTAGGCCTACTCCTACGGATCTACAATTCGAAGAGAGAAATCTAGATAAACAATTCTCTGTTTCATCTAATAAAATTTATGAATGAAACATAGATGGTTTCAGTGAACAAGAAATTTTAAACAAGTTAAATCATATGTCTATGGTAGTTAATAGCTATATAACTAAGTTCAACAGTCTGACTCAGCCAGACATTGTTGAGTTAATAGCTAGTGGATTTACTGGTATTCTTAGATCTTGGTGGGAAAAACATCTCACAGAAGATACTAAACTATCAATTATCTATGTTGTCCAATTGGATGACGATGGAAACCCCATCTTTGAAGAAGATGTGAGTGTTGGTCCTCCTGATGGAGTCAATACTTTAATATTTACCATAATTAAATATTTCGTTGGCACCCCCAGTAATATCATAGAAAGAATTCACGATCAGTTAAGTAATCTCACTTGTCCCACACTAAGCAATTTTAGATGGTACAAAGACGTATTTACTTCTTAAGTTATAATGCGTAATGATAGCAATAAACCATTCTGGAAAGAAAATTTCGTTAATGGTTTACCTTCATTATTTGCTCATAAAGTTCGTGAAGAACTAAGTAAAAATTTAGGTTATATTGATTATGATAATCTAACCTATGGTGATATTATCAGTAATATTCAAAAAATTGGGTTAAAAATGTGCATTGATTTTAAATTAGCTAAGCAAGCTAGTAAGGATAAAAACAAAGCTAAGTATGAGTTAGGAACTTTTTGTGAACAATATGGTTTACCCCCTGTTGCTCCCTCTAGAAGAAATCACAGACATAAACATATTGATTCCCATAAAAGTCACAAACGTCATACAAAGAAATGAAGTTATAACAAAGATAAAAATCAAAATGATTATTATACCAAACCTAAACCCTCAAGTAAAAAATATAATAGAAAATCTAAAAAATTTGATAAAAGTAAAATTGTTTGCCACAATTGTGGGCAGAAAGGGCACTACAAAAATGAGTGAAAAATAAAACAAAAATTGTCTCAATTAAATGTTTCAAATGAAGATACTGAACAACTATTAGAATTAATGAGGATAGAGAACAACGTTAGTAATGATGAAGGTTCTGATATTCATTATTCCTCTAATAGCAGTACTAGTAACAATAAAACAGATAGTGACAATGAAGAAGTTACTATTTGTGCTGATAATTGCAACGAAAAATGTTACAATAAAAGATTAAATGTAATTACCAAAGATGATGAAGAAAGCTCTTTATTAATTGATTTAATATGCAAAATCTCAGATCCTGAGTTAAAGGTTTAATACACAAAATAGTTAAAAGATTTGTTGACTAAAGATAATAGGGTTAAAGATAAGATTATTAAAGCTAAGGAAAAACCAATATTTAGCCTTAATAAAACCCTTGAAAGATTTAAAGCCCCGGTTAAAGAAGTTACCCTTCCAGAATTAAATCAGGAAGTTAATAAACTAAAAAGAGAGATTTCTAACTTAAAGTTGGAAGTTTCTAATTTAAGAAAAGAGTTTGATGACAAAAAATCTGACCTTTAAGTTCATGATTCCTCTTCTAGTGATGAAGATCATGATGAGCCAGAGTCATCAGGAACTAAAGAAGAGCCAGACCTCTTTGTTCAGGTCTTTCTCTTAAAAGAATTAAAGATATTACCATTCAAAAATGGTATATCTCCATTAATTTGGTTATTAATTAAACCTTTTCAATACAACTTCCTGCCTTAGTTGATACTGGCGCGGATCTAAATTGTATTCAAGAAGGTTTAATCCCGACCACATACTACAAGAAAACTAGTGAAAATTGAATTCAGCTAATGGTAGCCAAATGGAAATAAAATATAAACTACCTAGAGTTCATATTTGTCAAGATAGTATGTGTTTTAAAATATCATTTGCTTTAATCTGTAATCTTATAGATAAGATCATCTTAGGGTTACCATTTATATATTTATTATATCTTTTTACTACCAGTAATGAAGGATTAAGTTGTAGACATTTAGGAAAAAGAATAACATTTAAATTTCTTATTAAACCAAAAGAAAGAGATTTAAAATTTATCCAAGATGAATCAATCTCTAAATCATTGAGTTTGTTAAATTATAAATCTATCCATTTAAACTTTTTAAAAGAAGAAATTAAATATAAACACATTGAAGAACATATTAAAAATAAAGAGGTTCAAGAAAAGATCGATGAGTTAAGAACTTATTTGAAGGATAACCTTTGTTTTGATTCTCCTAATGCCTTTTGGCATCGGAAGAAGCATGTTGTAGACTTCCTTACGCCAAGGAATTCAAAGAGCACTTGATTCCCACTAAGGCTAGGCCTATACAAATGAATCACGAGCAAATGGAGTTATATAAGAAGGAAATTAATGATCTTCTTAATAAAGGATTAATTAAACCTAGTAAATCTCCATGGTCATGTCCCACTTTTTATGTCAACAATGAAGCAGAAAAGGAGAGAGGTGTTCCCCGTCTAGTTATCAATTACAAGCCATTAAACAAGGTCTTAGAATGTATTAGGTATCCTCTACCTAATAAAGAAGACCTTATAAGTAGACTAAGCAATGCCACTATTTTCAGTAAGTTTGACCTTAAATCTGGATTCCGGCAAGTTGTCATTCACCCCGATGATAGGTATAAAATAGCCTTTACTACCCTATTTGGTCATTATGAATGGAATGTTCAGGCATTCGGTTTAAAAAAATGCCCCTAATGAATTTTAGAAATTTCTCAATGATATTTTGAATCCTTTCAGTCATTTTGTTGTTGTTTATAATCGATGATGGTAGGACCATCTTTATTTTTATCGATCGATCGGTCCGTCTTCGTTAGCAGATCTTAGGAGATATTGTTGATCATCTTCTCAGATGGATCACCATCCTTATACTAGTATATGGATGGTGATCCATCTGAGAAGATGATCAACAGTACCCTCAAGCACTGACAGGAAGATGGACTAGTCAGTCATCTGAATGAACTGTTTAACGTATAGGGAATGATAGAGGACTTTAGATTTATCATTATTAGCATAAATAGGTTTAATGAAGATTGACTCGATTTCAATGAGAATATCCTTATAATACACAAGGGATTTATAAAGAGCAAGGGGAATGAAGTGTCATCCAGTAGGAAAATACTGGGAAGCTAGTTTAATATGGTCATTTTTTGGTTGCATATGAGGTTCGATATAAAATAAGTGATTATTCCATCTGAGCATGTAATCAGAGGAAGGGTGACTGGGATTTGAAGAAGAGACCTTAGTTTGACTACAGAAAGGATTAACTGGTTTAGGGTTACTAGCTAAAGCTGAACTATAGGGCTTGGGGATAGAGCCAAGGACATGGAACCTATTAACTGGGTTAGTTTTAGGAACTTGATTGACTAGATGATGAACTAAGGTTCCTTTCGACTGATTACTTGAGCCTGAAGAGCGACCCGGACCACGAGAAGACGATGTTCCTCGAATGCTCATTTTGGTTGAACGGTACCTGTATTAATAAATTCCCGAGTTAGAAAATCAGGGATAGAATTATTACTGCCTTTAATATACTCAATCTCAAAATCAAAAATACTCAATAGAGCTTGCCATCTCTCAAAGGAATGTTTAGAGGCTATATTTTCCACATCTTTTTCTAAAACATATTTTGCAGATTTGCAATCAATACGAACCAAAAACTTTTGATTTAATAAGTCACTTTGGAATTTGTTAATACATAAAACTAAAGAAAGTATTTATTTTTTAATAGTGCTGTAATTTAACTGTGTACTATTCCATGCACCGAAATAAAAACGAACAATTTGTTCAGGAGAATTGAGGGTTATTTTTTGCTTGAGGATATCTCTGAATCCTATATCTGAGGCATTAGTTTCAATAATTTTAAAGGCTGAATCATTGGAAATGCCATGGTAAGGCAAAGCCTTAACATATCTTTTGACTTGTTGGACGACAGAAGTGTGGATGTCAGTCCAAGGGGGAGGATTGTCTTACAAACGCTGAAAGAGAGGTTTGCAAATCTTCCTAAGATTTTTATAGAACTTGCCAATATAATTGAGCGAGCCTAAAAATCTCTGAAGTTGGGTTTTATTGGTGATCTTATCAGGAAATATGTCAGCAAATTAAATAGCTCTGTCAATAGGCTGAATAAGTCCTTGATAAATATTAAGACCAAGAAACCGAACTTTAGTTTGAAATAAAATGCATTTGGAAGGAGATAGAACGAGACCATTATCTTTAACTATTTTGAAGAACGATTTAAAATGTTTAATGTGTTCTTCAATAGATTTGGAAAAAAATGAGGATATCAAAATCCTAGATAAAAATTTTGGGGCTAAAGAGTATAGGGATGGTGATCCATCTGAGAAGATGATCAATAGTACCCTCCAGCACCGACAGGAAGATGGTCCAGTCAGTCAACAAAGATGGCCCCCCAATCATCATCAGCTTTCGATAAAAGCAGAAAGTAGCCAACAACAGCATCACTGTTGTCCCCCAGTCAATTAGCCGAAAGTAAAAGTAGAAAATATATATATGTGTGTGTGTGTGTGTGTGTGTGTGTGTTAAAATATATATATATATATATATATCCACGACCTGCTGATTTGAATTCAAATTATACTGTTTAATAGTGCCTGGATTGCTAATCCGTGGCATTTTCCTGCTTTGATATATATATATATATATATATATATATATATATATTAATTGTTTATTGCTATTAAAATATTTGTTCTAACTGTGTATTCAATGTAAAGTTCTAATATTAATGTTTGTGAATAAGATTTATCTAAATCTAGCCATATCTAACTTTTAACCGGTTTAATAGTTGTAAATCTGGAACTGTTGTGCTAGAATGGCTAAGATTTATTTAAATCTAGTTTTCTTTCTAGTTTTGTAAATATTAAGTAACCACACGTCTCTAGATAGGTATCTAGAGGAAACGGGAAGCTTAGCTACGCGCATGCAGGGATTTAACTGATGAATCCTCTGTTTTACGACGTTTAGATTAAATATCTATTTAATTTTATTATGTTTGCTATACAGGCTATCCATGTCACATTATGTGAGCCTAGGAGCTATGGGATCTAAGATCCAGCTGACGGATCTAGATCTGGTTCCCATGAAGGACCTTTTCACTTATACAGTTAGCTTGTAAATCATATTTTAGGTGCTCGGGTCACTTGGATTTCTTTCATATCCATAAGGAGTCCGACACTTATATGTATATTATTTTGTCGAAGATGCTTTGTATCTCGAGAATAAAATCAAAACAAGCCGAATACGGAATAAAATGGAAGTATCAAAGCTCTTAATTACTATGTGAGCATAAGGGTTTGAAAACCTATTTTTAAAATATCATTTCTGTATATTTTGCTTAAAATTAAACTTTTATACCAATCAAACCCTTTGTATATAGGTGCAAATGAGGCATAGCACTACTTCCAAATAATGCACTTAGGCCTAATTAACCACACACACACACACACTTCAAATAAATTAGGGAATTGAAAAGATACAGTAAATGTGCCTAACACCTTCCCCCCGCTTAATTAAGCCCCTAAACTCTATGAATCTTGATTTCCAAGGCCTGTTAAATAGAGTCCAATAATTGGGCCTTTTTGCAAACCTTTTCAAATTATGTTGAGTTGGTATAACCATTTCACTACTACCAACTAGCGACTCTGAATTTTCAAATCGTCAACATTTTATGTTGGATCCTTTTGTCAAACTCGCCATTTCAAATAAAATTCAACATATAGAAAACATAAAGGGTAAGAAAGACTAAAAGAGGAATTCCAAGAAAGGAAATTTTTTTCGACATCAACAAGCTCGCCACTTTCACTCAAGTTTTAAATTAGATGATGAAGTCCCCAACATTCTTTTGTATCATGACCAGGACTATTGGAATGATATTGACATATTTTGGAAGAGTTGAACTTCCTTGATTGTGGGTCCACTAGGGGTAATAACTCTATGACTCTTCCCTCGTTGATTAACATCTAGAGAATTTCTTCTATAGGCCGATTCAATGAAGTGAACTTTCTTTTGAAGGCAAACTCTATGGATTGGAATCTTTCTTCCCTAGCAACTTTGTTTGCCTAGGTTTCATGTTCATGGAACCGATGGTGATCCTTCCTTGAAATTGAAAGAATTTTGGGCACAGGAAGATTTGTTCTCCACTGGCTGACTTGGGTTATACCATATCGAATCACTTGGTGTTGATATACCATCAGTTCTGTTAGTTAACCAATTTGTTCCTTGATAGACTTCATTCTCATTCTATCAAAAACTGATATTTTGAATACTCCCATTTATCAGAGTTATCCTTGCTTGTTTGGGGAGAGTCCCCTTTATACTTGAGGTACTTGGAACCTTCTCCACTCCCCATACTGACCATGTTGACTTCCTCCTCATTGTGTTGAGGCAAAGAGTTATCTTGAACATGTAGCTGCTCTGGTGTTGTTACCACAATCTCACCAGTGTCTATCATATCTTGGATGTTTTGTTTTAGAGACCAATATTCTTGGGTATCATGGCTAGGAGCCTAGAATGGTAAGCACATTTCTTGCTTGGGTTAAAATTCTTCCCACTTGGATTGGCTGGGGGGAAGGAACTGAGAAATTTTCTTCTGTGATGTCAAAAGCTTTAGTATATTCTCAAGTGAGTCTCCTAAGGGTGTAAATGTTCTTCGACGTCTAACTTCTCCAACTTTTTGGAACGGAGGATTTGAAGGTTGTACAGATGTTTGGAAACGGGAATAGGGAAGGTTTTGATTACTCTTCTGAGTTTGACATTAAAGTATCAAGGATACATCTTCTTCCTTCTTCTTATGAACTCTTCGAGGATTATTCCCATAATTTTTGGCCTGAATATGCTCAGATATGGCTTCCAAAGCAGTGAGGTCTTTAATCTTTCCAAGCTTCAATCCTATCTCAATCATTTCTCCATGTTTAATCATTTTTGAGAATGGTTTTCCTATGCCTGCTAGGACTCTTTCATAGAATAGAGTTTCCTGCATATCAATGAATGTCATTACCATCTCAGTTTCTATCATTGATGGAATGACTTGTGCTGCCAAATATCTCCATCTTTAGGCATATTCACTGTTCTGCTTTTTTACTTTAGTAATTTGATATCTGTCTGGAGCCATTTACGACTGAAAGTTGTATTGATTTAAGAAGGCATGGGCTAGCTCTTCCCAGCTATGAATTTTGGAGTTATCCAATCGAGCGTACCAGGCTCTGGCCTCTCCGGTCAGACTTTTCTGAAACAACTACATTCTCAGCTTTTTATCCTCTGTGTAGGATCTGAGTTCTCCAATGAATACTTTCAAATGAGTGTAAGGATCTCCCAATCCGCCATATTTTTTAAAGTTTGAAATCTAGAACTTGTCTGGATAACAAGCCCCTTGAAAGATGCAGAGGTATGAGTAGTTAACACTCCCATATGCTTCAATCCCTTTGATAGACCGGATGGTTTCTTCCATTTATTGACTTTCCTTCTGATGTAACCAGTTTCTCGATCTTCTTTTAAATTGGTGATTTTAGGGGTTTTTTTGATTTTCTCATTGGATTGAGGTTCAGGTATCTGCGCTTCCTTTTTCTTGTCAGTACCCTGGCTGCCACCTTGTGCGGAGGACTCTGGTTGAGTGGGTATTTGTTGACCCTAAGTACTTTTCCTCTGCTCTTTTAGGAAGACAGCTAATTCTGCTACCTGACTTCTGAGTCCCTCGAATTCTTCTTGAGATACAAAACCTAACACCGGTTGGGTACTTTCCTCCATATTAATGGGTAAGCTTTGCGCCTTTTTAGATTTAGATCTGGTAATGGGACTAATCTTGCCTACAATAAAAGTAGGTAGTTTAGTCTTGATAGACACGAATAGTATGCATGATTATGCAATGTGTCAATTTTTAGGGGGTTTTTTAATGTTTCCCTGGAAAACAAATGTCAGTTGTTTTGATGACAGGATATCATGACAGTTTTTGATATTTGACAATGAATTTGGGAAAGAATTAACATTTACAATATTTAATAATATTTGACATTTAATACAACGTTTAATATTTGAGAAGATTTACATAGGACAAGTATTGAAAGAGGGAAGGCATGAAGAGACTTCCCTTCACGTTTGGTTTATCAGAGGATAACCAATCTTATGTTTACTCTCACAGAATTCTCAACATGAAGGTTCCCAGATCATCGCAATCTACTAGATGGGAAGTTAATCTGATCTTCTAACTAGAGCAGATCTGTGAGACCCCAAATTTTATGAATAAAGAATTAAATTTCTTGAAATATTTTTTTGAATATTATGGTGTGGATTTGATATAATGTTATAGTTGTGGGTAATATTTATAAATTTTGCAAAGTAAGCAAGTGGTTATACAATATTCGATTGGTCGGGGAATATTCGTTTTGACAGGGAATATTCGTACGACGGCACAATCATGGGTGGACCCCACAACGGAATTATTGTCGGATTGAGAAAATGACAAAAATATTTTTATGAAAATAACGGCGGAAGTTTTACCGTTAAAACTGTTGAACTACTCGGTAGTAAAAGTACAAAGAATATCACGTGTGGTTGCATAGTAGCTACGTGTATTGATTATTGATGCTTATATGAGAAGTCACTCGCAGTTTTGTTCAATTATTGCTACTGTAATTGCTGCATAGTATCTCACGTTATTTGATTCAATTATTGTCAATATTTTATATATTATTAAATCAATAAATGAGTCGACGAAGTTATTAATATTATTATTTTCAATATTAACGATGACTAAAAGTTCTGTCAAGGAGAGGTTTGGTCACCTAATTGTGCGCCAATAAGGAGAAATCCTTATTGGAAAGCCCCCTCTTTCCTGAGAACAACCTGGTCGATTAATATTGTGAATTATAATAATGATGATAAATATTGTTAAAAATATTGAGGGAATTGGAGTCACAGAAGTTTATATATATATATATATATATATATATATAAATTGTTTTATTATTATTATAAATGTAATAAAACAGAATATTTTATAAAGTTATTTGTTTTATTAGATTATAAATAGAATATATTATATTCTATTTGCATAGTACCGTGCATAGTGTTTGCATAGTAAAATCTTTTTATATAAAATAGAATATTTTTATAAAGTTATTTGTTTTATTAGATTATAAATAGAATATATTATATTCTATTATGCATAGTGTTTGCATAGTGCTTGCATAGTGTTTGCATAGTAAAATCTTTTTAAATAAAACAGAATACTTTTATAAAGTTATTTGTTTTATTAGATTTTAAATAATATATATATATATATATTGAATATATTATATTTTATTGCATAGTATCCTTTCCCTTCTCCTATAAATAGGATGCTTAGTTAGAATTGAAAATCACACCAGAATTCAGAAAATTCTTCTTCTATAATCTTGAGCGTATTTCTTGAGAGTTTAAGAAAGCTTTGAGCGTAGAAAATAGTGCAAGTTTTCTTTAAGTATATCCCCGCCCTACCCGTCGGAATACTCTTCTTCTTAAGGTAAGGGGTATTATTTCTTTCATATTCATGAAGAGAATTATTTTCTTTCAATACCAGTAAGGGGTATTATTTCTTTCATATTCATGAAGAGAATTATTTTCTTTCAATACCAGTAAGGGGTATTATTTCTTTCATATTCATTAAGAGAATTATTTTCTTTCAATACCTGTAAGGGGTATTATTTTTTTGTATTCATGAAGAGAGTTATTTTCTTTCAATACTCGTAAGGGTTGTTATTCCATTCTTTATTATTCATTGGAATAACTTCGTCTGCATCTGGCCTATCGCATGCCTGGTGAATTCTGTTGTTATTCCATTCTTTATTATTATGTTGGAATAACCTATCTATGCGGTCTATCGCATGCCTGGTGAATTATGTTGTTATTACATTCTTTATTATTCTGTTGGAATAACCTGTCTGTGCGGTCTATCGCATGCATGGTGAATTCTGTTGTTATTCCATTCTTTATTATTCTATTGGAATAACCTGTTTGTGCGGTCTATCGCATGCCTGGTGAATTCTGTTGTTATTCCATTCTTTATTATTCTGTTGGAATATCCTATATCATGCGGATTACGCATTGAATTGGTTTCATTCTTTATTATTCTATTGGAATATCACCGCCTGCGTGCGGATTACGCGTGACTGGTTTCATTCTTTATTATTTTGTTGGGAATAACACATGCATGCGATTCTATCGCATGCTCGGTGAATTCTTTTGTTATTCCATTCTTTATTATTACATTGGAATAACACATGCATGCGATTCCATCGGTTTGCTGGTGAATTTTGTTGTTATTCCATTCTTTATTATTACATTGGAATAACCCGTCATGCGCGGCTTCATCGCATGCCCGGTGAATTATGTTGTTATTCCATTCTTTATTATTCTATTGGAATATCACATGCATGCGGATTACGCATGACATTGGTTCCATTCTTTATTATTCTGTTAGAAATATCACTCATGCGGGTTACATACATAACTGGTTCCATTCTTTATTATTATGTTGGGAATAACTTGTATATGCGAAACTATCGCATGCCTGGTGAATTCTTCTGTTCTTCCATTCTTTATTATTCTGTTGGAATAACCTGTCTATGTGGATTACCACATGCATGGTCAATGATCCTTCGTATTCATTCCTTATTAAATTGTGGAAATGATCTATCTACGTGGATTACTGCATGGCGGGCGAAAATCCATTTGCAGTTTAATATATTCTATTATACTCAGTTGGTTAAAGTTTTGACTTCTATACTCCATGAAATTAGTAGAATATCCTGGATATTTGCGCTTCATCCAGTATCTTTTCATAGAAATATTCTTCTGAGCATTCTTGAATTTTACTCCACAAAGCAGTATTATGTTGACAATTTAGACGTTATTGAGTTTAGGATAAATTAACTTTTAAATCTTTAAAATTTATTCTTGAACTTGTTTAATTGAATTATTATGTCATTGTGATCATCTTCATGCTTATATCATGATGAAAGTCATCTTTGGCTTACGTGCATAGATGGACTCGGTATGATTATGAACAGGGATCATTCGGTATAATCATGACTTGTAATGTTATAAATGATGTGGTAAAAGTCCTCAGTAGCCTGTAGTGCATTGATGGACAGTTTTTGGTATGATTATGACTGGGGATTATTCGGTATAGTCATGACCATTCATGATTTAATGAATATCCTTGGCCCGTAGTGCAGGGATGATTCGATAATGTGGTTTATTTATTAAGCTGAGTCTCAGCGATAAAAATTGATGAAAACACTTTAAATCATAGAAGATAGTAGATGTCATGTTCTTCTTGACTCTTCTAATGGATTTCTTATTCCACTGCCGTTAAACTTGATGTCTATTGTATTTTATCAGTTTAACATTGTTGAAGGCTAATGATAATTTATTCTGCATTATCTTAGTCATAATATTTCTTACTGGGCTAGTTGAACTCACCCTTTGCTTTCATTGTTCTCTTCAGAAAATGAGAATATAACCGGGGAACGGAGTGACGGTCCAGATGATAGCATTAGTAGTCCTCACTATTCTGTTAAATAGTGTGATAATAAATGTAATGAGGACTCATTTGAGTGGGGATATTGTCTAGATGACAATATTTGTATTAAAACTCACAGCATATGTTTTGTCGTATTTTACACGGCTGTTGTATAATTAAGTTGTATTTGAATTTTGTACCATGTATTTGGCGACTCAGAATAGGTGATGTATACCTATTTTGGGGGCGTCACAAGATCTGAGTGGCGCCTTTCTTGAGCTTCGCGAGATTATTCTCCTCTAAGTCCTGTAATTAGCCACCAACGGGTTCGCCTCATAGTGGAGGAATCACACAACATACATTCATCGCGTCTCACTGTTAGGCATGATGACATTGTGCAAAGCACTAATATAAAGCATTGTAAATAAAGAATTCATTCACATCCATTCAATATAAAGACAACATTCACACACATGCATATAAAACGGAATTGAAAGATTGAAATGCGGCTTAAGCCCTCGACTGTCCCCAACAGAGTCGCTGCCTGTCGACGCCGTGGAAAAAATCCTCAATTCCTATGTGTTTGGTTCTTACCCTTTATGTTTTCTATGTTGTTTAATTTATCTTGATTTAAAGGGTGAGATTTTAGGAAGAGACCGACATACAATGTCGACGATTTTAAAAGTTTGATTTTAATTGATTGGACCAAATTAGACAGAGCCGCCAGTTGGTATGAGTTAAATGGTTGTACCAACTCAACCGAAATTTGAAAGGTTTTATAATATGGCCCAATATGTGACTCCGTTTAATTGGTCTTAAAACTGAGATTCATAGAGTGCGGGGGCTTACTTAAGCGAGGGGAAGGTGTTAGGCACCCCCCGACTTCCGTGTAATATAGTTACCGCGTCTTTTCATTCCCTATGCATTGATTGTATGTGTGTATGTGTGTGTGATGCAGATAAATGTGCTTAAATTGCTTTATTTGAAAGTAGTGTTATGCCTCTTTTGCACCTATATACAAAGGGTCTGACTTATTGAAAAGTTCAATTTTAAGCAAAGAATATAAAAGTGATGTTTTGAAAATAGGTTTTCAAACCCTTATACTCAAATAGGAATTGAGACCTTTGATACTTTCATTTTATTTAGTATTCGTTTTGATTTGATTTTATTAAAGATGTGAAGCATCTTTAACAGTATATGAATAAATATATATATATATAAGTGTCGGACTTCTTATGGGCATGAGAGCCATTGAAGTAAGCCCGAACACCACAACCACAGTTTTCACTATTTTGGGGACTTAAACTCGTATAACCGTTTTAAGGCCCTAGATTTACAAATACAAAAATTTGCAAGCTAGCATTTACAACTTTAACAAGTCCATCTTTGGAACCGGATCTAGATCCATTGATCGAATTATCAACCCTTTTTAATTCCTAGGCTCACATGAATATTTAAAACTTGCACAATGAATATATTGAAATAAAATGCATATTTACTTCTAGACGTCGCAAAACAAAGGATTCATCAGTTAAATCCTTGCATGCACGTAGCCAAATCTTCCAGCGTCCTCTAGATACAGATCTAGGGTCGCGTGGTTGCTAAATACTTACAAAACTAGATCTGTACAGATCTTAGCCATTCTAGCTTTTAATTTCAAGTTTTACAACTTTTGAACCAGTTAAAATCTAGATTTGGCTAGATCTAGTACAGATCTAGTCAACAAAGCTTAAATATTGACTACTTACAAGAAATAAACGTTTAAAAAGTTAGATCTGATGAATATAAGCTACAAAATATGTATATATAGCACTGATATACGTATTAGAGTAAGCAAAAGAAGCAGATCTGGCGAAATCTTACAGTTAAGCACAAGAATGGCTATCGAACAGCTTTAGGAGCCTATAAACTCATTTTTCACCGGTTAAAACTTGATGTGTTGCTATATATATGTATAAGTGTGTTTGTATAAGAGATTTACAAAGATTGAACGAAAGAAAAGCTATTTTTCTCTCTCTAATGGCTGGATTTCTCTCTCCTAGACCCTTTCTCTCTCTCTCTCTCTTTCTATCTCTTATTCTCCTTGAAGCCAAAGAGGGGAGGCTCTATTTATAGACCTGATCAACCGCAGTTAGAGCTGCGGTTGGGCCTGGCTGTCTCGAAGTACGTGCACTCTGACTAACACATAGTCTGCTTAAACCTTCATAACTTGCAATCCGAGAATCCAATGGAGGCATGTCATACCTTTCTAGAAAGCTCTTTACGAGAGCTATGCAATGGCATGGGGCTTGAACTTTTCTGAATCTGGGAAGATGGGACCATGACCAGATCTTCAAGTCTTCGCGATTAGTCCATGTAGCTGTTTGGCGTAGTTTTCATCGGGATTGCCGTGAAGGTTCTGTATAACCTTATTCACAGTAATTTGATCTAAATTGATGTTGAGCTAGCAAAATTACCTTTTTGTCCTTCCAGGTTGGTTTTCGGGCTTGATGTGTTGCAACTGTCTTTCCTCAAGGTTATCTCCGGGGTTTAACTATTATTTACTTCTATCTGTCCTAAGGGTTGTCTCTGAGGTTGATTTGATGATGTCCCGGGGCTGTCTCCAGGGGTCTGGTTTGATGATTTCCTGGGGCTATCTCCGGGGGTCTAGTTTGATGATTTTCTGGGGCTGTCTCCAGGGGTCTGGTTTGATGATGTAGACTTCCAGGGTTGTCTCTAGAAGATAAAAGACAGTTTTGCTCTCCTGCATGGTTAGTAATAGGAATGCAAATTTTTGAGTGTCTACATTAGTTAATGATTCCAAATAATTAGTGATTCTTAAAAATGTTGTAGAGCATAGAAAATATAAGTCATAGGCTCAAGAATGGACTCATTCCAATATCGGATGACGAAATTATGGAGCGGGGAAGTAGGTGCGCCAAACTGGAAAAACATTGAGTTTGGGCATCAAGACTCGAGGGGGGTTATGTTCTCGAGCGTAGCTACACTGGTCATAGGCTAATTTTGGGCGTAGCTACGCCCGACAAATGTTAGGTCAGAATCAGCTTTGACGTCTTTTAGTAAATTGGACATAACTCTTTCGTACGAACTCCGATTGAGGTGATTCAAGATGATCCAAAAAGATACGGAGTAGACCTACAACTTTAATTCATTAAGTTTTGAGATTTGAGGTTAGTATCAAGGTAAAAAATGAGTGTTTTAGGACTATTATATAATTGGAGGCAAACCGGGGTGGTTTCTTCGGAACACCCAAGCGCCAAGCCATGTTTGACTAGTATTTTTGAGTTCTAAACATTGGATTTTGGAAATATAGCCTATAGAAGTATAAACCAAGGAATGGTAGTTGAATTGGACATGTTAATCATACGCAATAGCGTTTCGATTAACCGTTCGGGTTAGACAAGTCGGGCGTACAAACGTCGAAACGCCGTGTCAAGTGTTAATGAACTTGAAAAGTGTTCCAATTCTATGAAATTTGACAATTTAAGATAAGAAATAGAGTTAATGTAAAACCATCATGGAGGATGATTATAAGGGGTGTGGCATTCTGGAACGTCGTAACACTGAATAATGACTTTAAAGGTTTGGTCGCGTAAAATAATTTAACGTGAACCATATAAAACGAAATGAATATGTTAAGGCCATAAAATGAGACTTTGAGATTTAAGTCCCATCAATGAACGAAGTTGTAACGTCCCAAAAAAAATCGAATTTTTGAGAACTAAATTTTTATTTAATTATGTGGATTAAATGAATTTAATTAATTAGTTATGGGAGTAAGCTATTTGAAGGTCGTTCTATGACCTAGACATATCGAAATGTCGTAGTATTTTGGCTACGCGGTAGAATTAAAGTGTTTGAATTTTCAGGACGAAAATAAAAACTTTTCGAGAAATTTTCTAAAAAATACTATTCACGCATTTCTACTCGGGAATTATTTTTGAACTTTCGAGAAATACATAATGATAGAATATCGAGGTGAGATAGAATATTCAATAATATTTCAGTTATGGCAAACGCAGTTTTTTGCCTGCGGACTTAAAACCTAACGATTAGGGAAAGTGATTTTCGAGAAGGAAATGGAATGTGTATAATGAATTAAAGCGATGATCGTATAATACGTAAGTATTGTACGAGGTAATGAATACGAGTATAATACGAGGTATTATACGAGTATATATGAATGATGTAATGTCGTACATGAATAAGTATACAAGTTAGAATATGAGAATTATTCGTATAGTATATGTTATAAGACTTTTAGTTAAAAGGAATGGACTAGTAAAATTATGTAAACAATTGGATAGTCCAATACACATTAAGGTCCAAGCCCAAGTGGTTGTGAATTTGAAGCCCAAAACAAATTAATGTAAGCCCACAAAAATAAGCTAAGTAATTAATCTAAGCCCAAGATATGATCCTATGGGTAAAGTTTGATCCATGGGGCAAACCAATGGTGAATTGGTGACCAACAATTTTGTGTGATGAGCAAGTAGACTTAATGACCAAGTTAACTTAATGGCTAAGTGTTGTGATGGCCAAGTAATTCAAGTGAGGAGCAAGTAAACTTAGGGTTTAAGTAATGAATAGTATGGAGGTTTATTAAGGAGGTGGGATTGGTTTTTGACCATTATACCCTAATCTAGCAACTCCTATAAATAGCAAGCTTTGGATTTCATTTGTTCCTTGTTCAAAAACACCAACAACTTATAGCTTATTGGTTAGAGAGAATAAGTGAGAATAAGTTAGAAAAGCTAGATTTTATATTTCAAGAAGCAAGAAAAAGAACAAGGATTAAGCAAGTGATCTTCATAGGTAAGAACTTAAACCATAATTCTCTTTCTCTTCAATTGGTAGAGAAGTGGGTAGTGGTAGAACATGTATGCTAAGGAATGATAAGAATGATTAATCAATGCACTAAAGTCGTACAAGTCATGAATAAGTAATTCAAACTTAATTAAGTTATGCACTTATATAGAGCTTATATGAACTACTCATATGTTTACCTTAATAAGATGGTATGATAAGGAGATGTGAGAATGATGGTTAGAAAACATAAATCATTATAAGTCATGAGAAATGAAAAGTGTAAGTAGTTTATACTTTTATAATTTACAAACTCACAAAGAAAAAGTAATAACTTATTATGTTTATAAGTTAATGAAGTATGTATGTCAAGATGTTAGTATGATAGATTGAATCCATTTGAAATGATGAACAAATCATAAGAAATGAAGTTAAGGCAGAATTCACGAGTTTGTACGATAATTGTCAAATTAGTAAAAATCTCGGAATGGAAGTCAAATTTTGATATTGAGCTTGGAAACATTAGTTTTCAATGGAGACAAGTCTTATTTGGCATTATAGAGTTGCGGACTCGAGAATGACTGAATTCTGACTTAGAACGAAGAAACGAGTGTTGAACGTTCACTAACGTTTATCGTTTTCGTTAAAAATGAACCAATAGGTGAATTTTGAGTAAACAAAGTCAAATAGATAAAATTCTTGCATGAAAACGTAGAGTATGTAATTTGTGAATCGGAGGCTCTTGAACGAGCCAATTCGGACTTATAACGAAGAAGTTATGAGCCCGGGAATCTCACAAAGTTGAAAATCATCAAAATTTTTCGAGGCACTGAGTTCGGCCAACAGCAATACGACTCAAGCGCAAAGAAGGCCCGCCTTCTGACGTGAGGCCAAGGCATGACACACTCGCTTCGGGCCGCGCAAAGCGTGTATATATATCAAAGGAGACTCAGCATGTGCATAAAATGAAGTCCGGACCATACATTACTTACTAAGTCACACCGCGCAGGCGTGACACGTAGAAGGAATGTCGAGGCGTAGGCCGCCAAAGATTAGGGAAAGCCCAGAGAGGAAAGGTTATGAATATAAAGGAGAAACAAGTTAATGATAATGAAGCATATCAATGCTAAACCTACTGTAACATCATTAAAGGATGTTATAAACCTTAATTATAATACTAAAGGTTAGAGATAAGTCAATTGAATGTGAACGTGAACGGTATGTAATAAGTGTACTTAATGATCAAGTTCGATTAATAATGTAAGAACATTAGAAAGCCGTGAGAAAGGATGATTAATTCAAAATGAGTTGTATTAATGAAGTAAATCCACGTAAGACATAGAAGAGAAAGAAGTTGGTAAGAATGATGCAAGTTATAATGGCAAGCCGAAACCAATAATAACAAATCTAATACATGATTAGATTGAGAAGAAGGGTAAGATTCATTAGGAACCATGTATGTTCATTCATGACCTAATGTGGTATGTTATGTGGTTATGTGTTGTAGAGACCATAAAGACTCAAAGGAAAAGAAATTTTCTCAGTAGCGCACGTATTTGAAGGCAAGTTTTCTTATCAACATCTAACCTTCGTGTTAGCCAGGTTTTCAGTGATTCATGTTATGAGATGCATGAATTGTTTTAAAGAAAGGGTCGATGCCAGTTTTAACTTGGCTAGACTAATCTGAAAAGATTGATTGATTTATTTACAAGTCTTTCAATATAGAATTGATAAAGCTATCCTACGCCAATTGTTTGGTATGGATTCAAGATAAGCCTGAGTATGAATAAACAAATATATTTTTCATTGATTATTCGATGGGCACGCGAGGTTGCCAAAACTTAAACGTACATACATTTAACAGGATGTAGTGTTGATCAACATAGAGTACTATGGGTTGATCACCCAGAAGTGCTCGTAAGATATGTCGGACTTACTGACTTAGTGTCGAGTTGTCCTTTTCAAAGAAATTATGAAATGTTCATGGTCTTGGACCAGAATTGATGTTTTACTGAATATTGTTATTGTAAAACATTTTAAAGGAAAAGAAATGCTATTTTGAATTATTGATAGTACTTCGTAACTATTATCCAGTTATTGAAGATATACGAATCATATGTTTCAAGCATGTTGTTTAAAAGAAATTGTTATACTTGCCGAGCTTGTTATGCTCACTCTTGCATGAACCATATGAATGCAGCTAAGACCGAACGAACCGAGGGATATAACAAGGATAAAGGCAAGACGAAGATGAACGATTAGTTTACCTTGTAATAATCTAGTAAGTTGTATATATTATAGTATGATGAACAAAGAATGTAATAGTTATAGAACCTGGGAACGGTTATTAATGTAATAAGAATGTCATTGATACACACATTTTGATGTTATTTCAATAGAATGAATGTACAGTTATGAGTACCGTGTAGCACCATCTGTCAAGTTGGAAGATACCCGGATTTGGGGGCGTCACAGGTTGGTATCAAAGCATTAGGTTATAAAACTTAAGGGTGGAAGAACCTTAGGCTAATAACCTCGTTAAGGAAGGAAAAGTCTGAAGGAAGTAAACTCGAGATTTACTTAAGTTGAATGAGTTAATAAAGTATTGAAGAAACTCAGTACCGAAAGATTTAAAAGATAGAAAGTAACCCTAAATAAATTAAATGTGATTTGTGCTTATACTATTATGTGTTATTTACTAATCAACATGTTATGTGTTTTTGTAGGATGTCAATCAATAGCTTGATGTATAGAGATATACTCGTGGTGAGCGAAGAAACAGTGAACAAAATAAAGCCTGTACCTATGCCAGTGGCGGAGGTACCAATAGTGATTCTAGAGGAGTCGGAGACAGAGGAGTACTTTTTTGAGGAGAACTACTCTGAGGGAGATATGGATATAACATCATATCTTAATATGATGAGCAATGAGGAGGAAGTAATGGAGATAACGTCAGTTGGTACGGTGGTACCTACCTCAGAGTCATCACCTGCAGATGCAATGAGAGCATTGTATTTGGTAGTGCTTGACAGGAATGTGCAACTGAGTACAGTTGTGCAGAATCAGAATGAAGAGATTAGTGCTCTTTATGTAGCGAAGGAGTCTGCAAAAGCAGATTTTTGAGTCCGAGCACGATGAGAAAGTGCTCATGATAAATAAGGCTAGGGATTTTAAGAAGGAGGTCGATGAGCTTTGTAAAGAATTGGGGGAGAAGGACCGGAAGATAGCACGGATGTCTTACATCCATGAGAGTGCTCATAAGGATTTCAAAATGAAAGTTGCTTGTTATTCCACTGAATTGGGTCAGACTCGACATATTATTAGTCGGGATACTGTAGTGAAGATTGTGAATGAGAAACACGAGGACGCTGTTATGCATTATTAGAAGTCTAGAGTAAATAAATATATGTGTAGTGACGTAAAACCCTCTTTTGTAAAAAAAGGGTAGTCTTTTTAGTAAATCCCAACTTTTGAAAAGTTCAATTGCGGGATAGAAATGTAATAGCCTTTGGCTATGTAAGCATATTGTAAATAGTTTTGACTAGGAAGAAGCATATGAATATAATGAAGTTTTCATTTAATATGCTTTGTTATGGTATGAGTTGTGATGTGGCGAATAAAAACGAAGTAAGTAAATAGATAATAATGAAATTCTATTTATTTAACCAGAAAATGCCGCTAAGAAGAAGATGACGTAATCAGGAAATGGAATCACATAATGATAATAAAAGGGGGTCGAAACAACCCTATACAAGAGTTCGTTAATTTATTAACGGCTGTATTTAAACCGGGGGTAGAGTACCTGCGGAACCTAGGTTAGCCAGAATGACTACCTTTAAAGAATTTAAAAGAGTAGGTCCGTCGGAGTTCAAAGGAACGACGGACCCATTAGAAGCCCAGACATGGGTAAACGAAATAGAGAAGGCGTTTGCTATTATAAAATGTAGGTGAGGCGCAAAAGACTTCTTTTGCGACTTACATAATAAGAAGGGAAAGCCAACTTTTGGTGGGAGGCTCACCAGGGTGGGGCTAGAACAGATGCGGTAGTGTGGGAACAATTCAAGAAGGTTTTTCTTCGAGAATTTTTTTCCCTGCAATCATGTAAGGGAGGATGGAGATTACGTTCTTAGAACTTAAACTAGGGGACATGATGATTCCCCAGTACGCGGCCAAATTCAATGAATTGGCAAGGTTTGCTCCACATCAAGTGGACACTGAGGAGAGGAAGGCTTCTAGGTTTGAGAAGGGCCTAAAACCCTGGTTCTATAGTGGAATTTTTTGTGTTCCAGAGTACATCCTATGGGACCATTCTGGAGAAAGCAATTATAGTAGAGGGTGGTAGTGAGGCGTTAACCCAATACCACAAAGAGAGAAAGAATAAAAGCAAGGGAGAGGGAGGAACTAAGGCAAAGAGTGCCAGTAGTAGTGGCAATATGCCAAAAAGAAAGAATTTTAACTCCGGGAATACTGGAGTGGGACAAAGGGATCCTATGCGTAGGATTGAAGCATGTAAGACATGTGGAAAGACTCATCTTATAGTCTATCTAAAAGGGAAAATGGTTTATTATAACTATGGACAAGAGGGTCATATATTACCTAATTGTCCTAATCCTAAGAAGAGTCATGGTTGTTTTGTATGTGGGTCGTTGGACCACATGGCAAGAAATTGCCCAAAGAAGGGGTTGGAGGAAAGTAAAGGTGTTAGTAGTGGTAAGTTAGTCATTACTTGTAAGACCCCAACTTATTATAAATGAAATTGAATTTCCTCTATCTGTTATTTTGAAATAGTAAGGGTTGATTTGATTAATGTGGTTAGTTATGGGTAAAATGCGCAAACATCTTAAATAAGCAAGTGGTTATAAAATATCCATTGTTGTTGGGGAATATTCATTTGGTCGTGGAATATTCGTACGACGGCGCATCTTTGTGTGGGTCCCATAACGGGAAGCGATTGAATGAAGAAAACGACACATATAAGTTGTTTATAAATGACGGCGTAGTTTTTACCTGAATTAATTTTGTTGGAATACCAGAATTGGTTAAAACACAATAAATATACGTTGTTGCATAGTAGCACTGCAGTATTGCACCAATTATTGATTCTTACGTGAAGGCACTACTACTCAATAATTGTTACAGTAATTACTATTCAATATTTTATTTTATTGATTCAATAATTGCTACGTTGATATTTTATATTATTATTGTTTCAATAATTGTCATTACACAGTATTTTCCATTATCAAATCAATAATTCATATTATTTGAATAATATTATTAGATAGCATTATTGGAAATGTCTAGAAATTTCTGTCTAAGGAGAGGTTTGGTCACCTAATTGCGCGCCCATAAGGAGAAATCCTTATTAGAAAGCCCCCTCTTTCCTAGGAACGGCCTGGTTGTCAGTATTATGATTCTGTAATATTATTTGTGAGTAATTAATTATTGATTTATATGATAAAAAAAATATTCATTTTATGTGGATATAGATGGAGAAAATTTTTAATGTGCCGATTGTTGAAAATTAATATTTTATCTTTTTTGATAAAATAATTCATTTAAATATATTTTTATATTATAATAATATAATAATGGTGATATTTTTATAATGAATGTGGGATATATGAATAAATGAGGGGGAAAAGTATTTTTGTTACTAAAAATATATAAAACATGTTTTTCATGTTTATGGACCCCATTTCTTGACTGAAATTTGATTATAGTCTGTAAAATTGTCCGTATGTGGATTTTGGTCAATTTCTGTTTAGAATTTGGAAAAACTTAAACTTACAAAGTTGTAGAGAATTGAATTTCCTATGGAATGGACATAAGATTCAAATTTTTCTGATAAAAGGGCTATTTATTATGAATTATTGAAGTTCTGGAATAATTGATTTTTGAAGTTTTAAATATTTTTTTTTAAAAAAACATTTTTTTATGATTAGTGGGCCCCACTTGTTGTTAAACATGTTGAAATCAGAATTCAAAGGTTGGCATAGGAAAATTATAATAAATATTATTATTTTATTAAATTTTTTGCTTTGGTGTTCTAAGCATTTTCCTATAAATAGGGTGCTTAGGTTAGAATTAAAAATCACACCAGAAACTAAAGTTTTCTCTCTATATTATCGAGCGTATTCTTGTGAGTATTTTGATACTTTGAGTGTTTCTATACGGTGCAAGTTCCTTCAGCACTATATCAAGTATTCCAGTCAGAAGTACTGTCTTTTTTAGGTAAGGGATATTTTTTTAAAAAAATGATATTATTTCTTTCAATATCATTATGCCAGAATATTGGTAATATTTTTCTTGTGAAATTCGTGTCTTTTAGTGTCAGGGTTACTATTCACGTATACGGCACTATTCACGTATACGGTACTATTCACGAATACGGTACTATTCACAAAAAAAATAAATTTTTGTTTTTTGTCCAAAATATCTATTATGGATAATAACTTTGATTGTATCCATGTTTTGGTCTTTATTCTTGAATTTTACTCCACTATGGTTATTTATGAAGTATTTTTGAACTTGGATTGTTTGAAGTACGAATCCTTAAAATTTGTTCTTTTGTTTCACTGGATTCGTTTCTTTAAAAATATTTTTCATCATCCTCAGTCCTAAATGATGATATTACTGAATATCTTTGGCCTATAGTGCAAAGATTAATGATTTTCTGATGAATATCTTTGGCCCGTAGTGCAAAGATGAACAGGTGTTGAGATGAACATGACCAACTGATGAATATCTTTGGCCTGTAGTGATAAGATAAATATTTGATTCAAGATGAATATTGATTGATGTTACAGGGATAAAATATTGACGATGGACTTTTAAATTCATAGATTATAGTAGATTTCATTCTCTACGTAACTCTTCTATGAATTGTTATTTCTGCTGCGAATATTGATCTAAAACTTGTTGTCTATTATATTCTATCAGATCTTTCCCTGTTGAGGACTAACGATAATTTGTTCTATATTATCTTAGTCATAATGTTCTTTACTGGGCTAGTTGAGCTCACCTTTTTCCTTTTTGTTCCATTTTTCTTCTCAGGAGGCGAGAATGTAGCGAGTTCTAGTCGGGGTATGGAATGATGGTTCTAGAAAGTCGTTTTAGTAGTCCTCACCATTTTTGTAAAATAATGTATCAATAATTGTAATGAGGACTTATTTGAGTGTGGATATTGTCTAGAAGACAATATTTGTATTTAAACTCACAGTTTATGTGTTGTCGTATTTTGCACGACAATTGTATTAATAAAGTTGTAGTTGTTTCTGTACCATGTATTTGGCGACTCAGAATAGGTGATGTATACCTATTTTGGGGGCGTCACATTACTGGACCACCATCGTTGGGTAGACCTATGGCCCGTACTTTTATTATGACGGTCCATGATGCGGTTGCATCATCGGATTTAGTTGCAGGTATCATTCCAGTCAATATAATGAATGCTTATGTGTTGTTTGATTGGAGTGCTACTTTTATTTTTATAGCATGAGAGTTTGCTAAGTGATTAAGTTTATTCCGAAAGGGATTATAAATACCTTTTTACATTAGGATAGAGAATGGGGGAAATAACTTTCGTTGATTATAATTGTGGAAATGGTTTCATGAATAAGAAATTTAAGCAAGTATCGGTAGATAAGTACCGATAAAGTTGAGAGAATTTGAAGTAATTCTCGGTATGAATGAGTTGATTAACCATAGAACTTTAATAAATTGTTAGAATAAAAGTATGAATCTTCGGTTTTCTAAAGAAACCCAAGGTAGTAATTTACGGTGATGAATCACCGAAACTTTCTTGTTGTCTAATCATGACGCAATCTAGAAGGATGTTAATATTAGTTTAGGTTGTGGTACAATTGTAACCTTTGATGGTTGACATATGAGAGTTGGGCTAAACAATTCCTTCAGAGAGCGAAGGTATATCTGGCCCGGCAAACCGATCTAACTCAATTGTGATGGCGGTGTAGATGAGACGGGAACTTGTTTGTTGGTTGTTTGTGGGAAACCACTCAAAGTACCATATGGACTACTAGCAGAGAAGCGATGTGTGCTGAATCCTAGAGAAGTAATAAGAAGAAGATAAGAATGTAAATCATCGAAGATGATGAGCATATTAAGTAAGACATCTTCGTATGTCATGAAGCTGTAAGCTGGTAATGAAAGTAAGTCGCGTAAACTTAGGTCGAAAGAACTTGAACCCTAAGACGTAAAGTTAAGTAAACCAATATGTAAGTCAAATATATGACTATTTGGTTAGCACTTAAGAATAAATACCCATTGCCCAGGAGCGATGATCTATTTTGATCAGTTGAAAGGGGCAAAGAATTTTTTTAAGATATATTTGTGTACGGGGTATCATCGGTTGAAAGTAAGGAAGGAGGAGGTACCGAAGATGATGTTCAGAACTCGTTATAGTTATTACGAGTTTTTGGTTATGTCATATGGGTTGATTGATGTACTGAAGTTAGACTTTCCGTGAGAGGCGCCGAGCAAGTCGGTGGCAAATTGATAGGTAACCTTGTGAGGTGCTATGGTTGAAAGTACCATTAGCGTCACAGGTTGGTATTGTCGGAATGGGAAGAGAGAAAAATAGTTTTCAGGAACTAAAAAGGGAAGTTAAGTGTGGTACATGTATTGTCTCTATCAGATGATACGGGGAATTTTGTAGTGTATCTCGATGTTTCACATAGATGACGAGATTGCGTGCTCATATAGCGTGGCAAGGTTATTATGGATGCATCACGCCATTTAAGGATTATGAGAAGGTTTATCCTACTTATGATCTAGAATTGGCAGCTGTAGTTTTTGAATTAAAAATCGGAAGATAGTATTTATACGGGGAGAAGTGTGAGATATACACAGACTCTAAGAGTCTGAAATATATCACCACATAGAAGGAGTTGAATATGAAGTAGAGAAGCTGATTAGAATGGATAAGAAATTACGACTGTGATATGCTATATCATACATGGAAGGTAAACGTAGAAGCCGACTCGTTAAGTAGGAAGGGTAGGGAAAAGCTATCGATGTTAACGACTCAGAATGAGTTACTAACAGAGATGGCAAGAACGGAGTTAGAATTTAAATTACGGAATAAAGAGGTGGAAATGTTATTCACAACGTAGACTCAATCCACGATAATGGAATGAGTTAATTAAGTACAACTAAGTAATGAGGAGTGCAAATGAATGAAGAAGAGAATGCAGGATAAAGAGAAGATCATATATCATCTCGTTTTGAAGGAGGAATTTAAGTTCCAAATAAAACCGAGTTAAAAGAAGAACTAATAAAAGGAAGATAGTGTAACATGTTAATAAATTTTTAACTTCCAACTCAGAATATTGATAGGAAGTGGCAAGTCATGTGAATTAAGATAATACCTTCGGTGAAGGTGAAATGAAAGAACCACAATGTCGAAGAAGCATTGTGGAAACTCGAGATTAAAATGATGAAGAAATTTTCCTCATTTAGTTAGATAATTGTAGCGAGATTCTGGGGACAGAATCCTTATAAAGGGGGAAGAGTGTAACGCCCCAGAAAAAAATCGGATTTTTGAGAACTAAATTTTTATTTAATTATGTGGATTAAATGAATTTAATTAATTAGTTATGGGAGTAAGCTATTTGAAGGTCATTATATGACCTAGACATATCGGAACGTCGTAGTATTTTGGCTACGCGGTAGAATTAAAGTGTTTGAATTTCCAGGATGAAAATAAAAACTTTCCGAGAAATTTTCTAAAAAATATTATTCACGCATTTCTGCTCGGAAATTATTTTTGAACTTCCGAGAAATACGTAATGATAGAATATCGAGGTGAGATAGAATATTCAATAATATTTCAGTTATGGCAAACGAAATTTTTCGCCTGCGGACTTAAAACCTAACGATTAGGGAAAGTGATTTCCGAGAAGGAAATAGAATGTGTATAATGAATTAAAGCGATGATCGTATAATACGTAAGTATTGTACGAGATAATAAATATGAATTAATACGAGGTATTATACGAGTATGTATGAATGATGAAATGTCGTACATGAATAAGTATACAAGTTAGAATACGAGAATTATACGTATAGTATATGTTATAAGACTTTTAGTTAAAAGGAATGGACTAGTAAAATTTTGTAAACAATTGGATAGTCTAATACACATTAAGGTCCAAGCCCAAGTGGTTGTGAATGTGAAGCCCAAAACAAATTAATGTAAGCCCACAAAAATAAGCTAAGTAATTAATCTAAGCCCAAGATATGATCCTATGGGTAAAGTTTGATCCATGGGGCAACCCATGGGTGAATTGGTGACCAACAATTTTGTGTGATGAGCAAGTAGACTTAATGACCAAGTTAACTTAATGGCTAAGTGTTGTGATGGCCAAGTAATTCAAGTGAGGAGCAAGTAAACTTAGGGTTTAAGTAATGAATAGTATGGAGGTTTATTAAGGAGGTGGGATTGGTTTTTGACCATTATACCCTAATCTAGAAACTCCTATAAATAGCAAGCTTTGGATTTTATTTGTTCCTTGTTCAAAAACACCAACAACTTATAGCTTATTGGTTAGAGAGAATAAGTGAGAATAAGTTAGAAAAGCTAGATTTTATATTTCAAGAAGCAAGAAAAAGAACAAGGATTAAGCAAGTGATCTTCATAGGTAAGAACTTAAACCATAATTCTCTTTCTCTTCAATTGGTAGAGAAGTGGGTAGTGGTAGAACATGTATGCTAAGGAATGATAAGAATGATTAATCAATGGACCTAAGCCGTATAAGTCATGAATAAGTAATTCAAACTTAATTAAGTTATGTACTTATTAAGAGCTTATATGAACTACTCATATGTTTACCTTAATAAGATGGTATGATAAGGAGATGTGAGAATGATGGTTAGAAAACATAAATCAATATAAGTCATGAGAAATGAAAGTGTAAGTAGTTTATACTTTTATAATTTACAAACTCACAAAGAACAAGTAATAACTTATTATGTTTATAAATTAATGAAGTATGTATGTCAAGATGTTAGTATGATGGATTGAATCCATTTGAAATGATGAACAAATCATAAGAAATGAAGTTAAGGCGGAATTCACGAGTTTGGACAATAATTGTCGAATCAGTAAAAATCTCGGAATGGAAGTCAAATTTTGATATTGAGCTTGAAAATATTAGTTTTTAATGGAGACAAGTCTTATTTGGCATTATAGAGTTTCGGACTCGAGAATGACTGAATTCTGACTTAGAACGAAGAAACGAGCGTTGAACGTTCACTAACATTTATCATTTTTGTTAAAAATGTACCAATAGGTGAATTTTGAGTAAACGAAGTCAAATAGATAAAATTCTTGCATGAAAACATAGAGTATGTAATTTATGAACCGTAGGCTCTTGAACGAGCCAATTCGGACTTATAACGAAGAAGTTATGAGCCCGGGAATCTCACAAAGTTAAAAATCTGTCAAATTTTTCTGAGGCACAGAGTCCGCGCCGCAGCGCGACTCAAGGCAATAAGGCCCGCTCCGCAGCGCAAGGCCAAGGCATGACACACTGCTAATTAGCGTTGCAGAGAAGGAATGACACAGAGAATGAATGCTGGTGCCGCAGCGCCAGCATTAGGAAAAGCCTAGAGAGGAAAGGTTATGAATATAAAGGAGAAACAAGTTAATGATAATTAATCATATCAATGCTAAACCTAATGTAACATCATTAAAGGATGTTATAAACCTTAATTATAATACTAAAGGTTGGAGATAAGTCAATTGAATGTGAACGTGAACGGTATGTAATAAGTGTACTTAATGATCAAGTTCGATTAATAACGTAAGAATGTTAGAAAGCCGTGAGAAAGGATGATTAATTCGAAATGAGTTGTATTAATGAAGTAAATCCATGTAAGACATAGAAGAGAAAGAAGTTGGTAAGAATGATGCAAGTTATAATGGCAAGCCGAAATTAATAATAACAAATCTAATACATGATTAGATTGAGAAGAAGGGTAAGATTCATTAGGAACCATGTATGTTCATTCATGACCTAATGTGGTATGTTATATGGTTATGTGTTGTAGAGACCATAAAGACTCAAAGGAAAAGAAATTTTACTGTAGCAGACGCTGAAGGCAAGTTTTCTTATCACTTGTCTAACCTTCGTGTTAGCCAGGTTTTCAGTGATTCATGTTATGAGATGCATGAATTATTTTAAAGAAAGGGTCGATGGTAGTTTTAACTTGGCTAGACTAATCTGAAAAGATTAATTGATTTATTTACAAGTCTTTCAATATAGAATTGATAACTCTATCCTACGCCAATTGTTTGGTATGGATTCAAGGTAAGCCTGAGTATGAATAAACAAATGTATTTTTCATCGATTATTCGATAGGCACACGAGGTTGCCAAAACTTAAACGTACATACGTTTAACAGGATGTAGTGTTGATTAACATAGAGTACTATGGGTTGATCACCCAGAAGTGCTCGTAAGATATGCCGGACTTACAGACTTAGTGTCGGGTTGTCCTTTTCAAAGAAATTGTGAAATGCTCATGGTCTTGGACCAGAATTGATGTTTTACTGAATATTGTTATTATAAAATGTTTTGAAGGAAAAGAAATGCTATTTTGAATTATTGATAGTACTTTGTAACTATTATCCGGTTATTGAAGATATATGAATCCTATGTTTCAAACATGTTGTTTAAAAGAAATTGTTGTACTTGATGAGCTTGTTATGCTCACTCTTGCTTGAACCATATGAATGCAGCTAAGACCGAACGAACCGAGGGATATGACAAGGATAAAGGCAAGATGAAGATGAACGATTAGTTTACCTTGTAATAATCTAGTAGGTTGTATATATTATAGTATGATGAACAAAGAATGTAATAGTTATAGAACCTGGGAACGGGATGTAATATTATTAATGTAATAAGAATGTCGTTGATACACACATTTTGATCTTGTTTCAATAGAATGAATGTACAGTTATGAGTACCGTGTAGCACCATCTGTCGGGTTGGAAGATACCCGGATTTAGGGGCGTCACAGAAGTTAAAAGAAGAATATATCGAAGTGTACAAAGTTGAATATGTTGTTTCGAAATATAAAACCCGAACATCGTAAATTATGAAATGAGTTATAATAAGTAAAATAAACTAATATTAGGGTCGATATATGACTAATTGGTGTGTGATCCTTTTGAGATATATAGGGATTTCGAAGAGCAGTGTAGTGTAAATTGTAAGTAGTGTTTAAGGCAAGTTTCCTAACTTGTACATGATATTATTATATGCAAGTTTCCTAAGTGCATTCATATTGTGAAATGAATGCTAGTTTCTTAAACTTACTCAAATGTTGTACTTGAACAAGTTTTATCTATGTGCAAATGTATTATATTTGTACAAGATGTTATTATGTATGAGACCATGTGCCAATTATCTGCACCTATGTGCTTTTAAATGATGAATTGTTCTATGATTGAACTGATCAAGTTGAAAGAGTTTTGTTTATTCATGAACTGTGTTAAGATTAAGTTTGTGCTAAATATTTTAACTAGGCAGAATGTGAAATGTTAATTGAGTTAATGTGTAGGTACAGGCATAATTTTTAATCGTTTGTTTGTAGTAACTAAGTTAAACGACTTCTTTGTATGAGCAAAGGTTTAAGATGAGCTAGTAACCAATCTAACTCACTGTAAAGATAGTGTAAATGAGACGGGAAGCTAATTCATTAGTTTTAGGCAGGGCGTCACTTAGCTTACTATATTGAAAATTGTTGAGAGCTCGATGTGTGCTATGTAATGTGTTTTGTAAATGTATGTTGAAAAGGTCATTCTTTTCACATATATTGTCGTGTAGGATGTGTTAAGTCCTAGAAGTGTTAAAGAATATATTGTTGTAAATGTATATGAAAAGATAGATGTTAATGATGTTTTAAAATGATAAGAATCAGAATTATTCCTGTTATTCTAACTGTTTCATAATTATTGTTCAGTTATTAAAGTTGTATACATAAAGAATATTTGATTCTTTATTTTATGGTTATTCAACTGCTATGACTTGCTGAGCAATCGAATGCTCACACTTGCTTAAAATAAAAACATTTTCAGTGGAACTAGGAAGAACTGAAAGATTCAGTGAAGGTTGAAGAGAAGATCAAGACATATCTTGCAATGTAATTGTTAAACATATTTATATCTGATGTGGCAGATAAAATTCACATGTATAAAGGGAAAGAATAATGTAATTACCATTATTTGTATGTATAAAGATTTTAAGGTAATAGAATTTGGGATTTGAGAAAATATATTGTAATATTTGAAGATTTATTTATATCTTAAGGATATATGAATGTGTGTATAAAATGAGAAGCGTTGTGATGCACCGAACTTAGGTTTTAAGTTAGACCTGGATTTGGAGGCGTTACATGAACTACCCTTAAAATTGATTCCAATCAATGTACCAAGCTATGGTTTTCTTACTTGACACCTATTACAAAAAAAATCGTCATAACTTCGTTATGTCGTATTTTTCCTCCATTCCACTTGGAATATTTCCATAACTTACTTAGCCATGATTTCATCTATTGAAATCATACCACAATATGTACACAATCACATATAAGATATGTTTAAAATCCACTAATCATCTTGTTATCCATTCTTATGCTTGGGCTTAAGTTTTAATTATTTGATTCATTTGACATGCATCATTAATGTATTTTACAAGGATTTACTCCTTTATATCCACCTTATAACTTCAAGATCACCCCCATGATCTTCACTTAACCAACCACCAACAGCTAATCAAACAAGATAAAAATAAAAGAATGAAAAGATGGTGGTTCAAGGTTTACCTCATATGGCTTCTTCTTCTTCTTCTCCTTCTAGCTTGATCAAAGCTTGAGCTTGGCCTTCTTATCCTCCTCTATAGGTCTGGCCCTCTCTTTCTCTCTATTTTCTTAAGCTTTCTCTTGCTCTTTCTAGCTTTCTTAGCTTTTCTTTCTTTAACTCTCTCTTTCTTTATTTTGCTTACAACTTTTGAACCATGAAATGAGCTAAATGTTGGATGATTTAATCAAAGCATCCTACACTTAACTTAACCATTCTTTTAAAGTTAATTTAACTCGTGTGGGGTTAAGGAATGAAAGGAAGATACTTGGAATTTGTGGGTGGTGGAGATAAGCTACAATTAAATGCTTATTACCATCTAAAGCTTGTGAGTCACCATCCTTCCCCCGCCCCCCTGCTCCTCTTGTCCGGCCACTTGTGGCCTTTTGTGGTCATTTGTGGCCAAGAATGCCCCTCCTAGCATAGCCTTGTCACATTTCTTTTAGCCCACATGGGATAAGTATCATCCCACACATACTTTGGCTCCAAGTCTTATGATTTACTCTTAAGGCTTGAGTCATGGCTTCCCTCCTAACCAAGCCACTTCCAACCTTGACTTGCACTTGGCTCAACCCTTGACTTAGGCTTAGCCAAGCCATTCTCACACTGAGCTTAGCTTTTGTCCTACACTCCTGGATCAAATTAGCCAAGCCTTGATTTTTCCTAACCAAACCATAAAATACTTAGGGTCAGTTAGTCCAACTAGATTCTAGTTAGACATTTCTTATTTATTTAGGTTTTCTAACTTCTTTAATTACTTTTCGTAATTCGTTTGGTTAGCCAAAAAATTGTGAAAATTTGATTTCGCTACCAATCCCCCTTTTCCGAAGAAATGCTATGTCGTAACTCGAAAAAATGAGTTTGCATTTTTAGCGTGAATAGTGTTTTTACATTATTTTTTAAAAATATTTTACTTTCCACATTTACCCTCTAAACACTCAAAAACGCACACATAACTCGTAGCACCATCAATTAACGACCACAAGTCACATAAAACACAAATTATCAATAAAAATTCATTTTATTAAATAATTTTCACATAACCTCATTTATAAAGATTGTTCGATCGTTGCGATCATTAAAATTACTACTGTTGAAAAGATCAAGACAAGACTTACTAAACCCTGATGTAGACACTCGAAATTTTCTGCACACCTGTTACTAACATTGTAGAGAGGGCGATTCGCTCTTCGAGGATAACCCCCGAAGACAAATTTCATATCCATTCCAGATACTACCGAAAGTTCGGTCTCAACCGAACACACACCGGAGTATCAGCCCAACCTCGGAGATAACCTCGAAGTTTCATCCTTGGAGATAACCCCAAGGAATGTCGTTGCGATTCCAATGATAACTCCTAAATGCTTGTTTCAAGTGCATGCAATCAGCTTCAACCTCGGAACTCCCGCCGAGGCAATCATTCCAAAGACCTGGAGATAACACTGGGAAGACAGGCACACTTAAAGATGACCCTGAGGAATTCAAACACTTGCAGCATTCCAATCTCAGAGATAACCCTAAGCAACGTCTGCTTTATCAACCCAAACCAGAGATAACCCCGGTGAGGGGTAAAATCGTTATCTTGCCACCTCGACCGCACATTGCGTCGTCTCAACATCTCATACATACACAACAATGTCCCACAAGAGCAAAAGAGTTCCAATCCCGAGTGACTATTATGCAGAGCAGCACACTGGATAGAATTTGAAGCTTGAAGACCGTGGGCCTGGTCCCCTCTTCCTAACTTCGTACAACCTCTAATCCCATGTCATTGCGTAACTCTCGATAATGGCAATCCAAAAAAGGTCTTGTACACCTCAATCGGATGCTCGGATTAAAGTTCTGCAAGTTCGAGCGGACATCACAATGCACGATTTCGAGAGGCACGGGACCATGGAGCTCGGGGCACCAGTGCGTGCGCGTAGTGCATTCATGCGTGCAGCAGTACATTTGACGGCCACTGACTCTATAAATATAGAGCTTGGGGTGGTCATATTTCAAGAGAAAAAGGCAAGGAAGCCCTCACAAATTTGCTCTCAGACACACCCTATATTGAGTGCTTTTCATTTTAAACACTTGTTAGCTCACATATAGCTATATTTTTACTCTATGGAGCCGAAAGTGTTCATCCACTTAAAAGTCATAGAAGTCTTCTTTTGGCCCCAACGTAAGCCTTCTTACACATTATAAAGCATTTTCTTCATCTTTGCATACACTCTTCTTCACATCGAGAGTCATGTCAGGTGTATGCCGGGACTTCTATCCGTAGTTTTCATTTCGTCGTATATATATACTTATATATATATATGGACTAACATTATCGAGTTATGCCTCGATTGAGCCTAGACTTATGTCTGGAGCGTTTATTTCCTTTTATATATATATATATATATATATATATATACTTATATATATGAACTATTGTCGGAGTATGTTCGATGAGCCTGGATTTTATATCTGGAGCGTTTACTGCTTATATATGAAGCCCCCAAAATAGGTATACATCTCCCATTCTGAGTCGCCAAATACATAGTACAGAAAACAACTACAACTTTATTAATACAATTGTCGTGCAAAATACGACAACACATACTGTGAGTTTAAATACAATATTGTCTTCTAGACAATATACACACCCAAATAAAGTCCTCATTATAATTATTGATGCACTATTTTACAAAAATAGTGAGGACTGCTAAAACAACTGTCTAGGACCATAACTCTATACTCCGACTGGTTCCTGCTATGTTCTCGCTTCCTGAGAAGAAAAATATAACAAAAAGAAAAAGGGTGAGCTCAACTAGCCCAGTAAAGAATATTATGACTAAGATAATATACAACAAATTATCCTTAGTCTTCAACAGAGAAAAATCTGGTAGAATATAATAGACAACAAGTTTTAGATCAACAACTGCAGCGGAAACAACAATTCATTAGAAGAGTTAAGTAGATAATGAAATCTACTATCATCTATGAATTTAAAAGTCCATCATCAATATTTTATCCCTGTAACATCAATCAATATACATCTTGAATCAAATATTCATCTTTGCACTACAGGCTAAAGATATTCATTTGTATCACCAGTTGATCATGTTCATCTCAACACCTATTCATCTTTGCACTACGGGCCAAAGATATTCATCGTGTAATCATACATCTTTGCACTACAGGCCAAAGATATTCATCAAGTATCACCATTAAGGATTGAGGATGATGAAAAATATTTTAGAGAACGAATCTAGTGAAACAGAAGGACAAATATTAAAGATTCGTATTTCGGTTTATCCAAATTCAATAATACTCCATAATAACCAATTGTGAAGTAGAATTCAAAAATAAAGATCAAAACATGGATACAATCAAAGATAGTAACCATAAAAGACATGAGATTTAAAAGAGAAAATTTTATTTTTTGGTGAATAGTGTCAGATTCGTGAATAAGGTCGATATCGTGAATAGTAACCCCGACAAAAAAAGGTAGAAATTCCAAAATAAAATTCATATCAATATTTCAGCATAATGATATTGAAGAAAATAATATCATTTAATAAAAAAATAACATCCTTACCTCAAAATAACAAAGATTTTTGACCTAATATCGGATGTAAAGTCAAGAAAACTCAGACCGAATAAAGAACTCTCAAAGTATCTAAATACTCACAAAATACGCTCGATAATATAGAGAGAGAGAAAAAAAAACTTGTTTCTGGTATGATTTTCAATTCTAACCTAAGCGCCTATTTATAGGAAAATACTAAAACGCCATAGGAGACTAAATAATAAAATAATAATATAATCTTTCTTTTTTTTTCTATGCATGCTTTGTTGAATAAGCTAACATGCCATTTTGGAAAAAAACTAGCAGACCACATGTTTTCAAAAAAACTAATTTTAATAAAAACATTTAATTTCTGAAACTTCAATAATTCATAATAAATAGCCCTTTTATCAGAAAAATACGAATTTATGTCCATTCCATATGAAATCGAATTCTCTACAACTTTACAGAAGAAGGTTTTTCCAAATTCCAAACAGAAAATATCCGAATTCCATAAACGGACGATTTTCAACACCTCTTAAAATTCATAACAAATCATACGTTAATTTTTAACGGTTCAAAATTTTTGGATATATACTCAACTTATATATGTATAACATATCAAAAAATTACAACGATCCAACGGTCGGATTAAAATTATAACTCACGCAATAGAGCTTTAAGAACACTAATTTGATTTTTATTACCTTCATTCCGACAAAAATATTGATAAAACACCTCAACATTAATTCCTTCAATTATATCCACATAAAAATAAATATTTCCTTATCATATAAATCAATAAATAATTATTCACAAATAATATTACAGAATCACAATAATGACAACCAGTCCGTTCCTAGGAAAGAGGGGACTTTCTGATAAGGATTTCTCCTTATTGGCTCGCAATTAGGTGACCAAACCTCTCCTTGACAGAACTTTCTAGACATTGCCAATAATGCTATCTAATAGTATTATTCAAATAATATGAATTATTGATCTAATAATGGGAAATGCATCAAAAGTTGACAATTATTGAAACAACAATAATATAAAATATCAACGCAGCAATTATTGAATCAATAAAATAAAATATTGAACAATAATTACTATAACAATTATTGAGTAGTGCCTTCTTACGTAAGAATCAATAATTCAAAAATATTGTGCAATACCGTGTGCTACTATGCAACCACGCCAGACATCGTATTTTAACCAACGGGTATTCCAACAAAGTGTTAATCTGTGAATAACTACGTCGTTATTTATAAAAACTCAAACTTGTCGTTTTCTTCATCCGATAGTTATTCCATTATGGGGCCCACAAATGGTTGCGCCGTCGTACAAATATTCCCCGACAACAAGAATATTCCACGATCAAACGAATATTCCCCGACAACAATGAATATTTTATAACCACTTGCATAATTTGTAAAATTTGCACATTTCACCAATAACCAAAATATTATATCAAATTATCACCTTATTATTTCAAGATAATAAATAGAGAAAAATTAATTTTATTTATAATAGGTTGGGGTCTTACATTATATATATATAGCGACAAATCTTTTGAAATGATAAACCGAAATAGGGATTGAGAAACATCATGTGCGTTCTCGCTTTTATATATATATATATATATATATATATATATATATATATATATATATATATATATATATTTACATTTGTCACCGAGTTTACTTCGTGGCCTTTTACCGCTTTATTTACATTTCGTCCACTTGGAGTTTACTTCGTGATTTTTGATCGCATTTATTGCTTTATTTACATTTCGATCCCCCATGGAGGTGCTTTCTTTGGTTGATCATGTCTTTATATATATATTTACCGCTTTTATATATTTACATTTCCGATCCCCATAGAGGTGCTTTGTGGTGGTTGATCATGTCCAGATATATATATATATATATATATATATATATATATATATATATATATATATATATATATATATTATTTACTTTTTATATATATAACTGCCATCGCTTTTCATATAAATTGCAAAGATCATGTGAGCCTAGGAATCATGTGATCACAAATTCAAATCCATTGAATTTAGATTCTGCCTCGTGATGGACATTTTCAAATTTATAAGCGACTTGTAAATTATTCACGGTGTTTGAATTTCCTTGGATGGCTTTCATGCCCATGAGGAATTCGGCACTGCTATATATTATTTTCTCGAAGATGCTTCACATCTCGAAAATAAAAGCAATAAAGCCGAACATTTAATAATAAAATGGAAGTATGAAAAGGTCTCAATTACTATTGAGCACAGGGTTTGAAAAACCTCTTTTATAAAATCTCACTGCTATATCATGTTTAAAACTGAATTTTTCATACAAATTCAAACCCTTTGTATATAGGTGCGAACGAGGCATCGTACTACTTCCAAATAATAGCACATTGACCCCCACACACACACACGTTCATATAACAGTTTCTTGAAAAGTGACGGTCACCGTGGTAACACAGATGTCGGGGGGTGCCTAACACCTTCCCTCCGCATAATCAAGCCCCTGAACCCAAATGAATCTCGGTTTCACAGACCTGTTTAGCAATGTAACATCACTAGGTCAATGTGCAAACCTTTTTCTCGATGCGTTGGTGCAAACCATTAAAAACATCAATGAGATTTACTTTACGGTCAAATCGTCGACATATACATGTCGAATCTTTTTCACTTGTTTTTTCAAACAAATCTCACATAACATGAGAACACCAAAGAACAAGAACAAAAAAGGGACAAATAAAAATCCCGACGTCAACACCTAAATTGGAAACTTGCTAGTTCTGTGTATTATTTAACGCAATGGCAGAGTTGGAAGTGGTGTAAACCGCAAAGAATAGGAGTTTTCATCGAATAACCTTAAACTGGTGTAATTTTTTATCCGGGAAGAGTTAATGGGCCTGTAATATATCTAGACTAATTGATCGATGTTGAACAAATTAAGTAGTGTTTGTCGATAACTTCCAATTTGATATATTATGTATCTCATAACTCTTTCTTGATCAAAAGTTGCACCAGTTAGAAGTTTACTTGGCAAAAATCATATTTTGTCGCGCTTTACTCCACTTCCGATTCTGTCCATGCATCATTATTGCCTAGTGTTCTAATTTGCCTCATTTGATTCTGTCGGTTCTGTGTTCCCTTCATGAGGAAAGGCTTTGTACAATTGTTATTTTCTGCAATGTAACTTTTTTTGCACTTGACTAATATGTTTGATGAATAAATATTACCCCTGAATTTTCTTTCTCAACAAGTGTCAATTTTGATCACTTATAATGCTGCTACAGCTTCCCAATGCAGTGTAAGATAGTTTAGTAGGTAGATTTCCACTTTTATTTGCTTGTTATCTCATGTGGGAGTTTATTGTTAGGCGTAAACTCGGCATTTGGATGTTTTATGGTCAATAAAATCAGTGTCTAAGCCATTTCTATAAAAATTAGAGGGGAAAAAATGAAGACTTCAAAGCTATTCTTAAACTTACCAAGCGTCTGAAACCTCAAAACTTACCAGTGTTTTAAAACAAGGTCTAGATGTCGCTTAGGCGTAGGCCATGCGATACCATCGGCCATTCAGTTCATTGTTGTTACCAGACAGTCACCACTATCGTTGCAACTTGTTTTCTTCTCTTCCTAAAAGAATATGTGATGTTCCGATCTATTTTCTTATAACAAATATGATGAGATGACAAATCTTTTTAACTTGTTAAATTTACTGTTAAGTGCCCCGAAAGAGTAATAATAAAACTACACTGCGGCACTGCCTAGAAAGAAAGCCACGAAAGAAAAAATCTAAGTTGCTGTTTGTTTACATCTGATTGTCTCTTAATGGACTGTCTCTTATTCGCTAAGAGGTATGATATTTTTTATTTATTTTTTTGTTACCTCTGAATGCCTCTTAATCAATAAGACAGAAAATAAAATCTTAATAATTAAGAGGTGTCTCTTAATAAAAAAAATTTGATAATTTTTTTTATATAAATATATTCAACAATATTATACACTCATTTTTATTAAATTGAATATTTAAAATTATTAAATAAAATTTTACCCTTTAAAATGATAAAATAGTGTCATTAAGTGACAACTTACTTTTTAGTTATCAAACAATTTTTTAATTTCAGACCTCATAACCATCCAGATGATCTAATTTATTAAAACATCATAATCATTCAGATGTTAATTCCCAAATTTATCAAATACAACCTAAGCCCGAATTACAAGGTTCAGACGCTCAAAGGTCCTTTTGACGCCTAGGCCAGTCTCAACTCTTTTTAGAAGACTAATTGCAAGTTATTTAAAATGAATTCGTACAAGGAATAGATAAAAGGATAAACCCGTATTTAGGGTGAACATGGACTTTTGGTACTCGATCGCTATCTTTTGATAGATAGGAGAGGTCAGAAACTAGATGTTGAATTCAACTATAAAGTAAAGCCATTCATCAAAGAAAATAATAAGTTAAACATATAATTTGTGTGACAATAAGAAAGTTGATGATGTTTAAAAAAATATTCCCCAAATGAAGAAGAATTCAATATTATGAGCAATGGATACACTTCAATAACACTCATCAACTACAAAATAGAAGATTAGTACGTTACTACTTGACTTTGAAAATGACTTGAACAAATAAGACATTTTCAAACTTAAATTCCTTTAATTTTGTCAATAAAATAATAAATATAGTAAACTACGTACAGTTTTTACTCGCTGTAAATTAAGATTTATTGTTCCATAATTTTTAATAAATCCCCTATATTTTTAGTTTGAAAATGTCTAGTTGTAACAGTGTGATTATCCAAATAGCTTCTCTATGTGCCACTCCAAAATGCAGAACCAAGGATTGAGATAATTTCAGGAGATTGGGTGAAAATAATTGTCAAGCAAAACCCACAGCTGAGGCTATTACCATTGAACATATCAACAAGAGTCGTTGCACTATATACAAAGGAGTAATCTCATCAAGAGTTGAGCAAAGTCCTACATTTATTTCTCATTACTCATCGTTACTTCACAAACAAAGGTTCTATCAGCCAGGGACGATGACCATTCAACCATTAGGATCCTGCAGTTTTCTGGTGAAGAAAACGAAAAGATAGTCATACAGAAATATCAATGATGAAAAACCATCGAACTACTACCAGATTATTTAAGCTACAAAAGAGGCACAAGAAAATAGTTAAAAACTGGGACGTAAAAACAAAACTAAGCTTCTTAACACTGGATTAATTCTGCTCTAAGAATCACCATTTAAAGTTTACTATTACTTCCTCGTGAAACAAGAAGTTAGACCCCTCCAAAGTTATGGGTTAATTTCCTGCCTGCTACGCTGGCTACTACTTTCAATGGTGCAAGCCCAAAGTTTAAATGATTTCTAGATTAGCAAGGTTGTTAGCTCTGGCACCAAGCGGACCAGAAGTGATGTAGGACAATTTTGGGTGATGAATAATCTGGAATTTAATTGGAAAAGTAACGAAAACTAAAACTAGGGTGATGCTCCGCACACCACTACCCCTCTAGGATCTTCAACCGTGGAAGAATGAATTGATTGCAATCAAATTAGGGCTAAAAAAATAATTCTATTAATCAGTAATTTGGAATTCACTGTTACATTATTTATATATAAAAACACTAGAAATCCTATTTGGACTCGGGACTCAGGACTCGAATTAGACCTAATAATGTAAGATAGCACAATAACTAAAAACCCAATAAAACAATAATAACCAATATTCCATATAAAAGAAAAACTATTAAATAACATAAAAATAAATAAATCATGCACGCCAAAGGCAACACAGGAATTGATTTCCATCAAGAAGGCAAAGAGGCTAGATATTATTAAAAACACAAGGAAATAGAAAAACAGTTAACAGTTAATCCAGATCAATAATTAACTTACAGAATTGGAGATTATTGCATTCAAAAATCAAATCTCTAGCAGTCTGAAATAGAGAGAAATATTAGCTTGTCTGAAAAAGATGTGGAAGAAAAGGAGAAGAATAGGGGCTGGGAGTTGATGAAAGAGGGTACAGCCGTACAGGGAGAACTTCACAGAGAGAACAGCAACTTGAGCTCCTTTGTTACATTGACTCTTACAACACACGATATGAATAGTACGATATAGCAGGAATTTTTTACAGAATCACTAGCGTATCAGAACGTCAGTTGTATCTTACCACACAGTTTTAACACATCAAAGTCTTTCTTTTCATCAGAAGAGGTGCACTTGATCGATACAATAATACTTAAAATGTTTTCTAGTATTTCTGATCTTTTTCAAATGACTTTTTGTTTCCAACTTTTTTTTCTTTTTTTTCATATCTTATACGTATATAAAGACAGAAAGACATAAAAACATAAAAACATAATTTTTGAATCGTCTTTATCCCTACACTTTTTCAATTTTTGGGGCTTCACTTCACATTAAGTTTACACTTAAAAGTTAAACAAGTTATTATTTTCTATTGTTCCAAAGACAAAAAAACTTTTGAATCGTCTTTATCCCTACACTTTTCAATTTTTGGGGCTTCACTTCACATTAAGTTTACACTTAAAAGTTAAACAAGTTATTATTTTCTATTGTTCCTTAATAAATATTACATAAAAACAATATTGATTATAGGCTCATTCAGTTAGATTAAAATGCAAAAGTGACCCCTGTACTCTTATTAGTATATTTGGATATTGTGCCCCTTTTTGTTGGTCAATGCAAAACAAACCCTCTATTATAAAAAAATTTGGATAACAAACCTTTAGGTGACAGCTGGGGTATTGACTGTCCTCTGTGGCAATGATGACAAGTAAGCAAGCCAAACTAAGAATAAAAAATTCGCTTCCGTCAAGATTCAAACTCAAAACCTCAAACTCAACCTTATAACTTTAAGTAACTGTCCAACCAAGCTACATGATGTAATTGTAAATAAGACATCATAAATTTTATTTATACAAACTTCTCCATTTAAACTAAAAAAAGAAAAGATAAATAAATAGGTAAACCCCTTATGTGCTTGCATCATTAGCACTATCAAAAGTTTATTACCAGAAAAAGAAAAAAAAAAAAAAAAAAAAAAGAGTTCTTTTAAGTTGTTGATGGCAATCTCTGTCATCATGCAAAATGAAATCTCACGCCATAAAGTACCAAAACCTAAAACAGTGATTACCGCAATATACGAGTTTCTAATGATGAAGAATTAAAGATGTACGACAAACACAAATTTTAGGGATAATGAGTCTTGATGAATTTCAATACAAAAAAAATTGATAATAAAAAAACAATATTTAATTTTCAAAAATTAAATGGAGAAAGGGTTTACCCACTTATTTATATTTCCTTTATTTGATTTAAATGGATAAGCTTGTATAAATAAAATTTATTTTGTCTCATTTACAATTACATCATATGATGTAGCTTGGTTGGACAGTTGCTTAAAGTTGTGAGGTTGAGATTTTGAGTTCAAATTTTGACGGAAGCAAATTTTTTAGTCCTAATTTGGCTTACTTTACATGTCATCATTGCCACTAAAGACAGTCAATCCCCAGCTATCACATAAAGGTTTGTTATCCAAATTTTTTTATAGTAGAAGATTTGTTTTGCAATTATTAACAAAAAGGGGCACAATATCTAAATATACTAAGAATACAATGACCACTTTTGTATTTTACTCCATTCAGTTACTTAGACATAAACTTGAAGCTAATATATTTTATTACCTAATAAAATGAGTTCTCTATATGTTTAAATATGTAATTATTGTCTTTTGCATGTCTTTCTGTATCTTACAATATGATACACAAGTAACACGATCCAAGAATTTTTAATACATAATACAATTCACGATATATCTACTGTTACATCAAACACGGAGAAAAAGCCCAACTAATTAAATAGCTGGCAAATCAGAGTATTATCTTGAAAGGTAAAATAAAGACCCTCTAATTAGCAACATTCCTAAAATTGATCTTATCAAGAATCATCAATTCTATGCATGCAACAATTATATATTCATTTGTTTCACATTGTAATTTTAATTTACCATCTTTTTTGAGGAGGGAGGAGAGAAACGGCATATGACTTCTTTACAATCCAATCTATAAGAATATTACTACTTCCGTTTCCCAAAAAAAGTCCCATATTTTCGCAAAATTCTAAGATAGATGGGATTCATGCAAATTTTAACAAAATAAAATTTATAATTAATAGTACTACTTAGATAATATACAATAATTATAATTCTATTAATTTAAGTTACATAAGCTCATCAATTTTAGGACTTTACACATTGACTTAAAATAATCCAAATAAAACTCTTTTTGTGGAATGAAGGGAGTATATTTTGAAAAGCTCTTATTGTCTATTGCGATCCGAAGAAGCCTACACCAACCACTAGGTTCCGTGGTGAAAAAAAAACATTCCTTATTCTCGTTCCCAATCCCCTTTTGTGAGCCAATATGATCAGAGTTCCAAGTAACATTGGCAGAGACGTAGTTAAACCAACTTTCCTTCTTACATGTATAAGAGTCCCCCATTATCGTTCCATTTACAATATTATCAAATTTCCATGTAACATTCTCGAGACGTACGAAAACCAAAGTTCTTATGCTAATTTTTTTTCCTTTTTTTATTATTAATAGTTTAGTCAGTTTCTCATTAAAGGTAAAAGGGGGTAAAGACAACATGGGATCTACTGAATTTCAAGATCTACCACAAAGCTAATTAAAAAAATGCAATTCAAAATGGAGATGGTCAAATATCATTGCTATGGTAACAAACTGAGTAATGGCCTAACAACCTAGTGTTGCCAGTATCCACACCGCCTACTATTTATTGTGCAAAAATGATTCAAGTAAATAAATAAATTCAAAGCAACTAACTCACTAGTCAAACATTTAACTATTCTGCAAACAATCCATTACAACTTCAGTTGCCAATCACCTTCCTAACGGTAATCTGTTTCCAATGGTTCTGAGCTCCCATAATATCTCAAAATATTCTATTTCCAGATGAAGGAAAACCATGTTTGTGACGCCCCGAAATCCGGTCTATTTTAACACCCGGATTACATACATCACGGTCTCATCTCTTTCCAAACATATATCATTATACAGCTAAAAATAACAACATACATTCTCAAATCCTAGGTTCTAATACCTTATAACCTCATTCATTATAAATAATGATAATTACATTATTCTTTACATCTTACAAGAGTGACTTTCATCCGCCACTGGATACATAACAGTTCATTAAACTAGTCTATAGTTTAATTAACCTATTCTACATTACAAGTCTTGGCTTGATCTTCACGCTCATCCATATACTGAATGACACTTCATCTGAATACTGGAGAGCTTGATATTTACGAGATCCTTAAGTTCTTTCTAACATCGTTCGATGTTTTTATTTAAAGCAAGTGTTGAGCATTCAATTGCTCAGAAAGTCATAGCAGTTGAATAAACAACATTAAGTATTTAAACATTCTTTTAGAACTTCAATAACCGAACAAAGGTTATGAAACAGCTTGAATAATAGGAATAATTTCTGATTCCTATAATTTTAAAACATTAGTCATATTCACTTTAAAATACTTTCATTCCTCTACTTTTTTCATACACATCCTATCTAGCTAAAATCTTTAGCACAGACTTAATAATAACGGTTAATGTATAAACAGAACATTTCCATATTGAACAGTTTAACCACAGAACAGTTCATATCATAGAAACACCGAAGTGTTAAAATTATGGCACAAGGCCTCATACATTCTACCATCTTGTACAAATATCACACATTTGCACATAGATAAAACTTCTCAAGTTCAATATCTGAGAAAGTTTAAGAAACTATCATTCATTTATTTAAAATATGAATGAAGTTAGGAAACTTGTCTTACGCACAGCTACAGCTTACAGTTTATGTTGAACTGCTCATCACAATCCCTATATATCACATAAAGAAATAACACATACAACAATTAATCATATACTTGACTTACATATTGGTTTAAATTTAACTTTATTTCTTAGGGTTCGCATTCTTGCAATCTAAGTTTACGCGACCAACTTTCTTTACCGGTTTACGGCGTTACGACATACGGAGATGTCTTAACTCATACGATAATTATCTTTGACGATTGACATTTTTATCTTCTTCTTATAACTTTTCTAGGACTTAGCACACATCGAATCTCTACTAGTATTCCATATGGCACTCTGAGTGATTTCCCACAAACAAACTAGTTTTCCGTCTCATCTACACTGTCTTTCACAACGAGTTAGACCGGTTGCTAGTTTCATATATACCTCCTCTCTCTGAAAGAATTGTTTAGCCCAGCTCTCATATGTCAACCATTAAATATTATGATTGTACCACAACCTAAACTTAACTTAACTAATCCGAACCATTAAAGTTATAACGTTCGTTAAATTGATTTCCCATTCCTTATAGCTTTCTAGCAACTAAATGTCATACCTAAGGATTTATTCCTTATCGTCTAAGTCATTCAGTCTTTAGTATGTTAAGAGCGATCGTTCAATGCTAATACTATGTGTTCATAGCGTTAAGCATTTTATAATACCTTACTAATATCTTATAACGTCCGGTTCATTCGACTCGGAACGCCATCCAAGTTATAACTATTAACTCGGCTTCTTAACGTTATACGTCTTTAATTTAGTTTCTACCACCGTTCACAAGTTTAATCATTATTCTTCATTACATTACCCGTTTATTTAATATTCGCTTACACTCAACTCTCACGTCGGCTAAAGTATTTAACTCTTACGTTCATTCTAACATTCCCTATTCTATTCATACTCCGACTTTCATTAATCTTATGATCGTTTGTTACAACTTTCATGATAATTTCATATCATACTTACTACCCTCATCAACTTTTAAGTCATACAACCAATGTATACTTAGAACGTTCGCACGACGTGAATACGATTCACGAGAATCGTTTACCTATTTTGCGTTCACATTGTTCATCTCTTAATCTCTCATTCAACCTTTACCTAAGGTTTTAATCACTCTCATTCATAATCCATTACATGAACACTACATTCATCATCCTTTCTTAATGTCGAAACGATACGGTTCGTTGTATGCTAAGACCGACCGTTCATCGCATTTACGCTGCGTTTACATTCTTTGTCTTTTAATCCCGTTCAATCCTTCCGTTCAACCTTTACTAAAGGTTTAAATCACTTGCTTAAGTGTTACATTATATGAACTATATGTTCTTTATCTTTCCTTACACTTCCCCCAAGAGTTGAGCAGTTAAAAGCTATTCTCTAGGTTTTACCCTGCACCGGCGCTGCGGCGCCACTTCCTTTGTTATTTCTGGCGTTGCATCGCAAGTCTCAAAAGAGATTAACCTAGTCCGGATTTGTATTGGTGGCCGCTTCCCAAGGCATAACTGGCGCTGCGGCGCCAATTCTAAAACTAAGAAAAAATTTCCAAGTCTTAAACATTTTGAGACGCTTACTTCACAATCTCATAACTTATTCGTTATAACTCGGAACGAGGTCATTCCAAAGTCATCTTCTTACTCTCATTACGTACTTCAACTTCCTTCGGACATAATTTCATTCTGAATCCGTTAACATGCCATTGGATTAACTTATTTTTTGTCATTCGTTCGTTTTTTACGTTATCAACGTTCTTCATTCGTTCGCCCATAATTCGGTCATCCGAACTCGAAATCCATTCGTTCTTGAGTCCACGACACACGTTTTCTTACATTCTTAGGAAACCCTACACATTCGGGTTTATTTACATACATTCTACTTTTCGCTCGTCTTTTATGAAATTTTCGCCATAACTTCGTTATAGCTAAGTTTAATTCGTTCTTCATGAACATTTCTATCGTTCTTAACCAAGAAATAAGCATCTAACTTATACGCGATGGTTTTAAACTTGTCCATCAACAAGTTATAACTACGATGGTTTTAAATTTGTCCATCAACAACGTTCTTCGTGTTCTTCGCGTTCTTCGTTTTTAATCGATACTTTGATTATGATTTTACTTTTTCTTGGAATTTGGTGTTATAAAACACCATTCCTTACTTATTTCACTGAATCGTTCATATGATTCATTCGGATCGTTCAAATTCATTACGAAACTCATACCTCTATAAGAAAGATTTTAAGAAATTTATAAACTAAACTTCTAATTCTTATTTTTTTTGTTTTCTCACGATTTCAACCATATAAAAATCATTACTAACATCTTTTACTTCTATTCTCATTAAGCTATGTTTTTAACATAGGAAACTTAAATAAAAATTTAGATTAGACTAAGTTTTGGATTACATTTCTTCTTTAATCTTCTTCCGTTGGACAAAATTTGCACACGGACTAGCTTTTCCTCTTTCTTTCTCTCCACATCCAAATTCTCTTTCTCTCTCAAGTGCAGGTGATTTTTAAATCACCAACAAATGAGCTAAGGCTTTCCTTATATAGAAAACCAAGACTAGGGGCAAAATAATCATTTCGCCCCCAAAGTTACTATTCCCCCTCCTTACTAACCTTATTACTATTAACGAAGCTTCTCCTGGAAGCTTCGTGGTTCCGTCTTTCGAAATTCGTTTGACAGTTCGAAAAACTGCAATTCTCGGAATCCAAATATTTTTGGATATTTCATCTTTCCTTTACAAATTTACTTTTACGCATTCTTCGGAACTTCGAAAACCTGAAAAACACTTTTTTATGATAAGCCTTTTTCTTCACGTTTTTCCCCTAACATAGTTAAACGAATGAAAAGTACATAATACTTTTCGGGGTTAAATGCTTTCTAGGTCACTGTACTATAGGTCGACTTACAAATGGATCACTGAACTTTTTTTTCTTATAGTCAACTCACTGAACTTTAGTTTACTAACACGCAGTTACAAAAACCGTTAAGTAAAGGTTGACTTAACGGAAATGATGACATGGCAGCTGACTTGTCTTTTATAAAAAAGCCTATGTGGCAGTTAGGATGCGACGTGGCAGTGAAGATGTGGATTTGGAGGAAAATTTTTATGAAAAAATGGAAAAAAATATTTTAAAGTATAATATAAATTATAAAATTAGCCAAAAATCAAGAAAATAAATAAATAAATAAAAATAATTATTTTAATAAAAATTAAAACTGCATTTTTTAAAAATTTTATAAAACAATCGCATTTTTTAAAAATTTATAAAAAACTGCATTTTTTAAAATTTTATAAAAAACTGCATTTATAAAAAAAGTAATAAAAAAATTCTTTTTATTAAAAAACGCTGTTTTTTAGAAAACTGCATTTTATTATTAAAAAAACTATATTTTTTTTATTTTTATAAAAAAAAATGTAGTTTTAATTTTTTTTAATAAAAATAAACAAAACCAATTATTTTTATTAAAAATAATTATTTTTATTTATTTATTTTCTTGTTTTTTTGGCTAATTTTTATAATTTATATTATACTTTAAAATATTTTTTTTCATTTTTTTATAAGAATCTTCCTCCAAATCCACATTTTCACTCCCACGTCGCATCCTAATTGCCACATAGGCTTTTTTTAAGACAAGTCAGCTGCCACGTCATTATTTCTGTTAAGTCAACCTTGACTTAACGGTTTTTTGTAACGGTACAGTTAGTAAACCAAAGTTGATGAGTCGATGTAGAAGAAAAAAAAGTTCAAATGATCCATTTGTAAGTCGAATTTATATATGATGTGATTTAGAAACCTAGAAAGCATTTAACTCATACTTTTCGTCGTTTTTATTTCGTTCGATTTTTGCACGTTTTTCGAGAAAAAAACTTTTATCGACTTACTTAACTTTTCACGATATATTATCATCAAATCTTTCGACGGAATATCATTTCGACATACCGATCTCTTGGAAAGGATTAGGTTATTCAAACCCTAACTCATAGGGTTTCGTCGAGTGAATAGTGCCTATTTTGTCTTTTTCCTCGGAAATATTTTTGTTCCCGAAAATTTTTTATTTTCGACTTGAAAATTCTTACTCGTTCGGTCTAGCTCGTAACCAGAATCCTCCCGTCTTATAATCATCCTAGGTTCTAGAACAATTAATAAACACATAGCACGTAATATTATTAATAACTAATTCTTTAAACTTAAATTCTGGACAATCCAATTTTCCGGGTTGTCACATTCTTCTCCCTTATAAAAATTCCGTCCTCGGAATTTTTTAAAACCACACCCATACCCGGATGCTTTATTCCTACAACCTTTAGCATAGGTTTTATTCCTACTACTCTTTCTTATAACCATCATATTTTCCAAAGGATCGTCTGTTGACATAATTGTCATTAGTTAAACCTCAAGTCTAACCATGCTTTTAATCTCTCGGGTCATCACAATCACCCCTTCTTCACATAATTTTGTCATCGAAATTTTAGCTTACTACTCTCTCAACTTCTCTTTGAAGAAGTTCTTATCTTTGAAACATCCCCTAATCTTCATAACTTAAAAATTGTGAAGTATAACGAATAAATAAGAATATAAAGATTCCTTTAAAACATTTGACACTATTGCTGAGGGGTCTTATAGACTATGATCACTTACAAGGTTTTACGATATTTCATTGTGAACCATTCTTACTTACCTAGTACGTTTACAATCACAAAGAAGGTAAACCACCTTTTCCGGTAAATTAGGTGATAAACCTATCCCCATATCTCGGGGTTTGTTCTCCTCAGACTTATTCATCAGATTCCGCACCAAAGCAATTTGGTTTGGCACAACTTCTCAAAGAAAGCTCGATTTTCTTATAACATGATATACCATTTGTCTAGCCAAATCAAATAGCTTAGACCATACCAATAAATTGGACATCAACTTGAAACATTCGTCTAGTCAAATCAATTGGACATCGACTACTCTTTAAATTCTTTCACAATACTTCAAAAGGTTTTATGACGTCATGATACCGTATTTTTCACAGTACGTTGAGAACTTCGTCATACTACATCCTACCATAGTTGGTTGATGATACTATGATCACATCCAACACTAGGTTTAATGCATTGATAACTCCATCTTTTTACCATCTTTGCATCAAATGCACTGATGATATAAATTCATTTTGATATTTCAAATCAATTTCTGTCTAGCCAAAACAATTAGCACAGACATATAAAGAATAGTTCTTTTAAAATCCATTGGTTCCAAAAGTTGAACCAATTCATTTCTTTTCAAAACGCACATATAAGCACGATTTCAATAAACTTCAAAATCTAGCACAGCTATGACTTGGAATATCCTTTTTCTCCATCTCCCTTCATTGTCTTACTTGTAACAATACTTAATCTTCTCTAGCACCTCCAATGCTAAGTCTACTGAAAATAACTTATTTTCAGTCTAAACATTCTTATACCTTAGTATAGTCCGTCAACTTACCACACTTTGTGTTTAGGAACTTTCCACAACCATGTGTGTTTAAGAACTTATCTTCGCAATATGTAATCCAAAAACAAATCAAAGACTATCCATACGCTCTGGGCTCAGAAACATAGCATATAACTATGAATCACAAACTTTTCATAAGTATGAGTTTCAAAAACTCACACCTATCTTATCATTCTTTACCTATCAAGTATATACATGAGAAAAGATTCACCTTCTCGCCATATACGTATTGATAGCGCGACATTACTATTTCAATGACTATCACTGTAATAAACTGAGTGGTTGTTACCCCAAAGCAGACCTGGCAAACGGGCGGGCCGGGCCAAAATGGCCCGGGTTATGATGGGCTTATATTGTGAGACTCGTGGCCCGAGTTAGGCCGGGTCATCCAGCGGGTTTCTTCCTTTATTTTTTTTTGCAAAATCTTGCTACACCAGTTCAATGACGCATTTGTAAATCGAATAAACTATAAAGAATAAAGAGAATATAAAAAATTCATAACCTCCGAGACATCCTTTAGGGGGGTTTGTTCATTGGAGAATAAGTTTGAAAACTTTTCTCTCCATATAAATTCAAAGCTGCTTTTCACAAAAGTAGTTATGTATAAATGAGATTCGGTTATGCAAGTTGTAAAACTCTGGAGCTTTCTCTCTCTCTCTCTGTCTACCATAACAAAATTATGAAATACGGCAAACCTAGCCTAGCCTAGTTATTATCTACCCGACTTGAATTGATTTATCAGACCTCCCAAAATTTAGCCATCTACACCTAATTATATTAAGAGGAGAACATTTCGCATACAACTTTAAGATATTGTTTCTTGTCTTTTTATTTAAGATATTGTTTTTTAAGAATGGAGGGGCCCAAGTTAAAATCAGATGGCAGGAAACGCTTGTAATAACAACCAATCATCAGGGAGGGGTTCACTCACTATCTTCTACTCCTCTGTTATGTTATCCATATTTCATGGTTTCCCTACCAGCTTGAAAAAGATTAGATTCACCACCATTACCAATTCCGAATTCCATTTTTAACGGCCGAGTCCTACTTCAAATTCTTTGATTCTTGAGAAAATGGATGGAGGCGAGTCTGATAACAGAAACAGATTTGGGTCGGTAAAAGCAGTTTTGAATTTATATGGAGAGAAAAGTTTTCAAACTTATTCTCCAATGAACAAACCCCCCTAAAGGATGATGTCTCGGAGGTGATGAATTTTTTATCTTCCCTTTATTCTTTACAATTTAACAGTTGTTGTAGCTCAGTTGGTTTGAACTCTTATTTATTTACTTACAAGTCTTGTGTTCAAGCCTCATAATCCACAAGTAGCAACATTTTGTTTTAAAAAAAATAAGTCACGGGCCACAAGCTGGGCCAAAAAAGGGCCGGGCCAAAATGGCCCACATTTTCCTGGGATGAAATATTGCGGCCCATGACCCATGTTTCTACGGGTGGGGCGGGGCGGGGCGGGGCGGGGCGAGGGCCTGGGCCTAAATTGTCAGGTCTACCCCAAAGCACAAACTCCTGCCCATAACAAAAGGTCGTACAACTCAGCTATCACACGAGTCCTCAATCGAAATCTTATAACTTCTATCTTTCTCTTACTTAATACGAATTTCTTTAATTCGTACGCTATCCTGCACAACTCTTCTGAGTTCTCCTTCCCGTACTACTTTATATTACCATTCATTTATAGCATTAGCTATAAATCATCCATCGTTTAACAGAACATCTGTTATTACGATTCAATATGATCACGTGGTGATCTTCTTCCTTAATCGTTTAACTCAACGATCTTCTTATCCTTCTCTCTACGATTATATACGATTATAGTCTTAGGTACTCATACCTAAGGTTTATAACCTATCAGCTCTGATACCACTCTGTGAACGCCCTGAAATCCAGTCTATTTGGACACCCAAATTCCGTACATCACGGTCCCATTCTTTCCGAACATATATCATTATACAGCTAAATATAACATACATTCTCAAATCCCAGGTTCTAATATCTTATAACCTCATTCATTACAAATAATGATAATTACATTATTCTTTACATCTTACAAGAGTGACTTTCATCCGCCACCAAGGATACATAACAGTTCATTAAACTTAACCTATTCTACATTACAAGTCTTGGCTTGATCTTCACGCTCATCCATATACTGAATTGCACTTCGTCTGAAAACCGATGAGCTTGATCTTTACGAGATCCTTAAGTTCTTTCTAACATTGTTCGCTGAAAATGTTTTTATTTAAAACAAGTGTGAGCATTCAATTGCTCGGCAAGTCATAGCAGTTGAATAAACAACATTAAGAATTTAAACATTCCTTTAGAACTTCAATAACCGAATAAAGGTTATGAAGCAGCTTGAATAATAGGAATAATTTCTGAATCCTATCATTTTAAAACATTAGTCACATTCACTTTGAAATACTTTCATTCTTCTACCTTTTTCATACACATCCTGTCTAGCTAGAATCTTTAGCACAGACTTAACAATAACGGTTCATGTATAAACAGAACATTTTCATATTGAACAGTTCAACCACAGAACAATTCATATCATAGAAACACCGAAGTGTTAAAATTATGGCACAAGGCCTCGTACATTCTACCACCTTGTACAAATATCACAAATTTGCAAATAGATAAAACTTCTCAAGTTCAACATCAGAGAAAGTTTAAGAAACTAGCATTCATTTAAAATATGAATGAAATTAGAAAACTTGCCTTACGCACAGCTACAGCTTACAGTTTACGCTGAACTGCTCATCACAATCCCTATATATCACATAAAGAAATAACACATACACCAATTAGTCATATACTTGACTTACATATTGGTTTAAACTTAACTTTATTTCTTAAGGTTCGAGTTCTGACAATCTAAGTTTACGCGACCAACTTTCTTTACCGGTTTACGGCGTTTCGACATACGGAGATGTCTTAACTCATACGATCATCATCTTTGATGATTTACATTCTTATCTTCTTCTTATAACTTTTCTAGGACTTAGCACACATTGAATCTCTACTAGTATTCCATATGGCACTCTGAGTGGTTTCCCACAAACAAACAACAAACTAGTTTCCCGTCTCATCTACATTGTCTTTCACAGCGAGTTAGATCGGTTGCTAGTTTCGAATATACCTCCGCTCTCTAAAGGAATTGTTTAGCCCAGCTCCCATATGTCAACCATTAAAGCTATAACATTCGTTAAGTTGATTTCCCATTCCTTATGGCTTTTCTGGCAACTAAATGTCATACCTCAGGATTTATTTCTTATCGTCTAAAGTCGTACATTCTTTAGTATGTTAAGAGCGATAATTCAATGCTAATACTATGTGTTCATAGCGTTAAGCATTTTATATTACCTTGTTAATATCTTATAACGTCCGGTTCATTCGACTCGGAACGCCATCTAAGTTATAAATATTAACTCGGCTTCTTAACGTTATACGTCCTTTAGTTTTTTCACCGTTCACAGGTTTAATCATTATTCTTCATTACCTTATGATCAAACCATACACGGTGTGTAGGCACCGTGTAGGTTCTGCCCGTTTAAAATTCACGTACACTCAACTCTCACGTCGGCTAAAGTGTTCAACTCTTACGTTCATTCTAACATTCCATATCTGATACTCGGACTTTCATTAATCTTATGATCGTTCGTTACGGCTTTCATGATAATTCCATATCTTACTACCCTCATCAACGTTTAAGTCATACAACCAATGTATACTTAGAACGTTCACACGACGCGAATACGATTCACGAAGATCGTTTACCTATTCTGCATTCACATTGTTCATCTCTGAATCTCTCATTCAACTTTTACCTAAGGTTTTAATCACTCTCATTCGTAATCCATTACATGAACACTACATTCATCATCCTTTCTTAATGTCAAAACCATACGGTTCGTTGTATGCTAAGACCGACTGTAGATCACATTTACGCTGCGTTTACATTCTTTGTAATCTCGTTCAAAACTTTCGTTCAACCTTTACTAAAGGTTTAAATCACTTGATTAAATGTTACATTATATGAACTATATGTTCTTTATCTTTCCTTACACTTACCCAAGAGTTGAGCTCTTCTCTGGGTTTTACCCTGCACCGGCGTTGCGGCGCCACTTCCTTTGTTATTTCTGGCTCTACAGTGCAAGTCTCCAGTAGCTTAGTCCCCGGACTAGCGTTGCGGCACCGCTTCCCAAGGCATAACTGGCGCTGTGGCGCCAGTTCTAAAACTCAAAAAAAAAATTAAGTCTTAAACATGTTTGAGACGCTTACTTCACAATCTCATAACTTTTTCGTTATAACTCGAAACGAGGTCATTAAAAAGCCATCTTCTTACTCTCATTACGTAATTCAACTTTCTTCGAACAGAATTTCATTTTGAATCCGTTAACATGCCATTTGATTGGCTTAATTTTCGTCATTCGTTCGTTTTTTACGTTATCAACGTTCTTCATTCGTTCGTCCACAATTCGGTCATCCGAACTCGGAATTCATTCGTTCTTGAGTCCACAACTCACGTTTTTTACGTTTTCTTACATTCTTAGGATACCCTACACATTCGAGTTCATTTACATACTTTCTACTTTTCGCTCGCCTTTTACGAAATTTTCGCCATAACTTCGTTATAGCTAAGTTTAATTCATTCTTCATGAACATTTCTATCGTTCTTAACCCAGCAATAAGCATCTAACTTATACGCGATGGTTTTAAACTTGTCCATCAACAAGTTAAAACTACGATGGTTTTAAATTTGTCCATCAACAACGTTCTTCGTGTTCTTCGAGTTCTTGATTTTTAATCGATACTTTGATTATGATTTTACTTTTTCTTGGAATTTGGTGTTATAAAACACTATTCCTTACTTATTTCACCGAATCGTTCATATGATTCATTCGGATCATTCAAATTCATTACGAAACTCGTACCTCTATAAGAAAGATTTTAAGAAATTTATAAACTAAACTTTTAATTCTTATTTTTTTGTTTTCTCATGATTTCAACCATATGAAAATCATTATTAACATCTTTTACTTCTATTCTCATTAAGCTATGTTTTTAACATAGGAAACTTAAATAAAATTTAAATTAGACTAGGTTTTGGATTACCTTTCTTCTTTTATCTTCTTCCGTTGGACAAAGTTTGCACACGGGCTAGCTTTTCCTCTTTCTTTCTCTCCTCATCCAAATTCTCTCTCTCTCAAGTGTTGGTGATTTTTAAATCACCAACAAATGAGCTAAGGCTCTCCTTATATAGAAAATCAAGACTAAGGGCAAAATAGTCATTTTGCCCCCAAAGTTACTATTCCCACCTCCTTACTAACCTCATTACTATTCACGAAGCTTCTCCTGAAAGTTTCGTGGTTTTGTCTTTCGAGATTCGTCCGACAGTTCGAAAAACTGCGATTCTCAAAATCCAAATATTTTTGGATATTTCGTCTTTCCTTTACAGATTTACTTTTACGCATTCTTCGAAACTACAAAAAACTGAAAAACACTTTTATAATAAACGTTTTCCTTCACGTTTTCCCCTAACGTAGTTAAACGAATGAAAAGTACATAACAATACTTTTCGTCGTTTTTATTTCGTCCGATTTCTGCATGTTTTTCGAAAAAAAAATTATCGATTTACTTAACTTTTCACGATATATTATTGTCAAATCTTCCGACGGAATGTCATTTCGACAAACCAATATCTCGAAAAGACTTATAGGTTATTTAAACCCTAACCCTTAGGGTTTCGTCGGGTGAATAGTGTATATTTCGTCTTTTTTCTCGAAAATATTTTTGTTCTCGAAAATTTTTTATTTTCGTCTTGGAATTTCTTACTCGTTCGATCTAGCTCGTAGCCAGAATCCTCTTATCTTATAATCATCCTAGGACCTAGAGCGATTAATAAACACATAGCACGTAATATTATTAATAAAATTCATTTTATTAATAACTAATTCGTTAAACTTAAATTTTGGACCATCCGATTTTTCGAGTTGTCACAATGTTTTCAAGGATAAGAACACACACACTCCTGAGTAATCAATGGGAAAGAGAAACAGAAATAAGAAGGGAAAAAAACAGAAAGAGAGAAAAGCACATTCCAACAGTACAACTTCTGAAAAACAATTGGAAGAAATGCATAAATAAATCAAGAAACTTAAATGTAATTCTACCACACCCATAAAATTCATCAGAGATATGTAGGCTACAAAATATAGGTTTAACGCTCCTCATTTTAGAATCTCATTGAAGGAAAATGCTAAACAGCTATTTACTACTGCCACTAAAGTCATACTTTTCTATAGTTCGACAGCACATGTTGATAATATAAATGTGCGCGTGTGGATAAACCGCGTAGGGCTGAGCAAGTAACCAAATTGAAATCGAAACCGCACCAAAAACCGCACCAACCGCACCAACGATTTCGGGGTATGTGGCGGTTTTAATTTTTGGGAAACTAGATAAACCTTCTTGCTTGTTATCGAATATATGGTCTCCGTTGTTTTATGAAGCGTATGTTTTAGTTTTAAAGCATCATTCCTTTATTATAAACTAAAACTATTTTACGTGTTTCATTATTCTATGATTTGATGGTGAATTTGACATGTTTGGCAAAAGGAACTTCGGTTCTATGCTTGATATAATTCTCATTGCCGACTCTGTCACTAAGTTAATTGCTCAATGTGAGTTCTATGTTAAATTTTATTAAAGGCTTAGATCTTTTTGTTGTTTCAATTGATTTTGGAACCGAAACCGCATCAATTCAAACCGCACTGCACCAATCACAAGCAATTTCGTGTGCGGTTTTGAATTTTTCAAACCGCACCTAAGCGGTTTCGGGTGCGGTTTGGACTTCAAACCGCACCATGCTCACCCCTATGTGCGGGTGTGGATATCCAAGTTACATTCCTATAAATTTTGGGAGGAAGGCTAAAAAAGAAAGAGAGAAAAGCACATTCCTATAGTACAACTTTAGAAAAACAATTGGAAGAAATGCATAAATAAATCAAGAAACTTAAATGTAATTTTACCACACCCATAAAATTCATCAGAGATATGTAGGCTACAAAATATAGGTTTAACGCTCCACATTTTAGAATCTCATTGAAGGAAAATGCTAAACAGCTATTTACTACAGCCACTAAAGTCATACTTCTCTATAGTTCAACAGCACGTGTTGATAATATAAATGTGCGCGTGTGGATATCCAAGTTACAAAATATGATAGCATAACGAAAGAGATTGAAAACAACAGCATCAAACGAAAGAAAAACAATATTTGTGCGACTTTAAAGTCATAACAGAAAATCTGTAATCATCCTTTACCTTCTCCGCTTTGTCTTTCTCTGCTTTCTCTTTTTCTGCCTTCAACTTCTGCTTTTCCAGCTTCTCCTTCTCCATTTTCTTCATAGAGAAAGAACCAAAATTCAACAAACAAAAATACTCAACCACCAATCTATAGACAGCAGAAACATATAAACCCACTTGCATATAATAGTAGAAACCATATCAGTAATCATACATAAATATATACACAAATATATACACAGAGAGAGGGAGCAATAGTATACTTTCCATCCCGAATTAACTACCCAAGATCAAAAACACATGGATTAAGAAAATTAGACATCATCTTTTAAGCCATGTTAGATCAACATTACCCCTCATTTCTATTTTAATATTTCTGAATTATAAGGTAATAATGATGGTAATAAAAGTGATTCCAAGATTATAAAAAAAGAATGGACTATGGGCATTCTGGAAATTCAGATAATTGAAAGATGTCCAACCAATATCAGAAATTGAGAATGAAGGAGTATATAACAGGGTACATTGCATTTTACTTCATTAGGGTTAAGGTGTGGTCACACATAACCCACCTTCAAGTTTCAGACTTTAAATAAAATAAAAAATTGAAACAAAATACAACTTTAGGGTTTCATTTGTTTGCAAAAATAATGTGTGGGGCAGGACTATTTGTATTAATTTATTACCACTTAAGACTATTTTATCCCATGATTAGTCCATTATTTAATCCTTGGACAATTTTTGATTATTTCTAAGATTATTTGATATCTCAAAAGGATTATATGAGGGGATTAAATAATAGCACCTTTTCACTAATCCCTTATCAAATGGCCTTAGAAATGATAAAATAAATATAGTGCACAAAATAAATAGAGTGCACAGTATTAAATAATGGACTAATCATGGGATAAATAGTCCTATCATACCCATCATTTTTGCAAACAAACATAGCCCGAAGATATAAAATTGCACTCTGCCTCCTAGAGCTGAAATGGGTTGCGTAGAAACAAAAGAAAATTTCCACCCAACAATTATTTAGGCTTGAGTTTTCTTTTAAATTAATTATCTGCTGTAAACTTATCCTTGTTAAACAAAATGCAGTGATCTCGTATTTCTTCAATACTTCCCTGGCTACATATCCGATCAGGTTTAATAACAACCCGTAATTGTTCTGAATACAGCAAAATCGTAACAAAGCAAGTACAGAAAATGTATCGCAACATTTCTCAGCAGAAAATTAGAAATGAAAACATTCAGAGCACAAACATGTACAAATATGTGTGTGTATATATAGAGAGAGAGAGTGTGTGTATATAGAGAGGGAGAGAGGAGTGAAAAAACCTTGATGTAGATGGTTTCAGCAGCACGCTCTTCTTCACTGAGGATTTTACCTTTGTCATCGCTAAAGTACCGAAGGCCTGATATTGCTGATCCTCGATTGCCCTCCATTGATCGACGCAGAGAAATGCGCGAGAGTGAAACGACAACAGATCTTATAGCCATAGCGAATGTCGATTGATGCTAGGGTTTGCAAGCGGTAATGCCTTCAACTAGTGCTGATGGATTTAATAAAGAACGTATTGAAACTGTTTGACATGTGGATTGAAAGGAAGCATAGCATCACACGTTTATAATTTAGAATTAAGTTCATATGAGCATCGAGATTTGAGCGGTTTCTCACTTAACCACTTGTAGTTAGTAAAACTACATTTAAACTTCCGATTTTTTGAGTTAAAGTGAAAACGTTACCTTTTCCATTCAAATTAACCGTGCGTGCATGTTAGACGCTAAAAACGCGTAAAAAGAGGGTGTAACAGTAAAAAAAACTAGAAAATATCTAAAATACCCTTCTTTTTCCTCAAACCACAATCGTGCGTTCTCTCTCTCATTTCAAGCAAAAGATTCACAGAGATTTCTTGGAAGAAAATGGAGATTCAAGATGCGGTGAGTTATAAACACTAAGATTCAATGATTTGATGGCCGATCCAAGCCCAAGCCTAACTACGAATTCACTCGCGTTTGGCTCTTGGTCCCAATCGTCGAAGCAGGGAATGGCAAGAGCTACGATATTGGAGAAGATACTGATAGAATTTTCAGTTCCGATGGATCGGTGCTTCCACCTCCTGGAGAAATGTAAGAGGAAGGATTTGCACTTCGTCTTCTCCGTTCCCCTCTTTCTCTCTCTAAAACCCCAAATTCCGTTGGACCGGTACTTCCACCTCCCCTTCTTTCTCTCTCTAAAACCCCAAATTCCTCTCGATCCCCTCTCTTCATCTTCTCCGTTCGCACTTCAACATACATATACTCCTCTCGGGCCAACTCACAGCTCAACATACATATACTCCCTTCTTTTCTTCTTCTTTTTGCCGAATTAATTCTTTACAATCTTTTAATTCTCTTTAAATCTGTTTTTATTGATTTTTGTATTTGTCTTTTGAAATGTTAGAGATTATTCAGCTCATTGTGTTGACTGAGACTTTAAATATTGTGGGTGTTTCTGGTTTTATTATATAATTTACTCGGTGATTTTATTATATAATTGCAAACATGATGATGATGTTGTTGCTAATGTTGATGTTAGTGTCAATGGTGATGTTGATTAGATGGATGAAAAAGAAAAATATTTGCAGTATATATGCTTTATAACTTCAATAAAGAGTTTTGATAGGATTGCTTAGTTTTTAGTAATCTTGTGAATACCCATTTTGGGTATTCTCGAATCATTCATTTTTTTATGATATGATTTGGTTCCTGGGGATTTGAATGATTGTGAGATTTATTTGATGAAAACATTTCTTTCTTTTTTTTTGTGTTATGCTTTGGACAATATTAGGAAATATTATCAAAATGTTTCTCTGACTTTCTATTTCTGCAAAATTTACATAATAAATGGTTCTGTAAACTTCCTTTTGTAGTGGGTTCTCTTTGTTTTGTTGTTGCTATTTCTGTTCAGAGGAACCCATTTCATGCAGTTACTGGAATATACATTGTTTCGCTGCATTTGAGTTGATAAAGATGTTTATTCTGTTTTTGGTTCACTTTGAGAGTGATAAATTTGAGATGCTCAAGAACAGGATTTTATAATGTAGACATTGATGATGTTAAGGGGGTGATTTTGATATCCCCATTTGCCTTTTGGTAATTTATATGAGCTCTTGTTTTTTGTTTGTTAGAAAAACAGAGAGAGAGAGAGAGAGAGAGAGATGAACAAGTAGATGTGTTTTTTCTTCCCTCGCATGTTCCAGCATCTGTCGTTTATATATAAGGAGACTAATTAAGTCTTTATCCAACTTAAGTAATAGAGTTATGACAGAAAACAGTTATTCACTTTAACTCAAAAAGTCGGGAGTTTAAATGTAGTTTTACTAACTACGGGTGGTTAAGCGGGAAATCGCTCAAACCCCAGGTGGTCATCTGAACTTAACCCTATAATTTATTAATCTAAAGCTAATAGTGTTACCTGTGGGCCCTGTCGAACCGGTTTAATAAAAACATTTACGCTCTGTTTATGAGTTTTAAAATGAACAGAATAAAAAAAAGAAATGGACGAAAAATTTAAGTTTCATTTTAATTCTTATGTTTCTGAGTTTTTTAATAAATGGAAAAGAAAAGAAATGAATAGAAAACTTGGCCACTTTTCCTGCCAAAGTTTTCCGTCTAAAATTGACCGGACAGAAAAGAAATTGGAATAAGTAATATTTTTATAATTCTCATATTATCCTCAATTTTTAATATAATAAATTTTAAATTACAACTCATGTCCTCAATTTTAAATTTTTTATTTTTTTTTATTAAAAACTCAGAAACAACACAAGGAAAAACTTCTAGTTTTCTATTCTTTTCTTTTCTATTCTAATTTAAGTTTTCTATTCTTTTCTTTTCTGTTCAAAACTCAGAAACATACTATTTAAAGTATTTAACACCTTATTGCTTTTATGGCGTGGGTAGACGGAGATCATAACTTTTAAGTTAAGAAACAAGCTCCTCCAAAATTAGATCTCAGAGCATCACAAACTAATTTTAATTAATTTGTGGCTATACCGAGAAAGAGAAATGCCTTTGTATAGCAACAAATGTTAGTTAATTATTATGTTAGGTATTTAAAGCCATAATGAAATCCATATATCTAAACATATAAACATAAACTAAAATCAAAAAATGTCATTCGATGAGAACATGTGAAGACGATATTTTTTTAATATCCAGAAACCGTAATCAAAAATGTAAATGAAAATATCAATAGAGTAATTTAATATTCTAATATATTTAATTTATGTGTTAAAGTTATTTGTATTTCAAAAAGAAAAAGAAAAAGTTAAAGAAGAAATAAAGAAATAATAGATGATCAGACTATTTCTTATGCGGACCAACTTTAGCGACAGGCAAAACCGTTGCTAAACTCGTCGTCATAGGGTCTGAATGAGGCTATAGCGACGGTTATGGGCTATGACGAGGGTTCAGACCCTATGGCGACGGGTTTAACAACGGTTTTGTCCGTCGCTAACACTCTGTTTCTGAGTCTTTGACGGAAAAGAAAAGAATAAACGTGACACCCCCAAAATAGGTATACATCACCCATTTTGAGTCGTTAATAACATGGTACAGAAACAACTACAACTTTATTAATACAACATAAAAACTGTGAGTTTAAATACAAATATTGCCATCTAGATAATATTCACACCCAAATAAGTCCTCATTACAATTATTGGTACATTATTTTACAAAAATGGTGAGGACTACTAAAACAACTTTCTAGAACCTTCATTCCATACCCCGACTAGTACTCGCTACATTCTCGCCTCCTGAGAAGAAAAATGGAACAAAAAGGAAAAGGGTGAGCTCAACTAGCCCAGTAAAGAATATTATGACTAAGATAATATAGAACAAATTATCGTTAGTCTTCAACAGGAAAAATCGATAAAATACAATATACAACAAGTTTCAAATCAATATTCAATAAATGAAATAATAATTCATAGATGAGTTACGTAGAGAATGAAATCTACTATAATCTATGAATTTAAAAGTCCATCATCATTATTTTATCCCTGTAACATCAATCAATATTCATCTTGAATCAAATATTCATCTTTGCACTACAGGCCAAAGATATTCATCAATCGGTCATGTTCATCTCAACACTGCTCTCATCTTTGCACTACTAGCCAAAGATATTCATCAAAAATCATTCATCTTTCCACTACAGCCAAAGATATTCAAGAATATCATCATTTAGGACCGAGGATGATGAAAAATATTTTAAAGAAAACGAATCCAAGGAAACAAAAGAACAAATATTAAGGATTCGTATTTTTAAACAATCCAAGTTCAAAAATATTTCATAAATAATCATAATGGAGTAAAATTCAAGAATGATCAAAACATGGATACAATCAAAGCTAGTATCCATAATAGATATTTTTGAAAAAAATGAAAATTTAATTTTTTCGTGAATAAGTGTCGTATTTGTGAATAAAGGTCAGTATACGTGAATAAGGCCATAGTATACACGTGAATAGAACCCCGACACTAAAAAAACAAGAATTTTACAAGAAAAATCTTACCAATATTCCTAAGATAATGATATTAGAAGAAATAATATCATTTTTTAAAAAATAACATCCCTTACCTCGAAAAGAATAAGATTTCGACCGAATATCGGATATAACGCTCAAGGAACTTGCAGACCAGATAGCAACACTCAAAGTATCAAAATACTCACAAGAATACTCGATAATATAGAGAGAGAAAGAGAGAGGGCTTTCGGTGTGATTTTCAATTCTAACCTCAAGACCCTATTTATAGGAAAACGCTTGTAACACCAAAAAGTAAAATTTAATAAATTAATAATATTTTTAAAAAAATTTTACGCCCACTTTTACACACCACAAGTTTACAACATACCACCCACCACCACAAAAAAAAGTAAAAAGTTTTTTTTCTTAATTAAAATATTTTAAAACTTCAAAAATTAATTATTTCGAACTTCGTAACTTCAATAATTCATAATAAATAGCCATTTTATCGTAAAATTTGAACCTTATGTCCTTTCCATAGGAAATTCCATTCCCTACAACTTTGTAAGTTTAAGTTTTTCCAAATTCTAAATAAAAATTGACCGAAATCCATAAACGAACGATTTTACAAGCTATAATCAAATTTCAGTCAAGAAATGGGGTCCACAAACATGAAAAACATGTTTTAAATATTTTTAGTAACAAAAATACTCTTCCTCCTCATATACTCATATATCCCACATTCATTGTAAAAATATCACCATTATTATATTATTAAAATATAATAATATATTTAAATGAATTATTTTATCAAAAAAAGATAAAATATCAATTTTCAACAATTGTCACATTAAAAATTTCTCCATCTATATCCACATAAAATGAATATTTTCCTTATCATATAAATCAATAATTAATTATTCACAAATAATATTATTAGAATCACAATATCGGCAACTGTGCCGCTCCTAAGAAAGAGGGGCTTTCCAATAAGGATTTCTCCTCATCGCGCCGCAAATTAAGTGACCAAACCTCTCCTTAGATGTAACTTTCTAGACATTGCCAATAATGTTATCTAATAATATTATTCAAATAATATGAATTATTGATCCGATAATGAAAATATGTGTAAAAATATCGAAATAATGACAATTATAAAAATCAACAATCAATAAAATAAAATATCAACGTAACAATTATCGAATCAATAAAAATAAAATATTAAAAGAATTATCGATCAATAAATAATTATCGATAATGAGTAGTGCCTTCAACGTAGTAAAAGAATCAATAATTGAACAAGAATGCAATTATCGAGTAGTGTCTTCACGTAAGAATCAATAACGTGCAATACCGTAATGCTACCGTGTTTTAACCACCGGTATTCCAACAAGATAATTCAGAATAACTACGCCAATTATTTATAAACAACTTATACTTGTCGCTTTTCTTCATCCAATCGCTTTTTCGTTATGGGGCCCACAAAGGTCGCTACTGTCATCGCATTTAATATTCCCCGACAAAGAAGAATATTCCACCACCAACAAACTAATATTCCCCGACAACAATGAATATTTTATAACCACTTGCTTATTTGAAATATTTATGATTTTACCCATAACTAACCACATTAATCAAATCAACCCTTACTATTTCAAAATAATAAATAGAGGAAATTCAATTTCATTAATAATAAGTTGGGGTCTTACAACCTCCCTCCTTATGAAATTTTATCCTCTAAATCGACGACGCATTCGGTGTTTCAAAAGGTGAGGATACCTCGCTTTCATTTTTCGCTTCCAACTCCCTGTGTCATTTCCTCAATAGCATGGTTCCTCCACAAAACTTTCGACTTGTGGTATGACCTTTCAGGCGTAGGGACATGCTCCTTCCTATCCAAGATCTTGACAGTACCTCTTCATACGTTAAGTCTTCTGGCTATCTCGTCCGGTTCTAACTCAATAACGTGGTTCGGGTCTTTCACATATTTACTTAAAGCATGATATATGAAAAACATTATGAACACGAGACATACTTGGAGGTAACGCGAGTCTATATAGCTACATTTCCTACTCTGGTCAAGAATCAAATGGACCAATAAATCTTGGATCGAGCTTTCTCTCCTCCCAAATCTTGTAACTCCCTTCCATGGAGCAACACGCAACAATACATGATCCCCAATACTAAATTCCACGCCCTTTCGATGAAGATCCCGATAACTCTTTTTGTCGATCCCGTGCCGCTTTGTATACGCTTGTTAATCATTTGGATCTTTTCGTAGTCATACGTATCAACTCGGGTCCCAACAATGTTGCTTCACCCACCTCATCCCAACATATCGAGAGTTTACACACTTTCATCCATACAATGCTTCAATGGAGCCACACCTATATACTTGCCTCGATAATCGTTGTTGTAGGAGAATTCCACCAATGGTAAATACTTATCCCAACTCCCTTTGAAGTCTAGGACACGTAGTCTTAATAGATCTTCAAGAGTTTGAATAGTCCTCTCGATTGTCCGTTCGCTTTGAGGATGGTATGCCGAATCAATCATAAACTGCGCTCCATAGCTTTTTGCAAGCTAACCCAAAATCGTGAAGTGAATCTTGGGTCACGATCCAAACTATGGATACCGGCATGCCATGCAATCTCACAATCTCATTTACATACATACGAAAGCAAGACGCTCAAGGGAATAAGTCTCCAGACGGCAAGAAATGAGCAGATTTGGTTAATCTATCAACAATAACCCAAATAGCATTTATACCTTGAGAAACCGTGGAAGACCCAGAATCTAAATCCATGGTAATGTGTTCCCACTTCCATTTCGGAATCTCAAGTGGTTGCAATGGACCCTTAGGTACTTGATGCTCCGCCTTTACACGCCGACAAGTTAAACACCTCGAGATAAACTTTGCAATCTCTCTCTTCATATTATTCCACCAAAATGTATGTCAAGATCACGATACATTTTGGTACTTCCAGATGGATTGCAAACGGTGTATTGTGTGCCTCCATCATGATCTTGTATTTCAAATCGAGTCGTTAGAACACAAAGTCCGGAGTGGACTCGAAGTATTCCTTCTTCATCGATTCTCGCTTCGCGAATAGCACCTTCTTGTACTTTCTTCTTCATACGCATTAGCTCCGGGTCCGTGGCTTCGAGCAACTTTAACTTCATCGATTAAAGTTGGTTCTACGCAGATACTTGACATCATCGCACTGCTCCTCGTGATATGATCTTCTACTCAACGCGTTAGCTACCACGCTTGCTTTTTTCCAGATGGTATCAATGGTGTGGTCATAATCTTTAACAGCTACCGAGCCAACGTCGTTGCCGCATGTCGAGTTCCTTTGGGTGAAGAAATATTTCGAGGCTTTTTATGGTCCGAATATATTTCCACTTTCTCTCCATATAGATAGTGCCTCCAGATCTTTAATAAGAAAACGATCGCCGCTAACTCTAGATCATGAGTAGGATAATTCCCTCATACTCTTTAAGTTGTCATGAGGCATAAGCTATGACTTTCCCATGTTGCATGAGAACACATCCTAACCCTTTGCCTCAAGCATCATCAGAGATAACAAATCCATCCGAACCAGATGGTATTGTCGTAACAAAAAAATGAGTCTCCTCTAAGCTCTTGGAAACTCTTCTCGCATTCCTCGCTCCATACTTAATTTTGTATCTTTCCGAGTTACCGAGTTAAGGAGTAGCGATTCGAGAAAATCCTTCCACTAATCTCCGATAATAACCAGCTAAGCTTAGAAAGCTACGACTTTGGCCACCGACTCGGTTGTTCTAACTTCAGATTGCTTCAATCTTCGCCGGGTCAACAGATATCCATGTTTTGACACACACGCGCCCAAGGAATGCTACTCCTCAAGCCGTAACTCGCATTTCTTCAACTTCGCATATAACTTGTTTTCACGAAGCTTTTTTCGAGTACCAAATTTTCAAATGGTGCTCATGATCTTCTTCACGCACTTTTGAATATATGAGGATGTCATCAATAAAGACAACAACGAACCCGATCCAAATAATCTTTGAATACTTGGTTCATCATATCCATGAAAGTCCGCAGGAGCATTAGTCAATCCAAAAGACATGACTAAGAATTCATAATGCCCGCATCGAAGTTCTCAAGGCGCTTTGAATATCCTCGCCTAATCTTCAAACCGATGATATCCGTAACTAAGATCGATCTTTGAAAAGAATTGAGCTCCTTGAAATCGGGTCAAAACAGTCATCAATACGAGGTAGAGGATACCTATTCTCGATGGTGACATGGTTCAATTCTCGATAGTCAATACAAAGTCGCATACTCCCCGCTTTCTTTCTTTACAAATAAAAAACAGAGCACCCCAAGGAGATGTACTAGATTTAATGAAACCGATGTCCAACAACTCTCGTAGTTGAACCTTTAACTCCTCAAGTTCAATAGAGCCATTCGATATGGGGTTTTAGAAATGGGCTTTACTCAGTTCAAGATCAATAAAGAATTCAACTTCACGCTCGGGGTAGTTCGGAAGTTCTTCGTGAAATACATCAGAAATTTACTAACAACAGAATATTATTCAAATCGACGTGTCTTTATTCAAATCCATAACATGGGCTAAGAAAGCTTGACATCCGCTTTTTCAATAAACAAATAGCTTTATGACTTGATATGACAAAGTGATTGATTTTAGTGGTTTAGTTGTTTGATTCAGCATAACAAAGTTGGTTAGAATATGAAAACTAACAACCTTACAAAAAATAATCAATTTTGGCATGATGAGTAGTTAACCAATCAATCCCTAAAATCACATCAAAAGCAAGTATCTTTAAAGAGATAAGATCAACAGTAATGTGATGGTGCCAACTTGGATCAAACAAGATTTATAAACAAGTGGATGTGATGAAAGTTTCTCCTAACTGAGTCTCCACAGATAAATCAAAGTCTAATTTCTCCTGAGTTAAGTTTAAACGCTGAGCACAAGCAGAGAGAAATGAATGGGTAGCACCCAGATTCTAGTAAGGTATAAACTTCGCAAGAATTTATGATTAGCTTACCCGTGATCACCTCGCTTGGGTTCCTCGATTTTGACCACCACGACAAACGCTTCTTCCAGAACCGCTGACTTTGACTTTTTCTCGACAACCTTTTGAGTCACCATCCTCACTGGACTTGGTTTTGCTACCGCATAATCTCGAGCGATATGTCCTTCCTTTCCACAATTATAGCATACCTTGAACTATTCAGGGCGCTTCAATGATATGTCCTTCTTTTCAACATTTATAAAGATACGACCGGTGGGTCGTTCTCCTCCCTTAGAACCGATGTCACCGGTGTCGACGTCTTCACATGGTCATTGTTGAATCTCTCTTTAAAATCTCCCCGACTCGCTTCTTCTATTTTCACGGCCATGATTACCACCAGAGTGGTTACCATTTTGTCCGTATTTTTCTTTCTTCACCGGGTTATCGTTGTTTTGATGATCGCTATCTTCCAGATGATCCTCGGTTGTGGTCCCTCGATTGAACATACTCGTTATCTCGCTTCTAATAATTGAGCCATGTTGACAACATCCGAATAGAGAGAAAATTTATGAGAAATGAGATATCGACATATGCGCGGGTTTCAAACCTCTCGTAAACATCCGCCATAACGCTCCTCATTCTCCACCAAATGAGGTGCAAACCCGATAACTCGCAAACTTCGCCTCGCATCGGGACACCCATGTTGTTTTGTTCCAATCTAATAAACTCCACTTCCTTCATATGACGAATACTTTCGTGAAAGTACTTGTCATTGAACAGCTTTTTGAAATGTCTCCCAAGACATGCCGAAAAGTACCGGATGGGTACGCTTCACGATTCCCACCAAGAATCCGCCTCATTACTTAACATAAAGGTGGCGAATGGAACCTTCTGTTCCTCCGCATCCCAAGACATCGAATATCTTGGTAATTTGTTTGACCCACGCTTACCTTAATCGGATCCCGCTTTCCCCAAAATTCGTGGTCCCAACTCTTCGAATCGCTCGGTCATGTGATAAACCGTAGTGCGTTTATATCATTTCCACCAGTATTTTGTGCACGAAGTCTCCATTCGATTTTGCATGAACGCAAAAAGCTTCTAAACATTCCGCTGCTCATCATCTCCGATCAAGTGGTGTTGTTTACAGGAGGAACATTGTCCAGATGTTGCAGACGTTTCTCCTCATTGGTGAGTAAAGGTGTCTCACTGGCCTCATTTACTCCATCGTTAACATTCTCAGTCGACATTCTCAAACACCGCCATAAAACAAGGGTTAATTAAAGAAATCAACATATCACATAATATCCTATATATATCGACCAACCAACAAATAAGCTTAGGTAAGACACACTAGCTAAGGTTTTACTGCTCTCCCTCCTAGTTCTATTCCCCGATCTCCGCTGTAGAGATCATATCCCTAAGCTCGATATTAACCATGACGCCCCAAAAAAATAGGTATACATCACCCATTTTGAGTCACAATAACATGGTACAAAAATAACTACAACTTTATTAATACAACATAAAAACTGTGAGTTTAAATACAAATATTGTCATCTAAATAATATTCACACCCAAATAAGTCCTCATTACAATTATTGGTACATTATTTTACAAAAATGGTGAGGACTACTAAAACAACTTTCTAGAACCTTCATTCCATACCCCGACTAGGACTCGCTACATTCTCACCTCCTCCCGAGAAGAAAAATGGAACAAAAAGGAAAAGGGTGAGCTCAACTAGCCCAGTAAAGAATATTATGACTAAGATAATATAGAACAAATTATCGTTAGTCTTCAACAGGAAAAATCTGATAAAATACAATAGACAACAAGTTTCAGATCAATATTCACAGCGGAAATAATAATTCATAGATGAGTTACGTAGAGAATGAAATCTACTATAATCTATGAATTTAAAAGTCCATCATCATTATTTTATCCCTGTAACATCAATCAATATTCATCTTGAATCAAATATTCATCTTTGCACTACAGGCCAAAGATATTCATCAGTTGGTCATGTTCATCTCAACACTGCTCACATTTGCACTACAGCCAAAGATATTCATCAAAATTCATTCATCTTTTGAACTACAGCCAAAGATATTCAAGAATATCATCATTTAGGATCGAGGATGATGAAAAATATTTTAAAGAAAACGAATCCAAGTTGAAACAAAAGAACAAATATTAAGGATTCAGACTTTTAAACAATCCAAAGTTCAAAAATACTTCATAAATAATCATAATGGAGTAAAATTCAAGAATGATCAAAACATGGATACAATCAAAGCTAGTATCCATAATAGATATTTTGAAAAAACGAAAATTTAATTTTTCGTGAATAATGTCGATTCGTGAATAGTGTCAGATACGTGAATAAGGCCAGATACGTGAATAAGTAACCCCGACACTAAAAGACAAGAATTTCACAAGAAAAATCTTACCAATATTCCCAAGATAATGATATTAGAAGAAATAATATCATTTTTTAAAAAATAACATCCCTTACCTCAAAAGAGATAAGATTTCGGTCGAATATCGATATAACGTCAAGGAACTTGCACCGTATAACAACACTCAAAGTATCAAAATACTCACAAGAATATGCTCGATAATAGAGAGAGAAAACTTTCAGCTCGTGTGATTTTCAATTCTAACTTAAGCACCCTATTTATAGAAAATGCTTAGAACACCAAAGCGTAAAATTTAATAAATTAATAATATTTTCAAAACAATTTTCCTACGCACACTTTCATCAAACAAGTTTACAACATCAGCCACCCACCACAAAAAAAAGTAACAAAAACGTTTTTCTTAATTAAAATATTTTAAACTTCAAAAATTAATTATTTCAGAACTTCATAACTTCAATAATTCATAATAAATAGCCTTTTTGTCAGAAAAATTCAAACCTTATGTCCTTTCCATAGGAAATTCCATTCCCTACAACTTTGTAAGTTTAAGTTTTTCCAAATTCTAAACAAAATTGAACCAAATCCACAAACAACTAACGATTTTACAAGCTATAATCAAATTTCACCAAGAAATGGGGTCCACAAACATGAAAAACATGTTTTAAATATTTTTAATAACAAAAATATTCTTCCTCCTCATATATTCATATATCCCACATTCATTGTAAAATATCACCATTATTATATTATTAAAATATAATAATATATTTAAATGAATTATTTTATCGTAAAAGATAAAATATCAATTTTCAACAATTGTCACATTAAAAATTTTCTCCATCTATATCCACATAAAATGAATATTTTCCTTATCATATAAATCAATAATTAATTATTCATAAATAATATTATAGAATCACAATATCGCAAACCAAGCCGCTCCTGTGAAAGAGGGCTTTCCAATAAGGATTTCTCCTCATCATGCGAAATTAGGTGACCAAACCTCCTCCTTAGATGTAACTTTCTAGACATTGCCAATAATGTTATCTAATAATATTATTCAAATAATATGAATTATTGATCCGATAATGAAAATATCGCAGTAAAGTGACAATTATGAAACAACAATAATATAAAATATCAACGTAGCAATTATTGAATCAATAAAATAAAATATTGAATAAGAACTATTATAACAATTATCGAGTAGTGCTTCTTCACGTAAGAATCAATAATGGTGCAATACCGTGCTATCGTGTTTTAACCACCGGTATTCCAACAAGATTAATCTGAATAACTACGCCGTTATTTATAAACAACTTATACTTGTCGCTTTTCTTCATCCAATCGCTCGTTATGGGGGCCCACATTAAAAGGTCGCTACCATCGCATTTAATATTCCCGACAAAGAAGAATATTCCACGACCAAACTAATATTCCCCGACAACAATGAATATTTTATAACCACTTGCTTATTTGAAATATTTCAAGATTTTACCCATAACTAACCACATTAATCAAATCAACCCTTACTATTTCAAAATAATAAATAGAGGAAAATTCAATTTCATTAATAATAAGTTGGGGTCTTACAATAAATATGTATTTTAAGCCAGTAATTTGTCAATTTTTTTTACCTTACTTGACGTATGAGATAATAATTGAAGAGAGAGACAAACTTCAGTACCCATAAACAAAAACAAAATAATTAAACTAAAAATAACTAATTTTCTTGATGCCATATAACATAGAAGTCAAATGTGTAATACAATATAAGCATGTAAATGGATCCATCCAATCAACAATATATAAGATGCCAACTAATTCATTATGATACTATTATCAAAGCAACGATACCCACTTTAAAGCCAGATTCTTGTTTAGAAGACCTGATGGTATAGCTCTAGATTGAGGACATGAGTTGTAATTTAAAATTTATTATATTGAAAGTTGAAGATAATATGAGAATTATAAAAAAAAATTACTTATTCTAATTTCTTTTCCGTCTAAATTAAGTTAATTTTGGACGGAAAACTTTGGCAGGAAAAGTGACCAAGTTTTCTATCCATTTATTTTCTTTTTCGTTTATTAAAATTCTCAGAAACATAAGAATTGAAAAGAAAACTTAAAATTTTTGTCCATTTCTTTTCTTTTTTATCCAATTTAAAACTCAGAAACAGAGTGTAAAGGTGATTCGCATACGGACCACCCGCATAGAAAGCTCACTAGATAGATGATATATATATATATACACACACACACACACACATAAAGGATAAATCCGATCAAGGGGGCTAAAAGCCTAGAAGGCTCCATGGATGGATATTTTTCCAAGTGTGCACTTGGGTGAGAATTGGATCAACTTTTGACTGCGCATGATGATGTGATAAATTTTAATAACTACAAATGCATGATTTATATTGTAGATTTGGCAAGTACAGGTCAAATCAGAGAGACTAGATCAATTCTTTAATATATTTTTACTTAATATTTCAGTCAAATTAAGAAAAAATATAGTAGAGATGATTAACAACTAAATTATGCAAACTAAAAATTATTAATGAAAACTAGAAATGGGAAAAACTACCTAGGAATCCGAATCCATTAAATATTAACATCATAAATAATTTCTTATTTTTAAAATTAATTCCCAAATTATTTTTCCTTTCCTTTAAAAATAATGATTCATATAATTAATATGGGCAAACATAAGTTATCAAAAATTCACAGATTAACTATAACTTATTAAAACCTAACAATCAATATAAGAATCATATGTAATTTGTGTAATAAAAATATGAATGCAAAAATAATTAGGCACTAATTTCAAACGAAAAAAAATATTATTATGAAATAACTAATTTCATTATCATCCTAGGTATTAGAAATTTAGTTAGCCATAAAATTAAAATTAATATTACTAATTGCATGAAGCAAAATAAAATAATTTTATAAATATTAATAAAACATTAAAGCATGCGTATTAAAAAATAAACAAAATCTAACATTATTATGTGTTGGAGTATGTATAGTTGATTTGATGATGAATGTGATTAATGTATATGTATATCAATAAGTTTGTAAAGTCCTTAGTGATGTAATAATGTATAAGGACTTAGAATAAAAAGATCAAATGTGTTAGGTTGATCTTATGGAAATTGTTAGAGTCTGTATGGTTGATTTAATTGGATTGTTGTGACGCCCCCAAAATAGGTCTACACAACCCATTTTGAGTTACCAAAATACATATTATAAAATTCAAATACAAATTTTCCTATTTACAACTAATAAAATGTTGTGCAAAATACGACAACACACATACTGTGAGTTTTAATACAGATATTATATCATATTTAGCACATCAATATTGTGACACCCCCAAATCTAGGTACTTCATTCCCACAAGATTTGGTGTTCACTTTCCATTCATTCATATCTAACTACCCAATTATAATAAAATTAAACCATCAATCTTCCCATTAAAAGGGTTACATCATTAATCAAAAATCTCCAAGGTTATCTAACCTTTAACAATAATCAAAATGTGGAAATAAAATAATTACATCACATCATTAAATATAAAGTCTATTATCATGAAAATAAATAAATTTCAAGTCTTCATCACTTGTTCATTTTCCCTTTTCCCTTGCTAGTGGTAGGTTCATCAACCTTCTCAACCTTAGCTGCAATGAGTATATATATGCAAGAGTGAGCAAAACAAATGCTCACTGGAAACATCAATAAATAACAATAGCATAATAAATGCCAACGAATAAGCTCATCAGAGTTGAATAATATTTTGTCAATGATAACCAAAAACTGGAATCAACATACAAAATGTAACTGAGGGTCACAAGACCACGAACTATGCTCTAGGTTATCAAGTATTTTTACTTTAACCTTTAATAGTCTAAAAGACCGTAATCATCATCTATGTCCTAGGTTAACATGTGTTTTTACTGTAACCTTTAACAATCTAAACGACTATGTGGACCATCATCTCGTACTCCAGGTGATCAGCCCTTTATACTATTTATTGCGCAAATATTTTAACGTTATTGCATAACTTTAAAATAATCCCCTGATATAGGGTTCTTCCTCTCAGTTTTTAGAGTACAAGTCTACACCAAAGAAAGTTTAGTTTGGATAAGTTTTAATGGTAATTTAGGGTTTCACGACCATCAACTAAGGGATTAGTTGAATCAACAAGACTTAATAGCACTACAAGTGATCAATAATAGTTTAAGGTAAAATGTTTAAGAATCGTAAGCATGGTTGGAAATAACCACAAGCATAAACATTGAATAAAATAATAAACCTTGCTGGAACAATATTAAGCTAATGCTATAATCTTATTAAATAAGAAATGGAATTACTGAACATGTATAACTGATAGCAAACTGAAAATAAAACTTGCTCAACATGATAATAACTTGTGCAAAGTAATTGAAATAAGACAGTTCAACATTATGAATTGGAATTCAAGAAATTGCATTCACTATAAACAAGTTAGAATAAATCAATAATGATTAGAATTCAAAACTTGTTCGAATAAAGTTATGGTTATGGCTTGCTTAAATAAAATTTAGGAACAAAGAACTTGCTCAATAAAAGTTTAGAGTAAGGAACTTGCCTCGTGCGTAAGCTATAAATTGACAACTCGCGTTCACCTCCACATAGTATTAGAATCACAATATCTATTAGATAAACTAATATCCACTTTCCAAAATAACACCCACTTCTAGTTAAACTTGTTATTTTAGTACAAGTCTTACTTTACCATATACATTTCAGAAATTATAAGTGTTAACTTCACAACACTTATTCACTATTCATTATGTGTCTTAAATCATAACATATAACTTTCCTAACTTGCTAAAGTTTTACAACGTTGAAATTACTAATGACACGGTACGGTTCTGTTTTGACCTCTTCATTACATGTTTGTCACCTTAACATACAATTAGACTAAGTTACATTAGGTGTTCAAATTCTGCAGAAGTAATAGACCTCATTGCCTCTCGATCGGGGTAGGTATGGCAATTGCGCACCATACGAGAGGCTTGGGATCCATGCATACTTCACGCCATTTTTCGCCTTGACACCATCAGAAAAATTGCTACCGGTGCACGTACGTAAACTACGTAGTCTTTTTAACAGTACTCTATTTACCCCAACTTTCACGAATTTCACCCACAAAACAGTAAATTTAACATATGCAATTGGTATAGGACTAACACAAACATGATTCCTCACATATTCACCAACTTAGAATAATTAAAAAAATAATACAATTAATTTAAATCCTTAAATTTCATATTTTTTGTACAAAAACTCCAATTTTGACATCCTTCACAAAAATCATCAATGTGATCACAATTCTTGTCCAAATTAACTCATTCAAACTACGTTCTCTTCATTTCTTACTGAATTAACATATTCAAGGCTCAATTTACAGATTAGCTTACAAATTAACCACCAAATTTGGTACTTTCACAAGCCATATGTATAAACATGCACTATAAATACTTTTCTTTCTTTTTAACCGTAATTAGCATACTAATTCTTGTCTAAATACCATATCTAACATCACAATTACATACAAGCACAAGAAATCAGTTGTATAACAACCATTCAAGAAAATTAAATTCACAGAGGCTTGAAATTCATGACATAAAATATACATATGTATATAATATCAAGGTTATGGAAAATACCTTCTCTTTCTTTGAATAATCCTTGCTAAACACCAAAAATTTCTTTGGAATTCTCAGACTTTTCTCTCAAACTCTCTCTAATCTCTCTCTCAAATTCTCTGTTCTTTTCTCTTCTTAGTATCAGTATAGGCCAAACTATCACCATGTGTAAAGATAAAAGAAACTGATAGCCATAATACGCTTATAAAAAAAACCAACGGTTACAACCTTAAACGTACATCAGTTATAATATATTTTATTTATTATAATTAAAATTCAAACATCAAAATTCATAAGTCATAAGGCTTTGTTTGGCAAAAACTTAAAGACTTAATATTTTAAGCCTTGTTTGGGTAAATCCATTTAATTTATTTTAATAAATCTTTACACTATAGTTTATAATCTCATATTATTTATTTAGATCTCCATATCCAACATTAGTTAAATAAATTAATTACAACATACTAAATGAATTTTTCACTTAATCCAAATATCACAAAATTGTAATCTCATTATAATTTTATTTAATAATTTAACATACCATTTTAAATTATTAAATTAAAACAACAATATAACATCTTATGTTATCTTACAACTCTCTAACTATTAAATTAAATTAAATCAGAATATTATCTAATAAATTTAATTCACAAATATTTACTAACAACAACCACATCAATAAAATATTTATTTAATTTAATAAATATAAATTATAAATAATAAAATCTTGGATTGTTACAAATATTCACACCCAACTTAAGTTCTTAATACAATTATTGTCACACTATTTAATAATGTCTTGAGATACTTCTACAGTTTTAGACCATCACTCCATTCCCCGACTAGTCCCAACTACACTCTCATTTCTTTAGAAGGACAATAGAACAAAAAGGAAAAGGATGAACTCAAATAGCCCAATAAATAATATTATAACTAAGATAATGAATAATAAATTAACTATAGCCTTCAACAATGACAAATCAAATATTTAAAGATAATATAAATTTTTAACGATAACTGCAGCGGAACAAGCAATCCGTTAGAAGAGTCAAGTAGAGCATGATGTATATTGTCTTTTATGATTTAAAAGCTAATCATTAATATTTTATCCCTGTAACACCAATCAACAATTTTTGTTCAATAGTTTATCTTTGCACTATGACCAAAGATATTAATTTGTATCACCAGTGGTCATGATAATGACAAACATCAATCCATCTTTGTACTACAGGTCAAAGAGAACTTTCACCATAAGCATTTTTATGTAACACCAAAGGTCATGATTGTAACGATTGAGAAATCAAACTTAGTTTGTAACTAGGGTTTTATGAATATTATTTAATAAAATAAAATTTTATGGATATTATTCTGTGTTGTGTGTTTAAAGGTCGTTTTATGACCTAGGATGATTATTTAACATTAGGATTTTGGCTACGTGCAAGAATAAATGAGTAAGAATTTCGAAGACAAAAATAAAAAAAATTGAGAAAATTTACGTAAAAACACTATTCATTCGAAAACGCTTTTGTATTTTTTGATTTTTTGGAAAACACGAAAAATATTAAAATTCCAAGAAAAGACGGAATATTCAATAAAATTCATAAATGAAAAATGCAGTTTTTAGCCTGCGAGACGAATCGAAAAATTTAAAAAGTCAACAAAAATTTTGGTCAACAAAAGCTAAAGTTGACTTTCTAATCCATTGGGCTTTATTGTTGGAGGCCCAAATGAATTTAATTCAAGGCCCAATCCAATATTAATTCAAGTCCAAAAGGAAGCCCAAATTGTATTTAAATAAAACCCAAATCAAGATCCAAACAATTGGGTCAAACTATTGGGTCAATGGGTGGGGCAACCCATGAGGGCCCCCACCACACCACATAGCCCACTACACACCTCCAAAGCAGATTTGCTCTACCAAAAATATCTCCCACTTGCAAATGACATTAAATGTTTGGCTCAAATGTCTTAGTTGGTCAAATTGACTAAACCATGGTTAAGTTAATGAAGAGGTGATGAAGGCGTGATTAGTAAGAATAGAAGCTTGAGGGTATTGACTATAAGAGACTTAAAGCTAAATGACCAATTAATTATAATCTAATAAAAAGTGTCTTAATGACCCTTATACCCTAACTCTTGCTTTCCCTATAAATACAAGCTCATTTGTTAGTTTTCTTCACAAATAATCTAACACTTGAGAAAGTATAAATATTGAGAGAGAAGTGATAGCTAATACTTGGAGAATTAAGAAGGAAAATTATCTTAATCATCAAATTTATCAAGAAATCAAGAACACAAGAGGTAATACATTAATAACTCTTCTACCTACTTCATCTACACTTCTTTAAAGCTTTCTAGAGATGTTATGAAGTGCTTGTTGCTGGATGGTTAGGTGATTCTTGTGACGCCCCAAATTCAGATACATGTATCTCGAATCTAGTGCTTCACGATTTAACTCTAATAACACACTAATATCTCATACAACGGATTAAAAATATAATTTACATTGATATAATATAAATATACTCATCCGAAGTCTAGAAACTATTACTAATACACTTCATAACTTAATCCAAAATATAACTTAATACATAACATTAATTTAGTCTAAATACAACATAAGGATAACTTCCTAACATAGAAGAACAAAGAAACTCTATAGGCGTGCCTTTACCCTTGTTTTTTCCTGAAGTTCAACATTGCTCCGTCCTAACTGAAATGTTTAAGGGAAGCAAGAGTGAGCAACAAATTTGCCCAACAAGTAATATAACAATAAGTATGAACAAGTGTATATAAGGCTTATAATCTCAAGGGATAAAAAGATAAATAATAGCTCAAGAATTTAAACAAGAATGTAGTGAACAAGTAGATGTCAATAGTTCCAATCTGTCCTTTGAATTTAATAAAGAGTCACTATGGACCGAAAGGTTATTAAAGAAATTCAAAGGTTTGTCGACGTCGGGATTTTTATTTGTCCCTTTCTGTGCTTGTCTTTTGGTGTTCTCATTTTGGATGAGTTTTGTTTGAAAAATAAGTTTAAAAAGGTCCGACATTTAAATGTCAATGATTTAACTTTTAGAGTCGCCAGTTGGTAGATTTTAAATGGTTGTACCAACTCAACCGAGAAAAGGTTTGCACAAAGACCCAATGATTGAACACTGTTTATCTGGTCTTGGAAACCGAGATTCGTTAGGGTTTGAGGCTTAATTAAGAGGAAGGAAGGTGTTAGACACCCCTCGACTTCCGTGAAAATACAGTTACCACCACTTTTTATTTAACTTTTATCTGCGTATATGTGTGTGTGAATTAGGTCTATGTGCAATTATCTGGAAGTAGTGTTATGCCTCGTTTGCACCTATATACAAAGGGTTTGACTTTTGTATAAAAGTTTAATTTTAAATAGATATAGCAATAAAGTTTTGGAAAACATATTTTTACAAACCCTTATGCTCAATAGTAATTGAGGCATTTGATACTTCCATTTTATTATGTTTGGCTTGATTACTTTTATTTTCGAGATGCGAGGCGTATTCGAGAAAATAAGATACATAGCAGTGCCGAACTCCTTGTGGGCATGAGAGCCATCTAAGTATATTCTGACACCATAGATAATTTACAAGCTGGCTACAGCTGAAAAATGTCTATCTTGGGAACCGAATCTAGATTCAGAGGCTGAATATGTGATCACATGATTCCTAGGTTCACATGAAAGAGAAATATGTATAAAAGCTAGAAAAAGAACTAGATTTGAGTAAATCTAAACCATTCTTGCTTCAACGGTTCCAGTTTAGCCACTTTTGAACCGGACAAAGTTAGAAGTAGTCAGATTTAAGCAAATCTAGCCCGTAGGCTGCAAGATTAAATATCTACATTATGAAAGCAATTAAAGCAGATATTTATATAAAAGCGATATATATATATATATATATAAAAGCGGTAAATGGCCATGAAGTAAACTCTGGGCACTGATAGAAATGTAAAAATATATATATATATATATATATATATATATATATATATATAAGCAATAAAAAGCCAAGGATCGACGATCCGGGCATACCCACTTGAAAAGACTCTCAACATTAGTATATATATAGATATAAAAGTATTAGAAAGCTTAAAAATCTGAAATATCTTACAGTAGGCTGCCAAGAATACTTCAAATAGCTTTTGACATCTGAAAACTCAGTTTCCACCGGTTAAACTTCAGTATGTTATAAAACACGAGCTTACAAGTGTTTAAAAAGAAAAATCACTCAATTTAGAGCACTCTAGCAGGGGTTACATGCTGAAATGGACAGAGTTTTCTCTCGCTTCTCATTTTTTTTTCAAATGAGCTGCCAAGAGCTCATATTTAAAGACCAGATAGCCGCGGGTCTACCTGCGGCTGCCCAGGGTGGCTGGGTTGCCCTGGGCCATACGGGTCCCATTGTCTCGAAGTACGTATACTTGGGCTACACGCTGTTCGCTCGAACCTTTATAACTTTCAAACCGGGCTTCCTATAAAGGAGTGCTGTACCTTTTTAGAAAGATTTTATCAAGAGTTACACAATGACATAGGATTAGAGGTTGTATAAAGCCTGGAAGATGAGTCCATGATAAGATCTCTAAATCTTTAAAGTCTATCCGTTGTACTGTCTTGTGTAGTTGTCACTCGGGATTTGAGCTATGGTTCTTGTGGGACACCTTGGTACACAATTTGAATTGAATTATGTTGAGAAGACATTGGTGTGATGTTTAGGTGGAAAAATGACGATTTTGCCTCCACTGGGGTTATATCTGGCTTTGGCGCAAATGTAACAGTCGTTTCTCAAGGTTATCTCTAAGATTGGGTTGCTATGGATGCTGAATGTCCTCAGTGTTATCTCTGAAGTTAGCTTGAACTGAGTATCCTGGGGTTGTCTCCGGGGTTGAAATTGACTTTTTTGGGGTTGTCTCTGGAACTTGAACTGGATCCCTCGGGGTTATCTTTGAGGTTGGAACTGAATCTCCCGTTGTTGTCTCTGGGATTGAAAATTGAGTCTCTCAGGGTTATTTTCGAGATTGGAACATGGATCTCCTAGGGTTATCTCCGGGGTTGAAACTGATTTGACCTCCAGGCTTATCTCTAGAAGACAATTCTGCCCTCCTGCATGGTTAGTAATTGGAACGCAAAATTTTGAGTGTCTTCAGATGCCCCTCTTTATCATATTCATGCAATGTAATGGCATGGATAGGATAAAGAATACTAGACACTTGAAATATGACAAGATAAGCATGATGCAAATGTAATGCAACATGATGCAATGTTATGTTGAGTGTTGTTCGTTGGAATGATTTCCAACGGGATATGATAACTGCCCGCCCCTGTTACTTCTGTTGGGGGATGGAGTTATCAATGATGACCCTGTTGAATCGCTTTGATGTCTACTATAACGGTGTTTTCCAAAGCTCTTATCACAAGAATCTCCTAATATAACACTGGGGTAATTGCCAGCGGTTTGAACTGTCAATCACTGCTGTCTAAGCCTAATTTGCTGACAAGTTGCAGAAATGTCTTCAAAATCTTTGGAGTGGAGGTTTCTCCATGATTGAGACCACATGATGTTGACATTCGGGCTATCACCAAAGTCCTTAATCCTTTGTACATGATTTCACCGAAAATGCTCTTCTCTTTAGCGAGCGACTTTTGAGGATTGCGTTTGGATTTTTGGGGATCTGTATAACAGATTATGTAAGACCCCAACTTTTATGAATAAAGATTTAATTTTCTCTAAATATTATTTTGAATAGTAAGGTGTTGATTTGATATAATGCTATAGTTATGGGTGATATGTGCAAAATTTACAAAGTAAGCAAGTTGTCATAAAATATTCGTTTGGTCAGGAAATGTTCTTTTTGTCGGGGAATATCTGTACGACGGCATAATCATTGGTGGACCCCACAACAGAATGACGGTCAGATATAGAAAGCGATAGAGATAATATTTTCATAAAAATAACGGCAAAATTTTACCGTTAACTGTTGAAATACTGGTGATAAAAGTATAGTAATATGCGTTGTTGCACAGTAGCACATGGTATTGTATGGTATCTCTGATTATTGATGCTTACGAAAGAAGTCAGTCAGTTTTATTCAATTATCGCAACAGTAGTTGCTGCATAGTATCTCATATTATTGGTTCAATTATTATCACAGTATCATCTGCACAATATTTTATATTATGAAATCAATAATTGAGATGACACAGTTATTCATATTATTATTTGCATTATTGACAATGTCTAAAAAGTTTTGTCAAGTAAAGGGGTTAGGTTATTTAATTGCACGCCAATAAGGAGAAATCCTTATTGAAAAACCCTCTCTTTCCTGTGAACGATCTGGTTGTCAATATTATGAGTTATAATATTAATGATGAATAATGGTTGAAAGATTAAAAATGTGTTTATTGAAGATAAGTGATTTGTGGTAAATATTTATTTAATTTTTGATATAAATAGAGGAGTTTGTTATGAGGCATTTTTTGTAAGTTTGGCTTATTAATCCATGGGGAGATGTACTAATTTTTCAGACCGTCAGTTGAAGTTTTAATAGTAAATCAATCTGGACCGTCGGTTGAGGTTTTAATAGTAAATCAATATGGACCGTCCATTTTAATAATAAATCAATCTGGACCGTCTGTGAATCAGTTAGTATTTAGTCCATTCTCTAATAAATAGAAGCTCATTTCTTCATTCTTTCTTACGAATTCACTAAAACTATATAGAGAAAAACTATAGAGAGAATGAAGATGAGTATTTATCTACTTCACTATTGTAGTATCCAATCTCCTACTAAGGTAAGGAATATTATTTTTCATATTCATTCTTTATTAATCTACGGGAGTAAACTATCTACTTAGATTACCACATTCATGGTGAATAACCCTTCGTATTCATTCTTTATTAATCTGCGAGAGTAACCTGTATACACGGATTATCGCATGCATGGTGAATAACCTTTCGTATTCATTCTTTAATATATGGGAATAACCTGTCTATGCTGATTACCGCATGCATGGTGAATAACCCTTTGTACTCATTCATTATTTGTGAAAAGATCTGTCTACATGGATTACCACATGTCGGGTGAAAATCTATTTACAGTTTTGTATATTATTTCTTTTCATATTCCTAAATCTAAACTTACTATGGTAAGTATTGCTTCTATAATCCCTGAAATTAGTAAAACATCCTTGACTTTTGCGCTTCATCTAGTATCGTTTCATTGGAATATTGGTCTAAACTTTCTTATTAAATTTCAATATTTTCATTCGGGGTACTATTCATTGTAGTTGATGTTTAGACTTGAACATGGCTTGAATCATGTTCTCTGTTAGTTACTCTACACAGCCCGACGTGTAGACCACCCATAACATGAACCGATTGACTGGAATGAGGCCTTGAAAAGCGTTGAATGACCATGACTAAAATTTTTCGGGCAAATTTCTGAATATGATGAACAATTAAATGACTAGTTCAAGGCTTAATAACTTTTGATTGTGATGATGTATGACCTGGTTATTGGTTGTTACATGTAGTGTTACACTAGTACTACAAGATCCATGTATTATCTTGCCCAGAAACATCAAGATCTGACATTTATTGTTGGTCAAACTTAGTCCCTCGATAACTGGCTATGAAGGTTCTGGATTCCTCAAGAACACCATTAACGACAGTTTTGTCGCCTAATATACCTTTAGCGACAGTTTAATTATTAAATTAATTATTTTAATTAAATAGAAAAAAATTAGTTTTTAATTATTAAAAATACATAATAAATTATTAAAAATTATTTTAAAGTCCGAAAATTAGTTTTTTATTTATTCTATGTATATTTCATAAATATTTAATATTTTTGGAATATAAAAAGTATTTAATTTATTTAAGTATAATATTAAATATATTATTTAAAAATGATTTTAATAAATTAAAAATCGTTTAAAAATATGTTATGATATAAAAGATATTTTAAGTTATTTTCTATAACTTTTAATATTTTTGTGATGAATTTCATTAATTAATTAATATTAATGATGATTAATTATTTAATAAATGTATTAAATAAATGATGAAAAATAGAATTAATGATTTAAAATTTATATAAAAATGATTTGAAGGTTATAAAATCTTTTAAGTTATAAAATATAACTTTTGATATTTTGTCATGAAAATATTAATATTTTAATATTAAGGATATTAGATTTATTTAATAATTATATTAAATAAAGTAATGTAAAAATGATTTTAATATTAGAAAATCATTTTTAAATGAAAATAAAGTGTTTAAAGATATTTTAAGTTATAAAATATAACTTTTAATATTTAAAGGATAATTTCATTAATAATTTAATATTAATGATATTAATTTAACATTAATGATATTAAATTTATTTAATAATTATATTAAATAAATAATTTTAAAATAGTTTTAATTATTTAAAAATTATTTAAAAGGTTATAAATGAATTAAAATATTTTTAAGTTATAATTTAATGACTTTTAATATTTGGATAAATAGTACATTAATACTTAAATATTAATGGTAATTATTACAAATGATTTTAAATGTTTTAAAAATCATTTAAGGGTAATATTAATACTTTAAGAATATTTTGAGTTATTATAAATAACCTTAATATTTTGGCAATAGTTTCATTAATAGTTTAATATTGATTAAATATTAATGATAGTACAATTGTTTAATATTTAAATCATTTAATTATGATTCCGGTGTTTGAAAATTATGATAGATTATAATAAGTGTTTAAAAATTATTTTAAGTCATTTAAAAATAATATGACTGATAATTACGATTCATTGAATTAATCGGATAGACTCTTAGACTCGATTATTGCGATAAAACTGTCCAAGACAATCACATGTTTGTAAATTGATCTGGACTTAGATATTTTGACTGTATTAATGATTGTTTGTGATTCAATGACTGTGGGATATGTGTGACAAGGTGATTAGGTTATGTGCTGACTGCAATAGGAAGTATTATGTGTTGTGATATGTTATTCTAATCAGTAAAATGATCTTATTACTGATAGGTGATTACATAAAAGATAAAACTAAGTTGCGAATTGTAAGCAGCGCATCAGGCAAGTATCCTACCTTTGCATTTTCTTTATGCAATGGACATGAGTAAGAAGATTCAGAATTATATTATTGTTGTACTAGATTAATAACCCTATTGTTATATATGTTATATCCGATCATTAATTATCAACATGGTACTATATTGTAATTCAGTTATATATATTCTGTTCGTTAATTTTTATATATGGTTATACAAGTGTCCCCACTTGGATAGTCATTGTATTTAATCACATGTTGATTTATTTATTTATACCTATTGATACCAGTATGTATATGATAACAAAGAGTCGTTGAAGCTATTTGATCAGCTAGACACAGATTTAGAAATATCGTTGAATATGATAAAAACCTTTTTTGTATCCAATCAAATTGTTTTGGTTCAGATTCCTGACTAAGTATGAACATCCCGAGCACGGGAAAATTTTTATGCGCCAAGGCGAACAAAGTAAACGATAATATCGTTCTTGCATGTAGTATTGATCGATACAGGGTACAACGGGCTGATCACCCCTCGTGCCCGTAAGTTATGACAGTTTGCGGATGAAGTTCTGCTAAACCTATTCGAAAATTGAAAACAATGTTCATAGTATGTCACCTTAACCCTATTTATAGTAAATACGTAGTTTCAAAAATTTGATAGAGAGTTGTTATGTTATTATTATCGGTTCAGATTACTTCACAACTATTGACTTGTTGTAGAAGGGTAGTACAAAGAAAACATTTAACCTTTCAAATTTAATATTTATAATTGTTATTACTTCTTTGGGCACACAAATGCTCACTCTTGCTTAAATTAAATGTTTTCGATTAAGTATGATCAACCCAAGGCTCGAGTGCAAGAACAAGGGAAAGGAAAAGTCATTCGAATGAGATTGATAATATTCTGTGTAATAGTTATAGTTTATTAAGACATTGATACTTATTATCTATGATGTAATGAATGTTTAAAGGTCTCGTACCTGGGAGTAAACTTTGATGCAAATGTAAATTAAGTTTGAATTTTATATTATTGTTATTATTATTAGTATTATTCCGCGCATAGAAATGGTATCGTGAAGCACCGAGTTCGGGTTTTAAGTACCCGGATTTGGGGGCGTCACATTTGCAATATCAATTTAATTAGTCCAGTTTTACTAAAATAATTTTTTCTTTTGTTTTGTTCTTTCTTTTTAAGGTTCTTGAAGTGGTTTATGCAAACTTGGTCCAAAAACCCAGACTTGCTTCCTTTTGAGGACGATATTGAGAAACGGTTTCAAAGGCTAAGTAAGTGGATTAGAGACACAAGGGGAAACTTTGAGAGTTTTGAGAAAGAAGAAGAAATAATGGTTGCCGAAGACCAGAAAGCGTTACGGGATTTTGCGACTCCCAAGGTGACTGAGCTACATTCAAGTATCACTAGGCCGGCGATTGCTGCAAATACTTTCGAGATAAAGCCCGGTACCATACAAATGATACAAAACTCGGTTCAGTTTGGGGGACTTGCAAATGATGATCCGAATGAACATTTGGTTAGCTTTTTAGAGATATGTGACACTTTCAGATACAATGGGGTGTCGGATGATGCATTCAGACTTCGTTTGTTCCCATTTACTCTACAGGACAAGGCAAAGAGTTGGTTACACTCTCTACCATCGTGATCAATAACTACATGGGAAGACCTCGCTCAAAAATTTCTAGCCAAATTTTTCCCACCAACAAAGACTGCAAAAATGAGAAACTAGATTATCATGTTTGAACAGCAGCATGGGGAATCATTGTATGAGGCATGAGAGGGATAGAAGGAATTTCTCAGAAAGTGCCCACATCACGGATTACCTAAATGGATGCAAATGAACATTCTACAATGGGTTGAATGGAAATCTCAGAACCAGTATAGACGCAACTTCGGGTGGAGCATGTACGACCAAGAGTTACGAGGAGGCATACGAGTTGATAGAGACAATGGCGACAAAAAACTACCCGCGGCCCATGGCAAGATTGACATAACCTAAGGTAGCTGGAGTGTTAGAGGTAGATGGGGTGACGACATTAGCAGCAAAGATTTCAGCGCTATCAAAGAAGGTGGATGCTTTGTCGGGTGTACAAACTCAGCAGATTACAGTTATTTATGAATTGTGCGCGGGTGAACATCCTACGAAAAAATGTGCAATTAACCCAGCGTCAGTACAATTTGTGGGTAGCTACAACAGGATTCCACAGAACATATTTCAGAATGCATACCATCCAGGGAATAGGAATCACCCTAATTTTTCGTGGAGTAATAATCAAAATCAGATGGGACAACTTGCATTGGCCCTGAAGAGTTGTTGTCGAAATATATAACGAGCAATGAGGCGGCTATGAAATCACAAGCTGTAGCCATCAAGAACCTAGAAAATTAGATGGGACAACTTGCATTAGCCCTGAACAATAGGCCTCAAGGGACATTGCTGAGCGATATAGAAAAGAATCCGAGAGGAAATCACGAGCAATGTAATGCGATTACTCTGAGGAGTGGTAAAGCTTTGGGTGCCGACCGTGAAGGGAAAACAAGTACAGAAGATGTTTGTGAGATCTAAGAGAATGATTTAACAAGGAAAACCAAGGAAAAATTTGTGGAAAAACCGAAGGAAGATAAACAGAAGATAATTACACCACAAATACCTTTTCCCCAAAGGTTGGAAAGTCAAAAGCTAAAGGACCAGTTTTCAAGGTTTATGGATATATTTAAGCAATTGCACATCAACATTCCATTCGCCAAAGCACTTGAGCAAATGCCACGTTATGTCAAGTTCATGAAAGAGATACTTTCAAAGAAACGTAGGCTCAAGGAGTTCGAAACAGTGGCGCTAACTGAAGAATGCAGTGCAATTCTGCAGAAAAAGCTTCCTCCTTAATTAAAAGATCCGGGGAGCTTCACAATTTCATGTGCGATTGGCAATCAAGATGTGGGGAGATCCCTATGTGATATAGGTGCAAGCATAAACCTCATGCCACTATCCATATACAAAAAGCTGGGGTTAAAAGAGCAAAGCCAATAAATATCAGTCTACAACTTCCATTCAATTTCAGTTCTCACAAGAGGTTAGGGTTCATATAGTGCGATTTTTGATAGCCAAAAGAGAGGGGAAGTTCAACAATTTATTCATACACTAAGGGTAAGTGGTTGCTCTTACAATTACTCAACACATATTGTGACACCCCCAAACCCAGGTACTTCATTCCCACAGGATTTGGTGTTCACTTAATCAAACATTCATATCTAACTACCCAATCACAATAAAACTGGATAAATAAAATCTTTCACATTAAAGGGTTACATAATAAAATCTCTCAGGTTGTCTAACCTTTAAATACAATCAATTAAATGCGGAATTAAAATAAACTTCATTACAACCATTCAATTAAAATCTGAAAATCAAATATCAAATTACAAGTCTTCAAAACTTGCTCATCTTTCCTTTTCCTTTACTGGTGCTAGGTACATCAGCCTTTTCGTCTTTAACTGTAAGAGTTATATAAGCAAGAGTGAGCAAACAATGCTCACTTGAAATAATAAGGAATCGACAAGAGTATAATAATAATAACTGCCCATGATAGGCTCATCAAGACTGAATGACACTCTAACAATGATAATCAGGAATTGAAATCCAATATGTGGAATAAATATAACTGAGGGTCATAAGACCATGAACTATGTCCACAGTTGCGAGTAATTTTTCAAATCTAACTTTAACAGTCATAAGACTATAAGGACTCCTCGTACTTAGGGGAATCAGCCCTTCGTACCATGTATTGTGCACAAACATTTAACGCTACGCGTAAGTTATCCCCTAATAATAGGGTTGTTCATCTCAGTATTTAGAGTACAAGTCCGCACCAAAGAGAGTTTGATTTGGATAAGATTTCAAGGGTAATTTGAAGTTCAACAATCATCAACTAGAGGACTAGTTGAATTAAAACCAATAACATCATACCATAGAGTAATCATAATTGAATCAACATGGTAAACCAAAATCATGCTTTAGGAATAATCTAATAGCATATACTTTGAATAACTATAATATGCCTTGCTTGAACAATATTAAGTCAAGGTTAATTAGAATTGAGTACTAAGCATGCATAGTAGTTTGAACGATAAAATTGTTCGACATTAGTATAAATAGTTGTGCATGCTAAACAACAAGTTAAATACAAGAATAACTTGTCAACATCAAACCAAAGTTTAGAAAGCTTGCATCATTTATAAGGTAATCAAATTGAAACAATAAATAGTTCAACAAGATAAATAATTAGAAAACTTGCATCATTTATAAGGTGATCGAATTGGAAACAATAATTACTTCAATAAGAAAATAAATTAGAGAACTTGCCTTGCTCGTGGGCTAAACAAAACAATTCAAATCACAATATCCTATAAACATATGTCATCATGACATAATTAGTCATTACCACTTTACAAACATAACTAAGTACGTTCATTATGTAAAAATTAGATTTTTAATCACGTAATCAAGTTACAAAACAATTTAATTGCTAATAACATGTTCATTCTAGGTATAAAAACATTAAAATCATAACTTAACAGTCCTAATATTAACACATAATCATTTCTTAAAATTTTGAGTACAAAATTAACATCGTCAAAGAGCCATTCGCTAACTTTCACTGCATGGCCACGATTTATATTGTGGTTCGTGGCTGCATATGTGATGATGGCTTCGCGACTCAAGAATAAAGCTACAAGGTAGTCTTGTCATGCGCTAAACCGCGATCTTCGACTAACAACTTTAAGAATAAGATGAACAAAAGCCAATTTTGGCCTACAAGTTCCTTTCTAACAGTCTAATTAGCATGAAATTCATATAAAGACTTCATGTAAACATAATTCAAGAACTCCTAACATGATTCTACCCATACAACAACATAAACAAACAATTTAAAACATCCAATTTCCCTATTTTTGATAAAAACTCACTTTTTGATGTTTTTAATGAAAATTAACACTGTAATTTTGTTTTTCAACCAAAACAGTTAATTCAAAGCATCTTTATCAATATTTAAACATACTCTATCAATTTAAATAGCCAATTTATCAATAAAACAACTAAACAACCCATAATTTCTATTTTAAATTAACCCATATTCATTCACATAAACTCTCTGTAAAAAGGTTTTCTTCACAAACTACCTACATAACAACAATTCATTGATTATAATCATATAAAATTTATGAAAATAACTTTACAACAATAGTTTATCATATGAATACACATAAAATCAACAATTTACCCTATCACGAGAATTTTACAGAGAAATAGGAAAAGAGAAAACTAGAACTTTAAAAACATAAAAAAATAGAAGAATACCTTGCTTGTAGAAGATGATGGTTATCCTTTTGATTATCAAGCTTTTCTCCAATTCCTTTCCAATTATCTAGCCTTTCTTTCTCTCTTCTTTTCTCTCTCACTTTTCTTCTTCTCTTCTTCTCTTCTTCTTCTTCTTCTTCTTCTTCCTCTGAGTTTTTCTTTTTTTTCCTAACTCTATCTAGCGTACTAGATATCTAACGTATATATGATATAATATATATTAATTATATAATATAAGTATAGATATAATTGATATCAGTTATCTAAGTTTTGAAAACCAAAAGCCATAAGGCTTGTTTGGCTAGTCACTAAAAAAATAACCAATTAATCCTTATGCCTTGTTTGGTAAAACACAATTAGATTAAAGACTTAATAGGCATTAGGCCTTGTTTGGCAAAACTGAAATAAAACTCCTTTAAGTTATTTTAATAACTACTTTATAAAAGGTTATTTGTCACACTTTATAACCATTTATTAAATCACTACATCACATAAACCAATACCACAAAATTATAATTTTCTATATAATTATAACTTTATTTAATCAACTAACACATCTTTTAATTACAAATTCAAATAAAAGAATAATAATTCAATTAATCAAACTCTCTAACTTAATAATTAAATTAAATTAGAATATAATAATTAATTTCCTTAATTATTTATTTAACAAATAGTTAACCAAATTGAATCAAATTTGAACAATTATTTATTTAACAATAAACACATCCATTAAATATTTATATAATTCAACAAATATTTAATATAACAATTAAAATTCTGGAATGTTACACATATCATCATACTTAAAGTGCTATTACAAAAGTTTGGGGGTATTGCAAGTCTAGCATGCCAAGTGTTCGACGATTTACTTGAGTGAAGTATGGGGGAAATTTTGTTGAAGCTCATCAATTCAAATTCAATAGCACCTAAACCGGCATCGAAATGACAACGTGGAGAGAGTTCAGGGTCCACACCACCAACCCGGACCTTTGACAGGTGAAAATTCATAAGTTTTGTCGCCGACCGTTACGACTATCTTGTGACAAAGGCACTCACACTAGAGCGCGGGTTGGTACCTGAACACGTTGACTGTGAAATGATGCAACAAATCTATGAAAAAGGATGGAATAGGTTTACGAAAGAGCCCGATCCAGCAATTGTGAATGTGGTAAAAGAATTCTACGCCAACGTAGAGGATAAGGCCCCATTCACAGCATTTGTCCGGGGCAAGCAGGTTCCTTTCAGTGCCGACACCATCAACGCGTACTACCAATTACGAGTTCTTATAGAGTGCCAGTATACCTATTTGCTCGACCATGATCCCGATTATGAGGCAATTTTGACTGAAATTACAAAACCGGGTACCACATGGGTAAAGGGCCGAAAAGGGGGAACTATCTTCCACAGTAAGGATCTCAGCCAATATGGAAAGATATAGTACACATTCATGTGCGTCAAGCTATTCCCATCCACACACTTGACAGAGGTGACCAAGGAGAAGATACTCATCTTATATGCCATTGTCCAAGATTTTCTCATCGACGTGGGTGTTATCATTAGTTTTTCAATCCGAAGATGCCTGCGAGGACCATTCTCTGGCAGCTTGCCACACCCATCTCTCATTTGTGGGTTATGTAGGCAGGCAAGAGTTAGATGGTCCGATGATGAGACCACCTAGATGTCGCTTCAGACATTAGAAATGAGGATAATTGTGCGGTATTCGGTGTGGCCCGGGGGCGAGTCGTACCCTAGAGGAGTCGGGTTCATATTTCCTCCAACCTCAAAGGATGAGGCTAATGCTGAAGACACCTTAGATGACGACGAGTACCAAGTGGAGGAGACGATAAGAGAGCAAGGAATGGAGGATATGCCACATTCCAATGCTACGTTTAGCCCTCAATTTTAGAGCCTCCAGCGACAAGTTGATGAGTACAACATAGATGCCCGAAGACAGATGCGGAGAATCGCGGTGAGGCAGGACCATATGTTCGAGGCCATGAATATGTCCTTTGCCTTATTGAACGCTACGCTCTAGAGTTTCAATGTGACGCCCCCAAAATAAGTATACATCACCCATCTTGGGTCGCCAAATATATGGTACTGAATACAAATACAAACTTAATTATACAACATGAGCTGAGAGTTTTTACACGAATATTGTCTTCTAGACAATATCCAAACTCAAATGGAGTCCTCATTACATTGATTGTCACACTATTTTATAGAATAGTAAGGACTACTATAACACCATCTCGGACCATCACTCCGTTCCCTGACTAGTTCCGGCTACGTTCTCATTTCTTGAAGAGAACAATGGAAGTAAAAAGGTGAGCTCAACTAACCCAATAAGAAATATTATGATTAAGATAATGCAGAATAAGTTATCATTAGCCTTCAACAATGTTAAACTGATAGAATATAATAGACAACAAGTTTAACTGCATCGGAACAAGCAATCCATTAGAAGAGTCAAGTAGATCATGATATCTACTATCTTCTATGATTTAAAAAGTTTATCATTTACTTTATCGCTGGGCCTCTGCTTAATAAATAAATCACATTATCGAATCATCCCTGCACTTCAGGCCAAGGATATTCATTAGTATCACGTCCATAAATTATTCTTGCACTACGGGCCAAGAATATTCGTGTAATCATCAATGGTCATGATCATACCAAATTATCCCTAGTCATAAGCATACCAATCAATAGTCCATCTATGCACATAAGCCAAAGATGACTTTCATCACAATATAAGCATGAGGATGATGACAATGATATAAGAATTCAATTAAAAGAAAGCAAAGGATAAATTTTTAAAGATTTATAACTTAATTTATCCAAAATTCAATAATGTCCAAATTGTCAACATGATACTGCTTTGTGGAGTAAAATTCAAGAATAATATCTATGTATCAAAAATAATTTGAACAGTAAAGAAATAATTTTTTTGGTAAATAGTACCCCTATGAATAGTACCCCGTGAATAGTACCCCGACATGAAAAGTGCCCCAAATATCCGAGTGAACAATATTTGAGTGAATAGTAATCGGGTGAATAGTAACCTGTGAATATTAACTCGTGAATAGTACCCTGACATGAAAAGTCCCCCGAATACCCGAGTGAATAATATTATAGTGAATAGTAACCCGTGAATAGTACCCCGGGTGAAAATATTGATATTTAATAAGAAAGTTTAGATCAATATTCCAATAAAATGATCTTTGGATGAAGCCTTAAAACTCAAGGATATTCCACTAATTTCAAGGATTATAGAAGCAATACTTACCAAAGTAAGTTTAGATTTAAGAATATGAAAAAAATAACATACTGAAATCAAGAATGGATTTTCACCGTCATACTAGTGCGTAATCCAGCGTAGAGATAAAAGTTATTCCAACATATTAAATGATGAATACGAAAAATAGTATTCCTTATGAATACAAAATAAATAATATCCCTTACCTTAGTAGAAGGCTGGATATTGCAATAGTGAAGTAGCGTAATACTTCTTCTGCTCTCTATAGTTTCTCTCTATAGTGTCTCTTGTGAATCTTAGTGAATTGGTGAGAATGAAAAAAGAATTAAGCTTCTATTTATAGGAGAATGGACTAAATAGTAACTAATTCACGAACGGTCCAGATTGATTTACTATTAGAATGAACGGTTCATATTGATTACTATTAAAACCACAACCGACGGTCCAGATTGATTTACTTTTAAAACCACCACCGACGGTCCAGATTGATTTACTTTTAAAACCACCACCGACGGTCCAGATTGATTTACTATTAAAACCATCATCAATGGTCCAGATTAATTTACTATTAAAACCACCATCAATGGTCCAGATTGATTTAACTTATTACACTTTAGTACCCCTAAAGTTTTCCAAGTTTGCATTATTCCCCTCTAAATTTTGTAATTCACTTATCTTCAATAAACACATTCTTAATACTTCAACAATTATTCATCATTAATATTATAACTCACAATATTTAACAACCAGATCATTCCCAAGAAAGAGGGGGCTTTTCAATAAGGTTTTCTCCCTATTGACGTGCAATTAGTTGACCAGACCTCTCTCGACAGAACTTTCTAGACATCGTCAATATTGCAAATAATAATATGAATAACTTTGTCGTCTCAATTATATAAAATATTAATACTGTAACAATAATTGAATCAAATAACGTGAGATACTATGCAACAATTACTGTAGCAATAATTGAGTATAACTGAGTGACTTCTCACGTAAGCATCAATAATCAATACCATATGCTACTATGCAACCATGCGTATTACTGTACTTTTACCACCGGGTAGTTCAACAGTTTAACGGTAAAACTTTCGCCGTTATTTTTATAAAAAGATATTTCTGTCATTTTTTAACTACGACAATACTTCCGTTGTGGGGTCCACCAATGATTGTGTCGTCATACGAATATTCCTTGTTAAAACGAATATTCCCCGACCAATCGAATATTCCCCGACACAGCGAATATTTTATATCAACTTGCTTACTTTGCAAAATTTTCAAATATTACCCACAACTATAATATTATATCATATCCACACCATAATATTCAAAAATATATTTCGAGAAAAATTATTCTTTATTCAAAAAAGTTGGGGTCTTACAACCTCCCCTTCTTATGAAATTTCGTCCTCAAAATTAGGGTACGTACTTGATATGTCGAAGAGGTGAGGTTACTTTGATTTTATTTTAGATTCTAACTCCCTAGTCATTTTCTCTACATCGTGGTTTCTCCACAAAAATTTGACTTGAGGTATAAACTTGGAGCGTAGAATATGATCCTTCTTATCCAAGATTTTAACAGGTACCTCTTCATACGTTAAATCTTCTGCTATCTCTTTTGGTTCTAATTCAATAATGTGGTTTGGGTCTTTCACATATTTACGTAACATAGATATGTGAAAAATATTATGAACATGAGATATACTTGACGGTAAGGTGAGTCTATAGGCCACAGTTCCTACTCGATTGAGGATTACAAATGGGCCAATGAATCGAGGATTGAGCATTCCTCTCTTTCCAAATCTCGTAACTCCTTTCCATGGAGCAACACATAACAATGTGACGCCCGCAAAAATAAGTATTCATCACCCATCTTGAGTCGCTAGATACATGGTACATAAATTCAAATACAACTTAATTACAACAGTCGTGCAAAATACGACGACATATATACTGTGAGTTTCAATACAAATATTGTAACGTATATAATACGACAATATTCATACTCAAATTAATACATGCCATATAAAGTACAGCAACAAATATTTTAAGTCTCCAAAGGGACACGAGAAGATTTCCATTCTCTTCATTTTACTGCGGTGCACTTTTGACACTTTCAGGGTTGAGTTCTCATCACCCTATTGTTGTTCAACAAAATCAATTATTAAGTGACGTATAAAATACGACACACACATCTTAGGTCCTCAATACAATTATATATTGCATGTCATGCCATAGTGAGGACTACTAATGCTATCATCTGGACCGTCACTCCGTTTCCCGACTAGTCTCGGCTACGTTCTCATTTCCTGAAGAGAACAGTGAAAGAAAGGGTGAGCTCAACTAGCCCAGTAAGAAATATTATGACTAAGATAATACAGAATAAATTATCATTAGTCTTTAACAATGTTAAACTGATAAAATACAATAGACATCAAGTTTAACTGCAGCGGAACAAGCAATCCAATAGAAAAGTCAAGTAGAGCATAAATGTTACGCCCCCAAAATAGGTATACATCACCCATCTTGAGTCTCCAAATACATGGTACTAAATTCAAATACAACTTGATTATACAACAGTCGTGTAAAATACGACAAAATACATGCTGTGAGTTTTAATATAAATATTGTCATCTAGACAATATCCACACTCAATTTAGTCCTCATTACATTTATTACCACACTATTTAACAGAATAGTGAGGACTACTAAGACACCATCTCGGACCATCACTCCGTTCCCCGACTAGTTCCGGCTACGTTCTCATTTCCTAAAGAGAACAGTGAAAGAAAGGGTGAGCTCAACTAGCCCAGTAAGAAATATTATGACTAAGATAATGCTGAATAAATTATCATTAGTCTTCAACAATGTTAAACTGATAAAATACAATAGACATCAAGTTTAACTGCAGCGGAACATGCAATCCATTAAAAGAGTCAAGTAGAGAATAAAATCTACTATCTTTTATTATTTTAAAAAAAAGTTTTCATCACTTTTATCGCTGAGACTCAGTTTAATAAATAATCCACATCATCCCTGCACTATGGCCAAGGATATTCATTAGGGTCACGACCACAAATTATCCATGCACTACGGGCCAAGGATATTCGTGTATTCATCAATGGTCATGATCATTCCAACAACTGTCCATCAATGCACTACGGGCCAATGAGGACTTTTACCATATCATTTGTAACATTACGGTCATGATTACACCGAATAATCCCTGGTCATAATCATACCAAGTCCATCTATGCACTACAGGCCACAGATGACTTTCAAAAAAAATATAAAATAAACATGAGGATGATGACAATGATATAAAAACAAATTCAAGAATTATTTTATCCAGGAACTAATAACTTCCAAATTGTCAACATGATACTTTTTTGTAAAGTAAAATTCAAGAATGCTCAGAAGAATTTTTTTCATGAAAAGATACTGGATGAAGCGTAAATATCAAGGATATTCCACTAATTTCATGGAGTATAGAAGTCAAAACTTTAACCAACTGAGTATAATAAAGAATGGAATAACAAAAGAAATTACCACGTGCATGCGGTATTGATGTGAAAAGTTATTCCAATGTAATAATAAATAACGGAATCAAAGTCAAGGTAATACACCCTAAGCGGGATGTTCCAATGAGAATAATAAGGAATGGAATAACAATGAAATCACCATGCATGCGGTGATCAGCAGATAAACAAAGTTATTCCAACAGAATAATAAATAACGGAACAAAGTCGTGAAATTCACACCAAGCGTAATGTTCCAACATAATAAATGAATAATAAAGAGCGGAACCAGTGTCCGGCGAAAGCATGCATGTGATATTCCAACAAAATAATAAAGAATAGAATACGTAAGAATTTCACCAAGTATAGGGTAGCTTGGCAGATATCAAAGTTATTCCAATGTAATAATAAAGATGGAATAACAGAAGTTCTCTTCATGAATACAAAAGAAATAATACCCCTTACAGGTACAACAAATAATATCCTTTACCTTATAAAGAAGAGTACTCCGACGGTAGGGCGGGGATATACTTGAAGAAACTTGCACTACGCTCAAAGCTTTCTTAAATGCTAAAGAAATACGCTCAAGTTATAGAAGAAGAACTCTCTCTACAGTTTATCTCTCTAGAGTTTCAATGAATTCGTAAGAAATAATGAAGGAATGAGCTTCTATTTATAGAAGAATGGAATGAATAGTAACCAATCCATGAACGGTCCAGATTGATTTACTTTAATCGGACGGTCCATATTTAAAGGAAAATCTTTTAAATAAAATATAATATATTCTATTTATAATCTAATAAAATGAATAACTTTATAAAAGATTTTACTATGCAAACACTATGCAGGCACTATGCAAACACTATGCATAATAAAATATAATATAATCTAATTATTGTCTAATAAAACGAATAACTTTATAAAAGTATTCTATTTTATATAAAAAGATTTTACTATTAGCCTAATAAAACGAATAACTTTATAAAAGTATTCTGGTTTATATAAAAAGCTTTTCTATTTTATTATGTTAACAATACTAATAAAACAAAACTTCATCATCATTATTATTATTCACACCATTAATCGACCAGGTCGTTCCCAGGAAAGAAGGGGTTTTTCAATAAGGATTTCTCCTATCATGCAAATTGATTAGGTGACCAAATCTCTCCTCGCGTAACTTCAGACATCGTTAATAATGCAAATAATAATATTAACAACTTCGTCATCTCAATTATTGATTTAATAACATATAAAATATCGACAATAATTGAATCAAACTGAGTGACTTCTCACATAAGCATTAATAATCAATACCGTGTGCTACTATGCAACCACGCGAATTACTGTACTTTTACTACTGAGTAGTTCAACAGTATCAACGGTAAAAAAAAATTCGTTATTTTTATAAAATATTTTTGTCGTTTTCTCAATCCAACAATAATTCCTTTGTGGGGTCCACCAATGATTGTGCCGTCGCACGAATATTCCCTGTTAAAACGAATTTTCCCTGACCAATAGAATATTATATAACAACTTGCGTACTTTTCTAAATTTATAAATATTACCCACAACTATAACATTATATCAAATCCACACCATAATATTAAAAAAAATATTTCGAGAAATTTAAATCTTTATTCATAAACTTTAGGGTCTCACAATAAAACCTACTATTTTCTATGATTTAAAATTTTTTTTATCAACTTAATCGCTGAGACTCAGCTTAATAAATAAACCACATCATCAAGTCATCCCTGTTTTACGAGCCAAGGATATTCATTAAATTATCAAAGGTCATGACTATACCGAATAATCCTTGGTCATAATCATACCAAAAACTGTCCATCAATGCACTACAGGCCACTGAGGACTTTTACCACATCATTCGTCACATTACGGTCATGATTATACCGAATAATCCCTAGTCATAATCACACCAAGTCCACCTATGCACGTAAGCCAAAGATGACTTTTATCACAATATAAACATGAGAATGATGACAATGATATAAGCATTAGTCAAATGAAAACAAGGATAAATATTAAAGACTTTAAATTTATCCAAATATTATAAACTCATAATCTAATATTATTAATATTATAACAATATTTAATCACTTCTTAAACTTATAAACAATTTATTTCAATTGTCTACACTTTACCAAATAATATATTTAATCATTCAAAAATGCCATACTCATAAGATTTCATCACCAATGATCAAATTCCTTATCAAAAATCTGCATATACCCTATATAGGATTTCCAAGCCATAAAATCCTATTTTCCAACTTTGTTACTTCACATAACATGTTTAACTCATTTACTCATAACTAGATCATATTCATGAAAAATACCAAATCAGTCCCAAAAATATTTTTTTTCTGGGATTTAGCAGAATATAGTCCCATATTGAACATATATTTTTTTCGGAATTTTTAAAATTCATTTACTATTTTTCAAAAATTAATTTCTAATTAATTCCTTAAAAAATTAGCTACCTCAAGTTTAACTCCAGAAATTCCCAAATCTTGGCAGGATCTTACACATGTTAACGTGATCTTCCAGTTTAAATTTCATGGTCATCGGAGTTATAGAACTCCGGTTATAGCGTTTTTCGTCGAAAAAACCTAAATATTGAAATGGTCATAACTTGCTCATTTTAAGTCGGAATGAGCTCATTTTTGGACAGGAGGTACTTTATACCATAAATTTTCATGTCCCAAAAAGCCAGAATTTTTCTCACAAATTAAGTGGCCGAAAATGCCCTTTTAAATTTTTGGGCAGTAGCTTTTTCCTAATTTGCAGCTTTTGACTCCTTTGCTAAAATCAGTCCACACGAAAATTTACAACACCTTTTATAGTGATTCCACTTGGATAAGTTAGAAAACTCGTAGATCTATCTCTAGAACTTGACCACACTCAAAAATTTGAAATATAATAGAAGATATGGTCAATTGAATTTCATGTTCCATTTTCACCAAAATCTCATTTTCAACCCTTTGTGATTTCTATGAAACTTTCATGTTTTTACATAATAACCAACATAACTCATCATGACAATGACATAATAATTCAATAAAACAAGTTCAAGAATTAATTTATCTAGGAACCAACAACGTCCAAATTGTCAACATGATACTGCTATGTGGAGAAAAATTCAAGAATGCTCAGAAGAATATTTTCATGAAAAGATATTGGATGAAGCGCAAATATCCAGGATATTCTACTAATTTCATGATGTATAGAATCCAAAACTTTAACCAACTGAGTATAATAGAATATATGAAATTGCAAATGGATTTTTGCCCGCCATGCGGTAATCCACGTATACAGATCATTTCCATAATTTAATAAGGAATGAATACAAAGGATCATTCACTATGCATGTGGTAATCCACATGATGAGTTATTCCAACGAATAATAAAAATGGAATAATGTAGGATTCACCATGCGTGCGATAGATCTGCATGACATATTATTCCCACGAATAATAATAAAGAATGAAACGAAGTCATGCGTAAGTAAACGCACGTATGTGATATTCCGGCGTAATAATAAAGAACGGAACGAAGTCGGCGAAATTCGCAGACCGACAGGATATTCCAATGAGAATAATAAAGAATGGAATAACAACAAAAATCATCATGCATGCGATAGATCGCGATGCATGAAAAGTTATTCCAATGTAATAATAATTAATGGAACGTGTCAGCGTAATACGCACCCGGCTGTGATATTCCAATGAGAATGATAAAGAATGGAATAATGAGAAGAATTTCACCATGTATGCGGTACCAGCATAGACAAAGTTATTCCAAAATAATAATAAAGAATGGAATAATGTAAGAATTTCACCGGTATAGGGAAGTCGCACAGATACAAAGTTATTCCAATGAATAATAAAGAATGGAATAATGAAGATCTCTTCATGAATACGAAAAGAAATAATACCCTTACCTTAGAATAAAGTTTGGATCTGAGGAGTAGTGAAGTAGCAGAATACTTTTCTTCTTTCTCTATATAGTTTCTCTCTCTAGAGTTTCAGTGAATTCATATGAAATAATAAAGGAATGAGCTTTTATTTATAGGAGAATGGACTGAATAGTAACTACTTCCTGAACGGTCCAGATTGATTTACTTTTAAATGGACGGTCCAGATTGGTTTACTATAAAATATTCTAATAAAACAAAATCTTTTAAATAAAATATAATATATTCTATTTATAGTCTAATAAAATGAATAACTTTATAAAAGTATTTTATTTTATATAAAAAGATTTTACTATGCAAATACTATGCATAATAGAATATAATATATTCTATTTATAGTCTAATAAAATGAATAACTTTATAAAAGTATTCTGTTTTATATAAAAAGCTTTTCTATTTTATTACATTAATAATACTAATAAAACAAAACTTCATCATCATTATTATAATTCACACTATTAATCGACCTGTGTCGCTCCTGTGAAAGAGGGGCTTTCAATAAGGATTTCTCCTATTGGTAGCGTTAATTAGGTGACCAAACCTCTCATCAAGCGAACTTTTAGACATAGTTAATATTGCAAATAATAATATTAATAACTCTGTCATCTCAATTATTGATTTAATAATATATAAAAGATCGACAATAATTAAATCAAATAACGTGAGATACTATGCAGCAATTACTATAGCAATAATTAAATAAAACTGAGTGACTTCTCACGTAAACATCAATAATTAATACCGTGTGCTACTATGCAATCGCTCGTATTACTATACTTTTACTACCGAGTAGTTCAACAGTATTAACGGTAAAACTTCCGCCGTTATTTTCATAAAAATATTTTTGTCATTTTCTCAATCCGACAATAATTCTGTTGTGGGGTCCACCAATGATTGTGCCATCGTACGAATATTCCCTATTAAAACGAATATTCCCCGACCAATCGAATATTATATAACAACTTGCATACTTTGCAAAATTTATAAATACTACCCACAACTATAACATTATCTCGATTTCACACCATAATATTCAAAAAAATATTTTGAGAAAACTAAACCTTTATTCGTAAAATTTGGGATTTTACAAACAACACATGATCTCCAATATTGAATTCCACGTCCTTTCGATGAAGATCAACATAACTCTTTTGTCGATCTTGTGAGATTTTTATACATTATCGGATCGTTTGAATCTTTTTCGTAGTCATACGTACTAACTCCGGTCCCAACAACGTTCCTTCACCCACCTCATCCCAGCATACTGGAGAACGACACTTTCTTCCATACAACGCCTCAAATGGAGCCATGCTAATACTTGCTTGATAACTGTTATTGTAAGAAAACTCCACCAATGGTAAGAACTTGTCCCAACTTCCTTTGAAGTCAAGGACACAGAGTTTTAATAGATCCTCAAGAGTTTGAATAATCCTCTCCAACTGCCCGTCCATTTAAGGATGCTATGCCGAACTAAATCGTAATTCCGTGCCCATAACTTTTTGCAAACTAACCCAAAATCTTGAAGTGAATCTTGGGTCTCGATCAGAAACTATGGATACTGGCATACCATGCAATCTTACAATATCATTTATGTACATACGAACAAGACGTTCAAGTGTATAAGTTTCTCGTATCGGTAAGAAATGAGCAGACTTGGTCAATCTATCAATAATGACCCAAATTGCGCCTATGCCTTGAGAAACCTTGGGATGACCAGTAACGAAATCCATGGTAATGTGCTCCCACTTCTCTTCTGGAATTTCAAGTGGTTGCAATGGACCTTTTGGCACTTGATGCTCTGCCTTGACTCGTTGACAAGTTAGACACCTTGAGATAAACCCCGTTATCTCTCTCTTCATATTTCTCCACCAAAATGTATGTCGAAGATCACGATACATTTTGGTACTCCCAGGATGGATGGCAAACGGTGTGTTGTGCGCCTCCATCATGATTTTATACTTCAATTCAGAATTGTTAGGAACACAAAGTCTGGAGTTGACTCGAAGTATTCCTTCTTCATCGATTCTTGCTTCCGGAATAGCACCTTCTTTCACTTTCTTCCTCATACACATCAGATCCAGGTCTAGCTTGAGCAACTTTAACTTTATTGATTAAAGTCGGTTCTACTCGTATATTCACCATCATCACATGGGTCCCTGGAGTTTTTAACTCTATCTCCATCCTTTGTAAGTCATACAAAATGGGCTTTTGCGTTGACAATATCGCACTCGTACCTGCATATGATCTTCTACTTAATGTGTTAGCTACTACATTCGCTTTTCCAGGATGGTATTGAATGGTATGATCATAATCTTTCAACAGCTCAAGCCATCGTCGTTGCCTCATGTTGAGTTCCTTTTGAGTGAAGAAATATTTGAGGCTTTTATGATCGGTATAGATCTCCACCTTCTCTCCATACAGGTAATGCCTCCAAATCTTAAGCGCAAAAATGACAACTGCCAACTCTAGATTATGAGTAGGATAATTCCTCTCATATTCTTTTAGTTTTCGTGAGGCATAGGCTATGACTTTCCCATGTTGTATGAGAATACATCCTAAACTTTTGCCTGAAGCAACACTGTAGATGACAAATCCCTCTGAACCAAATGGTATTGTCAGAACAGGTGCTAAAATGAGTCTCCTCTTGAGTTCTTGAAAACTCTTTTAACAATCCTCGCTCCAATCGAATTTTGTATCTTTCCGAGTCAACTGAGTTAATGGAGTAGCAATTTGTGAAAACCCTTTTACGAATCTCTGATAATAACCAGCTAAGCCGAGAAAGCTACGTACTTCGGTCACTGACTTTGGTTGCTCCCAGCTTTGAATTACTTTAATCTTTGTCGGGTCAATAGATATTCCATGATTTGATATTACGTGCCTAAAGAATGATACTTCCTTTAGCCAAAACTCGCATTTCTTCAACTTGGCATATAACTTGTTCTCACGAACTTTTGGAGTATCAGCCTCAAGTGTTGCTCATGATCTTCACGACTTTTGGAGTAAATAAGGATGTCATCAATAAACACGACCACAAAGTAATCCAAATATTCCTTGAATACTCGGTTCATCGTATCCATTAAGGCAGCAAGAGCATTAGTCAATCCAAAAGATATGACTAGGAATTTGTAATACCCGTACCAAGTTCTAAAAGCAGTCTTTGGGATGTCATCGATTTTAATCTTTAACTGATGATATCCTGAACGAAGATCGATCTTTGAAAAGAATTTGGCGCCTTGCAACTGGTTAAATAGGTCATCAATGCGTGGCAACGGGTACCTATTTTTGATGGTGACATGATTCAACTCCCGATAATCAATACAAAGTCGCATACTTCCATCTTTCTTCTTCACGAATAGAATAGGATCACCCCAAGGAGATGTACTAGGACGAATGAAACCTATGTCTAACAATTCCTGTAGAAATATCAGGGAATACAAAATTCAATTTCACGCTCTGGGGGTAGGCCAGGAAGTTCTTCAGGGAATACGTCAGGAAATTTATTAATAATAGAAATATCATTCAAGACTGACGTATTTTTATTTAAATCCGTGACATGAGCTAAGAAAGCTTGACATCCGTTTTTCAATAAACGAATAACTTTCTGACTTGAGATGACAGTGATTCACTTTAATGGTTTGGTTGCTTGAATTCGCATAATAGGTTGGTTAGGAATATGAAAGCTAACAACCTTACAAAAACAATCAACTTTAGCATGATGAGTAGTAAACCAATAGATCCTAAAATCATATCTAATGCAAGTATTTTTAAAGAGATAAGATCGACAGGTAACGTGCGATTACTGATTTGAATCAAACAAGACTTATAAATAGTGGATGTAATGAAGGTTTCTCCCAACGAAGTTTCAACAGATAAATCAAAGTCTAATTTCTCCGGAGTCAAATTTAAACGTTGAGTAGAAATAGGAGAAATAAAAGAATAGGTAGAACCAGTATCAAATAAGGTATAGACTTCACTTGAGTTTATGATTAGCTTACCTGTGATCACCTCGTTTGGATTCCTCACTTTTTGGGAGGTTACGACAAACGCTCTTCCTTGAACTCTGGGTTTTGTCTTTGTGCGGGACTGACCTTTGATGCCTCCATCCCAGCTGGACTTGACTTTGGTGCACTACAAAATTGGGCTAGGTGACCTTCTCTTCCATAATTGTAACATGCTTTGGACTGCTACGTATAGTTTGGACTGATGTGCCCCTCCCCTCCGCATTTATAACATACGACCGGCGATCGTTCTCCTTCTTTAACAACAGGTGTTGGTGCTGACGTCTTTCCATCATTATTGAATCTCCTCTTCTTGAAATTTCCACTTCTATTATCTTGGCCATGATTACCACCGAAGTGGTTACCATTTCTGACATGTTGATTCCCTCCACGTTTGTTATCACTGCTTTGATGACTGCTACCACTGGTATTATCGACTTGTCGGCTGCTCTCTTTTGGTTTGGTTGACTCATTATCGCGCTCCAATAACTGAGCCCTATTTACAACATCTGAATACAAACACAGTTTATGAGAAATGAGGTATTGACGTATTTCGGGTCTCAAACCTCGTAGAAACATTCGCGTCATTCTCTCCTCATTATCAACCAAATGGGATGTGAATCGGGATAACTCAGCAAACTTAGCCTCGTATTGCGACACGGTCATATTGTTTTGCTCCAACTTGATAAACTCCACCTCCTCCATATGACGAATACTTTCGGGAAAGTACTTGTCGTTGAACAGTTCTTGGAACTTTTCTCAAGACATTTTAAGTGCGATAGGCTGAGTACGTTTTACTGATTCCCACCAATAATCTGCCTCTCCTCTTAACATGAAGGTGGCAAAGGGAACCTTTTGCTCCTCGGAGCATCCCAAGACATCAAATATCTTGGTGATTCGCTTTATCCACATATCCGCCTTAAGTGGTTTTGGCTCTCCCAAAAACTTCGGTGGTCCCAGCTCCTTGAACTGCTTAGCAGTAACCATCCGAGAGTTGCCAGTGTTTCCACCTGTATTTTGAACAGGAGCCGCTCTCACCTGATGTTGTATGAATTGTATAAAGCCTCTGAACATCCCATCGTTCATCATTTGATCGGTGTTGTTGTTTACCTGAGGGTTATTGTCTTCCTATTGTACATTATCCTGGATATTTATCGTTGGTGACTCAACGGTCTCATGTGCTTCATTGCTTATCTCGATATTTTCAAATGCCATTTTCAAACACTGCCACAAAATAAGGGTTAATTAACACGCCAAATATTATCCCTATACTCTGACCGACCAATTAAATATCAAATAAACTTTGGTAGGTTAAACTACCGAAGAAATTCTCCGTCTCTCCCCTCCTAGTTCTTATCTCACATCTCAGCCAGGGATCATATCCCTAAGCTTTGATACCAACTATGACGCCCCCAAAATAGGTATACATCACCCATCTTGGGTCGCCAAATACATGGTACTGAATACAAATACAAACTTAATTATACAACATGAGCTGAGAGTTTTTACACGAATATTGTCTTCTAGACAATATCCAAACTCAAATGGAGTCCTCATTATATTTATTGTTACATTATTTTATAGAATAGTGAGGACTACTATAACACCATCTCGGACCATCACTCCGTTTCCCGACTAGTTCCGGCTACGTTCTCATTTCCTAAAGAGAACAATGGAAGTAAAAGGGTGAGCTCAACTAGCCCAGTAAGAAATATTATGACTAACATAATACAGAATAAGTTATCATTAGCCTTCAACAATGTTAAACTGATAGAATATAATAGACAACAAGTTTAACTGCAGCGGAACAAACAATCCATTAGAAGAGTCAAGTAGATCATGATATCTACTATCTTCTATGATTTAAAAAGTTTATCATTTACTTTATCGTTGGGACTCAGCTTAATAAATAAATCACATTATCGAATCATCCCTAAACTACGGGCCAAGGATATTCATTAGTATCACGTCCAAAAATTATTCTTGAACTACGTGCCAAGAATATTCGTGTAATCATCAATGGTCATGATCATACCGAATTATCCCTGGTCATAATCATACTAATCAACAGTCCATCTATGCACGTAAGCCAAAGATGACTTTCATCACAATATAAGCATGAGGATGATAACAATGATAAAAGAATTCAATTAAAAGAAAGCAAAGGATAAATTTTTAAAGATTTATAACTTAATTTATCTAAAATTCAATAATGTCCAAATTATCAACATGATACTGCTTTGTGGAGTAAAATTCAAGAATAATATCCATGTATCAAAAATAATTTGGACAGTAAAGAAATAAATTTTTCGGTGAATAGTACTTCGGGAATAGCACCCGATGAATAGTACCCCGACATGAAAAGTACCTCGAATACCCGAGTGAACAATATTTGAGTGAATAGTAACTGGATGAATAGTAACCCGTGAATAGTAACTCATGAATAGTACCCCAGCATGAAAAGTGCTCCGAATACCCGAGTGAATAATATTATAGTGAATAGTAACTGGGTGAATAGTAACCCGTGAATAGTACCCCGGGTGAAAATATTGATATTTAATAAGAAAGTTTAGATCAATATACCAATAAAATGATACTGGATGAAGCGCAAAACTCAAGGATATTCCACTAATTTCAAGGATTATAGAAGCAATACTTACCATAGTAAGATTAGACTTAAGAATATGAAAAGAAATAACATACGAAACTGCAAATGGATTTTCACCTGTCATACGGTACGTAATCCGCGTAGATAGGTTATTCCGACATATTAAAGGATGAATACAAAAAATAGTATTCCTTATGAATACAAAAGAAATAATACCCCTTACCTTAGTAGAAGGCTGGATACTGGAATAGTGAAGTAGCAGAATACTCTTCTTCTTGCTCTCTATAGTTTCTCTCTTTATAGTGTCTCTTGTGAATCTTAGTGAATTGGTGAGAATGAAAGAAAAATTAAGCTTCTATTTATAGGAGAATGAACTAAATAGTAACTAATTCATAAACGATCTAGATTGATTTACTATTAAAACGGACGGTTTATGTAACGACCGAGAAATTCGGATCCTTTGTAAAATAATTTAATAATGAATAAAATAATATTAATTGTTATTATTATGTGTTAGTAAGATGAATGTCATTTTATAACCTAGAAAAGTCAGAACGTCGTAGTATTTTAACTACGTGAGAGAATTAAAGTGTTTGAATTTCCAAGATGAAAATAAAAGTTTTCTGAGAAATTTTCTAAAAAACACTATTCATCAATTTCCGCTCGGGAATTATTTTTTTGAACTTCCGAGAAATACGTAACGTTATAATATCAAGGTGAGATGGATTATGTAATAATAATCTAAGTATGGAAAACGCAATATTTCGCATGCGGACTTAATTAGAGAACGTTAGGAATATTAAGCGTTAAGAAGAGAGTGTATTGATCGTATGATACGTAAGTATTGTACGAGGTATTGAATACAAGTATAATACGAAGTATTATACGAGTATGTATGGAGAATGGAATAACGTATATTACGAATTAATATACGAGCTAGAATACGTGGATTATACATATAGTATATGTAATAAGGCATTTAGCCAATTAAGTGAGACTTGTAGGATTGTTAACAAATTGGTAGAGTCCAATAGGAATTGGATGTACAAACCTAAGTGTTTATTAATCAAAAGTCCAAAGTAACTTAATGCAAGCCCAAAATGAATAAGCTAAGTTAATTAACTTAAGCCCAATGTAATGATCCAATGGGTTAAGCTTGATCCATGGAGCAAGCAATGTTGATATGGGTTGTCTTGGTGGGCAAGATCTTTGTGTGATAGCCAAGAACTTTAAGTAATGACCAAGTAAAGGATAAGTGTTGTGCTTAGCAAGTAATGAATAGTTAGGAGGTGACTTAAGGAGGTGGATGTCTTAATGTCCATTATGCCTTAACTTAGAGACTTCTATAAATAGCAAGTTCACAATTTCATTTGTTGGATTGTTAACTTTCATCCACCATAAAGTAACTTTTTGGTTAGAGAGAATAAGTACTTTTAAGACAAACATCCTTTGCTAGATTTTCAAAGAAGAAGAAGACTAGTTCATCAAGGGTAAGGCTCTTGTCTAATAATTTTCCATCTCTATCATTGTAGGGTGATAAGAGAAGTGTAGTCTAATAAGCATGTATGCTAAGAACATGTAAGAATTGAATAAGCAATGGACTTAAGCCGAATAAGTCATGAATAAGTAAGATAAACCTAAATAAGTTATGAACTTATGATGAACTTGTCATACGTTTGCCATATGAAGTTAGTATGTTTGATAAGATGTGAGAATGTTGATTAAATGACTTAAATCTATAATAAGTCACAATGAATGAAAACTTGTAGTTTATAAGTTATTAAGTCATGAACTTAGGAAGAATAAGCCAAATAATAGCTTGAAAATAAGTTGATGTATTAAGTAGTTTGAAATGTTCATATGATGGTTAGAATCCATTTAGAACAATGATCATATCATTATTAATGAAGTTTCGTCGGAATTCACACGATTGGACGATAATTGTCGAATTCGTGAAATTCTCGGAATGAAAATCGAATTTTGTGTTTGAACTCGAAAACATTGGTTTTCGATGGAGACAAATCATATTTGGCATTATAGAGTTGCGGACTCAAAAATGACCGAATTCCGACTTAGAACGAAGAAACGAGCATTGAATGTTCACGAACGTTTACCGTTTTCATTAAAAATGAACTAATAGGTGAATTTTTAGCAAACGAAGTCAAATAGATAAAATTCTTGCATGAACGCGTAAAGTATGTAATTTGTGAACCGCAGGCTCTTGAACGAGCCAATTCGGACTTATAATGGCAGTAAAGCCCAGAAAATTATTTTCTTGTACACAAAAGTCTGTAGTTGTTAGTGGAATGCAATATGATGATTGTTTAACATGTAAATTTGTGATTATGATATTATAGCACTATTAATGAGCATAAAATTAACATTTAACGAGTGTTATTATTATTTTAATCGATGTAACCTGATTATGTGATTAAACATCAAACCATACATGAAATAGACATGTATTATGAGTAGTGGCTAATGGTGTCCTAATGGCATATGATTAGGATATTGTGAATTGTATTGTTATGATTTAGCCTACAATCAAGGTAAGTTTTCTATCTCCACACTTTCGTTGATTTAGTTTATTTACAATTTTGCAAGTTCTCTAAATCTATTGTTTCGTTGAGCAAATTATTGTTTCTAATTCGATTACATTACATAAGTTTTCTTAGTCTACACTTTTGTTCAGCTAGTTGATTATTACATTGTGCAAGTCTACTTATCCTATTTCAATTATATTGAGCAAGTTATTCTTGTTTTTAACTTGTTTCGTTAAGTAAATTTATCGTTCAAATTACAATTTAGGATGCATGTTCACTGCTCAATTCTAAATAAGATCTTAACCTTAGCTTAACGTTGTTCAAGCAAGGTAGGTTATATTATTCAATATGCATGCTATTAGATTATTCCTAAAGCATGACCTTAATTTACAATGTCGATTCAGTTATGATTATTCCATAGCATAACGTTATTAATTTTATTCAACTAATCCTTAGTTGATGTTCATTGAATTCCAAATTACCTTGAAATGTATCCAAACCAAACTTACTTTGGTGCGGACTTATACTCTAAATACTGAGATGAACAACCCTAATATTAGGGGATAATTTACGTTTAGCGTTGAAATGTTTGTGAACAATAAATTGTACGAAGGGTTGATCCCCCTAAATACGAGGAGTCCCTATAGTCTTATGACTATTAAAGTTTAAGTTGAAAGATTACTTATAACTATGGACATAGTTCATGGTTTTATGACCCTCAGTTAAATATTTCATGATTCTGATTATCATTGATAAAGCATTTTATTCAGTTTCATTGTGCCTATTATTTGGCAGTGGTTATAAAGTTTTATCTATTATCATTTCAAGTGAGCCTTGTTTGCTCACTCTTGCTTATATAAACCTTACAGTTAAAGTTGAGAAGGTCGATGTACCTAGCACCAGTAAAGGAAAGGGAAAGATGAACAAGGATTGAAGACTTGTAATCATGTTGAAATATTATTATTAGACTTTAGTTTGAAAGATTGTAATGAAGTTTAATTATTTTTCGCATTTGAATGATTGTATTTAAAGGTTAGACAACCTGGGAGATTTTTATTTATGTAATCCTTTATGAGAAGGTTTATTATTTTATTTTATTTTGATTGGGTAGTTAGATATGAATGTTTTTGATTAAGTGAACACCAAATCTTGAGATAATGAAGTATCTAGATTTGGGGGTGTCACATGCAAAATGGAAAGAATAATGTAATTATCATTATTTGTAATGAACGAGGTTATAAGGTATTAGAACCTGAGAATTGAGAATGTATGTTGTTATATTTCACTATATAATGATGTATGTTTGGAAAAAAGTGGGACCGTGACGTACGGAATCCGGGTATGAAGATAGACCAGATTTTGGGTTGTTACAATCATGCCGCTCATAACTAACAAGAATTAGCAAACAAACGAAGTCAACTTGTAAAAAAAATTCATGTCAAAACGATGTCGTTTTGATATATAAACAAGGAAAGGAGTTGTGGTGTCAACCCTATTGTAAAATTCTCACAGAAAAATTCTCGTAGAGAATACGAATCCAAAAATTTGTGGCGAAGTGCTACAAAGGGTCAATCACAGGATACCGAGACGTACATTCATCATCCTGTTCTAGAGGCTATCTGGGATGATTTGTCTCTAGACTTTCCCCAGATACATTTCTTTTAGGAGATAAAGAACAACACCTTCACTAAGTTGTGAAAAAAATAAATTTTGCAATTAGTACTTAATTCACGTAAATTAATTAAAATATAAATGAATTACTTCTTGTTTTTTAGCGAACCATTGAAACAGCTTTTAGTAAATTTATGTAATCTTTACTGAAAAGAATAGTCGATTTGGCAATTTTAGTAATCCCGAACCACTAAAAACTCTGAACTTTTTTTGTGTTATTATTTTTAATTGCATTACTGATTACCAACATAGTCCTTAAATTCATAATTATATTTACTAAATATAAATGAATTATATTAATTTTAAATTTAAAAATATATCTTAAATTGACTAATTGACTTCAAAAATTGAATAATAAGCAAGGGAGTATATAAATGTATTACATGTATAAGTCATTTTTTATGGATCAGACTAATTTGAATTAAGATGGAAAACCGTTAACTAAATGGACCATTCGGTTCTTCATATATTTGCTTAAGAAAACCATACATATATTTGCAATTTCATAGCAATTGATACCAGCATAATAAAGTGTCAGATAAGGTCCTGAGAAACTAAATACTCCCTCGATACCTCGTTTACAAAATATGAGATCACTAGAGGTACCAAAATATAAGATCAATATTAAAATTTTAAAATTAATTTCAAATATATTTAAACTCTAAATTGACATGAATACATTTAAATTATGTTTATACAATTATAAAAATAATAAATTACCTAAAAAACACTTGCAATTATAAAATTTATTGTTTTCAAAATTTAAATAAATCATTTACTTTTAAATTTAAAAATATTTCAATTTGACTTTTAAAAAGTAACGATCTTAATGGTCTAATTTTTAATTAATTATTTTAATTTTGAATTTGAAATTATCTTACATTAACTTTTAAAAATTAACAACGATCTTATAATTTAGATTTAGAACAAAGATGATATATATTTGGAGATGAACATCTTTCAAGATAAAACATTAAAACTGTTGCCTGACTAGTAACCTTTTATTTTTATAGTGACTAAAATCGGGAGTGCCCTGGACTGTTGTACCAGAAATGCCAAAATGAAGTACTAACATTAACATGAAATTATGTTAATGTTATTCAGGTGATTTGGGAACAACTACTGCCACGAGAAATAATTCTGTTGGTCACAGTGGTTGAGCAGGAGAGGTTACTTGATGAGGATGATGAGATAGTGACGGATGAGGAAGACCCTGTGGAGCTGCCACAGTCGGATGAGGATGAGGATGAGGATGAGGAGGACGAGGAGGAAAAGTTTCCATTTAACTCGATAGCTTCCCATATGTACGATGAAGTCTACGACCGCAACGTGGAACTTCAGGATATCATCGAGGAGTTGCAAGAGATAGTAGCAAAGCAACAGACCTTGATGGCACAGAAGGACGACGAGATCCAGGATCGATAGGAACATCTGAGTAATGTTGAAGAGAAGTTGGTTCACACTGAAGAAGAGAATGAACAAATGACAGCGGAGATTGCAGAACTAAAGAGCAAGTTGAAAGAGGAATCTACTAAGAGGGCTAGAGCCGAAGACGCGTATGAAGAAGCTTATCAACGAGCCGAGATAACAGAGAGAGAGGCACAAGCAAAGAAGATCAAGATGGAAGAGATGAATAACGTATTCAACACCGTGATTAATCGAGCTCAGGATCGGGTCATGGGTTATCCGATTCAGTTCGAGACGCTGCCATCGTACATATTAGATCGCCGAACCATGTTCTGAATTATGGAGGAAGAACGTAGTAAGGCTACACAGTATCTTAGTAGGACATCGTAGGGAATGTACTTGATATGTGATTAATGATATGATAAATAAAATGTAAATCCTAGTTGTTATGTAACCTATGGGATATAATGATGATGTTATCCTCGAACTTTAGTAGTTCAGGAAAGTAATGTAAATAGCAGTGATGCTATTGTTCTTATATTTTCTAAAAGGTTATGAATGAATAAAAGTTATTATTTTATTCAAGGTGTTATGTGTTATGAGATGATTTTGTTTTTATGGTGTGCAAGTTAAGTAGAAAATACTTAAAGAAATTGAGTATTAGTCTAATGAGTGTATTTTAACAGAAAATGCCTCCAAGACGTCAACCACCCCGACAAATAACCATTGAGGGAACCAACAATAACGACAATGTTGATGCTAACCCAGTTCGGCAGCTGGTGACGTTACTGACGGGTGCACTGCAGAATCAACCGCAGAATCAAGCTACAATGTTTAAGGACTTCAAGGCGGTTGGACAACCAGAATTTCGTGGATCCATGAATCCAGTTGAGGTACAGACCTGGATCATGGAGATAGAAAAGGTGTTTGATGTAGCTAGGGTAGGGGAGGATTAGAAGACTGCTTTTGCAACATTCATATTGAAAGCAGAGGCTAGTTATTGGTGGCAAGCCAATAAAACTCGAGGACGACAAGGGGTGATGACATGGGATAGGTTTAAGGAGATATTCTTCAAGACCTATTTCCCAGAGAGTTCGAAGAATCAGATGGAAGTGCAGTTCCTAGAGCTGAAACAGGGCACAATATCAGTGTCGGAGTATGCAGCAAGGTTCAACGAGTTGGCGAGGTTAGCGTCATATCAAGTGAATACGGATGAACACAAGGCAGCAATACCGGATATTAAAGAAGAAATCTTGACAGAGGCTCATAGTTCAAGATACTCGATTCATCCGAAAAGTATGAAGACGTATCAAGATTTGTGGTGACATTTTTGGTGGCCAAACATGAAAAGAGATGTCGCGGAGTGTGTCACGAAATGCTTAACATGTCAGCGAGTCAAGGCCGAGCATCAAAAACCAAGTGGATTACTTCAACCGTTAGAAATACCAGGGAACACATCACAATGGATTTTGTGGTGGGTCTTCCAACTACTCAGAGAGGATACGATGCAATTTGGGTGATAGTGGACAGACTGACGAAATCAGCACACTGTTTGCCAATAAAGATTAGATTCAATCTTGATCAGTTAGCAAAGTTGTACGTTAGAGAAATCGTTTCGAGACATGGAGTGCCAGTGTCAATTGTGTCAGATAGAGATCTGAGGTTCATATCAAACTTCTAGAAGAGACTACAAGAATGTATGGGAACACAGTTGCGAATGAGTACGACATATCATCCGCAAACAGATGGCCAAAGCGAACGAACAATCCAGACATTGAAAGATATGCTGAGAGCATGCATCATGGATTTCAAAGGAAGCTAGAATGAACATTTATCGTTGGTGGAATTTGCCTACAACAACAGTTACCACGCAAGCATCGGCATGCCGCCTTATGAAGCATTATACGACAGGAAGTACAGAACTCCACTGTGCTGGGATGAAGTCGGTGAACGTCAACTGTTAGGACCAGAACTGGTACAACAAACTGCTGAGGTTGTCAAACTCATCAGGACAAGATTGATAGTTGCTCAAGACAGACAGAAGAAATATGTTGATCAACACCGACAAGATCGTGAATTCAACGTAGGAAATTTCGTGTTCTTAAAAGTTTCTCCTTGAAAGGAAAAAATTCGTTTTGGTAAAAAGGGGAAGCTAAGCCCGAGGTTTATTGGACCCTTTGAAGTGCTGCAAAGAGTAGGAGAAGTGGCTTATGAGGTAGCTCTACCTCCAAAATTGGAAAACGTTCATAATATTTTTTATGTTTTGGTATTACGACCATATAAACCCGATTACATGCACGTGATCGAGTACGAGCCATTGCAGTTCGATAAAGACTTGTCTTATGAAGAGGTTCCTATCCAGATAGTTGACAGGAAAGAACAGGTGCTCAGGAATAAAGTTATACCTTCTGTGAAGGTGATATGGAGGAACCAAAATGCTGAAGAAGCTACGTGGAAACTCGAAGATAAAATGATGAAAGATTACCATGAGTTATTTGTTTAATCTATGTCTTCGATTCTGGGGACAGAATCTTTGTAAGTAGGGAAAAATGTGACGAATGATTTGTTTGAATTGTGATTCTGGGGACAGAATCTTTGTAAGGAGGGAAGGATGTAACAATCCAGAATTTTAATTGTAATTTTTAAATATTTATTGAATTATATAAATATTTAATGGATGTGTTTATCGTTGAATAAATACTTGTTTAATTTGAGTTGATTTGTTTGGTTATTTATTTGTTAAATAAATAATTAATGTGTTAAGAAAAGTAATTATTATGAGATAGTATTCTAATTTAATTATTAAGTTAGAGAGTTTATAAGGATTTCAATAGATTGTTATTAGAATTAATTAAATTAAGTATGAAAACTTAATTAAATAAAGTGTGACAAATGACTATATTATAAAGGAGTTATTAAAATAAATTAAAGAAGTTTAATTTAATTTTGCCAAACAAGGCTTAAATATATTAAGTCTTTAATTTTTAAAGAGTTTTGCCAAACGGAGCCTTATGGCTTTTGGATTTTTAAATTTTGAATTTTAATAATATAAATTAAATAAACAAAATATAAATAATATATCATAATTTTTCGTAACCGCTGATTTAATAAGGTCATTAGTAGCGTCGATTTTTTAGGCGTTTGTAAATCATGCGTTGGTTTTGATTTTTACGTAAAGAGTATTTGGTTTATTTGGCATAAGCCTAAGAAGAGAAAGGAGAAGAAATTTTCAGAGAAACCAGAGAGTAGAGAGAATTGAGAGGAGAGAAAAAGCTGAGTATTCCAAAGCAATCTTTTGAGTTTATCAAAGTTTACTACCGAGCAACAAAAGGTATGTTACATAACCTTAACATATATGTTTTACGCTATAATTTCTAAGTCTCTGTGTTTACGAATTTATTTGTAATATAAAGTTCTTTACAAACTTTACGTAAAACCATGTTTTTATAATTGGTTAGGAAATTATGTGTATTTGTAATTATAATGGTTATACTAGCATATATATATATATATATATATATATATATATATATATATATATATATATATGATTGTATGCTTAACATATAGATAAGATTGCATGCTAAATTAAGTCTGCAAGAAAAGAAATTAGTTTTACAGTGTGAACACATGTATGAACGTATTTTGTAGGATAACAAAATTAGTATTGGATTTTGAACTAATATGTGAAATTGAATCGTGGCTATGTTAATTAGTTTGTTAAGAATTACAGAGAACGTAGTTGAAAGGAATCAATTTGATGTATAATATGATTACAGTGTTCACTGTGTTAAGAAATATCAAAAATGGAGTTTTGTTGGTTTAAAAATAGTGATTTCAAGGATTTAAGTTTTCTGAATTTTGTTTAATTGTTTTAAATTAGTATATGTATGCTTGGTGAAGTTTACTTGTAACTTATGTAAGTTATATATTATAAATTGTTGTTAGAAATTAAGATACAACAACAAAGTTAGCTTTGTTCTGTTCTTCGTGCTTGGTTACGTAATTGGCCTCAAAGATCGGCACCAAAATTGATTATGACCCGGAGACTTTCTTGGCAAGTAAGCCTTGGGTTGTGATTGTGATGGCCATTTGCACTCACAAAGCGCCACAACGCTGTGTGGGTTGGCGATAAAGCCAGAAAATTATTTTCTTGTACACAAAAGTCTATAGTTGTTAGTGGAATGCAATATGATGATTGTTTAACATGTAAATTTGTTATTATGATATTATGGCACTATTAATGAGCATACAATTAACATTTAACGAGTGTTGTTATTATTTTAATCGATGTAACCTGATTATGTGATTAAACATCAAACCATACATGAAATAGATATGTATTATGAGTAGTGGCAAATTGTGTCCTAATGGCATATGATTAGGATATTGTGAATTGAATTGTTACGGTTTAACCTACAAGCAAGGTAAGTTTTCTATCTCCACACTTTCGTTGAGTTAGTTTATTTACGATTTTGCAAGTTCTCTAAATCTATTGTTTCATTGAGCAAATTATTATTTCTAATTCGATTACATTACACAAGTTTTCTAACTCTACACTTTTGTTGAGCTAGTTGATTATTACATTGTGCAAGTCTACTTATCCTATTTCAATTATATTGAGCAAGTTATTCTTGTTTTTAACTTGTTTCGTTAAGTAAATTTATCGTTCAAATTACTATTTAGGATGCATGCTCAATGCTCAATTATAAATAAGATCTTAACCTTAGCTTAACGTTGTTCAAGCAAGGTAGGTTATATTATTCAATATGTATGCTATTAGATTATTCCTAAAGCATGACCTTAATTTACAATGTCGATTCAGTTATGATTATTCCATAGCATAACGTTATTAATTTTATTCAACTAATCCTTAGTTGATGTTCGTTGAATTACAAATTACCTTGAAATGTATCCAAACCAAACTTACTTTGGTGCGGACTTGTACTCTAAATACTGAGATGAACAACCCTAATATTAGGGGATAATTTACGCTTAGCGTTGAAATGTTTGTACACAATACATTGTACGAAGGGCTGATCCTCCTAAGTACGAGGAGTCCCTATAGTCTTATGACTGTTAAAGTTTAAGTTGAAAGATTACTTATAACTATGAACATAGTTCGTGGTTTTATGACCCTCAGTTAAATATTTCATGATTCTAATTATCATTGATAAAGCATTTTGTTCAGTTTCATTGTGCCTATTATTTGGCAGTGGTTATAAAGTTTTATCTATTATCATTTCAAGTGAGCCTTGTTTGCTCACTCTTGCTTATATAAACCTTACAGCTAAAGTTGAGAAGGTCGATGTACCTAGCACCAGTAAAGGAAAGGGAAAGATGAACAATGATTGAAGACTTGTAATTATGTTGAAATTTTATTATCAGACTTTAGTTTGAAAGATTGTAATGAAGTTTAATTATTTTACGCATTTGAATGATTGTATTTAAAGGTTAGACAACCTGGGAGATTTTTATTTATGTAATCCTTTATGGGAAGGTTTATTATTCAATTTTATTTTGATTGGGTAGTTATATATGAATGTTTTTGATTAAGTGAACACCAAATCTTGAGAGAATGAAGTATCTAGATTTGGGGGTGTCACATGTAAGATGGAAAGAATAATGTAATTATCATTATTTGTAATGAACGAGGTTATAAGGTATTAGAACCTGAGAATTGAGAATGTATGTTGTTATATTTCACTATATAATGATGTATGTTTGGAAAGAAGTGGGACCGTGACGTACGGAATCCGGGTATGAAGATAGACCAGATTTCGGGCTGTTACAGTCATGCCGCTCATAACTAACAAGAATTAGCAAACAAACGAAGTCAACTTGTAAAAAAAAAATTCCTGTCAAAACGACGCCGTTTTGATACACAGACAAGGAAAGGAGTAGTGAGTCATTGGATCTCATTTTTAATGTGGTGTCAACCCTACAGTAAAATTCTCACAAGATGCTCACAAAAAAATTCTAGAGAATACGAATCCAAATATTTGTGGCGAAGTGCTACAAAAGGTCAATCACAGAATACCGAGACGTACATTCATCCTCCTGTTCTAGAGGCTATCTGGGATGATTTGTCTATAGACTTTCCCCAGATACATTTCTTTTAGGAGATAAAGAACAACACCTTCACTAAGTTGTGAAAAAAATAAATTTTGCAATTAGTACTTAATTTACGTAAATTAATTAAAATATAAATGAATTACTTCTTGTTTTTTAGCGAACCATTGAAACAGCTTTTAGTAAATTTATGTAATCTCAACTGAAAAGAAGAGTCGATTAGGCAATTTTAGTAATCCCGAACCACTTAAAACTCTGAACTTTTTCTTCTTTTTTTTTACTTTTTTTGAGTTATTATTTTTAATTGCATTACTGATTACCAACATAGTCTTTAAATTCATAATTATATTTACTAAATATAAATGAATTATATTAATTTTAAATTTAAAAATATATCTTAAATTGACTTATTGACTTCAAAAATTGAATAATAAGCAAGGGAGTATATAAATGTATTACATGTATAAATCAATTTTTATGGATCAGACTAATTTGAATTAAGATGGAAAACCGTTAACTAAATGGACCATTCGGTTCTTCAAATTTTAATTTGAAAAACCAAAATAGATAATTTGCTTAAGAAAACCATACATATATTTGTAATTTCATAGCAATTGATACCAGCATAATAAAGGGGTTAAATACACTTTTTCCACTCTCTTTCATTTCCTGGAATTCTACAAACGATCATTTGAATCGAAAGTTTTTACAGTAAGAACTCATTTGAACTATAATTTCTTTACAAAAATCTGAAAAACTGTCTACTCTGTTAAAATATTAACGGAAAATTTATGTGGCACATGTATGATAAGCTGACAAGGAGAGAGAATCTGAGTTGGATAATTAATTAAATTAAAATATACACAATTCAATAACAAATAATTAAACAAAATATAAATCAAACTAATATATATAACAAATATTTAAATTAATAATAAAATATATTAATTAAATTAATTAATAATAAATATTTTAATATATAATTTTTACAAATATATTTATATAAAATTAATGAATTCATATTTTTTTTAAATATTAACATAACAATCTAAATTAAACAAATATAATCTAACTTATTATAAACATAAATTTATTTTTATTGGTTTAAAATAAGGAGAATATTATTATAAATATTAATAATTAGTAATTTATTTATACTATTACTCAAATTATAGGTATAAGATTACAATTTATATATTTCTAATTTAGATTTAGTTCTTCCATTTTCATGTTCATCCATTTCCAGACTAGATTGGTTGTAGGGATTGAACGGCGGAGGAGGAAGTGTCAGAGGTAGAAAAAGAGTATAGCGTGGCGGTGGCGTGGTTGGAACGGTGGCATGGGTGAAACGGTGGCGGTGGAACGTGGTGGTTGTGATCGGAGAGGAAAGGAGGAAGAGGGCGCTGTGTTTGTCTGTGTAATATCCACTTGCTTGCCACCATTAACGAGTGTTGATATGTATTTCATCTTCCTCCTATTACTGATCTGTATATATTTCAGTTTTTTTTTATGGTAGATCTGATCGGATCTAATGGATAAATAAAAGTGGCTTGATGGATCTGATGAAATAAAAATGGCTTGATGGATAAATAAAGATCGGATCTGTATTTCAATTTTTTGATGGTAGATCTGATCGAAGGGGAAAGGAGGAAGAGGGCGGTAAGATCAGAAATCTTGCAGAAACTATAGATATTGTATATATTGCTAGTATATATGTTGGGGATAGAATGACCTCGTCTTCTGTGAGGAGCTTTATTATATAAGGGTCTATTGCAATTGCAGCAAAATCTTCACTGCGATTTCTATTTTTGCCTTGTAACTGTTTCAGATCTAATGAACGAGAACTGTGAACTGATCTGATCTGAAGATTCGTTTTAATTTCTTTTTTAACTTATCTTTTAATTTGTAATATACTAAAAATTTTAAAACTTACTTTTTAGCATATTTTTATTTTTTAATATTTCTTTTTTTTATATTTAAGCCTTGATTTCATAATATAAATAATAATATATTAATTTTCAAAAATAAAAATAATAATTAATTTTCAAAATTTTAGTTATTTTTTGAAGTTTGGATTTATTTTTATGAATTTTAGTTTTAAATTGGTGCTTATTATGAAAATATTTATGAATAATATTAAAGACATTACTCAAATTTAAAATTTATCCAAATTTCTCGTCATTTTAAATTAAAAGAAAATTACATATTTATGTGTAATTTATATAAGTTATTTAAAGTTGTACCATACTTAAAAAAAAGATTTTTTTGTATACTATAATACCAAAGTGTTACCATACCAAACAAATATTAATGATTAAAATAAATTTTAAATAATTATTTTAATTGTACTTTTATTTTGAATGGATTATTTTATTTTATTTATTTGATTTTGATTAATTTAACAATAAATTTATACAAGTTTCCATCTAGGCATGTCTCAAATAAAAATTGTCTGACATTTAGGTTTTCTCTCTCTTTCACGTGGCACCTCATATAACTTTTCAGTCCAAAGTCAAATAATTTAACAGAATTTATAAAGGTTTATAAATTTTTTGTAGTTCACTGACTCGATTGTAAAAAAATTCAGTTTAATAATACATTTGTAAACCGAGATCGAGCAAAGTGAAAAAAAATATATTTAACCCCATAATAAAATGTCAGATAAGGTCCTGAGAAACTAATTCTTCTTTCCAAAATACTCCCCCGATACCTCGTTTACAAAATATGAGATCTCTACAGGTACCAAAATATAAGATTAATATTAAAATTTTAAAAATCAATTTCAAATATATTTAAACTCCAAATTGACATAAATACATTTAAATTATGTTTATACAATTATAAAAATAATAAATTACCTAAAAGACACTTGCAATTATAAAATGTATTATTTTCAAAACTTAAATAAATCATTTTACTTTTAAATTTAAAAACATTTCAATTTGACTTTTAAAAAGTAACGATCTTAATGGTCTAATTTTTAATGAATTATTTTAATTTTGAATTTAAAATTATCTTACATTAACTTTTAAAAATCAACAACGATCTTATAATTTAGATTTAGAACAAAGATTGTATATATTTGGAGATGAACATCTTTCAAGATAAAACATTAAAACTGTTGCCTGACTAGTAACCTTTTATTTTTATAGTGACTAAAACCGGGAGTGCCCTGGACTGTTGTACCAGAAATGCCAAGATGAAGTAACTAACATTAACATGAACTTGAACCCAATTGTATGATGCATCAACAAGGAATATGAGCTCGTTTTGAATAGAACATTGTATGATTGGTTTACAATGACTTAAGAGTGCTTCCTCAGTAACTATCTTCTTCTGTGTCTGGCCTCCGAAGGTAGTAACGCAAGCAATTTATCAAAACCTGCATTTTCAAACAAGAAGCTGATGAAATGAAGCTCTAACATATTACCAAAAAAAACAAGTAGCTTAGAAAGAGGGGGCAGAGAAAAACAAATATACTCCTTGTAATTTTATTTTATTATTAAAGTGAATAAATTATATAAGGATTATTGGCGTAAATTTATAACAATGGCAGAAACTTGAATAACACATTAGTGGATTGACACGCTCCCACCACAATACAATAGGGATCTATGCAATTTGCTTCCAAGATACAACAAGCCTACCAAATCTGTGTGTAATTCGTGGCTTTGCACTAACAGAGAATTACCACCGAACACTTCGATCTCTCAAGTACAAGAGTAAGAACTATAGGGAGGAGAGGAGAATAAATTCAAGACTTGTTTGCTTGAATTTGGAATACATAATATTGAAATGTATGAAATGACTAACTTTAAGCACTATTTATAGATTTGGAGAAATTCTTTTGAAGGGACACGTCTTTCAGAACAAACTATTGCATTAATTGAATTAGTGAGAAGAGTTGAACCGCACAGAACAAAACATTGGAACTATTCACATAAGAGTTGCATCATTTGAAACAACCATTGCAACTATTCACACACTACATAATATTTAACCAATACAGCTATTCAATCTATAGTATTAAGATGATTTATTAAAAAAAAGATTAATCAAATATATTATTAAAATAATATCTAACAAGGATGACTTATAAAACTAGTGTTTTACACCAAATTTAGGAGAATATCAAAGGATTTGAATTATTGTAACAGATTATGTAATTATTATTTACCATAGTAAAACATTATTTAATATAGAAGACTCCTGAAACTAGTCTCTCTATATATACATGCTATGAGATCTAAGACACTATTATTATTTAAAGTAAAAGTAATAAAAGAGCATTTCTTTAACTGATTAGATTGAATCTAGATTGAATCTTTCTCCTTCTAGAGGCAGGCCTTGAGCAGCGTTTTTGCGCGCATTTTCCTCCAATTCAATATTACAGCATAATCACAGTGAATTTGAAATTCGTGATTTACTCCTAAATTTACCTACATGGCATGTTGTTATTGGATGGTGTAAAACACTAGTTTTACAGGCATCCTGATATAATTTATTCTATATTTAAAAATTGGAAAAATGGTGAAAGAGATCATATAGACTGCCACCTAAAGAGTTGTGTCTCAACTAATAACACCAAGACTTATATACTTTATTTATATTATACTGGCCAAGTAAGAGCACAGTCCCACCCTCTTCTTATTTCAGCTTAAGATGCGAGTAATAACTGTTCCTCATGTCCTTAGCACATACCAGCTATTATGAGTTATGACAATCAATTACTAACAAGATCAAAGATCAAAAAATTAATTAGATTTAAGAATATGGTGATAAAAGACCATGAGTAACTAATGATAAAGTAATATGTAACTAGTTACCTGAGACAAGGAACTGTTTAACGCTGCCCCTCGATAACTGACATGAAACTTATCTTTGGCTACCAAACCCTGTATCATAACAGAAACGAAGATGCAGATGATGATTTTCGAGAGAGAATGGAGAAAGAGATATGCATCTTAAGAGGTTGTTATATACATACATACATACATATATATATATAGAGAGAGAGAGAGAGAGAGAGGGGATGTACTTCCGTATCAATCTCTGCTGATTCCACATTGATATTAATATCAGCCATAATTTTAATGACTTCTAGTAGCAATCCAGGTCGATCTGCTGTCTCTATACAGAGCAAACTGAGACAAGCAAACAAAAAGGATTAATAAATAAATAATACTCCTAGAAGATTAATTGACTTTACAGTATGTCAAAATGAGTAAATTTAGTATTTTCTTCGAGTACTAGGCCATTTGAGGTAAAAATATAACTCTAGGAAACAAAGTATCTATTACAAAATTGTTGTAATACTTGAAAGTATTTCAAATCTTAGTCTTGTTAGATGCAAACCTCCTTTTAGGCCCATCATCCTTGACATGTATATGAGTTGCAATATCAACATCAAGCTGTCAACAATGCAACAAACGAGTTATAACTGGAAGGTCGGACATAGCTTAAACAACATATGTCATTAAAAGTTAACATCTGCTAACCGTTTTAATGTCATCTTCTGACTATTTTTAAATTTGATTCAGGGAAGCTATCCCTTATTCAAAGCATTGAGCATGGTAAAAGGATACTTGTATCCTTTCTTGCAAATGATTGAAAAGGTAGGTCATGGAAGGTGCAGCATATGGGAAACTGACAAAATCAAACTCAAGGTACTCCTTGGACCTTAAATGAGGCAAACAGTGGTTTATAAGAAAACACTCATATTGTATATCTAACTCTCCCTTCAGTTGGCCTTTAACTTGGCAGTTCGTAACGCTATGAGAAACAGTTGGAAGCAGCTATTAAACATAGTTCATGTGAGTTGTGCATATAATTGCGCAGTTTCTATAACCGCACTTGGTTGTATAATATATTATGTGGTTCAAGCACTTGAATTAATACAAGTTCAACTGTCAAACAAATAGTTGTCATGACGACGCCATGGTGACGACTAGGCATCCTGGTGCTAGAGAAGAACAAGGCAACGCCTTGGACGCCGAGCTGCCAAGGCTTACTCCTTGGTAGCTGGCCCAAGTTAAGAGATTAAATCATTTTGTACCCATGACTCATTATAACTCATAGACTACCTATATAGTGTAATTTTTATTATTTATTAGACTTGTAATGTGTGATGATTGTTGACTTGGTTGATCCTTTATTCTCTATGTAGTGTTTGTTAACTTGTTCTACTAGTTTTCAATGTTAAGTTTTTTATTTTGAATTTAAATTGTGAAGTATTCATATAATTGTGTTTTTAATTGTATTTCATAGTGTTAGTTATTATGTTTTGAGTTTTAATGTATATAAAATTTTATTGTCGAATATTCTTTTGAAGTAAAACAAATAATAAATAATGTATAAATTGTACATTGTTAACGACTTGTCACCATGGACGATTTATTGCGTAGAGGTGTCCTAGCGGTCAACTACCGTCGCGTCTCGCCGTGACAACTATGAACACAAACTCAAGAAACTTCTAGTGAGGCATGAGAGTACGAGGCATGTGATTGTTCAAACTGGGTGGAACACGCTAGATCTTGAAGAAGAGACATTCAATGGGAATAATTATTTTCGAGTAACTAGGACAAGCAGATGATCGAGGTATGATATTGTTCTTCGTTCTGATGAGCTACGTTGGGTCTGTAGCTGTCTGTGAGACAACAATTTCTTAAAGAGGGGTATTTGTAAAAGAAAAGGAGCATAGGAAGGTATGCCACTGTAGATTCTCATGCTAATAGGGGTGTAGGTTTCTGTTTGTGGCTGCTGTCCAGAAAGGGAGATCTCGTTTTGTTTTTTATACCTGAGAAATCAATGGCGAGAGAGGTTGGGAACCTATTATGGACAAATGGATGCCCAGTGGTGGGAATTTATAAGCTCAAACCTAGATTAACCTTAACTTAAGAGAATCAATGGAGGTTGGAATGGGTTTTAAGCAATCAGGAACTAAACAGTGGGTAGGTTTGTCCTACTATGAGTGTCACCAAAGAAGAAGAATCTGAAACTAATTTAGAATTAATAGTTGAACAGAGAGACTAAGGATTTGGGAGAAAAATAGAGATCAAGAGAATTAGGGTTTCTAAGAGAGTTGGATAAGAAGATAGATAAATATTAAGACAGACATTGAGAGAGAGAGAGAGAGAGAGAGAGAAGGATGAGAGAATGGTCTATGCCATTTCAATTCATAATATTCTTCTTTCTAAAAAATAACATTATAGATGCCTTCTATTTATAAAGCTACTAACCTAAAACAAAATGCTAAAGTGCATCATGGGTACAGTGTCACCCATGTGCTACATGCATAGTTGTCAAAATCTTAGGATACTATACATAGACAATTCGATACATATCGCATGGTGAATCTAAAATGACACTGTATCCTACGATTCAGTTACGATTCGATACGATTCTTACGAAACAATGCAATGCACGATACTTTTTAAAGTTAGCAAACCGACTTAAAAAAGTTTTTATGTAGAACCAAACGAGTAAAAACAAAACTTTTAAGCCTTCTTTTATTTCAAATGAAGAGGTTTTTTAATATAAAAATATTTTATATCGCTTGATGAGCCTTTAATCACTTTTTAGAGTTTTATATCTTCTTTAGAATGTCGCTCTATTTTTCTCACGTCACTTTCTATAAGCAGATACAAAAATCTCCACTTGTTAATTTAAATTATTCTCTTTTGTTTTGTATAGATAAAGGGTGAATCTGAATTTTCGTTTTCTCTTGTTACTCTATAAGATTACTAAAATAATATATAATAAATCAATTTAGAGTATTTTAGCTCTTATATAACTCTGTAAAATTTATTTTTAGTCTATAATAATATTTATTTTTATATATAGTCAAGCTAATATGCTTGATTGTCCAATAAATTGTGTTTTATATGTAAGTTTAAATATATATTAATACATTTTTCATTTTTTCATTTCCGTATTATACGATCCGATTCACGATACGATACATGAAACACAATATGGGTGTCTTCCATAAACGATATGATTCACGATTTGATAACTATGGCTAGATGTATTTGGTAAAAGTCTACTAACAAACAATAAAGTCCCTAGAATTACATTATTTTTACTAATGGCCCTTGGCCTTACATGGTCTTCCCCTAAAAAACATCCATGTAGCTTTGATTTTTAAGTGCCAAATCTTGACTCCATTGCGGTTAGTGTGGAGGCATGGGTTGTGGGCTACGTGCCAAACTGATCCACTATCAGAGGTTGATGGGCGAGCGGTGTGGCAGCTGGTCTTTCGAAGAAACTTTTCAAATAAAATCTAACTCAACAAAGAAAAAAATACCACAAAAGAAAGAAATGACACAAGCGCAAGGCAACATGTTGATGCTTGAGTTGGGATCTTTCATCATTATATTTCAATCTGTGATGTAAAAGGATTTGAGACACTCTACACTGCACACTAGATATAGTCAAGGTCCAAGGAGGAAGAAGAGTGGCAGTGTGGCACCTAAATCGTTGCATGTGAACAAACTAACTTACAATGAAAGATGAAAACAAATGAAAGCTCAACTGCTCATTTCTTATATGCCAACTGATATGGGAAGGGAGTGGCATATGCTTTATTTTAACATATTACCTTCTTTTCTGGAGCTTTTATGCCAAAAGCCTCGCCCATTGCTAGCAGCTCACTAGACTCCTATAAGTTAGCACAAATTAAAGAAAATGTAGGCATCAGCATAAACAATGTAAAGAACATGAAAAGCGAGGACGACCACAGAAAAGAAAAATAATATAGATGAGAATAAGAAAGACAAATATCTATGACGTAAGTCAGCAGCTCAGCAAACATACTGGATGATATTTTAAAAGGTTGTTGATAATGGTCAATCGAATTCTCTCCAACAGATCTGGATCTTCAACTTTGCGTCCAGTTGCTCTGACAAATTAATCAAGATTAACCCAAAAAAGCTGATACTATGCAACAAATATGGTATGTGCAGTATTTTAGATGAAAAAAGCCTACATCACGTTTCACCAGCAGAATTCATTAAATTCTTCTATAGAGAATTGAGAGAGTAAAATTTAATCCTCAACCGCAATTGATTTGACTGCTCAGATATTGTCATGATCTTGTTCTGATTTCAGGATCATCATAAGGAAATTCATTTACTGAAAATACAACATATTACTTATAACCCTTATCTGATGTAAATTCAATTTTCTTTCACTCAAAAATAACGACAAGTTTATTAGTTATTACTACCATTGCACTTTTGTTTCTACTTTTACTAGTTATTGACTTATCATTTGCATATAAATAATGAGTCACGCTGATTTATCAGTTTGGATGAAACTTAAATATTAAAAAACATGAAACTAAAAAATGAAGTTGACTTTGAAGTTCTAACGACTGAAGTAAAATGAAATCATACATATTCAGGTTTTAATTGACATGAGGTAAAGATAACTGATTTTCACAATTCTAGAAGACCAAGAACATAGTAAGAAACAACAACAGTCCTTCAGGACCAACTATCCTGTTGGTACAATTTGAAATGTATGAATTTGTAAGCAATATAAGACATTGAAGCTTTATATAACTAGATGTAGATTCTTATCATTCTTTTAAGTTAAATCGACATAAATTATTATCTTTTGTTAGAGAGGATTCTAAAATAATGATTATTGGAGCGATTTGATTTCCTTTTCATGTATAGTTTTAGCTTATATAAAGGCTCTCTTATATACATTCTAAACAATGAAATAATTTTGTCTTTTAGCTTTCACATTCCTAGGTCTTTCTTCGTTATCTATTTTTATTTTTTTTTTATCTTCTTCTCCCCAAAAAAAAGAGGGGTGTTTTTTGTAGTGAACAGTAAAATTACTTTCACCGTGAACAATAACATTATTATTACTTTTTCAACTCATCTGTTTGATGAGAAGAAAAGGAAATATATTCGATATAAAAAAGGAGAAAAAGTCATTCTATTATGTGCCCGAATAAAACTCTGTTTCAGTTCCAAGTGCCACTGTTTGTTCCAATGTTGCATCACCTTTTCAAGTCTACTCATCGTTCAAAGTTGCGGTAGGGGCTTAGGTTTCAAAAGAGCTTTATTGGCTCATTTGGATTTTGGTATCGGGCAATACGCACCATTACAGTTAGGAGCTTCATAATTTATAATAAATTTATGAACAAAATTCTAAATAATAAGAACAACAAAATGAATCAATTAGATAAACACAAAAATATCATCTAATATACGTAGCATTGTCCAAATAATAATACATGCAGACTTGTCTAATGCTATATTGCATAATAATTGAACATTAAATTTTTAAGACACTCTAAAAAGTACATAGACACAATAAAAGAAGCTAAATAGCTATAAATCAATCCTCATCCTACCTTTCCTCTACATGATCATCCTCTTCTTGTTCCTCAATAATAGTTATTATTTTTTAATAAGTTTGTAAGTAGTTACGTACATATACATAATTAAATATTATTGTGTATTATTTTTTAATTTTTTTTAATAAAAGAAGAAATTTTATTAATAGAAAAGAAAGGATACAATAAAAGGTGAAACAAGAAGTCCACCCTCAACGGACTAAAAACAAAAATAAAAAAGAAGACTTAAAAAATGCAGCCCTCCAATCTCTACACAAATCAATCACAGAGATACCTCTAAAGACCTCCACAGAAGAAGCCCATAGAGAAGCAAGGAAAAGAATCTCATCATTCAACGGCTTAAAAGAAGAGCAACTTCCTCTAAACAGTATAGCATTACGCTCTTTCTAAATTCCTCATAAAATGGGAAAATAATGCACACTTCTATAAAATTTTGACATCCTTCTTTTATCCAAATCCTCAAAAAATGAACTAGCAACATATCGTTCACTAAACCAGGACACGCCCATAATGAGTGAGTTTTATACTTATAATTTGAGTACTTTTGACTTGATGATTTGTGAGTTTTCGAGTATTTTCTGTTCCTGTTTATGTTCTTTTGTGTTTTTTTTTGTAGGAAATGAAGTTGGAAGCCATTTAATTGCATTTTAGCTAAATTGGAGCTTTTAGGTTGCATTTTAATTAAATTGGAGAAGCATTGCAATTTTCAGCTTTTAGGCAAGTTGACCTTCGGAGCTTCAATTGAGGTTTGGACTGTGTTTGAGTTTCGGAATGTGAAAATGGTCTTAATGATGTTGTAGAGGACGTCTCAAGCTTTTCATAAAGGTATGGTGGTCAAAAATCCGAGTTCGTTTGGGTCTCCAAATAGTGTGTCAAAGTACAGTTAATTGGAGTTGGATTCATGTTCAAACGTCTTCTGGTAAAATGGTCATAACTTGATATCCGAGAGGAGTTACGGGACGAACCACCTGTCAAATTGAAGAGGACGAAATTTTCTACAATCTAGTGCACAGAGCCGAGGCGCTAGCTAGAGCGCTGGGGCGCTGGTCAGCAGAGAGGGTTGGACAGGTTTGTGGATTGCAAAGGAAAGAAGGTTGATTTCTATTCTGATTAGTATTTGGTTAAGAGATTTGACTTATAACCTATAAATACATGATGTGAGGCATAGAATAGAGAGATACTCCATTAGATTTAGGATTCAAAACCCTAGTTTGATATTCAAATTTGGAGATTTGAAGCAATTAGCTAGCACGAAAGAAGGGAAGGAGTCTGAAGGAGACACTCAAGGATTTCGTCTACAAATTCTATTCTCTTCCTTATCTTTTACTTTGTATTTTGAATGCTTTATCAATTGTGGATTATGGATTTTAATTCAATCATGAACTAATTTCTATTTGAGATTACAATGGATCTTATTGCGTAGCTTTTATTGATATACTTCCTTCTTAGTTTTGTAAATTATTATGGGATTGTCTATTATGATTTGTGCATAATTGTTTAATTGTTTGATCAACAATTACCGTGATAATTTATATGAATTCGGGAGATGAAGTATAGATTTAGATCTGATCATAATAGCATGTGATTGTGTTTTCTGCATGACGATGGAATTCATGATTTGTGTTTAGGATAAGGATATACCTTTACGCCGCATGTAATCTGATAGGGAACTTGTGCTTTAAATCCTTTTTAATTGTAATTCACATAGGAATATAGTGAATTAGTTAACTAGGGAATTCACCTTAATTCTATCATATGTGGATTTAAGTTGATTTGTTTATAATTTATCGGGAGATGGTCATAAATATTGAAGTGTTCTTGATTAACAATTCAAAATAGTTAGCATAATTTAACAGGAAATGCATTGGTCTAAGTGAAACAATAAGTGAAATTGTAATCTTAAGTCTTCATTATCTGGTTTCAATCTAGTGGTATTTAGAATTAGTTTAATTTAAAATTTTAATTTCATAAATTCACAATCTTAAATCCATTGTTTAAATAAAATTAATTTGGTTAAGGGTTAGTATTTGATAATTTTTATTAAATAATTCCTCGTGGGAACGATACTTTTATCACTTTATTACTTGTTGACCATGCATACTTGTATGTATGTTTTAATTGCGAAATAGACAAATAAGTTTTTGGCACTGCTGCCAGGGATTTAATTTAATAATTTTTTCCAATATTAATTTCAATCAAATTAGTCTTAATTTAAAATTTTTTTTTTTGAATTCTCTTCCTATTTTACTCTTTTTTCAGGCACTAACTATCAGTGGCCGTATACGAGAATGACTCAGCCAAGGGAAACATGGATTGATAGACTTGAAGCACTTTCTGCATTATCAGCACAGCTTGAGACATCAACAATTATGCCTATCTCAACAACTACTATCAAGATTGGGGGTATCACCCATATTTTTCATGGAGCCATAATAGTCAAGTCCAAACCTTTGCTCCAAGCCAATCATACATTCCAGAATTTCAGGATCCAATCCCTCCACACGAAGAAGAAAGGTAACCGAGTTTAGAGGAGGTCTTGGCGAAATTCATTACAGTTTCATAAAAGAGAATGAACGATCAAGATAAGTTGTTGAACCAAGTAGATTTGAATGTGAAAAGTCGGGCAGAATCAATTAGAAACCTTGAGAACCAGATAGGACAACTTTTTAACACCATCAACAATCGTCCTCACGGTGAATTGTCAAACTACATGGTTTCCGAGACTTATGGATTGCCCAAACCAAAGCTACAACCAGATGAGCTAAAAGATGTCTATATTGAAAGAGAGGAGACAAGTGGGGATCAGAAAAAGAAGGTCGGAGAATATCTAGCTTTGAGTTCCAACGAAGATGAGCCGAATTTGTTAGTGCGCCATGTGCCTTCTCCAATGAAGCTTGAGAATCCGGACAGTTTTGCAATACTGTGCCCAATTGGTAGTCAGGTCGTCAGCAAAGCTTTATGTGACATGAGAGCTAGTGCAACTTTAGAGCCATGGTAGGGAAGATAGATGAAGAGCCAGTTGTGTTTGAAAAGTTGCATTGTCATAATTTGTTCACAGACACAATTGGGACAACGCCTAGCTACTTGAAGGTTTTAAAGGAGAATCTATCTAACAAGAGCATGTTAGGTGACTTTCAATCAATGGCCCTTTCAATTGGGAATCTCTTAAAAGATACATTGCTACTGATGGATGGAGGATTCCTCAATTTTCAAAAGGGAATTGGATAGAAGACATTCAAGAAGTCAGACTGAGACTATAAAACAAGCGCTTTTTGGGAGGCAACTCAAGTTCAATTTTTAGTTTTTATTTTTATTTATTTTATTAGGTTTTAAATTAGTAAATTTGTATTGATTTAGGACTTAATAAAATTGTTTCTATTGTGGGTTTACAGGTTATTCAAGTCAAATTCAAATTTGGTGCCCAATTTGTTCCAATAATGCTTAGCCTACTCTCCAAACTTAGCATACAATGAGGAAGATGCTATATTTTCATGAAAGTTTTCTGCTTTACTTTTTCCTATTTCAGCCATTGAGGACAATGTCTAGTTTATGTTTGGGGGTATTTTAGTGTCATGTGGCATATAGTTAGTTATTTACATGGTAGTTCTTTGTTTTTATGTGTTAGGATTGTGTTGCATTTAGTTTGCATCATACATGGTATTTATTTGCATATTCATATTTGTAGCATTAGAATGTGTGCATGTAGTATTGTTGCATTTGCATGAATCTGTGTGATGAGTTGGTTTGTTCTTGACTTGGCCAATGATGAGATTGGTAGTTCACGATTAAATTGAACATAATTGAGAATTGGTGCTTAACTTTAAATTGAGTCATGATGGTAATCTACGTTTGTCAGAAGCTTGTGTAACTGGATTAGCACATAGATTTGCTTGTTTTGACGGATTTGGATCAAATGAGTTCATAACTATCTTCTGGGGGGAAATTGAAGTTCAAATGTTAATGACATTTGTAAATGTTAACAAGAAGGCTAGAAGGAACTAAAAAAACAAGTTTTGGGAAATTTGTGAAGTATAGTTATATATAAAAAAAAGAAAAAAAAATTAAGAAAAAAGGAAAAAAATTTATATATGCATTATTGTATTGACTTGTTTGGTTATGTGACCTTTACTACTCGAACGAGTAAGGCCTAGGGGATGTCTCTATACCCAGCGCCCTAAAATCATCTGGTTTGGGAGTCTTTGGTCGAAAGTTCGCTAAATGGGTAGTTCTGAAAAGCCTAAGGGAATCAGACATTGCACAGTCAAGTGTTAGCACGGGATGGAGCGTAACACGCACTCGTGAAGAAATGAAGTAGAAATAAACTTCATAGGGACCCCAATGCTTAGTAAATATGTGATTGTGGCTGGAATTGTTGTGTTTACGGAAATAGTTGTTTTGAATGGTGAATTTTGCCTCGTAAGAAGTAAATTATGAAATCCAGTTTGATCTGTAGTTGGTTGGAGCTAGTAAACAATCGCACACACACTGCATGGGTAATGATGGGTTTAGATTGCCGGATTGATTCCAAGTTTGCATTGATGGGATGCTCTGTTTGCATTTCTTGAGGATATCTCTGAGGCATGTGTTGAAACTCATACTGCTTTGTTGCAAAATTTATAGGATTGTAGAGTATAGTTCACATGTGCATCATGTTTGGTTTTGTTATGCAAAACATTGGTTTGTTTTACTCGAGGACAAGCAAAGATTAAAGTTTGGGGGCATTTGATGAGTGAGTTATATACTTATAATTTGAGTACTTTTGACTTGATGATTTGTGAGTTTTTGAGTATTTTTTGTTCCTGTTTATGTTCTTTTGTGTTTTTTGTAGGAAATGAAGTTGGAAGCCATTTGGTTGCATTTTAGCTAAATTGGAGCTTTTAGGTTGCATTTTAGTCAAATTGGAGAAGCATTGCAATTTTCAGCTTTCAGGCAAGTTGACCTTCGGAACTTCAATTGAGGTTTGGACTGTGTTTGAGTTTCGAAATGTGAAAATGGTCTTAATAATGTTGTAGAGGACGTCTCAAGCTTTTAAGAAAGGTATGGTGGTCAAAAAATCCGAATTTGTTTGGGTCTCCAAATAGTGCGTCAAAGTACAATTAGTTGGAGTTGGATTCATGTTCGAACGTCTTTTGGTAAAATGGTCATAACTTGAGATCCGGGAGGAGTTACGAGACGAGCCACCTGTCAAATCGAAGAGGACGAAATTTTCTACAATCTAGTGCACGGAGCCAGGGCGCTGGTCAGCAGAAAGGGTTGGACGGGTTTGTGGATTGCAAAGGAAAGAAGGTAGATTTCTATTCTAATTAGGATTTGGTTAAGGGATTTGACTTATAACCTATAAATACATGATGTGAGGCATAGAATAGAGAAAGACTCCATTAGATTTAGGAATCAAAACCCTAGTTTGATATTCAGACTTGGGGATTTGAAGCAATTGACTAGCACGAAGGATTCAGGGCAGGAGCTGAAGGAGACACTCAAGGATTTCGTCTACAAATTCTATTCTCTTCCTTATCTTTTACTTTGTATTTTGAATGCTTTATCAATTGTGGATTATGGATTTTAATTCAATCATGAACTAATTTCTATTTAAGATTACAATGGATCTTATTGCGTAGCTTTTATTGATATACTTCCTTGTTAGTTTTGTTAATTATTATGGGATTGTCTATTATGATTTGTGCATAATTGTTTAATTGTTTGATCAACAATTACCGTGATAATTTATATAATTTGGGAGATGAAGTATAGATTTAGATCTGATCATAATAGCATGTGATTGTGTTTTCTGCATGACGATGGAATTCATGACTTGTGTTTAGGATAGGAATATACTTTTACGCCGCATGTAATCTGATAGGGAACTTGTGCTTTAAATCCTTTTTAATTGAAATTCACATAGGAATATAGTGAATTAGTTAACTAGGGTGTTCACCTTAATTCTATCATCTGTGGATTTAAGTTGATTTGTTTATGATATATCGGGAGATGGGCATAAATATTGAAGTGTTCTTGATTAACAATTCAAAATAGTTAGCGTAATTTAACAGGAAGTGTGTTGGTCTAAGTGAAACAATAAGTGAAATTGTAATCTTAAGTCTTCATTATCTGGTTTCAATCTAGTGATACTTAGAATTAGTTTAATTAAAAAATTTAATGTCATAAATTCACAATCTTAAATCCATTGTTTAAATAAAATTAATTTAGTTAAAGGTTAGTACTTGGTAATTTTTATTAAATAATTCCTCGTGGAAACGATACTTTTCTAATCACTTTATTACTTGTTGACCGTGTAAACTTGCATGTATGTTTTGATTGTGAAATTGACCAACAGCCCACCCCTCTCCTAACACTCCAAAGAGACCTCCACAAACCCGAAACAACAGGACAATGCAAAAATAAATGAGCATGAGTCTCATTACTCTGCCTACACATTAAATAAATATTCGGAGATAGAATTTTGTAAGACCTGCGATTTTGATAGAGAACATTAGTATGATCGTCCTATACTAAAAAATCATATCAATTATCTTTGTAAAACCAGAGGCCACACAAAAGTCTCGACTTTGAAAGGACTTTAGCTTTTCAAATATACAAAGCCAAAGGAAATGGATTAGGAACAATAGATCAAGCCAAAAAAAGAAGCAGACTCTTACAAGAAAAAGAATCAGTTAGATCTAAACCAGTTATTATTATTATTATTATAGACCGAGTGAAAAAAGAGAAGTAACTCTTGCACCAGAAAAAAAAAACAAATGGATCTAAAGTCCATATTACTGTGTATTACTATTATTATTATTTGATTAGTAAATATATATTATCTATTAATATTATTATTACACTCTTTGTTACACTGTTATTTCTCCTTTATCCATTACGCCGCTATTTCTTCATGTTATGCCGTTATTTCCACTGTTCTAAAAATCCCGCGCTAGCGCTCACTTTATGGCGCCTCACTTAGCGCTTAGCCCCCAGTAACTTCACTCAGGCTAAGGCGACAAAAAATCCCTCCAGAAAATTAGGTGGGGCCTAAGCGGGGTCTATGCAAAGAGATTTTTTTTATTTTAATAACTAACAAAACCAAATCTTGATATATTTATTTTTTTAATGATTTATCATATTCATAATACAGGTTGTAGCATATCGAATCATAAGTGAACAATATCAAGTCAAAATGGATAATTTTATTATAGTTGTAATTTTTTGAACTTGAACCAACTTCAAATTATATAAATGATGATACATTTGTAATATTTAGTTTAATTCAATATAATTCTTAAATTTATGTTTAGTTTCTTAAGTTTTAATATGGAATTAAATTTTTGAAATTTGAAATTTTATTATTTAATAGCAATCTTGTTTATAAATTTATAAATAAAACTAATACGTTAAAAATATGTTTGAATTTTGAACAATTGCACGTTTGTTTTTGAACTTTGACATTAGCAGCAATATGGACGTGTTTGAACTTTAAGCAAAGACCTTTATTATCTTTATTATAGATTGTTTTGCTTTATATTATTGTTTTGTTTGGATAAATGTAAGTTAAAATATTAAAATTGACTTAAAATAAAAAAATCCGCTAGGCCCCAAGCGCTAGGCCCCCTTAGCCTCACTTTAGCGCCTTTTAGAACATTGGTTATTTCTTTCTGTTATGTTGTCTTTTCTCCTTGCTACGACAAAATTCAACTTATACACAACCTTTACATTGATAATTCTTGAAATTACAATTTGTGTATCTTATAGGAGCGATGAGTAAAGCAACCAAACTTGGATAGTCTTAAGGCTCGCTTAGTTGCAAAAAGGTATGCTCAGAATAATGGTGTTAACTATTTTTGAGACTTTCTCTTCTCTTGCCAAAATGTGCCATGTTAGCTTGTTGATATCTATGGCAGCTTCTCACTACTAATCCTTGCATCAGCTGTCAAGAATATTTTTCTTCATGGTGATCTCAACGAAGCTGTGTATATGAAGCAACCTCCTAGTTTTATTGCTTAAGGGGAACAGGATTGGTTTGTCAGTTGTGGTTTGGTAAATTAAAAAGCGTAGTTTTAAAGATTGGGCTATTGAGGTGTAATAGCAATATCTATGTTTTATCGTGAGAGTACTGATGGGAGAATTTTGTTGGTTGAGCATGTAGATGGAGATAATAGGCAGGAAATTAGCAACATGAAATCCTTTTTAATGCAGAAGTTCGAAACTAAGTATTTGGGAAGGCCGAAACATTTTTTGGTCATTGAAGTAGCTCATTCTAGCAAATATATTTTTCTATCTCAGAGGAAATATGTGGTAGACTTGCTAGAAGAAACATGTCTGCTTGGATCAATGCCGGTTCATACATCCATGTATACAAGTCAAAAGTTAACAACAACGGGGGAGATCAAAGCTTTAGGGACTACTAGAATCATCTATACTTGTAACAAGCTGAGCATGAGTGATATACATGCTTGAGCTTGAGGGGAAGTTTAAGAATATCATGATTAGTAGGGTTGTTAGAGAGGATTTCCAGAATCACAATTATTGAAGTGAGTAGTGCAGTTAGGATTATCATTGATCACATACAGATTTGATTAATTGATTTCCTTTCCATCTATAGCTTTAGCTTTAGCCTATATAAGCTATCTTATGTACATTCTAAAAGAATAGAATAATATTGTCTTCTAGCTTGCACATCTCTATATCTAGAAGTCCTTTGTCAGCATTCCAAAGGGAATAATATTGTACTACATTGTCTTTTGTCAACTTGCTGCTTATATCTCTATTCCCTTCCAAATTTTGAGAGCTAGAAAGAAACCAACTAAAAGATCCAATGAAGAGCGAAGTGTATCAGAAGGAATGGTTATCACTACCTCCAGGTTTCATGGTAGAAATCACCGTGTCACTAATATCATAAAACAAGACTGCATGTGTTGTAAACATAATATAAATACTGTTAAATCCATTAAGTCGTTATAGTTCCTATAGCTACAGTTTTCAGTCGCTATACATCTACAAGCGACACACTATTTAACAAATAATTAATAATTCTAAATAGCTTTCGGCCACTAAACAAAGAATAAATACATCATCAATATATAAGTGGCAAAATAAGCTTTGGTGGATCAAACATCCAAGTTGCCAAGCCACTCAAAAGCTCTGAAAAGGTTCCAAAAAGTTCATCCACTTATATGGCACTTTATAATTACCATAGAGAAGAGAATGCTAGAAGGTTTACTCACAATTGTGTGATTAAAAATTTTGTTTGTGTGACTGAACCCTCTGTGGTAACAGTACCCTTTGCCACATCCAAGCCTAGATCTTTTAGAGACTTCATCTGCACTAGCAAACAAGCCAAAGCAATTAGACTCGCCACAGTGAAGATGAGAAAAATCAGTTAAGCACCAGGACCCCCAAAATAACAGCATTCAGGGAATGAAGTCACACAAGTATTGAGACTGAGCAAGAATGTGAATCACCAAGTAATCTATATTTCTCCATTATTTTTGCAAAATGTCTTCAATGAGCATCTAAGTTCTCTTTTAAGAACATAAATCACATTAATTTGCCCAAACTCCAAAGCTAACACTTAAAAAGCGGCTTATACGTGAATCACTTCAACAGCAACATAGAAGTTTTGAGAGAACCCAGAGAAGTCGAAACAAAAACAATTTGATAAGTACAAAGATAATCACTTGGAGAAACATTTGTCCAAAATGCTAACATATTACCTCCACAGTACATGCAAGAAAACTCAGTTGGATTCCATGTAAAAACATAATGATTCTAAGGGTCATTAAGGCCTTGAGCTTCCATTTATAAGAGAAGAAAGGTTATCTATTAAGAAAAAGTCATGTATTTCCTCTAGAATAATAACATATGCGGATGGTGAACCCAAAGTTTCTATATTCACTTAACCGTGTCAATGAGAGCACCGAGGCGATCTCCAAAGCTAACTTGCACCATTGTAGCATCCAAGTCTGAATCTTGATCAATTAGAACAATAGGCATTGGAACATAATCATCATCCAGCTCAGACTTCTGAAATGAAAATACACTATTACAATCACTAAACAATAGGTAAAATTATATGCACCATACTGTGAGCAAAGTATGAATAATAGTTACAGCAGGCAGAATAATTCATTAGCAGATACTTTGTGAAATTGGATCCCGGTAGCAACAAAGTTATATTACTTAGCAAAATAAGATATATCTTTAGTAAATATCATCTCCTTACCTAAATAAACACAGATTGTTCCAAAAACCACTTCAAGGAGAATAAATTATTTCTATAACCTTCTCTCATTGTCCCAAGAAATTCTCACCCGTTAAAATAAATAATTTGATATGATATAAAATAATAGTAAGAAATGACTTTTTTAATCCATGTGCAAAAACCCCCATTACCTTATTTAATTCTTAAAATAGGGAAGTTGTACCAGAGACCAGAGACAATCTGATCTGCTAGCATCAAAGTTTCACAATACGTAGTAGGGGTTATACGGAAGAATGACCCCATTAATATTGTTCATTGCATCTTTTGACCCCAAAAAAAGGCGCATGGAAAAATTCTGTTAGGATAATATCAACTGCGATTTGTACAAAGCATAAAGGGCACAGAGGATTAAAAGCCAGATAGAAGCAAAAAAAGTAAAACACTCAAATTTATGGAGAAGCAGCAGTTAGAAAACTGTTTTATTACAGAAGATAATAAAATCATAAGCCTATCCATCTATCCAAGTCTATGGTTGATCTTCTTTCTTTTTACACTCGTTAGCTTGTTATTAATGTGAGTATTTATCACATGCACGTTGAATTTGCTGAGAAAGGTGTTTGAACTTTATATTAGAAAGTAAATAGCGTTGAGCACCACAGTTGTACATAAACAATATTTTTATATAAAAATTAAAAAAAAATGGTGAGAGAAAAAACAGAGAAGAAGGAAAGCCGATACAACGTCGAGAAAGTCATACGCAAGTTGTCCAAAAGCTGCACAAGGAGACTCCTTCAGAATCTGAGCGAGTGACTTTGTGTCTGGCACCAAGTCGTGCGCACACCTTGCCTCTTCCCTTGTTCCCCACCGACTAGACAACTTGACAACCATGTTGAACACAGATAACCAAGAGGTAGAAGAGTAAATTGTTTAATCAAAGAAATATTATCGTCATACTTATAAGAATCAGAACTCTTTTAAAGCTTCTTGACGCAGCCAAGAATGTGAGAGGGCGAGAATTTACTTTGATCCATCATCAAACGTTGGTTTCTTAGAGGAAAACAAAGGGAAGACATCAAAGATGTAAAATTGAATAAAAACCTTGAAGTTCTTGGAAGAACTCAAAAGACAAAGACTATCTTTTAATTAATCATCAAAAATCCAATACAATGTTGTCACTATGGCTATTGATTAAAAGAAAGATACTAAAAACCATCTACTTACTCTAATCCCATGCACCTAACTTAACAAATAATAATACAAAAAAGACTTTTCAGCTCCTAAATAATATAACACGAAAAGTAACAGTATTGCACTTGCACCGGAATTCTAGAGAATTGCGACAACAGGAACATATATCCATTTTCTTTCACTTGTCGATGTCTCAAGTAAGATGACTAGCGGACAAGAGGAGGTTGCTTATTAGATTGTTGGGTGTATGACGCGGGGTGAGAGGATTTGAAAGCGTCTCACCTTCATCTCGCGGATGATACTGTTCTTGTTCTAACTTAGAATTTGCAACAAGTTAAGATCGTGTTATCTCTAAAACTTTAGTGTGTTTTGGGTTGAAGGTTAATTTTCCATATAAAAGGGGGTATTTTCCTTAAATCACTTTGAGATTTGGTGATATGTGATTTTCATGGAATTTCTACCCTGGAGCTTCACCAGAATCCAGAATTGGCAGATAGTCTTCCACCAAGGACTTCATATTTAGTTTCACTGGCTTTAGTTTATTAGTAGGACCTCTTATGTTCCTTTGCTTTGTACTCAAATTATTTTCTATCTCCAATTATCTAAACAAATTAAGGAACTGGCCATGATGGAGATTTTATTGCAAGCTAGAAACACAATCTTAAGCAGTAGAGTGAATAATGACAAGATAAAAATTTGAAAAGAAAGTATACATAAAAGATAACATATACTGATCAGAAAAACAAAACCAAGTTTCTTAAACTGGAGATATGATTTTCAGCATTGAAAAATATGCTAAGAGCCTAAGACACTTTGGATGATTTTCTTTTTAGGTGAATGTTTATGACGTAAAGTAAATAATGTGGTTGAAATTCTATTAAACAATTCAATAAAGAGAGCTTAGAATTTATTTCATCTGATCCATATCTCTTTACAGATTAGTAAAAGTATGTGGTTGTTAGCAAAAAACATGTGTGTCTTCCAATTCTAAAATTGAGATACAATAAACACATTTGCTATTGTACTGCAGCTTGTTTGCTAATATATCACTGGGAATCATAGAACCAATAATGAACAACTTTGTTAGACTTGTCTAACAAGTGGTTAAAAGTAAAAACTCACAAGATGATGTACCAAAAAATATATATATATTATATACATACACACACATGCACTCATGCACACGCAGCATGCAGACACAAGACGTCAAGACTCACACACATATATTCTTAGTCACGCCACACAATATTCTTAGAAGGGAAAGCGATTGAGGAAGAAGAGGGCTTTAGAGACCCACCTTTCTAAAGGTTATTTGGAAGGAAAGGTTATACGATCTCTGGGAACAGGGAGTGTACAATTTCAGTTTTGGCATGTTATGTTTTCTGATTAAACAAGAAGTTTTATTAGAATACAGAGTACAAGAGAAAAGAGAAGGATACCATGTTATGCTTTGGCATGGTATGTTGATCTAATTCATTTTTAAATCCACTAGGTGTATCCAGGTACAGTGTCTTTCGTTTAATTTTAACTTTTGTGTTCTCTTGATTTGATGGAACGTTCTATAAGAATCTGGGTGTATGTTAGCTGTAGAATAGCTGGTAATTTCAGGGTACAATGTGTTTTTTATAATTAAGGTCAGTGGCAGATACATCTGGGATTTTTCTGTCAAACGTTCTCTTTTATCTAACTTATGCATTTTAACGCATGTCCATATATATACATGGAACTCGCCTTTCTGGTTTTTGGCGGCTTTTACTGTTATGAATTACTTATCAAAAAAGTATAATTTTTTCCATCCTATAATGAGAGCCCAATGGTAAGATTACACCGTACTTAAATCTAATGAACTTTGGGCATTGACTTTTAAAGGACTTTCAGTTTGGATGAGGTGGTATAATTCTTCCCATTGTACTTTTTAGGTTGGATTCTTGTCCTACCCTCTCGTTTCTCTCTCTTGTGAATATGTTTGTTTTTTTCTCTTTTTTTTGTAACTTATGTCTGTACATATATTTATAAAATAAATGCCCTAACAAACAAGTTTTCAAACACAAAGATGAATGAGGAAGGCATACTCTATTTCAAAACTCCCTTTGCCACCAACTCCCCACCCCCCCCCCCCCCCAAAAAAAAAAATAATAATAAATAAATTAAATAAATAAATAAAGAACAGAAGGATAACAAAGATAAAGAAAGCCACTTTCCCATTCTGCAAAATAATCGTTATGATAGAATTCACACAAATTATTTAAATCATTGAACGTTATTTAGGGAATGGGATAAATAAAAATATGTAATGGCAACCTGAAATCTCAAGTTCCTTGTAGTAAATTATTGCTATAGCCTATAGAAAACAGTTTAAGATGATCACAAGAGGACGCGGATGTAGGTAAAGTACAGGAAACATATACTCTTTTGGTTTTGCAAGTTCAATCTTGAGAAGAGACGAAGAAAACAATTTAGTAAAATAAGTGCAAACATGATTGAGCTAGTTCTTGAGGGAAAGCAATCATCATGCCATTGCCCATAACCATAAATTCTCCCAAGAACAATTTACTACAGAGAAACACCAGCAGAAGCTCAGAGTGAATGGAGTAGATTGGAGATGAAGAGCAGTCATATGGAACTACAGTAAGCACTGAAAAAACAAAGGGAAAATTTATGCTACATGATTAATTGTTACTGAATAAAAAAGAAAAAATAAAAATAAATTAGAATCTAATTCCAGAGAATTAGGATTTTAGCATAAGCCTTGGTTCTTTAGCTGGTCTTAAGGTTTCATTCATTTACTCCTCTAATATGTAAAGCATTACAATGGGATGTGTGTAACCTGTATGGGGATTCTTTTGAATATACGTTATTTTATTTACATATACATAATCAACATATGAATCATAAAATTTGAGAAAATTAACTCATTAATAAGAAAGTTGTAAGCTTTGTCATTCAGTTTGAGATCTAGCAGTGCTTGGAATAACAATAACTGCATGGTGACATGGAGCAATGTATTTGTTGTACTGTTTTAGGACCATAGTTGTCACGGCGCCTCGGCGAGTCATGGCGGTAGCTGACTGCCAGGACGCCTTACGCCTAGGCGATAAGTCGCCCACCATGGAGTTCGTATAGCGACAAGTCGTTCACAGTGTACAATTTATACATTATTTATTTTTCTTTAAAAGTACATTGAACGATAAAATTTAATATACATTAACACTCAAAACATATTTACTAACAATAATATTTCTTTTTTATTGATAATTTTAAAATAATATTTATATAATTTTAAAATAATATTTATTTTTTATGAATAATAAATATAATAATTTAATAGAAATATCAAAATTAAAAGTTAAATTATTATTGACTATCTTAAATAATATTTAATTTTTATGAATAATAAATATAATATAGTATAGTATAAGTAAAAAATAAATATTATATTATACAGAGTATTTAATATTAATTGAAGTTTGCATGTCCATGTAACTAATAGTGATAGTACCAAAGTAAGTTTAGACATGCACATGTAGATGAATAGATAACATTATTTTTATCCTTCCACTCATCACCATAGTGGGACAGGTGTTGATGAACTAAATGACCAGTTAGTATATCCAACCCATTATCGTAAGTCTAACCCTCACATGTCACTAATAAAATAATAGTATACATATTATATAATCCATCTAATCAGATCATAGTTGCATCCATCTAATCATATATAATCATAGTTGCTTTCATTTTTGGAGTAAACTGTAAAGCAAAGAAGTATAGAAGCAAAGAAGTGATTAGAGAAGAAGAAAGAGAAGCAAAGAAGCAGAGAAGTAACCAGAGAAGAAGAAGTGTCGCAACTCACGAGAAAGCACAGAACAAAAAAAAAAGCAGTCGCAACTCTCGTGACCATAGAAGAAGAAAGAGAAGCATACCTGCAAAGAAGAAGTGATCGGAGCTATGGGTCGATCGTCGGTCGAAGTTCCAATCTTTCAGTATTCTCTCTCTTGCTCTCCCCCTTCTACTCTTCTACTGCAAATCGATTAGGGTCAGCTGCAACGACATCGGGGTTTTTTTTAACCCAGTTGGCCTTTGGGTCGATCCATACCCACAACAAATCCAAGTCGCTCGCTCAGCTCGTCTAAGTCGTCACTGAGGCGTCCATGGCGGCAACTTGCTTTACTAAACGCTCGACTTTCAAACAGCCACCAAGTCGCCCAGCAGCCTTATCTTCGTCGGACCAACTGGACGCCTAGGCGACGCCTTAACAACCATGTTTAGGACAACATGACACTAGATCGTCTCTTTAACCAAAGGATCTGTATTACCTTCATTGACAACAAGATCTATGGTGAATTTATTATTTCTTAGGTTGTCATTCTTATGGTCAACAACCACTATTTGAGAAATCCCATTTGCTAGATGGCCCTATCAAACAACACAATAATAAAATTTCCTTGTTTGCAACTTGCAAGAGACCTCTTTCATCTGGAACTTATTGTTTTGAGTAGTTTGTCATGGTAAAAGAGGAAGGAAAATGGCACTAAAATAAATGCACAAAAGTAACTTTAGTTACTATCAACTAAAACTTGATTCGACTTTTATCTTTTCTAAGAGACTAAATATATATGCCTCAACATAGCCAAAACACCTTTGAACTCTATGCCTAAAATTATCCCACAAAAAAATACACATACAGCTTCCGTGCATTCGTACTAAGCCTCAGCAACTTCATCATTTATACAGTATGTAAATCTTAAGTACCATAATGCTAAGCATACCAAACGCATTAAGTCATCTACAAGACTATTGAATTGAATGGAAAAAAGAATGAAATTGCAACTATTCTGTTCTGAATAGATTAATTGCCTACAAAATTTAACTAGCATCATTTCACAGAAAGAAACAAAGAAAGTGCAATTTCAAGGATTTACATAAACTAGTTGCATCAATTAAGGAATTGTTGTAGTACAGAAATAAATATGCAGACAGAAAGCTTCCTTCACGCATAGTAAATAACAGATAGAGGTGTATTATTTGACTAACCAACGAGGTTGAATGCACTGAGTCTACACCATCAATAGAAGCATGCAAAATCTTCCTACATAAAGGTTCAAACATATGGTAAATTAGAAATTCTGATTTACATAGTTTCAAGTGAACATCTGACTTTAAAATAGATTCAAATCCAAATTATTAATTTTATTCAATCAGATAACAATTTTGATTGATTGCAGTACATATCCTATCTAGTAATTGATGTACAGAAAACCCGGATGAAGAGAGAAATCATACATCAACTTGTAACATTAACACGTATTCAAACTTAAAAAAATTAAATATATATGTATATATATAAAGATAAAACTTTCAACTAATTTCTGCTTTGTTTTTTTAACTTTTTCCATGAACTGAGACTTATTAAATCAGCATTTCAACTACACTAAACATCTCCTGAAGTCAAATGGTACCGTTTCAGAATTCCCGAGTACCGAAACAGTATACTAAAGAGAAATTGGAAAGAAAATCCTTACGTTTTTGGAGAAAATGAGAATCCAGATTGACATAATCCGAGTGTAGCTGGGGAGACTTTGGGGGAACTATCGAAAAGAGAGAATTGAGGAGAAGATGAGTCCGAATCAGAAACCCTGGAACGGGGGACGAGAGCGAAGGACGAAGAGAAGAAAGTGTTGGCGATGGCCATGGAAACGGAAACGGAAACGGAAATGGAAATTAGATTCTGTGAGAACTTGTTTTCCGGCGATTGTTTTTGAAGGTTTTGATTTTGATTGGTTGGGATTTGGGAATGACTTTGTTGCCTGATTGTGTCTTTTTTAGAAGCTTTAGTAGAATCACATTATATATTATCAATATATAAAAGGGAGCACTATTTTCAAATCTATTTTTTATATTTTTATATGGTTCAATCTTACATGAAAATAGGGACTCATTGTACACATTCAAAATTTTGCATTCATGTTACTAACTGTCATACGGTCTACAATCTGACACTAAATTTTTTGCGTCTTTGTTCTCCTTGCGATGCATTGGTTCGCCCAACCAGTCAGCAAGACTCACACACTCGCCCACAGTATGTAAATCACCCACAGTTTAATTAAACAAGCCACACACAAGCCAACACGGATTTACAGGCAAACGCCCAACCTTTTATTGCTTTTCAATAAACTAGGAATTACAAACTGACTTAGGCTTGCAGACTCACACTTGCTCAGTGTGTCTTTGCCTGCCCACCCCTACATGTATATATAGACATACAAAATATAGGTTGCAGTTGACACCCCCAACTGCTAGGACATTCAGAACCAATAGGAAACCAATATTTTGAATCAGCAACTGCCTGCCAACTACCCACTAACAGATGTGTGCACCCCATGATGTGCAACTACTCATCAACTGCCCATCAACTGCCCACCAGCAGATGTGTGTGCCCCACTAATAGATGAGTCACCCCATGTTCAGCAATTCAACTCCAAATCATGTCAGTCATGTGCGTGGAGGTTAGCTGAGTTTGTAATCGCCCTCAATTGCTCATCAGTTGACCCCAACCACTCTAGTCAGCCCACTCAGTCAGCCAACAATCTTGTTGTTGCCTTAGCCCACGAACTTGCTTCACATGTTGCCACAATGTTTATTCCAACCAACCCACACGTGTTAGGTTTGTAATATTCATGAACGCAATCAAATTGCACAAAATAAGCGGAAGCATGAAAAATTAGAGTTTTGAAATTTAGATAAGGCACACTTAGAATGACCAACTAGTATTGTTGAATGAATGCAGCTTGCTGAATGAATATGGTCTACCGAATTGACTTTTTGTTTAAGAAAATATTTTGATGAATTTATAAGTCAAAGAGAATACTTGGTGTTAACAAATTATCTCAAAATGAAGCAAATATTTAAATTTTGATTATTAAGAAAATTAACTATCTTGAGAGATATTAAAGTAAAGCAAGCAATAAAATCAACACCAAGTTTTTTACGTGGTTCAACTATTACCCTCTATAATAATAGCTTAGTCCACGTCCAATACCAACTAGTATTGGAGACTCACTTTTATTTATTTAAAATGACCCTTGTTACAAAATAGATTCTATCAAATTTGAATTACAATAATTCACTTGATCGCACTTGCTCCTTGTGCACCAATGCACCCCTTAAACACCTATGCTTCCTTGAACCTGTTTGTAAACAACCCTTAATCCACCTAGATTAAATTTCTTTAGATAACACTTAGTCTAAAAATATAAGATTACAAATATAGAGGTCTAATGATCAAAGCAAATAAACAATTTAACAATGCAAGGCTCAACTAATGAATGCAATGATCAAGTAGTAAAAGAGATATCACCAATATCAAGCTCACGAAAATAGCTGATAAATAATCTGAATATAATCGCATAGCAGCTGGAAATTTTGCACCAAGAATAATGAAGTAGTTTTTCAAGTATATGTGTGCAATAATTGATTCAAGTGTTGTATTTTTCACCGAAATCAGTTCTTCTTTTATAACCCAAATATTACCGTTGAACATTAAGATCTGTTGCAGAAAATATTTATGTTGCCAACAGAATTTTATAACGTTCCAAATATTATTTTCGTTTGGGAAGCACTTTAATCGGATATTGAAGATAATTAGTTTGAATCAAATCCGATTATCTTTGTTTGTTAAATATATGTTGGACTTTATCAAAGATATACTAGAAAGAGACCAAGTTAGATAGGTAATACAATAGGCTTAGACTTTTTATAAGACCCCAAATTTTATGAAATAAAAGTATTCAATTTTTCTTATAATTATTATTCAGTAAATGGTTAAATTGATAAAAAGTTAAAGTTAAGGGTGATATATGAATTTTTCAAAATAAGCAAGTGGCTATAAAATACTCATTGTTGTCGGGGAATATTCGTTTGGTCGTGGAATATTCTTGCTGTCGGAGAATATTCGTACTACGGTGCAACCATTTGTGGGTCCCATAATAGAATAATTGTCGAATAAAGAAAATGACAAGTATGAGTTTTTTATAAATAACGACGTAGTTATTCTGAGTTAAAAGCATTGGAATACGGTGGGTAAAATAAATGTCTGGCGTTGTTGTTGCGAGTAGCACTGCGGTATTACCGCGATATTTTTGAATTATTGATTCTTACGTAAAAAGACAATACTCGATAATTATTACGGTAATTCTTTATTCGATATTTTATTTTATTGGTTCGATAATTCTTTGCGTTGATATTTTATATTATTGTTGTTTCAATAATTGTCATTTGCTTGATATTTTCCATTATCGGATCAATAATTCATATTATTTGAATAATATTATTAGATAGCATTATTAGCAATGTCTAGAAAGTTATGTCGATGAGAGGTTTGGTCACCTAATTGCTCATGAGCCCCCCTTTTTCTCACAGGAGCGGCACGATTATCATAATTGTGATTCTGTAATATTATTTGTGAATAATTAATTATTGATTTATATGATAAGAAAATATATATTTTTATATGGTTATAAATAAAGGAATTAATGCTGAGGTGTTTTATTAGTATTTTGTCGAAATGAGGAATGAAATTTGGAAATTTTCAGAAAATTAGTTTATTACTTGATTTTGTAAAATCTATAACTCTTTATGTATAATGAGTTAGGAGATGAGTCATATATCAAAAGAAAGCCCTGGAAGTAAGCTAAACGTAGAAATTTTAATCATCCAAAAATTCTTTGTGAATTTTTCGTAGTGACTGTTTGAGTGAAACTGGTACGAGGGACTTATAGTTCGAAAATCAAATTAGTGTTCTTAAGCTCTATTGTGTGAGTTATAATTTTGATCCGACCGTTGGATCGTTGTGATTTTTGGATATGTTATACATATATAAGTTGGGTGTATGTCCACAAATTTTGAACCGTTAAAAATTAACGTATGATTTGTTATGAATTTTAAGAGGTGTTGAATATCATCCGTATGTAGATTTCGGACATTTTCTGTTTGGAATTTGGAAAAAATTTCTTCTGCAAAGTTGTAGAGAATTCAATTTCCTATGGGTTGGACATAAAATTTGTATTTTTCTGATAAAAGAGTTATTTATTATGAATTATTGAAGTTTTGAAGATTAAATATTTATTTATTTATGGGTGGGACCCACTTTTGTTTTTTACGGAATTTTTTTTGCTGGAAATCAATTGTGATGTGCTGAAATTCAGTTCAAAGGTGGAGGCTGTGAGTCTTGGCATGCGCATAATAAATAATATTATTTTATTAATTTAGTCTCCTTTGGCGTTCTAGCATTTTCCTATAAATAGGTGCTTAGGTTAGAATTGAAAATCACACCAGAAACATAAGATTTCTCTCTATATATTATCGAGCATATTTTTGTGAGTATTTAGATATTTTGAGAGTTTCTAATCAGTGCAAGTTTCCTTTAGCATTATATCCGATATTTCAGTCACAAGTACTGCTCCTTTGAGGTACGGGATTGTAAGGGTTATTATGTTTTTCAGTTTCGTAATTTTTCCGACCCTCAAAAATTATGGAAAAATTTAAAATGATAATTTGATGAGTTTTCTAGATTGTGTCCAAAAATAGCGATTTTTGGATTTATAGATTAGGAGTTATGAATTTTATGGGAAAATACTATTTTAAAAGTAAACCCTTATAACTCCTTGTGGTTAACTCCAAAATTGGTGAAATTTTTATTGGGAGTACATGTATATAAAAGCAGTATACTCTACAAATTTCGAAATTTTTGGACAAAAGTACAGTTTATGATAAATGTCTAAATATTCGGCAGTTTTGGCCATATGAAAAATAGTAAATGAATTTTAAAAATTTCGAGAAAAATATATGTTCAATATGGGACTATATTCTGCTAAATCCCAGAAAAGAAAATTTTTTTGGACTGATTTGGTATTTTTCATGAAAATGGACTAGTTATGAGTAAATGAATTAAATATGTTATGTGAAGTAAGAAAATTGGAAAATAGAATTTTATGGCTTGAGAATACTATATAAGGTATATGAAGATTTTTGATGAGGGTTTTGGTTATTGATGATGACATCTTATGAGTTTGGCATTTTAGAATGATTAAATGCATTAATTAGTAAACTGTAAACAATTAAAATAAATTATTTATAAGTTTAAGAAATGATTAAAATATTATGGTAATATTAATAATATTAGATTATGATATTATTAAGTGATTTATAACATTTGGATTAAGGTGTTATGAAATCATTGATTTAAAATATTATTTAATGATTAATAATATTAGTAAATGAACTTAATGTTATTATATAATGAATAATATTAAATGGAGTTTATAATATAATGAATAATGTTATTATTTCGTTTGAAATATTATTTTACATTCAAATTATTTTGATATAATATTATTTTAAATTTTACTCCACAAAGCGATGTCGTGTTGACAATTTGGATATTATTGAATTACGGATAAATTAAATTATTAAAGTCTTTAAAATTTATCTTTTATCTCATGTGATTGATTCTTTATATCCTTGTTGAAGACCCTGACTTTTATGAATAAAAATGAATTTTCTATAAATATCATTTTTGAATATTATGGAATAAATTTGATATAATGTTATAGTTGTGGGTAATATTTATAAATTTTGCAAAGTTCGCATGAAGTTGTTATATAATATTCGATTGGTTAGGGAATATTAAATGCGGATGGCCACAATCATTGGTGGACCCCTGCAATGAAATTATTGTCGGATTGAGAAAATGACAAAAATATTTTTATGAAAATAACGGCGGAAGTTTTCTGGTTGATCTTTGTTTAAACTACTCGTAGTAGTAAAAATAATCTGATGTCTGGCATTGGTTGCGTAGTAGCTACGGTATTGATTATTAATGCTTATGTGAGAAGTCACTCGGTTTGATTGATTATTGTCGATATTTTATATGTTATTAAATCGATAATTGAGATGGCGAAGTTATTAATATTATTATTTGCATTATTAACGATGTCTAGAAGTTACGCGAGGAGAGGTTTGGTCACTAATTGCTTGCATGATAGGGAGAAATCCTTATTAGAAAGCCCCCTCTTTCACAGGAGCGACACAGTCGATTAATAGTGTGAATAATAATAATGATGATGATGTTTTGTTTTATTAGTATTATTAGCGTAATAAAAGCAGAAACTTTTTTTATATAAAGCAGAATACTTTTATAAAGTTATTCGTTTTATTAGGCTAATAGTAAAATCTTTTTATATAAAAGCAGAATACTTTTATAAAGTTATACATTTTATTAGACAATAATTAGAATATATTATATTTTATTATGCATAGTATTTGCATAGTGCTTGCATAGTGTTTGCATAGTAAAATCTTTTTAAAAGTTATTCGTTTTATTAGATTATAAATAGAATATATTATATTTTATTTAAAAGATTTTGCTTTAAATATGGACCGTCAGATTAAAGTAAATCAATCTGGATAGTTCATGGATTAGTTCTTATTCATTCCATTCTTCTATAAATAGAAGCTCATTCCTTCATTATTTCTTACGAATTCTTTGAAACTACAGAGAGAGAAACTATAGAGAGAAACTATAGAGAGAAAGAAGAAAAGTATTACTGCTTTACTTCACTTTACTCAGATATCAAGTTTTTTTTTACGGTGAGGGTATTATTTCTTTTGTATTCATGAAGAGAACTTCTATTATTCCATCTTTATTATTACATTGGAATAACTTTTGTATCTGTGAGCTACCTATACTTGGTGAAATTCTTACGTATTCCATTCTTTATTATTACATTGGAATATCACATGCATGCATGCTTTCTGTGGGACTGGTTAAAATCTTTATTATTTTGTTGGAATATCATGCATGCATGCTTTCTGTAGGACACTGGTTAAAATCTTTATTATTACATTGGAACATCTTGTTGGTGTGAATTTCACGACTGATTCCGTCATTTAGTATTACATTGGAATAACTTTATCATCACAATACCGCATGCGTGGTGATTTCTGTTGTATTCCATTCTTTATTATTTTGTTGGAATATCTGCCGGTGCGTATTACTTTGACACAGTTAGATTATATTATTACGATGGAATAACTTTATCATCTGAAATACCGTATGCATAGTGATTTCTTTTGTTATTCCATTCTTTATTATACTAAGTTGGTTAAAGTTTTGACTTCTACACTCCATGAAATTAGTGGAATATTCTTGATATTTGCGCTTCATCCAGTATCTTTTCATGGAAATATTCTTCTGAGCATTCTTGAATTTTACTTTATAAAGAAGTATCGTGTTGACAATTTGGGCGTTATTAGTTCTGAATAAATTAATTCTTGAACTTGTTTTATTGAATTCTTATATCATTGTCATCATCCTCATGTTTATATTTTTTTTTGAAAGTCGGTTGTGGCTGTAGTGCATAGATGGACTTGGTATGATTATGACCAGGGATTATTCGGTGTAATCATGATCGTAATGTTACAAATGATGTGGTAAAAGTCCTCATTGGCCCGAAGTGCATTGATGGACAGTTGTTGGCATGATCATGACCATTGATGAATACACAAATATCCTTGGCCCGTAGTGCATGGATAATTTGTGGTCGTGACCCTAATGAATATCCTTGGTCGTAGTGCAGGGATGATGTGGATTATTTATTAAGCTGAGTCTCAGCGATAAAAGTGATGAAAAACCTTTTAAATCATAAAAGATAGTAGATTTTATTCTCTACTTGACTCTTTTAATGGATTGCATGTTCCGCTGCAGTTAAACTTGATGTCTATTGTATTTTATCAGTTTAACACTGTTGAGGACTAATGATAATTTATTCTGCATTATCTTAGTCATAATATTTCTTACTGGGCTAGTTGAGCTCACCCTTTCTTTTCATTGTTCTCTTCAGGAAATGAGAACGTAGCCGGGACTAGTCGGGGAGCGGGTGATGGTCAGAGATGGTGTCTTAGTAGTCCTCACTATTACATTAAATAGTGTGATAATAAATGTAATGAGGACTAAATTGAGTGTGGATATTATACAGATGACAATATTTGTATTAAAACTCATGACATGTATTTTTGTCGTATTTTACACATTGTTGTATAATCAAGTTGTATTTGAATTTAGTACCATGTATTTGGCGACTCAAGATGGGTGATGTATACCTATTTTGGGGCGTCACGGTTAGTATCAAAGCTTAGGGATATGATCCTGGTGAGATGTGAGATAAGAACTAGGAGGAGAGGCGGGGAATTCCTTTGTTAGTATGACCTACTAAGTTTATTTGGTATTTAATTGGTCGGTCGAGTATAGGGATAATATGTGATATGTTAATTAACCCTTATTTTGTGGCGGTATTTGAAAATGGCATCAGAGAATGTTGAGAACATCGATGGACCACGAGAGGCCGTTGAGTCTCCATAGATCGATAATCGAGGATAATGTGCATCAAGAAGGTGACAATCCTAATGCAAACAACAACAACCTTGACCAAATGATGAATGATGGAATGTTAGGAGGCTTCATCTGATTCATGTAACATCGGCGAGAAGCGGCTCATCATCAAAAATGCGGGTGGAAACAACAGTGACTCTCGGACAGTCGCATGAAAGCGATTCGAAATTGGGACCACCGGAGTTTTTGGAGAGCAAAACCACTAAAGGCGGAGAGCGTGGATTAAGTAGATCAACAAGATATTTGATGTCTTGGGTTTCTTCGAGGAGCAAAAGGTTCCTTTGCCACTTTCATGTTGTGAGGCGGAAGCTGATTCTTGGTGGGAATCAAAGCGTACTCAACTGCCCTTGAAGATGTCTTGGGAGAAGTTCTAAGAAGCATTCAACGACAAGTACTTTCGAAAGTATTCGTCACATGAAAGAGGTAGAGTTCATTAAGCTGGAACAAAACAACATAACCAGGTGTCGCGATCTGAAAGCCAAGTTTTAGAAACATGTCGGTTTGCGTCCCATTTGGTTGATAATGAGGAGAGAATGGCGCGAATGTTTCTAAGAGGTTTGAAACGGAGATCGTCGATATCTTATCTCTCATAAAGCGTGTTTGTATTGAGATGTTGTTAATAGGGCTCGATTATTGGAAGCGCGATAATGAGTCAATGACGAAAAAAAGAAGCGGTCGGCAAAATGATAATACCGGTGATAGCGATCATCATGAGCGGTGACAATAAGCGTGGAGGAATTAACATGCGAAGAAATGGTAACCACCGGTGGTAATCATGGCCAAAACAATAAGAATGGACATTTCAAGAAAAGAAGATTCAACAATGATGGAAAGGCGTCAACATCAAGACCTATCGTTAAGGAAGGAGAAGCGACCACCTATCATATGCTTCAAATGTGGAGGGAGGACACATCGGTCAAAGCTGTGCGATGCCCTCAAAGTATGTTATAATTGTGGAAGAGAAGGACACTGGCCAATTTTTGTCGTGCAGAAGACAAGTTTATTTGGGATGGAAGCAAAAAAAGGCCGTCCAGACGAAACAAAATCGGTTGTTCGAGGAGAAGCGTTTGTCGTGACCTCCCGAAAGCAAGGAACGAACGAGGTCATCACGGGTAAGCTTATCATAAATTCTAGTGAAGTATACCTTATTTGATCTGGGTTCTACCCATTCTTTTATTTCTCTACTTGCGCTCAGCGTTTAAATTTGACTCAGGAGAAATTAGACTTTGACTTATCTGTTGAAACTCAGTTGGGAGAAACCTTCATTACATCCACTTTGTTTATAAGTCTTGTTTGGTTCAAATTGGTACCCTCACATTACTATCGACCTTATTTCATTGAAAATACTTGCATTTGGCGTAATTCTAGGGATTGATTGGTTAACTACTCATCATGCAAAAATTGATTGTTTTTGTAAGGTTGTTAGCTTTTATATTCCTAATCAACCTATTATCGAATTCAAGCAACCAAACCATTAAAATCAATCACTTTGTCATCTCAAGCCATAAAGCTATTCGTTTATTGAAAAAGCGGATGTCAAGCTTTCTTAGCTCATATCACGGATCTAAACAAAAAAATCGTCGAGTTTTGAATGATATTTCTATTGTTAATGAATTTCTGACGTATTCTGAAGAACTTCTGGCCTACCCAGGCGTGAAATTAAATTTTGTATCGACCTTGAACTGGTACAAAACCTATTTCCAAAGCCCCATATCGAATGGCTCTATTGAACTTGAGGAGTTAAAGATCCAAGCTGCGAGGAATTGTTAGACATTGGCTTTATTCGTCCTAGTACTTCTCCTTGGGGTGCTCACATTCTATTCGTGAAGAAGAAAAGATGGGAGTATCGACTTTGTATTGATTATCGGGAGTTGAATCATGTCACCATCAAAAATAGGTACCCATTGCCACGTATTGATGACTGTTTGACCCGATTTCAAAGGCGCCAAAATTCTTTTCAAAGATTGATCTTCGTTAGGATATCACCGATTGAAGATTAGAGCAGATGACATTCAAAGGCGGCTTTGAGAACTTCGGTATGGGCATTATGAATTCCTAGTCGTGTCTTTTGGATTGACTAATGCTCCTTTGCCTTCATGGATATGATGAAGCAGAGTATTCGAGGAATATTTGGATCACTTTGTGGTCGTCTTTATTGATGACATCCTTATTTATTCAAAAGCCGTGAAGATCATGAAAGCAACACTTGAGGTGATACTCCAAAAGCTTCGTGAATATAAGCTTTATGCGAGTTGAAGAAATACGAGTTACGGCTTGAGGAAGTAGCATTCCTTGGGCACGTAGTATCAAGTCATGGAATATCATTGACGGCAAAGATTGAAGCCATTCAAAGTGGGAGCAACCTAAATCGATAATAGAAATCACGTAGCTTTCTCGGCTTATTTGGTTATTATCGGAGATTAGTAGAAGGGTTTTCTCGAATCACTACTCCATTAACTTCGGTGACTCGAAAGATACAAAATTCGGTTGGAGCGAGGAATGTGAGAAGAGTTTTCAAGAACTCAAAGAAGACTCATTTAGCACTATTACGACAATACCATCGGCTCGGAGGATTTGTCATCTCTGATGATGCTTTAGGCAAAGGGTTAGGATGTGTTCTCATGCGACATGGGAAAGTCATAGCTTTATGCCTCTCGACAACTTCAAAGAATATGAGAGGAATTATCCTACTCATGATCTAGAGTTGGCATTTATTGTCTTCGCACTTAAAATTTGGAGGCATTACTTGTATGGGGAGAAAGTGGAGATCTTTACGGATTATAAAAGCCTCAAATATTTCTTCACTCAAAGGAACTCGACATGCGGCAATGACGTTGGCTTGAACTATTGAAAGATTATGATCGTACCATCGATACCATCTTGGAAAAGCAAGCGTGGTAGGTGGCGCATTGAGTAGAAGATTATATCTTGGAATGCAAGTGCGATATTTTCAACGCAAAAGAGCCCATTTTGTATGACTTGCAAAGGATGGAGATAGAGATAAAGACTCGAGGGACCCACGTGATGATGGCAAATATCTGAGTAGAACCAACTTTAATCGATAAAGTTAAAGTACTTTCAAGCTCTACGGACACAGGCCGAGTCATATGAGGAAGAAAGTACAAGAAGGTGCTATCTTAGGAAGCAAGAATCGATGAAGAAGGAATACTTGAGTCAACTCCGGACTTTTGTGTTCCTAACGACCACGATTTAAAATATAAAATCATGATGGAGGCATATAACACACACCGTTTGCAATCCATCTGGGAGTACCAAAATGTATCTTGATCTTCGTCATACATTTTGGTGGAGCAATGATAGAAGAGAGAGATATCATTTGTTTATCTCAAGGTGTCTAACTTGTCGGCGAGTCAAAGCGAGCACCAAGTACCAAAAGGTCCATTGCAACCACTTGAAATTCAGAATGGAAGTGGGAGCATATTACTATGGATTTAGATTCTTTGGTCTTCCCAAGGTTTCTCAAGGCGTAGATCTGATTTGGGTCATTGTTGATAGATTGACCAAGTCTGCTCATTTCTTACCAATACGAGAAACTTATACACTTGAATGTCTTGCTTTCGTATGTACATAAACGAGATTGTAAAACTGCATGGTATGCCAGTATCCATAGTTTCTGATCGAGACCCAAGATTCACTTCACGATTTTGGGTTAGTTTGCAAAAAGCTATGGGCACAAATTTACGATTTAGTTTGGTTTATCATCCTCAGACGGACGGACAATCAGAGAGGACTATTCAAACTCTTGAAGATTTATTAAGACTCTGTGTCCTTGACTTCAAGGGAAGTTGGGACAAGTTCTTACCATTGGTGGAGTTTTCCTACAACAACAGTTATTAAGCAAGTATTGGCATGGCTCCATTCGAGGCGTTGTATGGAAGAAAGTGTCATTCTCCAGTATGCTGGGATGAGGTGGGTGAAGCAACGTTGTTGGGACCGGAGTTGGTACGTATAACTATGAAAAAGATTCAAACGATTCGACAATGTATAAAAACCTCACAAGACCAACAAAAGAGTTATGCTGATCTTCATCGAAAGGACGTTGATGAGTGAGTTTTATACCCATGAATTGGATATATTCGGGCTTAATTTATTGTTGTTCTCAAGTCTTTTAGAATAATTTTTAAGTGTTTGTGTCTATTCATGCATATGTTGTTTTATAGGAATTGGGACAAAAGTTACTTGGATCGACGTTCGGGGTGGCTAGATTCGCGTTTTCGGCTTGCCATTTACACAACAGTCACTTCAAAGCCAATTTGAGTATTGCTCCAGACCTTATTTCAAAAACCTCAAAGGATGAAAGTTGTAGATCAACTTCTCCTCTTTCTGGATTATCTTGAATCATCGAAATTGGAGTTCGTACGAAGAAGTTATGCCCATTTTCCCAAAGGATGTCGGAGTAGAAAATGTCAGAACATGTTTCAGGCACGGGCGCCTAAAATAAACTTATACTTGACCCTCGGTATTTGAAGCGAGTGTCTTGACATCAAGCCCAGTACCGGGGTATTGGGGAAGAAACTTAGTGATGGCACTGGACTCGTTTTTGAGCGAATTTTGATACCTTTTTGACTCCAAATTGGATTGGGTTTGTTCCTAATCTAAAAATTGGACTTGTAACCTATAAATACATGATGTAAGGCATAAAATAAAGGGAGATTACATAGATTAGACTAGATTAAACACTCCATTAGATTAGAATATAAACCCTAGTTCTTAATTAGCCATTGGAGATTGAAGCAAATTGAAGAAACTTTGAAGATCAAGAGAAGAGCAAGAAGCGAGGGGGCGTGATTTCTTGACAATGATTCTATTCTCTTCTCTTATCATACTTTTATCTTTTAATGTCTAACCAATTGTGGATTCTTGGTTTTAATTTATTAATTATGAACTAACTCTTTTATTAAGATTCTAATTGAACCGTTTATGATTATGAATTGATTATTTGATTTATTCCAATTATTTATCTTGAAGTGAATTGTTCATCTTGCTTTGTGCTTATTGATTAATTATCTAGCCAATAATTACCTTGTTACTCTAGAAGGAATTGGGAAAGGAATTCTAGGGTTAGAACTGGGCATGGTGACATGTGACTTAGTTATCTGCACAGTGAATAATTAGGTTTGTGAATAGAATGAAAATATCTGTTCGCCGCATGTAACATATAAGGAATTGGGATTGTAACGAGTTTAATTCAATTGTTTTGCATAGGAATATAGCAAAATTAATCTGGGTTAAATAGAAGGCAATTGATCACTTGGAAAAGGGCTTTTGGCATTTGAGAATTTCTGTTAACAATTCAGTAGATATAATAATTGGGATAATTGGATAATTGATTTATAGTTCATAATTGGGGATATTGGAGTCTTAATCCTTATTTACCTGAATTCAATCAAATCTTAGTTTTGTTTATTTGCTTTCTTTTAGACTAATCTCTTTTAATTGTTTAATTCCCACGCTGGGGAAGTGAAAGTAGAGTATCGTTCCCACGAGGAATTATTTAATAAAAATTACCAAGTACTAATTCTTAACCAAACTAATTTTATTTAAACAATTGCAATTAAACTAAGAATATTAACAAATTAGTCCATAATATCAAGTCATCATCAAAACAATAAGGTTAGAATATTAACAAGTCAACATTCTCTCCCTTTTTGATGATGACAACACCAAAAATTATAACTCCCCCTGAATTTATGAATATTTAAAATTTTAGAAAGAAACAAACATAATCCAAACTAATTACCACCATGCCTTTTGTTTAGGCATTATTTATCTTGCAAAATTGTTAGCTATAACAAATATTAGATAACACAAAATTTAGCAATCATAATATCTAATATTGGCTCCAGCCAAATTATTTTAAACAACCCATCAAAAATAGAATCTTAACAAACTTAAACAAATATTGGTGCCAACCAAATTGTTTTTAAAATAAAATCAACAAAATCCCAAAACAATTTAATATTTCTTCACAACAACTTGTTTCTTCACCAGCAACTCATAAGTGTCTCCCCCTTTGTCATCACCAAAAAGATCATCAGATATCAATATCGTCAACGTGTATGACAGGCAGAGGACGAGAAGTGAAATAGGGACGATGGAGAAGACGATGAATCCTTTCTTCCATAGAAAATTCATGAGCAAACTTAGGAGGACGAGGAATAAAGGTCTCATTGGGTAGAGGTAGGTCAAGAAAATCTCTAATGTACTCGACCATCCAATTACATCTAGGCCATTCCAGGACTGGAGAGCGCATCCTGTCAAAGTGAAGCTTTCTACCAACGGCATCCATACGATGAGACATAAAATCGGCAAATTCTCCAATTTGGTAACTCACAAACTTCAGTTCTTGAGACTTAATTGACAAGAATTTCTATTGATCTTCCTGTGAAGAGATTCAACCATAGCCATTGTGTGCAACTCAAATCCGGCTTGTAAATTAATAAATTCATCTTCAATTTGAGAAAAAACATTTGTTCAAATCATTGGCCCGAATATGCAGTTTTCCTTTTTCTAAAACCAAAAGCCTTTTTTTAACATCAAGAATATCAGAACGCATAAGCTCTTGATTTTTGAGGATTTGAGTCAACATATCGACTACTGCTAGAGAGGAGACTGATGAAGTAGGAAGTGTAGAAGAAGTAGGATTATCAGATGGTAAATTGGACGAAATAGAACTTGGTGGAGTAGGAATAGGATCAGGAACAATTCGAACAAACGAGCCATCAACAAAAGAGATATGGGATTGTTTTAAATTAACAGAATCAATGAATTCATTGTGTGACACCACAATTTCATCATCAAGAAAGATTTTGAAATGCTGAAACATTTTTGTCAAAAACAATCCATAGGGAAGACTCTTTTTAACTTGTTGAATACAACTCATCATGTGAGACAACATCATAAGAGAGTAATTAAAACTGACACCTTTTAAAATCATTGCAACAACTACAAGATCTTGGTAAGTAAAATCTGCTCCACCACCTACTCATGGAAACAGATTATAACGAAGTAGTTTGTGCAAGACACATACAAGTGGACATACATCAACAGTTTTGGGGGTAAACAGAGTAGTCAAAGATGAATCATTCATCACAGTATGAAGTTGTTCAAGAGGAGGAAAGGGTATATTAGCAGAACCCTTGAGAGTAAAAGGATAAAGACCAGATGAAGGAATATTAAAAATACTTCCAAAATTGACAACCGCGAAAAACAGAGGTTTTCCCTTCACAAAGGACATATAACAATCCTCATTACACTCTAAATTTGTGTAAAACTGTTGTACTAAACGGGGATATGCCTTAGTGGGGGGAAAGAGCATAGAAGAAATACCAGAAGAGATGAAAAGTTTTTCCAAAGAAGAATTTTTGAAATAAAATAGATCTAAAATTTTCTCATAAACAAACTGCTTGGTAGCAATAGAAGTTTTGAAGTGAGTTTCAAAACTTTGACCCCTAAAGAAATTGTCTGGCAAATCTGAAGTAGCAGAGAAAGGGTTTACCAGATTTGATGGTGACTCTGGCTGAGAAGAAGGAGGCTCCGAACCAGGAGATTGTGGGGATTTCTTTAGGAAAGAGAAGCTTGAATCAGACCCTTCGGAATCATCGAAAGAAACATAAACAGATGTCTGGCGAGCTTGTCTCTTTGACTTCTTTGGGGATCGCATAATATAAGGAGATCGGGGATGATTTCCTTCTTTGCTAGTGATGCCGGAAGATCTTTTGTTGGCCCGAGTCTTCATTATCGTTGAGAAAATTAGAGCGTTGAAGAACAATAGAGAAATTTTTGAGTGAATATGAAGAGAGAAGGCGCTCTGTGTTTAATATGGAAGTGTTGGACGCCGAAAGGACTCCTTGGAAAGATAAACAATCCTCAGCTTTTGTCTTTTCAAATTTCAAAAATCATAATGATATCTACTGTGACGCCCCCAAAATAGGTCCATTCCATCCAACCCATTCTGAGTCACCAAATACATGGTACAGAAATAACTACAACTTTATTATTACAACATATAAACTGTGAGTTTAAATACGAGATATTGCCATCTAGACAATATCCACACGCAAATAAATCCCCATCATAATTATTGATACATTATTTTACAAAAATGGTGAGGACTACTAAACAACTCTCTCTAGAACCTTCATTCCATACACCGACTAGTACTCGCTACATTCTTGCCTCTTGAGAAGAAAAATGGAACAAAAAGGAAAATGGTGAGCTCAACTAGCCCAGTAAAGAATATTATGACTAAGATAATATATAACAAATTATCGTTAGTCTCTAACAGGGAAAAATCTAATAGAATACAATAGACAACCAGTTTTAAATCAATCTTCGCAGCGGAAACAACAATTCATTAGAAGAGTTAAGTAGAGAATGCAAACTACTATCTTCTATATATGAATTTAAAAGTTCATCGTCGATATTTTATCCTGTAACATCAATCAATATATATACGGAATCAAATATTCATCTTGCACTCTGAGGCCAAAGATATTCATCGATCGGTCATGTTCATCTAAACACTGTTCATCTTTGCACTACGGGCCAAAGATATTCATCAAGAAATCATTCATCTTTGCACTACTCTGGCCAAAGATATTGATAATATCATCATTTAGGATGAGGATGATGAAAAATATTTTAAAGGAAGCGAATCCGGTGAAACAAAAGAACAAATATTAAGGATTCAGTATTTTAAACAATCCAAGTTCAAAAATACTTCATAAGTAATTAGAGTGGAGTAAAATTCAAGAATGATCAAAACATGGATACAATCAAAGCTAGTATCCATAATAGATATTTTGGACAAAAGAAAATTTTTCATTTTTAGATGAATAGTCTTAGTATTAAGTGAATAATCTTAGTATCGTGAATAAAGGTCGTATCACGTGAATAGTAACTCCGACACCAAAAGTTCCAAATTTGATAAAAACTTCAGATCAATATTTCAGCATAATGATATTGAAGAAATAATATCATTACAAAAAAATAATAATATCCCTTACCTCGAAAGACAGTACTTCTAGTTGAAACACCGGATATAGGCTATGACTTGAACTTGCACCGTATAGCAATACTCAAAGTATACTCAAAATACTCACAAGAATACGCTCGATAATATAGAGAGAAAACTTGGAGTTTACGGTGTGATTTTCAATTCTAACTTAAGCACCTATTTATAGGAAAATGCTTAGAACACCAAAGCAGAAAATTTAATATAATAATATATTTATAAAAATTTGTCTACGCCAACCTTTGAGAATCTGAAATCAGCAACCTAACACATGTAAAATGAGGCTCATACATCTAAAAAACGTTTTTGTTAATTAAAACAATTAAAACTTCCAAAAATCAATTATTTCGGAACTTTAGAACTTCAATAATTCATAATAAATAGCTCTTTTATCAGAAAAATTCGAAACTCACGACTTTCCATAGGAAATTCCATTATCTACAACTTTGCAGAAGGAAGTTTTTCCAAATTCCAAACAGAAATTAACCGAAATCCACAAAGCAAGCGATTTTACAAATTTATAATCAAATTTTGATTCGATAATTGTGTCCACTGACACACAAAATATGTGTTAAACATTTAATGCCACCAAAATACTCTTCCTCCTCATATACTCATATATCCCACATTCATTATAAAAATATCACCGTTAATATATTATTAAAATAATATATTTAAATGAATTATTTTATCGGGAAAAAGATAAAATATTAATTTTCAACAATTGTCACATTAAAATTTTCTCTATCTATATCCACATAAAATCAATATTTTCCTCATCATATAAATCAATAATTAATTATTCACAAATAATATTACAGAATCATGATCTTGTGCCGGTAGTTCAAGAAAGAGGGGCTTTCAATAAGGATCTCTCCTTCTTGGCGTATGATTAGGTGACCAAACCTCTCCTTAGAGCAGAACTTTCTAGACATTGCCAATAATGTTTTCTAATAATATTATTGAGATAATATGAATTATTGCTTCGATAATGGAAAATGTGTAATGACAATTTATTGAAACAACAAGTAATATAAAATATCAATGCAACAATTATTGAATCAATAAAGTAAAAAATCGAAGCGAGTATTCATCGTAACAATTATTGAGTAGTGCCTTCTTACGTAAGAATCAATAATTGGTGCAATACTGGTATCTTCTTGTTCAACAATGGCGTATTAGTGTGTTTTAACCAACGGGGGTATTCAACAGATATTAACGGTAGAATAACTATGCCGTTATTTATAAACAACTTATATTTGTCGTTTTCTTCATCCAATCGCTTTCAGTTATGGGGCTGCAAAAGGCTATGGCCGTCGTCACGAATATTCCTCGACGATCACGAATATTCCACGACCAAACGAATATTCTAAACAATAATGAATATTTTATAACCACTTGCTTATTCGAAATATTTGCGTATTTTACCCATAACTATCCACATTAATCAAATTAACCCTTACTATTTCAAAATAATAAATAGAGGAAAATAAATTTCATTTATTAATAATTTGGGGTCTTACATCTACCGTGAATTGTGCCAAATATATACATCTCCCTTAGTCTCCGGTTATGAACATATAATGTTTATCAACAGGACGCAAAATAATAACATGCAGATATACTGTAAATATAAGATATTTTATGCATGAACTATTTTAGTACGTGATTATTTTATGCCATACACATTCCAAGTTCTATTCTTAACATGCAAAACCTTTCTTTACTTAAGGGTTTGGTAAAAATGTCAGCCAATTATTTTTCTGTTGGAATAAAAATTAATTTAATTAATCCTTTTGAAACATTATCCCTTAGAAAATGATGCCTAGCCTCTATATGTTTAGTGCGTGAATGCAAAACAGGATTTCTTGAAATGTCGATAGTGCTAGAATTATCATAGTAAATAGGCACACTATCACATAAAATATCAAAATCACATAGAGTTTGTTTTAACCACAAAATTTGAGAGCAGCAACTCCCTGCAGCTAGGTATTCACCCTCAGTGGTTGATAAAGCAACTGAAGTCTGCTTTTTACTATGCCACGTAACAAGACTGTGACCTAAAAATGTGCAAGCACCACATGTACTTTTTCTATGAATTTGACACCCTGCATAGTCAGCATCTGAATAGCCTATTAGTTCAAAATGATTGCAAATTTGATAAAATAATCCCAAATTGATTGTACCACTTAAATATTTAAAAATTCTTTTAACAGCTTGTAAATGAGATTCTTTAGGTTTTGCTTGAAAACGTGCATATAAACAAACACTAAACATAATATCTGGTCTAGATGCAATTAAGTATAATAAACATCCAATCATACCTCGATATTTAGTTACTTCCACATCTATACCTTTTTTGTCAGACATAAGCTTTATTGAAGTGCTCATTGGTGTAGCCTTTGAGTTTGACCCTTCAAAACCAAATCTTTTGAGTAGCTCTTTTGTATATTTGGTTTGATGGATGTATATACCTTCCTTTGTTTGCTTGATTTGAAGTCCCAAAAAGTAGTTAAGTTCTCCCATTAGACTCATATCAAACTCCTTGTGCATGCACTTAGAAAACCACTCATAAAAGAAATCATTAGTAGCACCAAAAATTATATCATCTACATATATTTGTACAATGATAATATCTTTATTTTCATGCCTTATAAATAATGTAGAATCAATTTTTCCTCTAATAGAACCATTTGAAAGTAAATACTTACTCAACCTTTCGTACCAAGCCCTTGGAGCTTGCTTTAGTCCATAGAGAGCTTTCTTGAGCTTGTAAACATGATTTGGATACCTCTCATGTTCAAATTCAGGAGGCTATTTTACATATACCTCTTCATTGATGTATCCGTTGAGGAAGGCGCTCTTTACATCCATTTGATAGAGTGTGAACTTCTTGTAACAAACAAATGCTAACAAGATGCGGATGGACTCTAGTCTAGCGACTGGGGCGTAAGTTTCTTCGTTGTCAATCCCTTCTTGTCGATTGTATCTTTGAGTTACTAGCCTTTCTTTGTTACGTGTGATTGTCCCATGTTCATCAAGCTTATTCTTGAATACCCACTTTGTTCCAATGATGGAAACATCTTTAGGAGGGGGCATAAGTTCCCAGACTTGGCATCGTTCAAATTGTTGAAGTTCTTCTTGCATTGCTATTAGCCAACTTTCTTCTAGGATAGCTTCCTTAGCATTCTTTGGCTCAACTTATGATAGGAATGTAAAAAATGCACATTAATTTTGCAATCCTCTCCTTGTAGTGATTCCTTTGTTTATATCTCCAATGATGTTTTTTGGTGGATGGTTCTTGAGATATCTCGCAGTCTTTGGCATTTGCACATCATGTATTTCTTCTTCTTGTTGAGGGATATCAACTTCAAGCTCTTGTGTTGTTCCTTGTTCTACTCCTTGCGAATTTTCTAAATCAGCTTGTTGGATTTGTCCATTCGGCTTGCTGAGTAGATTTTTCTAGTTTGCTGGATTCACCGAGATCTCCAAATTTCCTGTATCCTCATCTCTTTCTTTTGGAAGATCATTGTGAGTTTCATTAAATGTAATATGAACAGTCTCTTCAACACATAGCTTGTTAGTATTAAATACACGATAAGCTTTACTATTTTGTGAATAACCAATGAAAATTCCTTCATAAGATTTAACATCAAAATTTCCCAAGTTTTCACTAGTATTTAGTATAAAACATTTAGATCCAAAAACTTTGAAATAACTTACATTAGGAATCTTGTTGTTTAAAAGTTCATAAGGGGTTTTCAAAATAATTGGACGAATAAGTACCCTATTTAAAACATAGCAAGAGGTGTTTACAGCTTTGGCCCAAAACTTTTTAGGAAGTTTACTTTCTTGTAACAAAGTTCTAGCTGTTTCTTGTAATGTTCTATTCTTTCTTTCAACTACACCATTTTGTTGAGGAGTTCTTGGGGCTGAAAATTCATGACTAATTCCTTTTTGATCACAAAATATTATAAAATCTTTTTGAAATTAAGTACCATGATCACTTCTTATCTTTACAAGTTTGAGACTATATTTTGTTTCCAAATTCCTTATCAACTTCTCAAATTCTTTAAATGCTTCATCTTTAGTTCTTAAAAATAATACCCAAGTATATCTAGAAAAATCATCTACTATTACAAATACATAAAACTTACCATTTATACTAGCATGTCTTTCTGGTCTAAATAAATCAAGACGAAGTAGTTGTAAAGGAGAAGAAGTTGATACCATGTTCTTTGCCGTAAACGATGTTCTTACTTGTTTCCCAACTTGACAAGGAACATATATTCCTTTCTTTTCATATTTTATCTTTGGCAACCCTTTGACAAGATTCTTTGAGGATAATTTCTTGATTAAATCCATGTGAACATGTCCCATCCTCTTATGCCATAAATTAGCCTCATCTTGTACGGATGCAAGACATAGTTCTTCATCCTGTTGCTCAAAATCAATAGTATATATATTTCCTTCCCTTTGTGCTACTAAAGTAACATTGTTAGTACCATGAGAGATAATGCATTTTTCTATATCAAAACTAACTTGGTGACCATTATCCATCAATTGACTTATACTAATATGTGACGCCCCTAAAATAGGTATACATCACCCATCTTGGGTCGTCAAATACATAGTACTGAATACAAATACAAACTTAATTGTACAATATGAGTTGAGAGTTTTTACACGAATATTGTCTTCAAGACAATATCCAAACTCAAATGGAGTCCTCATTACATTTATTGTCACACTAATTTATAGAATAGTGAGGACTACTATATCACCATCTCGGACCATCACTTCGTTCCCCGACTAGTTCCGACTACGTTCTCATTTCCTGAAGAGAACAATGAAAGTAAAAGGGTGAGCTCAACTAGTTCAGTAAGAAATATTATGACTAAGATAATGCAGAATAAGTTATCGTTAGTCTTCAACAATGTTAAACTGATAGAATATAATAGACAACAAGTTTAACTGCAACGGAACAAGCAATCCATTAGAAGAATCAAGTAGAGCATGATATCTACTATCTTCTATGATTTAAAAAGTTTATCATTAACTTTATCATTTGAGACTCGACTTAATAAATAAACCATATCATCGAATCATCCTCGCACTACGGGCGAGGATATTCATGTAATCATCGATGGTCATGATTATCTTAGAATAATCCACGGTCATAATCATACCAACAACTGTCCATCATGATACACTGTGCCAATGATGACTTTTACCATATCATTTGCAACATTAAGGGTCATGATTATACCGAATGATCCCTGGTCATAATCATACCAATCAACAGTCCATCTATGCACGTAAGCCAAATATGACTTTCATCACAATATAAGAATGAGGATGATGACAATAATATAAGAATTCAATTAAAAGAAAGCAAAGGATAAATTTTTAAAGATTTATAATTTAATTTATTTAGAATTCAATAATGTCCAAATTGTCAATATGATACTGCTTTGTGTACTAAAATTCAAAAATAATATCCATGTATCAAAAATAATTTGGACAAAAAAGAAATAAATTTTTCGGTGAATAGTACCTCGTGAATAGTACCCTATAAATAGTACTTCGGGAATAGTACCCCGGCATAAAAAGTGCCCCAAATACCTAATTGAATAATATTTGAGTGAATAGTAACCGGGTGAATAATAACCCATGAATAGTAATTTGTGAATAGTAACCCGGCATGAAAAGTGCTCCGAATACCCGAGTGAATAATATTCTAGTGAATAGTAACTAGGTGAATAGTAACCCGTGAATAGTACCCCAGGTGAAAATATTGATATTTAATAAGAAAGTTCAGATCAATATTCCAATGAAACGATACTGGATGAAGCGCAAAACTCAAGGATATTCCACTAATTTCAAGGATTATAGAAGCAATACTTACCATAGTAAGTTTAGATTTAAGAATATGAAAAGAAATAACATACGAAACTACAAATGGATTTTCACCTGTCATACGGTACGTAATCTGCGTAGACAGGTTATTTTGACTTATCAAAGGATGAATACGAAAAATAGTATTCGTTATGAATATGAAAGAAATAATACCCCTTACCTTAGTAAAAGACTGGATACTGCAATAGTGAAGTAGCAGGATACTCTTCTTCTTGCTCCTTATAATTTCTCTCTCTATAGTGTATCTTGTGAATCTCAGTGAATTGGTGAGAATGAAAGAAGAATTAAGCTTCTATTTATAGGAGAATGGACTAAATAGTAACTGCTTCATGAATGGTCCAGATTGATTTACTATTAGAACAGACGGTTCATATTTATTACTATTAAAACCACCACCGACGGTCCAGATTGATTTACTTTTAAAACCACCACCGACGGTTCATATTGATTGACTTTTAAAACCACCATTGACGGTCCATAAAATTATTAAATCTTCCCATGGAATACTAAGTCAAACTTATAACAAACGCCTCATAACAATCCCTATATTTATATCAAAAATTGAATAAATATTTACCACAAATTATTTATCTTTAATAAACACATTTTTAATCTTTTAACAATTATTCATCATTAATATTATAACTCACAATATTTTACAACCAGATTATTTCCAGAAAAGAGGGGGCTTTCTGATAAAGATTTCTCCCTATTGGCGCGCAATTAGGTGACCAAACCTCTCCTCGATAGAACTTTCTAGACTTCGTCAATATTGCAAATAATAATATGAATAACTTTGTCGTCTCAATTATTGATTTAATATTATAAAATATTAATACTATGAAAATAATTGAATCAATAATATGAGAGATATTATGCAACAATTACTGTAGCAATAATTAAGTATAACTGAGTGACTTCTCATGTAAGCATCAATAATCAATACCGTGTGCTACTATGCAACCACGCGTATTACTGTACTTTTACCACCAGGTAGTTCAACAGTTTAACGGTAAAACTTTCGCCGTTATTTTTATAAAAATATACTTTTGTCATTTTTTAACTACGACAATACTTTCATTGTGGGGTCCACCAATGATTGTGTCGTTGTACGAATATTCCCTGTTAAAACGAATATTCCCCGATCAATCGAATATTTTATAACAACTTGCTTACTTTGCAAAATTTATAAATATTACCCATAACTATAACATTATATCATATCCACACCATAATATTTAAAAATATATTTTGAGAAAAATTATTCTTTATTCATAAAAGTTGGGGTCTTACATAATAAGATTAAATTCAAGTCCACTAACAAGATGTACATTATCAATATTAACCTTACCATTTCCTATTTTACCTTTTTCGATTATTTCGCAGGTTCGATTATCTCCAAATGTAACTGTACCATTTTTCTTTTTGATTTTTAGCTCCACAAACTTTGATTTGTCACTAGTCATGTGACGTGAACATCCACTATTAAGAATCCATTTTTGATATGGAACCTTTGCCTTGAAACATACTTGTCAAGAAAAAATAATTCATCCTTTTGGCACCCACATCTTTTTAGGTCCTATAATGTTAGTTGCACGTAAATCATCCTTTTTAACACATGCCTTTTTAATTTTATTTTTCTTAAAACAGTTTATGTCCAAGTGACCTTTAATACCACAATTTCTACACGTTGTAAAAGGAGAGCAATAATTTAATCTAAAATATGATTTTGATTTTAACATTTTCATTTCACCCTTTTTATGCATAGGATTATAACCAATTCCTTGTCTTTCAAAGCTAGGTCTTTATTTACCTAATATGACATTTAAATTTTCTTCACCTCGAACAAATTTAGCAAGAGATAATTTTAGTGAATCTATTTCTTTTTGAAGTTCATTATTAGGAAGAATTTTATCAAGTGATTTATCACTAAATGCATCAATACATACATCTCTCATTTTTAGTTCATTTATCAATTTTTGGACCTCACTATTCAAAAAAGTTACCTTATTGAAAAGTATTTTGTTATAATTATCTAAATAATTAATTTTAGCAATTAAAACCTTTTCTTCTTTACATGTAGATTCCTTTTCAATATCTTTCTTTTCATCTATTAAAGAGTCTACCTCACTCATTAATGTATTTACCAAGTCTTTTAAATATGCATTATTTTCTTTCAATTTATCATTTTCTTGTTTCAAAGAAATAATCTCAAAATTAGATACCTCGAAATTAGAAATTTTGAAATAGGTCAAGTATTCTTTCAAGTCTTGAAGTGCCCTGGACGTCCACATTCAAAACATGTTTCCTCGGTTTGCTTGCCTTTGGCTTTATTCGAGTTGAAGATATTCTTTTGTTTATTCTTCCTTTGTAGAAGTCCTTTGAGTCTTCTTGTCATCATGGCTATTTCTTCATCCAAATCATCATCAAGCTCTTCTTCATTTCCTGCATTAAGAGCTAAAACCTTTCTTCGAGGAGTTTCCTCCTCCTCCTCATCATACCTCTTTAACTGATGTTCATATTCCTCAAGTTCACCAAAAAGAGTTAGTGTATCCATAGTAGATATAGTAGAGGAATCTTGAAGAGTAGTGATTTTAGAAGCAAACCTCTTGGGCATAGCCCAAAGTAACTTACGGTTAATCTCACTTTGTGGAATGGATTTGTCCAATAGTTTCAAGGAGTTCAAAAGAACAAGGAACCTTGCTTGAGCTATCTTTATAATTTTATCTTTCTCGAGTTTGAACATTTCATAATCGTGCACGAACATGCTTAGTTTCACTTCTTGAACCTTGGATGTTCCTTCATGGCTCACTAGTATAGTATCCCAAATTTCCTTAGTTGTGTTGCATGAGGAAACTTTGTCAATCTCGGATTGTACCATGCCACTAAGTAGTGTGTTCATAGCCCTTGAATCATAGGAAACCATGAAAGTGTCAGTTGAATCCATATCTAGTAGAGTCTTTGGAGTACCGTCATCTTTTCTTGGAATAAATGGTTCATTCTCCACAACCCACCATTCCCAAGGATCTTTTTTAAGGTAGATCCTCATTCGAAATTTCCAGAAGTTGTAATTTTTTGTTCCATACAGCAAAGGAGGTCTATTGGTTGATTGACCTTCTTGATTGTTGTTTCCGAACTGTGCCATGTCAGAATCTTTCCCTACAAGTCACCTTTAAGACCAAGTAACTAGAGCCAAACTTTGATACCAAATGAAATTCAGATAAGGCACACTTAGAAGGGGAGTTGAATAAGTTTGGGAGAAATCAATGACCAATTTTTCTTCTTTAAACCAAACTACCTAATTCAGCCTACTATTTTGATGAATGTAGCTTGTTGAATCAATATGGTCTACCGAATTGACTTTTTGTTTAAGAAAATATTTTGGTGAATTTATAAGTCAAAGAGAATACTTGGTGTTAACAAATTATCTCAAGATGAAACAAATATTTAAATTTTGATTATTAAGAAAATTAACTATCTTGAGAGATATTAAAGTAAAGCAAGCAATAAAATCAACACCAAGATTTTTTACGTGGTTCAGCTATTACCCTCTATAATAATAGCTTAGTCCACGTCCAATACCAACTAGTATTGGAGACTAACTTTTATTTCTTTAAAATGAACCTTGTTACAAAAAAGATTCTATCAAATTTGAATTACAATAATTCACTTGAGCACACTTGCTCCTTGTGCACCAATGCACCCCTTAAACACCTATGCTTCCTTGAACCTGTTTGTAAACAAGCCTTAATCCACCTGGATTAAATTCCTTTAGATAACACTTAGTGTAAAAATATAAGATTACAAATATAGAGGTCTAATGATCAAAGCAAATAAATAATTTAACAATGCAAGGCTCAACTAATGAATGCAATAATCAAGTAGTAAAAGAGATATCACTAATATGAAGCTCACAAAAATAGCTGATAAATAATCTGAATATAATTGCATAGCAGCTGGAAATTTTGCACCAAGAATAATGAAGTAGCTTTTCAAGTATATGAGTGCAATAATTGATTCAAGTGTTGTATTTTTCACCGAAATCAGTTCTTCTTTTATAACCCAAATATTACCGTTGAACATTAAGATCCGTTGCAAAAAATATTTACGCTGCTAACAGAATTTTATAACATTCCAAATATTATTTCTGTTTGGGAAGCACTTTAATCGGATATAGAAGATAATTAGTTTGAATTAAATCCGATTATCTTTGTTTGTTAAATATATGTTGGACTCTATCAAAGATATACTAGAAAGAGACCAAGTCAGATATGTAATACAATAGGCTTAGACTTTTCCAATACTTGTAGCAATTATGACTCATAAAAACCTACCTCCACTTATATTACATCCAAAGCAAGAGATATCATAGCATAAATATAGGAGTGTAATATGAACCAACTTTTCAAAATAATGATTATCTTATATTTCCAAGATATATGTATTTAACCCACTATTTGAAAGTAATCATATCTCTACTGCCACATGCTCAACAACTTTCCAACAAGTCTGATATGAATTCTTACACACGTGTTATACATCTTTTATAAAATCAGAACACTTTAAATTTCATAACATATGGCAAATAAAAATCAATTAATCTAGGAAAAAAAATTTCAACTTTTATTTTACGCATGCATAATATATAAATACTAACCAACTAAAATAAATCATGTAATAACAGTTAGCATAATACATAAATTCTTAGGCATGCATAAAATATTTAATCACATTTTAATGCACACATAAAATGTCCTAGAGCCTTGTATTGAAAAATTAAATATTTGCAATGACCTTACATATTTTTCTTAAGACTCAAATCTTCAAAGTCTTTTGACAATAATCCTTTCATCAATTTCCTGAAATTTCACAATAAACAAATTAGTCCATAATATCAAGTCATCATCAAAACAATAAGGTTAGAATATTAACAAGTCGACAAGTTTTAAAAATTTATAAACCATATACCAGGATCATCCTTTATGCATAATTATTAATTAAACAAAAAATATGAAGAATAAGAATCACACCCGTGAAGATTCGAGCTTTCTCAGGTACAAGTTCACCTCCAATCTTTTTCGCGTTCAACTTGAATCCATCGGGTTTGGTTCATTCCTTTGATCAATGTTAACCACCCAAGTGTTTGGCCTCTAGAGGTGATCCACCAAGGAAGAAGAAAGATTCAAGAAGATGGATGTTTGACAAAACCCTAGTCTTTTTATCTCTCATAGAAAAAGAGCGTACTCTCCAATAATTGGAATCACGTCTCATGATAATATCTAATATAAGACTTTTCTTATAAAGATATCAGTTAAGCCTTCTAATCTAATTAGAAAATAGGGTATTATTTAATTAATTAAATTCTTTTAATTAATTAAGCTCCCTAATCTTATTAGGGATAATTAATTAAACTCTTTTAATTAATTTGCCTCTTAATCTTATTAGAAATAAATGAGAGTACTTTTATTAATTAATTTCCAAACTCCTTTAGGAATTAAATAATAATAATAATAGTAATAATAATAATAATGTGATGCCCCCAAAATAGGTATACATCACCCATCTTGAGTCACCAAATATATGGTACAGAATACAAATACAAACTTAATTATACAACCGTCATGTAAAATACGACAAAACATAATCTAAGAGTTTTAATAAGAATATTGTCATCTAGACAATATCCACACTCAATGGAGTCCTCATTACATTTATTGTCACACTATTTAACAGAATAGTGAGGACTACTAATACTATTATCTGGACCGTCACTCCGTTCTCCGACTAGTCCCGGCTACGTTCTCATTTCCCGAAGAGAACAGTGAAAGAAAGGGTGAGCTCAACTAGCCCAGTAAGAAATATTATGACTAAGATAATGCAGAATAAATTATCGTTAGCCTTCAACAGTGTTAAACTGATAAAATATAACAAACATCAAGTTTAACTGCAGCAGAACAAGCAATCCATTAAAAGAGTCAAGTAGAGAATTAAATCTACTATCTTTTATGATTTAAAAAGTTTTTCATCACTTTTATCGCTGAGACTTAGCTTAATAAATAATCGACATCATCCCTGCACTACGGCCAATGATAGTCATTAGTATCACGACCACAAATTATACATGCACTACGGGCCAAGGATATTCGTGTATTCATCAATGGTCATGATCATGCCAACAACTGTCCATCAATGCACTACGGGCCAATGAGGACTTTTACTACATCATTTGTAACATTACGGTCATGATTATACCGAATAATCCCTAGTCATAATCATACCAAGTCCATCTATGCACTACAGGCCACATATGACTTTCAACATAATATAAACATGAGGATGATGACAATGATATAAGAATTCAATAAAACAAGTTCAAGAATTAATTTATTTAGGAACTAATAACGTCTAAATTGTCAACATGATACTTCTTTATAGAGTAAAATTCAAGAATGCTCAGAAGAATATTTCCATGAAAAGATCTTTGGATGAAGCTTAAATATCAAGGATATTCCACTAATTTCATGGAGTATAGAAGTCAAAACTTTAACCAACCGAGTATAATAAAGAATGGAATAACAAAAGAAATCACCGGGCATGCGATAGGCAAAGATGCAGACGAGGTTATTCCAATAGAATAATAAATAACGGAACCGAAGTAAATGCGAACGCATGCGAGACAAGATATTCCAACAAAATAATAAATAATCGAAACCGGTCAAAGAAATTCACGCAAACAAGATGTTCCAATAGAATAATAAATAACGAAACCCGGTCATGCATAAAACACGCATGTGGATTTTCAGCGAATAATAAAGAATGGAATAATGGAAGAATTTTACCATGTATGCGGTACTCAGATAGACAAAGGTTATTCCAACATAATAATAATGAATGGAATAATGTAAGAATTTCACCAAGTATAGGGTAGTCCGCGTATCTGAGTTATTCCAATAGAATAATAAAGAATGGAATAATGAAGTTCTCTTCATGAATACGAAGAAATAATACCCCTACCTAAAAAAAGAAGAGTATTACATTTGGTAGGCGAGGATATTCTTGAAAACTTGCACTACGCTCAAAGCTTCTTAAAACTCTAAAGAAATACGCTCAAGATTATAGAAGAGAATTCTCTGAATTTCTGGTGTGATTTCAATTCTAACTAAGCATCCTATTTATAGGAGAATGGAAGGGGTACTGTTTAAAATTCTCACGGACGCACAGTTTTTTAAAAAATTTCATGGATGTCTTGCACAAAGTCACGGATGAAACTAAATTCCATGTAAAACAAAAAAACTAAATATATATATATATATATATATATATAATTTATACATCCGCGTGAAATCCTTTCTCCACTCCCACTCTGCCATACCTTTCAACATGCAAATATATTATTCATAATACATATATGATTAATCCTTCCAATTCCTGCAACAAGAAATCTTGTGAACCATCCCATTATTCCACCAACATACCTGCCCCACTTATACCCCCCACCATTATTATATATATATATACACACACACACTGATTAACTTTCTACCAATTATTTAAAAAAATGGGTAATTGGGGATCCAAATAATACGCAAAAATTACATCAAATACTTCATAAAAATCCTCTCAATATTTTTAACAACATTTATCATCATTATTATAATTCACGATATTAATCGACCAGGTCGTTCCTAGGAAAGAGGGGGCTTTCCAATAAGGATTTCTCCCTATTGGCGCGCAATTAGGTGACCAAACCTCTCCTTGATAGAACTTCTAGACATCATTAATATTGTAAATAATAATATTAATAACTTTGTTATCTCAATTATTGATTTACTAATATATAAAATATCGACAATAATTGAATCAAATAACGTGAGATACTATGCAGTAATTACTGTAGCAATAATTGAACAAAACTGAGTGACTTCTCACGTAAGCATCAAAAATCAATACCGTGTGCTACTATGAAACCACGCGTATTAATGTACATAAAATTCGTATTTTTCTGATAAAAGGGTTATTTTTTATGAATTATTAAAGTTTCAGAAATTAAAATGTTTTTATTAAAATTAGGTGGGACCCACTTTTATTTTTAAAACATGTGGGCTGTTATTTTTTTTATTCCAAGATGGCTGGCTTGAAAAGGAGGAGGCGTAGGAAGAAAGAAAGAAAATATAATATATTATTTTATTAATTTAGTCTCCTTTGGCGTTCTAGCATTTTTCTATAAATAGGCGCTTAAGTTAGAATCGAAAATTACACCAAAAACATAAGTTTTCTCTCTCTATATTGTCGAGCGTATTTTTGTGAGTATTTAGATACTTTGAAAGTTGCTATTCAGTGCAAGTTTCCTTCGACTTTACATCCGATATTCCGATTAGAAATATTATTATTTTGAGGTAAGGGATGTTATTTTCTTCATAAATGATATTATTTTCTTCAATATCATTATGCTAAAATATTGATATAAATTTTATTGTGGAATTTCTACCTTTTTGTGTCGGGGTTACTATTCACGTATACGACACTATTCACGAATACGACACTATTCACCGAAAAATGAAATTTTCTCTTTTTTGTCCCAGATGTCTTTTATGGTTACTATCTTTGATTGTATCCATGTTTTAATCTTTATTTTTGAATTCTACTTCACAATTGGATATTATAGAGTATTATTGAATTTGGATAAACCGAAATACGAATCCCTAATATTTGTCCTTCTGTCTCACTGGATTCGTTCTCTAAAATGTTTTTCATCATCCTTAGTCCTTAATGGTGATACTTGATGAATATCTTTGGCCTGTAGTGCAAAGATGTATGATTACCTGATGAATATCTTTGGCTCGTAGTGCAAAGATGAACAGGTGTTGAGATGAACATGACCAACTGGTAATACAAATGAATATCAATGGCCTGTAGTGCAAAGATGAATATTTGATTCAAGATGTATATTGATTGATGTTACAGGGATAAAATATTGATGATGGACTTTTAAATTCATAGATGATAGTAGATTTCATTCTCTACTTAACTCTTCTAATGAATTATTGTTTCATTTGCAGATTGTTGATCTAAAACTTGTTATACGTTATATTCTATCGATTTTTCCTGTTGAAGACTAAGGATAATTTGTTGTATATTATCTTAGTCATAATATTCTTTACTGGGCTAGTTGAGTTCACCCTTTTCCTTTTTGTTCCATTTTTCTTCTCAGGAAGCGAGAACATAGTAGGAACCAGTCGGGGTATAGAGTGATGGTCCTAGACAGTTTTTTTAGTAGTCCTCACTATTTTTGTAAAATAGTGCATCAATAATTATAATGAGGACTTTATTTGAGTGTGAATATTGTCTAGAAGACAATATTTGTATTTAAACTCACAGTATGTGTTATCGTATTTTGCACGATAATTGTAATAATAAAGTTGTAGTCGTTATCTGTACATATTTTTGGCGACTCAGAATGGATGATTTATACCTATTTTGGGGGCGTCATAATTCTCATATTGAATAGTTCAATCACAAAATAGTTCATCTCATAGAAACACCGAAGTGTTAAAGTTATGGCACAAGGCCTTATACCACCTTGTACAAATATCGCACATTTTCACATAGACAAAACTTCTCAAGTTCAATATCTGAGAAGTTTAAGAAACTAGCATTCATTTAAAATATGAATTAAGTTAGGAAACTTGCCTTATGCATAGCTACAACTTAAAGTTTACGCTGAGCTGCTTATTCCAATTCCTATATAGAACATAAGGAAATAACACATACACCAATTATTCATATACTTGACTTACGCATTGGTTTACGTAACTTTACTTCTTAGGGTTCGCGTTCTTGTAATCTATGTTTACGCGACCAATTTTCTTTACCGATTTACGATTTCATGACATACGGAGATGTCTTACTCATACGATCATCATCTTTGATGATTTACATTCTTACCTTCTTCTTATAACCCTTCTAGGACTCAGCACACATCATGTCTCTACTAGTAGTCCATATGGTACTCTGAGTGGTTTCCCACAAACAACCAACAAACAAGTTCCCGTCTCATCTACACTGTCCTTCACAGTGAGTTAGATCGGTTGCCAGTTTCATATATACCTCCGCGCTCTAAAGGAATTGTTTAGTCGAGCTCCCATATGTCAACCATCAAAGATTACGATTTTACCACAACCTAAACTTATTTTAACTTATCCGAATCATTAACTATAATGTTCGTTAAGTCAATTTCTTATTCCTTATGGCTTTCTGGCAACTAAATGCCATACCTCAGGATTCATTTTTTATCGTCTAAGTCATACAGTCTTTTGTATACTCGGAACGATTATTCAATGTCAATACTATGCGTTCATAGCGTTAAGCATTTTACATTACCTTATTCTTATCTTACAACGTTCGGTTCATTCAACTCGGAACGTCATCCAAATTTTTTTATTACCAACTCGGCTTCTTAACATATACAACATTGTCTTTAATTCAGTTCTTCACCGTTCACAAGTTTAATCATTGGTCTTCATTACACTACGTGAAACTATACACGAGGTGTATGTTCTGCTCGTTTAATATTCGCGTACACTCAACCCTCACGTCGGTTAAAGTGTTTAACACTTACATTTCATTCTAACATTCTCTATCCGACTCACATTCGACTTTTATTAATCTTATTACTGTTCGTTATGGCTTTCTTGATAAATCATATCTTACTTACTATCTTTGTTAACGTCTAAGTCATACAACCAATGTATACTTAGAACGTTCGCACGCGAATACGATTCACGAGGATCGTTTATGTATTCAACGTTCACATTGCTCGTCTCTTAATTCTATTCAATCTTCACCCAAGGTTTTAATCGCTCTCATTCTTTATCCATTACATGAACCCCACGTTCATCATTCTTCCTTAATGTCGAAGCCATACGAGTCGTTGTATGCTAAAACTGATCGTTCATCGCAACTACGTTGCATTCACAGTGTCTATACGCTTTACACTTAACTCTCATTATGACATCATAACATTGAAATGTTATACATCATCCTCGTCACTCAACGTCTAAGGAATCACAATCATAGCAATCCCACACGTTCATTTTATCGCAACTACGGTCCCCGGATATCGGTTCTGTAATTTGCAAATACATTCTTTGTCTTTTAATCCCGTTCAATCTTTCTATTCAACCTTCATTAAAGGTTTAAATTGACTTAATTAAATGTTACATTACGCGAACTATATGTTCTTTGTCTTCCCTTACATTTCCCCCAAGAGTTGAGCAGTTAAAAGCTCTTCTTTCCTCGCACTGCCAAGCGCCATGACGCCACCTTCCTCTTCTTCTTTCTTTTTGCTTGCAGCCACTCAACATTAGCTGCTTTGCCGGGTTCATTTTGCCACACCGCCTCCCAAGGCTTAACTGGCGTTGCGGCGCCAGGCCTAGAACTTGGAATTTTTTTTCTAAGTCTTGTACTGGTTTGAGACGCTTACTTCATAATCTCATAACTTCTTCGTTATAATTTGGAACGAGGTCGTTCCAAAGCCATTATCTTCCTTATCTTACGTACTTCAATTTCCCCCAGATAGAAATTCATTTTGAATCCGTTAACATGCTGTAGACACTTGAAATTTTCTACACTCTTATTCCTAACATTGCAGGAGGGTAGATTTATCTTTTGGAGATAACCCTGAAAGACAACTTACATCCATGCCGAATACTACCGGAAGTTCAGCTCCAACCCGGAACATAAACTGGGAACATCATCTCAACCCTAACACACACCGGAGTGTCATTTCAATCTTTGAGATAACCCCAAGATATGCGAGATCAAAAACCAAGAGCAACACCGTAGAGGATATCTGTCTCGGCGATAACACCCATGACGTTCAGATTCTAGTCCAGAGACAACACTGGGAGTAGTAACCCCAACCTTGGTGATAGCCCCAAGGGATGCCATTGCAGTTCCGACGATAACCTCAGAAATGCTTGTTTCAAACACATGCGATCAGCTTCAGGCTCAGACATCCTGTCGAGGCACATACACCTCGATCCACAGGACTAACAAAACGGGAGACAGGAATACCCACGATGATGGCGGTGAGGCATACAAACAAAGGATCAATCTCGAGATACAACCACGAAAGCAACGTCGCTTTACGCTTAAACCGCGATAACCCCGGTGAGGAGTCAACACGTCATCTTACTGTCTCAACAAGATGATATCACAACATACTAACAAGTGGTCCAATCTCAGCTGTAACCCTGAGCAACATCTACTTTCAACTCAAACCGGCGATAACCCCGGTGAGGAGTTAAATGTCATTTTGTTCCTTCGATAAATGGCATGTCATCTCGACACTTCATACATATAACAATGTCCCACAAGAGCCGAGGATTAACAATCCCGAGTGACTATTACATGTGGCAGTACTTTGGATAGAATTTGAAGCTTGAAGACCATCGGCATAGACCCCTCTTCTTGACTTCGTACAACCTCTAATCCATGTCATTACGTAACTCTTGACACAAGCGATCCGAAGAAGTATAGATATACTTTGTTCGGATGGTCGGATTGAAGTTTTGTAAGTTCGAGCGGACATTACAGTGTATGACTGCATGTACTACGAGATGACGGGACCCGCGAGGCTCGGATCCACCACGACGGTACCGCAGTGGAGGTGCAATGGCATTCAGGTGCCCAGCAGTGTACTGCTCATACCGCTGCAGTGTACCTGCGACCATTAGTCTATAAATATAAGCTGAGGGGTCAGCCATTTGAAGAGAGGGAGAGAAGGAAAAAGGCGAGGAAGCCCTATCCATTTTACTCTGCATACACATCTTTTGAGTGTTTCCTCTTCTTTAAACACTAGTTAGCTCACATATAGCTACTTTTTTTCCTCAAGTGAGCCGAGTGTTTATTCATTTAAAGTCTAAGAAGTCTACTTTGGCGTTTTAATCGTAAGCCTTCTTACATTCTATTAAGCCTCTTTCTCATATATCACATCTTTGTTGTACACGTTGATAGTCGTGTGAGTGTGTTTGCAGGACTTGATTAAAGTGGTTTTCATTTCATCTCTGTATATATATACTAATATATATATATATTTCGTATATATGGACTAACATTATCGAAGTTATCGTCGATTGAGCCTAGAACTTGGTTTGAGCGTTTATCCGCTATATATATATACTTATATATATAAAGCGTGGTCGAACTACTCGGTTCGATGAGCCAGATTTTACATCCGGAGCATTTAATTGTTTTTGTATATATATATATATTTATATATATAATTGCTGTCAGACATATCTGATGAGCCTGGATTTTACATCCGGTGCGTTTACTCACTTATATATATATACATATATATAATTGCTGTCGGACATATCCGATGAGCCCGAAGTTGATTCGTGGTGGTTGATCCAAATTTATATATATATTTACTGACTTTTATATATATAATCGCCATCGCTTTCCATACAAATTGCGAAGATCATGTGAGCCTAGGAATCATGTGATCACGTAGTTCGATCTCATTGAACCTAGATTGATTCCATGATGGACATTTTTTTTAGGTATGGCGGCTTGTACATTATTTTGATGTCTCGAGTTTCCTTGGATGGTCATGTCATGCCCATAAGGAGTTCAAGATCTTTGTATATTATTTTCTCGAGGATGCTTCGCATCTCTAAAAATAAAAGCAAACAAATAGAACATTTAATAAAATGGAAGTATGAAAAGGTCTCAATTCCTATTGAGCAGCGTGGTTTGAAAAACCTCTTTCACAAAATGTCATTGCTATATTGTGGTTAAAACTGAATTTTCTAATAAAATTCAAACCCTTGTATATAGGTGCGAACGAGGCCTTGCACTAATTTCAAATAAATTGCACATTGATCCACACACACACACATTCATATAACAATTTCTTTGAAGAGTGGCGGTCACCGTGGTAACACGGATGTCGGGGGGTGCCTAATACCTTCCCTCCGTATAATCAAGCCCCGAACCCTTAATGAATCTCAGTTTCATAGACCCGTTTAGCAAAGTTGTCAAATCATCGGGTTAATGTGCTAACCTTTTCAGGTGCATTGGTGCAACCAAGATTAAATACACCAATGGCGACTCTTAAAGTCAATAAATCGACATATACACGTATCGGACCTTTTTCACTTATTTTTTCAAACAAATCTCACATTAACATGAGAACACCAAAGAACAAGTAACGAAAAGGACACCTAAAAATCCCGGACGTCGACAGTGGCGACTCTGCTTTGGGACTCCGGTAAGAGGGCTTAAGCCGCTATTACAAGCTTTTCAAAATTTTTATATGCTTGTGTGTGATTGTTGCATTTACATTTCGATGAATGTGTATTTAATGCATCTTACTTATCAGACCGCTAAATATCTATCTCTGTGATATAGTTGCTTCGCACATGTCATCATTTCGCATAAAGCGGTGAGACACATTGTATGTGAATGTATGTTGTGTGGTCCTCCACCAGAGGCTATCCTGTAGGTGTTTGATTCTTTGGACCCGTGGGAAGAATAATTCCCGGGGCTCGGGAAAGGCACCACCAGATTCGCTTCCAGGTTGAAAGACCGGATTAACTTCCGTCGAGTAGATTGCGATGATCGGGAACCTTCATGCCGAAAAAGCATGAGAGTAACCTTAAGATAGGTCAACCTCGATAAACCAAATGCGGAGGAAAGTCTCTTCATGCTTTCCATTTTCAATTACTTGTAAAAGCATTTACTTGTAATTTTATTCCATGTTCATCCATATGTAATGGAAAATATGAAGAATATATCGTGCATGACATGTTATCAATTAACAAACCGGTTTTGCAGACAAATTCCTAAAACGGACATGTTATGATAACATTTACATTACCCTAAGACTAAACTACGTAAGTCTTTTTGTAGGGAAGCAATTGGGCATTACTCCACTCAAAATCAAAAAAAGGCCACAAGCTTCTGACCAATCATGTCTTCTTCCAAGCAGCCTAATCTGCTTCACGAGAAGAATTTGGTGATTGAGTAAACAAATCATGACTTGCATTTGTTCTCATCAAGGAATTACACCGCCTACCACTCGGTGCGAAGATACTACACATGCGAGAACCCTCTACACAAGGAGTTCAAGGTCTGGAAAAAACAATTCCAGAACATCAGTTGGATACAACCAACAAAGACCCTAAAGGCACCCATCTCCAAGGAGATCCAGACAACGGTGACATCAGGAAGAAAGTCCTTCCAATGGAGGAAACCATTCATGTTCTCAAAGGGATTGGAACTCATGGCAGTGTTTCATATACAGACCTTTGCATATTCCCTGGTGTTCATTATTCAGAGAAATTTAAAGTCCCTGATTTTGAGAAATATGACGGATTAGGGGATCCTTATACACATTTAAAAGTGTTCATTGGAGAACTCGGATCTTATGCTGAGAATGAAAAGCTTCGAATGCAGTTGTTTCAAAAAAGTCTAACTAGAGAAGCTTGTTCATGGTATACCAGATTAGACAACTCTAAGATCCATAGTTGGGAAGAGTTGGCCCACGCCTTCCTCACTCAATACAGTTTTCAATCTCAGATGGCTCCTAACTGGTACCAAATTACCAAGGTCAAGAAACAGTCTAATGAGTCATTCAGAGAGTATGTTCAAAGGTGGAGGCGCCTTGCTGCTTAAGTTATTCCTTCCTTGATAGAATCAGAAATGGTCATGACTTTCATAGATATACAGGAAACTCCTTTTTATGAAAGAGTTCTAGCTGGTATTGGCAAACCATTTTCTGAAATGATCAAACACGGCGAGATGGCTGAAATGGGATTGAAGTCCGGTAAAATTCAAGACCTAGCCGCTCTTAAAGTCTTTCTCCGAGCACATCCAGTCCGGATCTTATGGAAACAACCCCCGGAGGGTCCATAAAAAGAAAGAGGAGGATGTTTCCTTGATACTACAAGGACAAAAAGGCAATCCAAGCATGCCTATGCAGAGGAGAAACTACTCCCCTTTTCCAGCACAATCTTGAAACCCTCCATTACCTAAAAGTGTATAAGTGAAGTGGCCTCGAACGTTCACACCCTTAGGGGACTCGCTCGAGAATATTCTTGCTCTTCTGACTGCTCAGAAGAAAATTACACATCTTCTTCCACCAGCCAACCCTAATGGGAAGGGTTTTAATACTACTCGGAAGTGTGCTTACCATGCCGGGGCACCCAGACATGATACTCAAGATTGTTGGGCCTTAAAGCATAAGATTCAAGATCTAATAGACAATGGTGAGATCGTGGTCACTAAACCCGATCAACCTCACGTGCAAGACAACCCTCTTCCTCAACACAAAGAAGAAGAGGTCAACATGATCAGTTGGAGCACTGGACATGGTTCCAATTCTATTGATGAATCATCCCAACCCATCAAAGACGGTGTTGACAAATGGGATTATGCAAAGTTCTAGTTTACCATGGAACGAAAGATGAAAGCTCTTGGCAAACAAATTGAGCAATTGGCAGAACTAGTGACCCACCATCATCAAGTCACACGCCAATTAATCAAGCAGGAGCATGCCTATTTCCTTCCATTTGTTATGAATGTTTCATCAACACCTTCAGAAAGCGAAGCTATGGAGGATAAGGTTGCAAAGCGAGCAAGTGCTAAAGCCCGTCGGGATTTTGCCAATAAAAGGGAATTCACCTATTTGGGCCAATCTATGGAGGAGATACTTCAAATGTTGATCAACGAAGGAAGAATTACATTCCTTCTACCTCCAATCAATCCCTTCTCAGGGCGGTTCAATCCTGATGAAATGTGTCAATATCATTCACATTCTCGCGGTCACAGCACAGAAGAATGCTGGGCACTCCGCCACCTCATTCAGAATCTTATTAATAGCGGTGTCCTGCAAATAGCGGATGATTACACTGTGCAACTTAAGGGTGGAAATGCATGCCCTACCCAATGGAAGGGATCAGTAGCAGTTATATCCGAAGTGGATGATGAGACTGTCAAAGTATTTCCCATACAACAAATTCATCTCAAAGGAGCTGACAATCCTTTGAAAGTGGCCGCACCAGAGCCAATTCCTTTACCTTGCAGACTACAACATCCTGTTGTCAGCTTACATAAAGTTTCATGGAGTTATGGAGAAGCTGAAGGATCCACGTCTCATACTACTACTACAATGTCGAAAGAAAATCCACTGTACCTTCCTCAACGGGTTATCAAGCCTACTTGCGAAGCAAAGGGGAAGTTGCCCATGGAGAAGATTGAAAAATTCCTCTGTACTATGGGCCATAATGAAGCCAAAGTGGTTTTAAGCTTGCGAGAAGCTCCACACCAGATTTCAATTCTGGACCTGGTTTTCTCTTCCGAGGAGCATCGAAAGGTCTTGCTAAAGGTTTTGGAAGAAGCCTACCTGCCAAAATCAGTGAATGTGGAAAAATTTCAACATTTGGTTGATCACATTTTCAACAACAATGTGATATCCTTCACTGATGACGACATACCTCCCGAAGGGACCGGTCATTACAAACCACTACACATCGCATTGTTGTCTTCCGGGTACATGCTAGCTGGAGTATTGATAGATGGAGGTTCATCTTTGAATATCTGTCCTTATGCCACCTTGGTGAAGATGAATATCAATCTCAAGCGAATCCAAAGTAGCCATACGATCATTCGAGCTTTTGATGGATCTCGGCGAAATTCCGTTGGAAAGATTGAATTGCCAATTGAGATTGGTCCTAATACATTCAACGTATCCTTCCACATCCTCAAGATAGATTCGGGATACAACCTGCTATTGGGGAGACCATGGATACACATGGCTGGAGCTGTTCCCTCCACCTTACATCAATAACTCAAATACATCATCAACAACAGTCTAGTCATCATCAATCTTTGAAATGAATGTCCTAGACCAGGAACTCTACCAATTATCAGCTTCAATTCAGAAGTTGAGCCAACCAGTTTCCATAATCTAGAAGTGAGTAACACGCAATACCATCCTATTGGAGCACCACTTCCCGTACCCAAGATTTCTGACGAGGTTATGTTAGCCACTCAAGAAATGATGTTATTGGGTTATCAACTTGGACAAGGGCTTGGTAAGGATCAACAGGGTATTAAGCACCCTATCCAAATGTCCAGTCAGATTGGGACAGCCGGGCTAGGCTATTCTACCAATTCCACTCACAGAAATCCTCATAAGCATAAGCAGGTTCCTCAAACTTCCGCTGCACGACGATTTTCTACACCTTTACCGCATGAGTTGATACAGTCTCCAGTAAAGGCACCAGCCCATATGGTGGCTATATTGTTTCCGAAGCCAGTGCCAATCAAAGCTAAAGAGGTGCTGATTCCTGATCTCGAGGCAGAAGAAAAGGAACGAAAACGTAAACATGACCTTGCCTTGATGATGGCAGGCAATCGCGTCATTGTTCATGATGAACACACAAACAGATACACCTCAGACGATGATTTCCCAGATGTCATGGTTATCATTCGGGAAAAGGAGGACACTGACGATCCTTCTATCACTGCAGTCCATCAGGACTTTTCCCTCGACAATTGGAGCAACACTCCATGCATTGGTCGACGAGGGTAAAATGGGCAGAAAATCCCTCTGCCCTGTAGATAACTTTAATTGCTTGCTTTCCTTTACAGCACTAGCAGTTATTTTATCACGTACATGCTAACACTTTTGTATGATCGAATAGTTGCATATATTAAGTGAAAGCATATTTTGTTTCTGGACTCTGAATTTAGATGTGCCTGTACTTGCTGATGAGGTGCCTTCTCTCCACAAGGGCTGTAACTTTGATGCAAAATGGGACTTAGACTTGATGGACATCCAAGAGGACATTGAGACACCTCAAGAGATTAAGGAATGGGTCGCTGACAAACCCAAACCCAATCTTAATCAAACCACCCCTTTCAATCTTGGAACCTTGGACAACCCTAAGCTAATCCAGATTGGTTTAGACCTTACCACAAATCAACAGAATGACATGATTACACTGTTAACCCAATTCCAGGATGTGTTTGCATGGTCTCATGAAGACATGGTGGGATTGTCCACTGACATTGTTCTTCATCGCCTTTCCATTAAAGAAGGATTCAAGCCAGTTAGGCAAAAGCTCAGGCGATTGAAACATGAGTGGAGTTTAAAAGTTAAAGAAGAAATTGTGAAACAATTTCAAGTTGGCATCATCATGGTGTCTACATATCCAGAGTGGATATCCAACATTGTTCCCGTGCCTAAACTAGGAGGAAAGGTGCGAGTTTGCGTGGATTATTGGGATTTGAACAAAGCTTGCCTTAAAGATAGCTTTCCCGTGCCATTTATCCACATTCTCATTGACAATACTGCCCAATACGACATGTACTCCTTTGCAGATTGCTTTACGGGGTACCATCAAATTATGGTCGCTGAGGAAGACCGTGAGAAAACTGCTTTCATCATGCCTTAGGGAACCTTTTGCTATAGACGGTTGTCATTCAGCCTCATCAACGCCGGGGCAACCTACCAGCGAGCTATGATGGCTCTTTTCCACGATTTAATGCACAATGAGATAGAGATCTATGTGGATAACATCATTGTCAAATCCCGAAAGGAGGATGACCATTTAGACCATCTCAAAAAGCTGTTCAATAGGTTGCGTAAGTACAGCTTGAAGTTGAATCTCGCTAAGTGCGCCTTTGGTGTTAAGTCAGGCAAGTTGCTAGGCTTTCTAGTCAGCCACAAAGGGATTGAACTGGATCCTACCAAAATCCAGGCCATCAAGGAAATGCCCATTCCTCAGACAGAAAAGGAAATACGGGGATTTTTGGGAAGGATTAACTTCATTAGCCGATTCATTTCTCAACTCACGGCAACTTATGAGCCAATCTTCAAATTGTTAAGGAAGAACTCCTCCATGAAATGGAATGACGAGTGTCAAGAAGCCTTCCTCACAATTAAGGAGCAACTGATCAACACTTCTGTTTTGGTACCTCCCAGGGATGATGTTCCCCTGTTCATGTACCTGTCCATAAATGACAATGCTATGGGTCATATCTTTGAAGCGAAGTAAAGACAATAGAGGCCAAGAGCGAGCTATCTATTACCTCAGCAAAAGATTCAGCATTAATGAACACAAGTACACTCTGATCGAGAAGACTTGTTGTGCTTTAGCATGGGCTTCCATGAGATTACAACATTATCTCCACGGTCACACAACAAATTTCATATCCTGCATGGATCCTCTTAAGTATATGTTCAGCAAACCCATACTGAATTGTCGACTGTCCAGATGGAAGTTGATCCTACAGCAATTTGACATCGTCTACGTGACTCAAAAGTCGGTCAAAGGTCAAGGAATTGCGGATCAATTGGCCGCTGCACCTGCAGGGGATTACAAACCCTTAGAAACATACTTTCCTGACGAAGGAGTAATGACAATTCAGTTATCACACATCAAGACGATACACGCCGTTCGTGGAAAATGTATTTTGATGGATCTCATTAACACGAAGGCTCACGAGCGGAGCAGCTTTTAATATCCAAGTGACGGGGAGCAATATATCCGTCGTCGGGTCAAATTACAGATTTGTCAACACCAACAACCTGTTGAGTATGAAGGTCAGATCATGGGACTCAAACTTGCCCATTCAATGGGTATCAAAGTGTTAATCTGTCTTTGGAGATTCCGAATTGGTAATCAAGCAATCCACAGGAATCTATCAAACCAAAGAATTACATTTACTGCCTTACCATCGGTAAGTTCTACAGATGGCTTTGGAGTACAAGGAAATCTCCTTTCTACATATTCCTCGTAATAGGAATGACTTTGCAGATGCATTAGCAACGTTGGCCTCCTTGGTTTATATACCTGACAAGGAAAACATGCCAAGCATCACGATTGCTATGCAGAAAGCCCTAGTCTATGGGAATTACATCGGAGAAGTATCGGATGAGTTGCCTCCCATCCACAACCCTTGGTATCAACATATCAAGGAGTACCTAGGAGATGGATCTACACCCACTGAGGTGAGCCTAACCGAGAAGAGGCGGATTCATCGACTTGCTATGAAATTCTACCTGAGCGGAGATGCACTCTACAAAAGAGATGCAGGATTAGGTCTCCTCAGATGTCTGGACAAAGTCCAAGCTCAGCGACTCATGGATGAGATCCATGGTGGAGTATGCGGCCCTCACATGAGCGGACCCCTACTTATCAAGAAAATTCTCAGAACGAGACATTATTGGCTTACACTCAAAGCTGACTGTGATGATCACGTCAAGTGGTGATATCAATGTCAGATCCATGGGAATGCTATCCACGCCCCAAGGAACTCCACAATATGAGTTCGCCACGGCCCTTTTCAATGTGGGGAATGGACGTGATCGGGCCCATCGAGCCCAAAGCCCGAGAATGGACATCGATTCATATTCACCATGATCGACTACTTCACCAAATGGGTTGAAGCAGCTTCCTTCCCCAGGGTTACTAAAGAAGTCATCATTGCTTTCATAAGAAATAATGTTGTTTGTCGATATGGATAACTAGAGGTCATTGTGTCAGACAATGCTAAAAACCTCAACAACAACATGATGGAGGAATTATGCAGAAATTTCCACATCAAACATCTCAAATCATCATCACCGAACCAAAGATGAATGGTCTTGAAGTCGCTAATAAAAACATCAAGAAGATTATGCGGAAAATGTCCGCCAATCACAAAGGATGGCCCGACCTCTGCCCTAACTTTATTAGCCTACGTAACTTCAATGCGTGCTTCTACTGGGGCAACCCCCTACTCGTTAGTCTATGGGATGGAAGCAGTGCTCCCCATAAAAGTGGAAATGGAATCCCTCAGAGTATTGATGGATGCTCAATTGGATGAAGACCAATGGGTACAAGACAGGTATCACCAATTGTCTCTGATAGATGAAAGGTGAACCGCGGCTATCTTCCATGGTTAATTATATCAGCAAAGGATCGCACGATCCCATAATAGAAAAGTCCGACTATGGCAATTCAAATAACATGACTTGGTTTTGAAGAAGATCATTGACAACCAAGATCAATCTAAGGGAAAATTCGCTCCTAACTAGGAAGGCCCATTTATTGTCAAAGAAGTATTGGCAGGAGGTGCTCTCAGGTTGCAGGAAATGGATGGCGATGAATTTCCACAACTTATCAACTCGGATACCGTGAAACGGTACTATGTCTGAAGTTACCATCGAACAAACATCCTGGTTTTGGTCATCCAATCACCAGTCATTCCGGTTTTAAACCCTTTCTCCTTTTTATAAACTCTTCTGCCCCTCAGGGAAACATACACTTCAATCCAGCAGCCTGGTTTTACTTTATTTCAAACATTTCACACAATCCTTCTTCTCCTGAAGACGAGATTAAACTTTTCACACCTGCTTCTCTTGAAGACGAGATTAAACTTTTCACACCTGCTTCTCCTGAAGACAAGATTAAACTTTTCACACCTACTTCTCCTGAAGACGAGATTAAAATTTTCACCCCTGCAGTTTATCCTCAAGATGGGATTAAACTTTTTCCACACTTGCAGTTTATCCCCTCTATGGGATCAAACTTTCTTCTCCCCGCAGTATAGCCTGCACATGGGATTTATGTTTCTCTTCAGCTGCGATTCGTCTTGAGGGGCGAACTACGTCGACCTGATCTCCCTGATACCCGGGGGTACGTAGGCAACCATATTCTATATGGCCCGTTCGCAATAAAGAAAAATAACAAAAACATTTCTGCCCTTTCTTTACAAAAACAACAAAAACAACAAAAATACTTCTACACCCATCTGCCTTCCGCATTCAGCGTTGAACCTTTTACACCAGGTTCAAACTACGCAGACTTAATCTCCTCTTCAACAGGAGTACGTAGGCAGCCATTCATGGTGCAGTCTAACCCCTACTAGAACAAACATACTTGTCACACGGTATTGGGATCAACCTTTAAATTGCCCCACTTCACCAGTTTCAGATCAAAGGGATGGAATTGTCCAACCTCTTCTCACAAATAGAAGATTCGGTGACCATCTAAGCTGCGATCGTGCCTCAAAGAGCAATACCAACCCATAAGAGATGGAATTAACTAGGCTTCTCACAAATAGAAGTACTGGCTACCATCTGTGGTGCGGTTAATCTCAGAGAGGAAGAAACCACCCTCCTCTCCATTTTCTCCCGGACAGAATCTGGGTCCCAAGACACCAAAGATGGTAGGATTTTCGAAGAATCAATGATCCGCTCGAGAGACCTTGCGACGCCCTCAATGTCCATCTATCAAGGATAAGTTCAGAATGCATCAAGATCAAAGGCCCTGAAGAAACAGGCAAATATCAAGCAAGTATCAAAGCATAACTAAAAGGGAAGTGAATCAAAATATATTTACCTGCCATACATAATACTGTTTGATATATACATCTGTGCTGTACATGACAAAATGGCTAAGCTAGTCTGTGCAGGAAAATACATAGCTATCTACAGATCTGTATAGATTCGGATAATCAAATCTAACATAGCATGTGAGACCCCAGATTTTATCAATAAAGATTTAAATTTTGTCGAAATAATTTTTAATATTATGGTATGAATTTGAGACAATATTATAGTTGTGGGTAGTATTTATAAATTTTGCAAAGTATGCAAGTGGTTATATTATATTCGATTGGGTGGGGAATATTCGGTTTAGCAGGGAATATTCGCATGCAACTACTCAATCATTGGTGGACCCCACAATGTAATTATTGTCGATCGAGAAAAGCGACAAAAATATTTTATTGAAATAACTGCGAAAGTTTTACTGGTTGATATCATTGAACTACATTGAGTAAAAGTACGAGAATACGTGTGGTTGCATAGTAGCACACCAGTATTGATTATTGATGCTTATGTGAGAAGTCACTCATTTTGATTCCATTATTGTCGATTAATAATATGAATTATTATAAGCGATAATGACGTTTTGTTTTATTCAGTATTATTAACGCCATAAAAATGTAAACATCTTTTTATATAAAATGAATATTTTATTAAAGTTATTCTATAAATAGAATATATTATATTTTATTATGCATAGTGTTGCATAGTGTTTTGCATAGTGTTGCATAGTGTTTGCATAGTAAAATGTTTTTATATAAATAGAATATATTATATTTTATTTAAAAGATTTTGCTTTAAATATGGACCGTCGATTAATGTAAATCAATCTGGACCGTTCATGGATTAATTACTATGCATTCTATTTTCCTATAAATAGAAGCTCATTCCTTCATTATTTTCTTACTTAATTCACCTAAAAACTCTAGAGAGAGAAATTATAGAGAGAAGTATATAGAGAGAAAGAAGAAGAGTATTCGGTACTTCACTAGTTTGATATCCAATTGTCTTTTTACGGTAAGAGATATTATTCGTTTGTATTCATGAAGAGAACTTCAATTATTCCATTCCTTATTATTCTATTGGAATAACTTTGTGATCATGCCAGATACCCTATACTTGGTGAAATCCTTACGTTATTCCATTCTTTATTATTACATTTGAATAACTCAGACACGCCAGATACCCTATACATAATCAGTATAAGTGGTTTACCCTATACTTGGTGACATTCTTCTATTATTCATTGGAACATCCATGCATGTGTTTTTTGTGGGACTGGTTCCGTCTTTATCATTCTGTTGGAATATCCTATCTGTGTGTTTTACACAGGATCTGGTTCCATCTTTATTATTCTGTTGGAACATCCTGTCGGTGTGAATTTCACCTGACCTGGTTCCGTTATTATTATTCTGTTGGAATAACTTTGTCATCACAATCACCGCATGCATGGTGATTTCTTTTGTTATTCCATTCTTTATTATACCCGGTTGGTTAAAACTTTGACTTCTATACTCCATTTGTAGAATATCTTTGATATTTGCGTTTCATCCAAAGATCTTTTCATGGAAATATTCTTCCGATCATTCTTGAATTTTACTCTACAAAGCAAAGATCTTGTTGACAATTTGGACGTTAATAATTCCTAGATAAATTAATTCTTGAACTTGTTTTATTGAATTCTTATATCATTGTCATCATCCTCATGTTTGTATTATGTTGAAAGTTATCTTTGGCTTACGTGCATAGATGAACTTAGTATGATTATGACCGAGTGGTTCATTCGGTATAATCATGGCTTGATATAAATGATGTGACAAAAGTCCTCGGTGGCTGTAATGCGAGTTGATGGATAGTTTTTGGTATGATTATGACCGGGGTGATTCGGTATAGTCATGACCATTGATAATTTGATGAAAATCCTTGGCCGCAGTGTACGTTGATGATTAGATATTGTGGTTTATTCATTAAACCGAGTCTTAGTGATAAAAATTGATGAAAACATTTTAAAACCTAAAAGATAGTAGACTTTATTTTCTACTTGACTCTTTTAATGGATCGTGATATTCCATTGCAGATTAAACCGGGTTGTCTATTGTATTTTATCGGTTTAACATTGTTGAAGGCTAATGATAATTTATTCTCGCATTATCTTAGTCATAATATTTCTTCTTGGGCTAGTTGAGCTCACCCTTTCTTTCACTTTGTTCTCTTGAAATGAGAATATAATTTGGGATGAGTCGGAAATGGAGTAATGGTCCGGAGGATAGCATTAGTAGTCCTCACTATTACGTGAAATAGTGTGACAATAATTGTAATGAGGACTTATTCTGAGAATGGATATTATCTACAAGACAATATTTGTATTTAAACTCATAGCATATGTTTTGTCGTATTGTACACGACAGTTGTATTAGTAAGTTGTATTTGAATTTATGTATCATGTAAGTGGCGACCAAGATGGGTGGACGTATACCTAATTTTGGGGCGTCACGGTTGGTATCGAGCTTAGGGATATGATCCCCTGGCTAAGATGTGAGATAAGAACTAAGAGGGGAGAGCGGAAATTCTTCGCTAGTATGACCTACCTAAGTTTATTTGGTATTTAATTGGTCGGTCAAGGTGTATAGGGATAATATGTGACATGTTAATTAACCCTTGTTTTGTGGCGAGATTTGAAAATGGCATCCAAAAATGTTGAGATAAGCAATGGAGCAGGAGACCGTTGAGTCTCCACTGATCAATAATCGGGATAATGTCATGCTGACAGGATGGCAATAATCCTCCCGTAAACAACAACATCGATCAAATGACGAGCAGTGAGACGTTTAGGAGTTTTTAGAATTCATGCAACATCGAAAGGCGGCTCCTCGCTCATAAAGCGGTGAAAATAATGGCAACCCACGGTCGGCCGGTCACCGCTAAGCGATTCAAGGAGCTGGGACCACCGGAGTTTTGGGAAAGCAGAACCACTTAAGTGAGACGTGGTTAAAGCAGCATCACCAAGATATTTGATGTCTTGGGATGCTCAGAGGAGCAAAAGGTTCCATTTGCCACCTTTATGTTGCGTGAAGAGGCAGATTACTGGTGGGAATCTGTAAAACGTACCCAGACTGACATACTCAAGATGTCTTGGGAGAAGTTCCAAGAGTTGTTCAACGACAAGTACTTTCCCGAAAGTATTCGTCACATGAAGGAGGTGGAGTTTATCAAGCTGGAGCAAAATAATATGACCAAGGTCACAAGTATGAGGCTAAGTTTCTTTGAGTTATCTCGGTTTGCATCCCATTTGGTCGATAATGAGGAGCGAATGACGCGAATGTTTTTAAGAGGTTTGAAACCCAATATACGTCAATACCTAATTTCTCATAAACTTTGTTTGTATTCAGATATTGTGAATAGGGATCAGTTATTGGAGCGCGATAATGAGTCAAGACAACCAAAAGGTAACGACCAACAACACAATAATAATCGATGCAGTGCAACCGCCATCGGAACAACGATAACCATCGGGGAAATTATCATTTTGGTGGTAACCATGGCCAAGATAATTGGAATGGAAATTTCAAGAAGAGGAAATTCAACAATGATGGAAAGACGTCAGCACCAGCACCCGTTGTTAAGGAAGGAGAACGACCACCTATCATATGCTTCAAATGCGGAGGAGAGGGACACATCAGTCCGAACTGCGCCATGCCGTCCAAAGTATGTTATAATTGTTGAAGAGAAGGTCACTTAGCTCGATTTTGTCGTTCATCAAGACAAATTCAACTAGGGTGGAGGCACCAAAGGTTTGTCCTGCATAAACCAAAGCCAGTAGTTTAAGAGAGAGCGTTTTTTCTCTCGTGACGAGGAACCTGAATAAAATTATCACGGGTAAGTTAATCATAAGCTCTTGCGAAGTCTATACCGTGTTAGATACCAGTTCTACCCACTCTTTTATTTCACCTAGTTGTGTTCAACGTTTAAATTTGACTCCGGAGAAGTTAGACTTTGACTTATTGGTTGAAACTTCATTAGTAGGAGCCTTTGTTACCTCTACTGTTTTTAAATCTTGTTTGATTCAAATAAACACTTTCATGTTACTTTTCGATCTTATTTTTTTTAAAAATACTGGCCTTTGATGTGATTTTAGGAATCAATTGGTTAACTAATCATCATGCTTTTCGTAAGGTTGTTAGCTTTTATATTCATAACCAACCTGTTATACGAATTCAAAGTAACCAAACCCTAAAGTTAATCACTGTTATATCAAGCCATAAGTAAAGAGCCCCGATCCTTTCGTTGTTGACTTCCTTGTGTGGAATGCACCAAGCCGACTTTTCAGAGGCGACGTCGTGAATGGCGATGATAAGTTGATAGGTATCATTGTGAGGTGCTATCTAGGTTAAAGGATATAAGTCACAGTTGGTATCAATGTAACGTACTATCCAAGTCTTGGATAAGAGTAGCAGTTTTGAATGATATTTCTATCATTAATAAATTTCTTGACGTATTCTTGAAGATTTCCTAGCCTACCCTAGAGCGTGAAATCGAATTTTGTATTGACCCCAGTACAAAAACCCATTTCTTAAACCCTCAAATATTTCTTCAACTAAAAGGATCTGTTTACGAGGATTATGATGAAATTCATAATAAAAGCATTGGACTAATGAAAATCATGGGTATATGAAGTATTAGTAAGTGTTATGATGAGTTATGTTGGTTATTATGTGAAAACATGAAAGTTTCTTAGAAATCACAAAGGGTTAAAAAAATCAGATTTTGGTAAAAACGTAACATGAAATTCAATTGACCATATCCACTATTATATTTTGAATTTTTGAGTGTGGTCAAGTCCTAGAGTTAGATCTATGAATTACCTAACTTATCCAAGTGGAATCACTGGAAAAGGTGTTGTAAATTTTTGTGTGGACTGATTTTAGCAAAGGAGTGCAAAGCTGCAAAAACCGAAAAAAGTCTGCTGCCATGATTTTAGAGGGCTGTTTCGGCCACTTAAATTATGAGAAAAATTCTGGCCTTTTGGGACATGAAAGTATATGGTATAAAGTACCTCCTGTCCAAAAATGAGCTCATTCTGACTTAAAATGAGCAAGATATGACTATTTTAATATTTAGGTTTTTTAAATTAAAAACGCTTATAACTTAGGAGTTCTATAACTTCGATGACCATGAAATTTAAACTGGAGGCTCACATTAACATGTGTAAAGTCCTGCCAAGATTTGGGAATTTTTGGAGTTAAACTTGAGGTAGCTAATTTCTTAAGGAATTAATTAGAAATTGATTTTTGAAAAATAGTAAATGAATTTTAAAAATTCCGAAAAAAATATATTTTCATTATGGGACTATATTATGCTAAATCCCTGAAAAGAAATATTTTTGGAACTGATTTGGTATTTTTCATAAAAATGATCTAGTTATGAGTAAATGAGTTAAATATGTTATGTGAAGTAACAAAATTGGAAAATAGGATTTTATAGCTAGAGAATCCTATATAGAGTATATCGTATTTTTGATGAGGATTTGATCATTGGTGATGATATCGTATGAGTATGGCATTTTTGAATGATTAAATGCATTATATGGTAAAGCGTAAACAATTGAGATAAATTGTTTATGAATTTAAGAAGTGATTAAAATATTGTTATAATATTAATGATATTAGATTATGAGATTATTAAGTGATTGATAACATGGGGATATTCTTGAATCTGGATAAATTATATTATAAATGTTTAATATTTATCCTTTATCTCATTTGATTGATTCTTTATATCATTATCCTCATGTTTATATTATGTTGAAAGTCATCTCGTGGCTTGTAGTGCATAGATAGACTTGGTATGATTATGACCGAGGATTGTTAGGGTATAATCATAACCGTAATTGAAAAACACGATTATCTTTGGTAGTAGTGCATGGATAATTTGTGGTCGTGATACTAATGAATACACGATTATCTTTAGCCGTAGTGCATGGATAATTCGTGGTCGTGATACTAATGAATACACGATTATCTTTGGCCGTAGTGCATGGATAATTTGTGGTCGTGATACTAATGAATACACGATTATCTTTGGTTGTAGTGCATGGATAATTCGTGGTCGTGATACTAATGAATACACGATTATCTTTGGTAGTAGTGCATGGATAATTTGTGGTCGTGATACTAATGAATACACGATTATCTTTGGTAGTAGTGCATGGATAATTTGTGGTCGTGATACTAATGAATACACGATTATCTTTGGTCAGTAGTGCATGGATAATTCGTGGTCGTGATACTAATGAATACACGATTATCTTTGGTAGTAGTGCATGGATAATTTGTGGTCGTGATACTAATGAATACACGATTATCTTTGGTAGTAGTGCATGGATAATTCGTGGTCGTGATACTAATGAATACACGATTATCTTTGGTAGTAGTGCATGGATAATTTGTGGTCGTGATACTAATGAATACACGATTATCTTTGGCCGTAGTGCATGGATAATTTGTGGTCGTGATACTAATGAATACACGATTATCTTTGGTCGTAGTGCATGGATAATTTGTGGTCGTGATACTAATGAATACACGATTATCTTTGGCAGTAGTGCATGGATAATTCGTGGTCGTGATACTATTAAGCTGAGTCTCAGAATTATTGGTTTTACAGTTGTATATCTTTGGCCAGTAGTGCAAAGATGAATTGTTAATGAATATCTTTGGCCGGATTGCAAAGATGAATTTAATGTTTTCAACGATAAAGGTATTCAAGGTATCCTTACCTCTTTATCATACCAGGTATGTACCCTAATTTCGAGGGCGAAATTCCATAAGGAGGGGAGATTGTGAGACCTCAGATTTTATCAATAAAGATTTAAAATTTGTCGAAATAATTTTTAATATTATGGTATGAATTTGAGACAATATTATAGTTGTGGGTAGTATTTATAAATTTTGCAAAGTATGCAAGTGGTTATATTATATTCGATTGGTTGGGAATATTCGGTTTAGCGAGGGAATATTCATGACAACTACTCAATCATTGGTGGACCCCTAATGTAATTATCATCCGGATTGAGAAAGCGACAAAAAATATTTTATTGAAATAACGGCGAAAGTTTTACTGGTTGATCTTGTTGAACTACTCGGTAGTAAAAATACGATGAATACGTGTGGTTGCATAGTAGCACACGGTATTGATTATTGATGATTATGTGAGAAGTCACTCAGTTTGATTCCATTATTGTCGATTAATAATATTAATTATTATAGCGATAATGACGTTTTGTTTTATTCAGTATTATTAACGTAATAAAAAGCGAAACATCTTTTTATATAAAGCAGAATATTTTATTAAAGTTATTCTATAAATAGAATATATTATATTTTATTATGCATAGTGTTGCATAGTGTTTTGCATAGTATTGCATAGTGTTTGCATAGTAAAATGTTTTTATATAAATAGAATATATTATATTTTATTTAAAAGATTTTTCTTTAAATATGGACCGTTAGATTAAAGTAAATCAAACGGACCGTTCATGGATTAATTACTATGCATTCTATTTTCCTATAAATAGAAAGTATTATGCATACAAGCCAATCATGTATGATGATAAAGCATATATCGTGTAATCAATCTTATTTATTTATTAATAAAAGAATTATTTATTAAAGGCATTTATTATCTACATGGTGCTTTGTTTTAATAATATGTGATAAACCCATAGTTTTAAGCAACGCTTTTAGAATAATGATGATGATCATTCTAATGAGATCTAAATTTTAGAAAGCTTAAAACTAAAATAGTTCCCAATCATTGGATTACTAAATTGGGGATTAGTGAATCCGGATAGATCGGGTACATACGCTTGCTTGCTTCATTGGATGAGGATGATTGATCTCATGATCATTTGTGTGGAGACACTAAAGCAAGTATGTAGGTGCTTATTAGAGAATAAGTTCATCGAACGTGACTCGCTAAGGAATACCTAATGGAGTTTTACTTACCGTCAATAGGAATTTCAGAGTAGTGATAGTAAGACAAATGATCTCAGACTTGAGATCATCATAGTATCTTATATATAATGAATTACACTTTGACTTATTCCTTAAGACTCTTAGAGTATATCAAAGGGTATGCTTGGGTGTAATAAGTTATATATGAAGATAATGAATGATCAATAAAGAATCTACCACTTCTAGTAAAAGGAGAAATGTCCTATGTGATTCGATAAATGACAACCCAGAGAACTTGGTTAAGGTGGAATGAAATTAGAAAGTAGTTTCTAATTTGCATTCATTGGGAGTTGTTCATTTAGGAATCGAAATACATATAATTAAATAAAATAAGACTTGACAAAGAATTCCATGTCTTATATTTAATTGGGACACAGATGGTGGAAGGATTGAATTGCATTTAAGAACTATTTACTCAAAGGTTCTTTTATGATTAATGTTGAAATCTATATTATCCGGAAAGTCGTTGATCGCTAGGGAGGCTTATATCCTATTGTAGAATAAATATTATTTATTTAAATAAATTATTTGTTTAATTTATTTATTTAAATGAGATTAGAATTGTTCTAATTGATTTATTCACAACCTGGGTTTAATATGGAGAACCTAAAGGGTCACACCATAAAAGGAAGAATAATTATTTAAGAAGTTAATGGCATAATTGTAATAATATGTTAAGTATATTTAATTTAATCTATGGTGATAGAATAAATTAAATAGCTTAATATTTATTATTTAATATTTTAGAAATATTAAATATAAATTAATAAGAGGAGTCTTATTAATATTATTATAATTATTATTATTTTAATTTCTAAAAGGTTTAGGAATTAATTTAATATTAGTATTTCTCATTTATTCCTAATTGGATTAGAAAGAAAATTAGTTAAAGGAGTTTAACTAATTATCCCTAATAGATTAGGAGCCCATTTAATTAAAAGAGTTTAATTAAATAAATAATACCTTATTTTAATTAAAATAGGTTATATAATATCTTTATAAGAGGAGTCTTATATTAGATATCTAATATACGTAATTCCAAGATTTGAGAGAGTACACCCCTTTTCTTATTCAGATAGAAAAACTAGGGTTTGAGCCAAATCTTCTTCTTGAAAAATTCTTCCTTGGTGGATCACCTATAGAGGCCATACACTTGGGTGGCTTACATTGATCAAAGGAAGGAATCTACCCTAGGAGATTCAAGGAGATCATGGAGAAGTAGGAGGTGAACTCGCACTCGAGGAAGCTCGCTTTACAAGGGTATGATTTCATAATTTCTTATTCTTCGCTTTTAATTAATAATATGCATAAAGGATGATCCGTAATTGGTTTGTGAAAAATTTTAAAATCGATTTTATCTCGCTCCGCTTATTTTTGCAATTTGATTGCTACTTTGATTTTCACGAAAACCTAACAAAGGGTATCGTGAGCCAAACTTTATGCTAATTATTAATTATTTAGATTCTATATATGTATGGGTATGTATTTAGAATAATTTATTGGGCATAATTTGTTGTATAAAATTATTATTAAAAAAAAAAAAAAAAAAAAAAAAAAACAATTTTTATTTTTTCATGATTTTCATTTTTCCAACAAGGTTGAGTCCGATTAAGGCGGTTGGCATGATTGCCATAATCAAGCGTTTTTTTTGTAATTTTTTTTTTTTTTGGCACCATGTTAAAAGATAAATCAGTTAAGGATAAAAAAAAAAAAAATTTTTTTTTGGGAATGAATCAAATCATGGGATCAATATATATATTATAAAAAAAAAAAAAAATATCTATGGCTTTTCCAAGGCTAAAAAAGTTTTTGGATTTTTTTTAAGATACATGCAAATCACGTACCGAGGTGCAAATAACTATTAAGTCCTATTTTTATATAAATATAGAGGTATTTATATATAAAAAAAAAAAATAAAATTTACCGATTTTTTGTCAATAAAAAATTAATTCGAAATTTTTTTTTTTTTTGACCGAGATAAAAAGATAGTATATTTTTTATATAAAGAGTATGACTTTTATATATATATATATATAATATATATATATATATATTAATCTTAATAATTTTATAATTAAAATAAAAGAGTTTATTTTAATCTTGAAATTGGATTTCATGCAACATAAAATTGCCCATTAAATGATACTCATATATATATGGAATGATTTAATTTATCGATACATATGATGATATGTATGATAATAAATGGGATTGATTATGGACAATCGACCAATATGATTGGATTTATTTTAGTTGGATGTTTGAATGAATGGGTTTTATTAAATGGGGTCTCACAGACTCGCCTTTTCTCGGTTTTCTTCGATGTAAATTATATCTCTCCTATGTACTTCCCTCGATCACGATCAAGGTTTCTATTTAAATTAAATAGTTTAATGTAATAGGATTAGTTAGAATTTTTGAAGAACCAAGACCAAGATCAAGGAGCGCTTTGAAGACCCGTTTGTAATGGAGCCCAAGTTTAAATGTAATAGTTATATTTAAATGTTTATTCTTTGCACCCTAGGGTTTGACCTTTTGGTTCACTTGGTGGCTCTAGTGAACCAAACTAGAATAAAAGTCCATAATCAATCCGTAGAATATAGTATTCTATATATGTGCATGCTAGTATATATATATTATATATTATGCAAACATGCTTCGCATGTTTAATAATATGACGCGTATTTTATATATATATTTGCATGCATGCTACGCTAAACAAGATGAGACAAATAATAACAAATCCTCAAAGTTTTTTTATTAAGTCTTAAGCGCTCAAAGATATTTAGAATATCGAACGTCGCTTTTCTAGCATGATAAAATTAATAGAGTATTAAATATTTAATATGAGTTTGTTGTGTCACCACAAGGCAAGTATTAAGTATTTAAGATGTTAATTTATCACATTTGATGCTTATAAAGAAAATTGAACAATATTGTTTTTTGTTGTGTCACCACAAGGGCTTATATTTTTCTTTTTGAATATATGGAAGTGCTAGGTTGACTTAACTTAGATAATTTTGATTCGGATGTGCCACCACTGATCAAAATAATCCAAGAGGCAAAAACATAAGGAGTTACATGTTGATGTAATTGACAAGGAGTTGTCTACCTATTTATTTATATATAGTTTGTTGTGTCACCACAAGGCTATATATATTTGAAATGGGATCCTTATTCTCACTAGCAAAAACTTTAATTAGATTTTGTTTAACTATATAAATGAGGGTAATATAGTTTGAAGAAAATAGTAGGAGATACCAATATAAAATAAGACCTAATTTATTTTGGTAATTAATAAATGAATGTTTGCTAAAATATTGTCTTTTTACATGCGTAATTTTGAAAATGTCACATTCACTAATTTCATCGCGAAGCATACTTGATGCTAACAAACCGACCGGACCGAACTATACCTGACCGGTTAAGGAATCGAGAATTGTTCTCACCGCCGAAAAGATTTCTTATGTCCTAAATTCGCCTGCATCGCAAAAAAAGCAAGGAGAGATGTACCTCCGAGGAAGAGATTGCTACTTTTAAACAAAGGGCAAGATGATGCATCTCGTGGCTCAATGCATCATGCTCGCATCCACGAGTAACGAGCTCAGCCACAAGATGAAAACATGGATGCTCCTACTATGCTATCGCACCTGGAGAGTCAGATGGTGAGCAAAGTAGGACCGCTAGATATGAAATATCTAAGGAGCTCTTCCGATCTCTTGGATGACCGAGGGCACTACCGTTGAGACTCATGTCCTAAAGATGATCAACTGATTGAACGCGCCTGGATAATTTTGGGTTCATCATGGATGGGGAGTTGAGTCAAGATTTAGTCTTGCAATACACCCTGCACACCTTCTCACAATTTGTTGTGAATTTTCACATGAATAAGTTGGATGTCACTTGCTCAATTACTTAACATGTTGAAAATCGTCAAGGTCACTTCCCATCCAAGAAGAACCATGTCTCATCGGTGGATGATTCTTCCAAGAAAAGGAAGAGGCCCAAGGTATCTTCCGAAAAGAAGAAATCCAAGAAGGCTAAGGAAAGGCGAAAGTGAAGGATCAAAAGAAACTCGATCCAACTAGCAAAGGAATTTGCTTCCATTGCAATAAGTCGGGTCACTCGAAGAGGAACCGCAAGGATTATCTTGCAGTAACAAAAGCGTAAGAAGCTTGGAGAAGCTTCAATCCTAATCAAGGTTTGTTTATGATTGAAATTAATTTTTCGAAAGTCAATCTTCTACTGGGTATTGGATACCGGATGTGGTTCTCACATATGTAATAATATACGCAGGACCGGTCAAGTAGAAAGTCGAAAGAAGGATGAGGTCGCCCCACGAGTGGGAAATGGAGCAAAGGTCACGATTAATGAGGGACTTATTGTTTAGCACCGCTTACCGCAAGTTCATTAATTTAAATAATTGTTATTTTGTTCCAAATATCATTAGAAACATTATTTCTATCTCTCGTATGATATGGATGGTTTTAATATTATAATAAAGAACAAAGCTTGTTCCATTTATAATGATAATGTTTTATATGGTGTGGTGTTGGTAATTTTTTAAATGGACTTTATATACTGACTTGCATGAAAATATATTTCAAATCGAACAAACTAATAAAAGGAAAAGAGATGATGTTAATTATACCTTCATGTGGCAATCAGAGACTCTGGGCATATTAATGAAACAAGATTATCCAAGTCAGATAAAGATGGGCTCTCCAGAGCTATCTCGATTATGAATCATATCCAACTTGTGAATCTTGTCTCATGGGTAATGACTAAATCTCCTTTTAGTGGAAAAGGAGAAAGAGTTACAGAGTTGTTAGCGTTGGTACACACATGTATGTATGTGGACCTATGACAACTAATCGCACGAGGAGGGTATTCTTATTTTATTACATTCACCGACGACCACTCAAGATTTGGATATGTGTATTTAATGAAATACAAATCAATCATTTGAAAAGTTCAAAGAGTTCGAAGTGAAGTTGAGAAGCAAACCGGTAAGAGTATTAAGATTCTTCGATCCGATCGAGGAGGAGAATACTTAAGTGGTGAGTTTCTCAATTGTCTCAAAGAAAATGGTATAATCTCACAATGGACTCCACCAGTGGACGCCACAAATGAATGGTGTATCTCGAAAGGAGAAATCGAACATTGTTGGACATGGTTCGGATCTATGATGAGTTTTACCGACCTTCCAGCTTCTTCGGGATATGCCCTAGAATCTACCACAGATACCTACTTAACAAGGTACCTACAAAAATCCGGTCCCCAAGACCCTATATGAGTTATGGATAGGAGGAAACCAAATCTTAAGCATGTTAAGACTTGGGGTTGTCAAATTTTATGTCAAAAAGTTTGAAAACGATAAGTCGCAGACTAGATCCGATAAATGTAGATTTGTGGGATACCCTAAAGAAACATCGGGTATTATTTCTATCATCCAACCGATCAAAAGGTGTTTGTTATGAAACATGCCGCCTTCTTGGAAAAGGAGTTTATCCTTGAAGGGGTCGATGGGAGTAAGATATATCTTCAAGAAGTTCAAGAACCACAAAATACTACAGATCAAAGTGAGGTACCTAACCAAGTAGAGATTTCTTCGCATCACACCCTATTCAGAACTGAAGAGTACCAAAGATACAGACAGTATGGACTTGTCATAGAAGATGACAATGAGGTACGATCATAGATGATGATGATCCATTGAATTACTTAACAAAGCTATGAGTAGTAAAGACTCAGAGAAGTGGCAAGAAGCCATGAAACCGAGATGGACTCCATGTATGAGAACCAAGTATGGACTTTTTGGTCTCACCACCAAGGCATTAAGCCTATTGGGTGTAAATGGGTCTTTAAAAGAAAGATCGGAGCAGACGGCAAGGTAGAGACCTATAAGGCCCGATCGGGTTGCAAAAGGTTTCAAACAAAGACAAGGAGTCGACTATGACGAAACCCTTCTCACCAAGAGTAATGCTCAAGTCCATTCGGATTTTGCTTATGATCGCAGCCTTACCATGACTACGTAAATCGCAGATGGACGTGAAAACGGCCTTCCTCAATGGGAAACTTGAGGAGGATGTATATGACACAACCAGAGGGATTTGTTTCAAAGGTTGGAACAAATCAAGTCTCAGAAGCTACAACGATCCATTTATGGATTAAAGCAAGCTTCTCGTAGTGGAACATCCGCTTTGATGAGACAATCAAAAGTTTGATTTTATCAAAATGAGGATGAACCATGTGTGTACAAGAAGGTTAGTGGGAGCGCTATTTCATTCCTTGTATTATATGTTGATGATATATTACCGATAGGGAATGATATTCCTATGTCGCAAACAATTAAAATCAAGTTATCTAAACACTTCTCCATGAAGGACTTGGGAGAAGCATCCTATATTTTGGGGATAAAGATCTATAGAGATAGATCTAATAGGATGCTTGGCTTATCCCAAGGAACGACATCGACATGATGCTAAAAAGGTTTAGCATGGAAGATTCCAAAAGAGGTCTCATGCCGATGAGCCATGGAATACATCTCCAAGAAACAAGCCCCAAAGACACTGAGAGAGAAACCGTATGAGTAAGATTCCTTATGCTTCAAAGAATAGGATCTATCATGTACGCAGATGATATGTACTAGACCAGATGTCGCCATGCACTTAGTGTAACAAGCGAGATATCATCGAATCCGTGGAGAAGAACACCGAAGGCAAAGTGAAAATATCCTAAAGTACTTAAGAAGAACTAAGGATGTATTTTTGTTTACGGTGGGTCCGAATTAAAACTAGAGGGCTTCATGCACTCAAGTTTTCAAATGCACCAAGATGACAAGAACTGCTTTCGGTATGTGTTTACCTTAAAACGGGCGCAGTTGAGTTGAAAAGTTCCAAGCAAAGAAAAAGCTTGTCGATTCAAAGGATGACAGAGGCAGAGTACATAGTCGCAAGTGAAGTCGCAAAGGAAGTCGTTTGGATGAAGAAGTTCATTACCGAACTTGGTGTGGTTTCTAGCATTAAAGGACCAAAGGCTTTTATTCTCGTGACAACACCGAGTGCTATGCGCAAGCTAAGGAACCTGTGTCTCATCGTAAATCCAAACACGTGTCATGGCGATTTCATTTGATCGAGAGATCATTGAAAGAGGAGACGCCACCGAGAGTGTGGACTCTCAAGACAATATTGCAGATCCATTTACTAAAGCGTTAACACAACAAAAATAGGTTTGATCGTCACTTAGAGAAGATGGGTATGAGATACCACTACGATCGGCTTTTAGTGCAAGTGGGAGATTGAAAGTATTATGCATACAAGCCAATCATGTATGATGATAAAGCATATATCGTGTGTAATCAATCTTATTTATTTATTAATAAAAGAATTATTTATTAAAGGCATTTATTATCTACATGGTGTCGTTTTTAATAATATGTGATAAACCCATAGTTTTAAGCAACGCTTTTAGAATAATGATGATGATCATTCTAATGAGATCTAAATTTTAGAAAGCTTAAAACTAAAATAGTTCCCAATCATTGGATTACTAAATTGGGGATTAGTGAATCCGGATAGATTGGTACATACGCTGCTTTGCTTCATTGGATGAGGATGATTGATCTCATGATCATTTGTGTGGAGACACTAAAGCAAGTATGTAGGTGCTTATTAGAGAATAAGTTCATCGAACGTGACTCGCTAAGGAATACCTAATGGAGTTTTACTTACCGTCAATAGGAATTCTCGTAGTGATAGTAAGACAAATGATCCTCAGACTTGAGATCATCATAGTATCTTATATATAATGAATTACACTTTGACTTATTCCTTAAGACTCTTAGAGTATATCAAAGGGTATGCTTGGGTGTAATAAGTTATATATGAAGATAATGAATGATCAATAAAGAATCTACCACTTCTAGTAAAAGGAGAAATGTCCTATGTGATTCGATAAATGACAACCTGTGAATCCTTGGTTAAGGTGGAATGAAATTAGAAAGTAGTTTCTAATTTGCATTCATCGGGAGTTGTTCATTTAGGAATCGAAATACATATAATTAAATAAAATAAGACTTGACAAAGAATTCCATGTCTTATATTTAATCGGGGACATCAGATGGTGGAAGGATTGAATTGTACGCAGAACTATTTACTCAAAGGTTCTTTTATGATTAATGTTGAAATCTATATTATCCGGAAAGTCGTTGATCGCTAGGAGGCTTATCCCTATTCAGAATAAATATTATTTATTTAAATAAATTATTTGTTTAATTTATTTATTTAAATGAGATTAGAATTGTTCTAATTGATTTATTCACAACCGGTTTAATATGGAGAACCTAAAGGGTCACACCATAAAAGGAAGAATAATTATTTAAGAAGTTAATGGCATAATTGTAATAATATGTTAAGTATATTTAATTTAATCTATGGTGATAGAATAAATTAAATAGCTTAATATTTATTATTTAATATTTTAGAAATATTAAATATAAATTAATAAGAGGAGTCTTATTAATATTATTATAATTATTATTATTTTAATTTCTAAAAGGTTTAGGAATTAATTTAATATTAGTACTCTCATTTATTCCTAATTGGATTAGGAAAGAAAATTAGTTAAAGGAGTTTAACTAATTATCCCTAATATAGATTAGGGAGCCCATTTAATTAAAAGAGTTTAATTAAATAAATAATACCTTATTTTAATTAAAATAGGTTATATAATATCTTTATAAGAGGAGTCTTATATTAGATATCTAATATACGTAATTCCAAGAGTTGGAGAGTACACCCTTTTTCTTATTGAGATAGAAAAACTAGGGTTTGAGCCAAATCCTTCTTCTTGAAAAATTCTTCTTCCTGGTGGATCACCTATAGAGGCCATACACTTGGGTGGCTTACATTGATCAAAGGAAGGAATCTACCCAGGAGATTCAAGGAGATCGCGGAGAAGTAGGAGGTGAACTCGCACTGAGGAAGCTCGTTTCTACAAGGGTATGATTTCATAATTTCTTATTCTTCGTTTAATTAATAATATGCATAAAGGATGATCCGTAATTGGTTTGTGAAAAATTTTAAAATCGATTTTATCTCGCTCCGCTATTTTTGCAATTTGATTGCTACTTTGATTTTCATAAAACCTAACACTATACTTGGTGACATTCTTTTATTATTCTGTTGGAACATCCACATGCATGTTTTACAGGACACGGTTCTCATTTTTTATTATTATTACTGTTGGAACATCCATGCGTGTGTTTTACAGGACTGGTTAAAATCTTTATCATTCTGTTGGAATATCCTATCACATGTGTTTTACACCGGATCTGGTTCCATCTTTATTATTACATGTTGGAACATCCCGCTTGCGATTGTGAATTTCACGACGACCGTTCCGTTATTATTATTACATTGGAATAACCATGTTATGCGCGAAGTACCGCATGCATGGTGATTTCTTTTGTTATTCCATTCTTTATTATACCCAAATTGGTTAAAACTTTGAATTCTATACTCCATTAGTAGAATATCTTTGATATTTGCGTTTCATCCAAATATCTTTTCATGGAAATATTCTTCTGATCATTCTTGAATTTTACTCTACAAAGCAGTATCTTGTTGACAATTTGGACGTTAATAATTCCTAGATAAATTAATTCTTGAACTTGTTTTATTGAATTCTTATATCATTGTCTTCATCCTCATGTTTGTATTATGTTGAAAGTTATCTTTGGCTTACGTGCATAGATGAACTTAGTATGATTATGACCGTGGTTCATTCGGTATAATCATGGCTTGATATAAATGATGTGACAAAAGTCCTCGGGCTTTATGTAATGCGATGATGGATAGTTTTGGTATGATTATGACGGGGTGATTCGGTATAGTCATGACCATTGATAATTTGATGAAAATCCTTGGACCGTAGGTATGTTGATGATTAGATATTGTGGTTTATTCATTAAACCGAGTCTTAGTGATAAAATTGATGAAAACATTTTAAAACCTAAAAGATAGTAGACTTTATTTTCTACTTGACTCTTTTAATGGATTGCATATTCACCGCAGATTAAACTGGTTGTCTATTGTATTTTATCGGTTTAACCTTTGTTGAAGGCTAATGATAATTTATTCGCATTATCTTAGTCATAATATTTCTTCTTTGGGCTAGTTGAGCTCACCCTTTCTTTTCACCGTTCTCTTCGTGAAATGAGAATATAAATTTGGGACGAGTCGGGAAATGGAGTAATGGTCCAAAGGATAGCATTAGTAGTCCTCACTATTCTGTGAAATAGTGTGACAATAATTGTAATGAGGACTTATTCTGAGAATGAATATTGTCTACAAGACAATATTTGTATTTAAACTCATAGCATATGTTTTGTCGTATTGTACACGACAGTTGTATTAGTAAGTTGTATTTGAATTTATGTATCATGTAAGTGGCGACCCAAGATGGGTGACGTATACCTAATTTTGGGGGCGTCACATAGCATCCCTCTCTGAAGATGGAGGTAACGCTGCAAGCTCCTGCCCAAGGGTATCTACACGAGCTAGCAGATCAGAGGCTAACTGCATGGTAGCAAAATGCTCATCAATGTAGACACTCATGTCGACCAGACTGACCGTCATATGGGATCTCATTGAAGTGCTGTTTGCAATGGCCACATCCCTAGTAGATAAGGCGTTATCCCGCTCAACTATCAATGCATCCCTGGCTGATCTAGCCTCATCCCTCTCTAACAGAGCGGTATCTCTCTCATCAAGAGCTGTCAACATCATGGCCCTTGCCTGATCTCTGTCATAGGTCATTAGATGTAAGCTCTGCTCCAAATCTTGTCTTAGAATCTTTGAGTAATGATGATGGCTTTCGGTGGGAGAATCTATCACAAATGCTGGCAGACCATCAGTCAAGTCATCGGTGGGAATATCAGCCTCATCTATAGGCTCCTCATCGTCAAAATCAGTCTCCTGCACTGTGGATACTGCCGCAGCCAATGTAGTCTCTGTCTCCATCTATGCGGAATACTCTGCAGAACAACCTGGATGACTGACAAAAAACTCAGCCAACTCTCGCTGATCCTATCAGTGCATACTGACTGGATCATCCTCCATCGACAAAAGCGGTGTGGACTTGAAGTCTTGACTCACTGCCCCCTCATACGGATGAAAGTCCTAAAACTGGTCAAACTGACACATCACGGCTAGTGGGTGGTAAGTAATCATGCCCCTCAAACCAGCCAGAGGGAGATAATCCATGCCCGGAGCATGAGTAATGAAGCTGTAGGGTGAGCTAAGCCACGAACACACAGCAATATATCAAAGCGGATCTCCAATCTCTGCCAAGAAAGCGGACCAAGATACAGCATCTGTACACCCCGCAGGCTGAAATGAGTACGACATGGCTATATCATGGGTGAAATAAAATCCATGATATCTAAATGTGCCAATCGGTCTCAAGTGTGACATGAACCACATCTGGCAAAGACGACCGGAGCTACCTGTGAACACTCCTGCCGGATAAGTGCAATAGTATATAGCCGACCTCAAGGTCTCTGTGATGATCATCAGTACAATGGTACGACCCTCCCTGAGAGCTCTCACTGCTATAATGACGCCGATATCTAGCTCATCCATGCATCATGGCATGTATCGTGTATGACAACACGTATAGAAGCGATAGATCTCTACTGGTGAACATGATGATCCTCCGGTGTGGTGATATCCACGGAATGTTGTGCATAGTCGTCCTTAGAGCCAAACACATCAAACAGAAATTTGGGATATAACATGGCCGGGATGTAATCTCATCTGCCTACTCTGCGCCTCAATCTCTGTGAGAGTCATGAGGCGTCTACTCATGTCTCCCCGTCACCATGTGCACGCAAGGTCATTTAGGAGGCATCGTCGTCAATCGTGCATACTCCTCCAAAGTAGAGTCAACTCACGGGTCCCAAAGCGAATACCTATTCCGTGTCCAGGTACCCATTGCTCTAGCATGCCCTCTACAAATCTCCGGAGGAACACGAAACATCAAGAAGGTCATAGTATCTTGCAAAGAAATCATCTACGATCACCGTATCGATGGTAATATACTATCATACCATGATCGCATACCAGCTACCACCGCAAATGGTGGGGTATAATCAATACGGCTAACTGTCGAAGAAGACATCTGTATGGGCCGTGTCATAAGACCATCCAGGGGTCAATGCTGAATATCTCTGGACATACATATATATGCATAACACAATAACATGCATGATATAATAGATGGCAACATGATATAGGGAATGAAAACTGTGCATACATTCCTAAGTATATCATCATCTAATACATCTCTGTACAGCTAAAATACAGGGAAATGGGGCGAACCTACCCAACATCTAACAGAGGCCTATCAAAAGATATAGCGAGAATGGGGCAAAGCTACCTAGTAGCTAACAGAGGCCTATCAAAAGAAATACATCAGAAAAAGTCAATGGTGTCGATGTCCACATCATCGATGCTGTCCACCTGATGTAACTCCTCCTGAGTCACTGGATCTCTATCTACACGGATGTCAGGCCTATAAAAAGGAGGATCTACGCCGGCAAAACCATATGGGTCATCCGAGGGACCAGCGCCAGAGCTGGAAAGATCAAAAGTATCTGCCTCTGCAGGATCTCTGCCCAAATGCCGAATGAAAAGATGTGACCGGTCCATCTAACGCGTTAATTTGTCAATCTGTGTCACATGAGTCGGATCTCTGACACAGGCTAGCCAATCCGTCATCATCACGGATCCTGGAACCATATCCCCCATAAACTGTGTGGCGCGGGTCTGAGCTCCAATCGTACGAGGGATCCACCAATTCTGGAACATCTCCTGAGAACAGGGGCCCTCTGATAATGTAAAACCGTCAATCCCCATCAATGGGATGTTAATGACGGGTGACTGCGAAACAGGCCAATAACGCCTGGCAGGAGGCAAGATCGGCATACGAATCTCTCCTATAGTGCTCCTGATAGCACGCTCTCCTAAATAGAGCTCCCATCCTCCATCTATGAAGAGAGGAATCCTGCGGGTGGAAATGACGTACTCTACTCCAGTCGGGTACCCATCCTCAAATCCAACTCCCAAATGCTCTCCAGAGTAGGGAATCCATGTGATGACATCAGCTGTCAATAGCTTCAACTGTAGGCGATAATGAGTGAAACCCTCAGCAACAGGGACCTCCGCCAGTGTGGAATGATGCCATCTCCGTCCTCGTGGATAGATGTTTAAACCTAACACGCTCACAGGACGCAAACAAGGAAGCCTCTCATAGGCCCAAAACTGCCAACACAAAGGCAAACATCTGCTGTCAGTCAACACTCTTAACCTATACATGGGAAAAGACAAGAGAAACACTCACCAGCAGAAATGGGTAGAATCCTAACCACGCCTCGGTCAAGCCCTGCGATCGCATGCGTATTCCCCTGAGGAAGTAGGCAAAGGTGTAGGAACCCCAATCATACTCTCCTATACGGTCCACGTGTAGAGTGGCGCTAATCAAAGCGAAGGACACCGTAGAGGAATTATCTACTATGAAGCAGCCCCTAATGATCATCAGGAACAATCGCCGAAGAGTGCGATCCCTGACTCTTACATCATCGGGTATGGGCTCACTCAACAGCCCGCTCATAGCATCTACGCTTAAAGGACACAGACGAGCAGATCCGCCTTCGAAAGCACTTCCATGGAACTCCCATCAAGGATCGACACAATGAGGGGTGATATCTGGCATGCAAGGCTGGCTCCCCTCCAAACTCTATACTGTGATAAACCGCCAATCCATTAAGCGTCATCATCACCTCACGATCCAGCCAAATGGAGTGGTCGAGTGCAGGTGGAACCCTTCGCTCGAGAATAATGCCACGAGGTAACCCTGAGGGGACATCGACGGGTAGAATGGAGAATAACCTCCCAAATCCCCAGCCATGGACGATCGCTCTATAGTCATCATGCAAGGCCTGATACATAGAGTGGATGCTAAACTAGTTCCCTTGAGGCTGTGTGAAGCTGGGAACCTACATCAAATGTAGATCAACATCAGACTCCTTGACTCCTCATCAATAGGAAATAAGGAAGATTAAAGATCTAACTTCATACCTCATTTGCGTGCAGGTATACTGAAAGATGCCTACTCAAGTCACCCAGAAGATCTGGGTTCGCCACTTGAATACTTGGCAATTCTATACGGGGAACACGTACAGCAGGAGTAGGAACCTCGAACGGTACATCCTCCTCCTCGTCCTTGACATTTGGCACTTCAACTCGAATAGGACGTACCACCTCCTCCGCTAACTTCATACCTCATTTGCGTGCAGGTATACTGTCTCACAGAACGGCGCTGAGGCTCTTCAAAAGCCCTCCTCCGTACACCAGAAGTGGTCCTATGGGAACTGCTCGGCTGATCTGGATCCATAATATATGGACAGCAAGTCTCCAAATTACCTCAGAAAGGGTGTGGTAAATTCTTACCTGGAACTTTTCAAAATGCATCTTATGACTACATGCATTCTTGCATTATTTTAACATACATCTACCGTAGAGTTAAAAAATGAATGACTATTCAATGCCTACATTTTGGAAAATTTTTGCCATAGCCCCCTTTGTAAATGGGACTATCCACATGCACAAAGGCATGACTAGGTGGCCATTCAGTAGCACACCTACCAACAGTCATAGACATCCTACATGCATCATAGTAGAAAATCCGTAAGAGTAATCTAATTACCAGGATTATTTTACTATTCTACCTTTACTCATTTGTCCTCAGATAGGATAAGAAATGACAGTAAAGGGTGCTAATTTGACTGCTTCAAAAGTTAAATTTTTTCACATCATTATGTTCAGTATGGTTCAATACTAACATTTACTATGTTGAATATTTTTTATCAAGTCATATCAGCATGCATATTCACTACTATGTGTCTAAATGCATTTCATGCGATAAATCATTTTCCAACGAACAGAAATTGGAAAAAATACATGCATGTGTTACCAGGACAGTGAAGAACGCTTGTACGGTGACAGAATATGCATAATGTTGCCCGAACTCAGCAGATTTGAAGAAGAGCTCTCAGATTTCCTTCGCTGCGCAACTTGAAAATGACTTATGAAAGCGACTAGCCACTTATACATAAGACTACGGTGGCGCAGCAGTTAACTTCTTGGCTCCTGCAGTGACATACGCTGCACCACTTACATGGGTCCCACACCTCTGGTTTGCTCCAGTTAGAGTTGCAAAGGAGGTCTCACAAGCTAAAAAGGCCAAATCAGGAATTAAAATGCTACGCGATGGAGCGGAACAGCTTTAAATCCTGGTTTCTTGTCGGTCAGAGTTAAACTCCCGTTGTCTCAATGGTATTCACCTGGATGCAGGGTATACTATACCAATGAGCTCAGATTTCATAAACCATGCTCGATAATACCCCACAAAGGTCCGATGCCGTCATTTGCAGGGTTACAACCCTAAACAATCCCCAGCGGGGGTTACAACGCGAAACCACGAAATATCAAACCTCCCCGATGGGGGTTACAACGCCGAAGTTATCAAACATCTACGCCTCCCCGGTGGGGGTCACAACACACATCCTTCAAACATCTACGTCTCCTCGGCGGGGGTTACAATGCAATGCAACCATTGATACACACATCAATGAAGGTCAAGCAGCCTTGACAATTTACCCAGCAGGGATTCATCCGGTAATACACACATCGTGAAGATCGAAAAACCACGATAACAACAAACTATTGGCGATAACTTTCAGAAGCGGTATAAGGGAACATGTTATACATATCCTCAAAACAGACAACTTTATCCCCACAGATCTCTTCCACACAAGAGTTGCCTCTATGGAGTATAAACCAGTGTCTAGGATTCAAGACTTTGGTGATAGCCCCAACGTCAACATCCTTGGAAGCTTGGATCGCATGTCCAAGCCATCACTGATTGTCATCCCAACATGATTACCTGACAATCATTCATGCATTCTACATGCATTTGCATCATGTTGCTGCATATAACATCATGTTTATCTTGCTTGCATTTCAAGTGTCTAGGATTCTTTATCCTATCCATGCCTTGTATTGCATGAATATGATAAAGAGGGGCATCTGTAGACATTCGAAATTTTTTGCACTCCTATTCCTAACATTGCAGGAGGGTAGATTTGTCTTTTGGAGATAACCCTAAAAGACAACTTACATCCATACTGGATACTACTGGAAGTTCAGCTCCAACCCGGAACACAAACCGGGAACACCATATCAACCCAGAACACACACTAAGAGTGTCATTTCCAATCTCAGAGATAACCCCGAGATATGCAGATCAAAAGACCGGCAACAACACCGGAGAGGACAGTCCTGTCTCGGCGATAACATCGCGACGTTCAGTTCTAGTCCCAGAGACAACACTGGGAGTAGCAACCCCATCCTTGGTGATAGCCCCAAGGGATGCCATTGCAGGTCCGACGATAACCCCAGAAATGCTTGTTTCAAACACATGCGATCAGCTTCAGGCTCAGACATCCTGTCGAGGCACATGCACCTCAGTCCCAGGACTAACAAAATGGGCAGACAGGAATACCCACAGATGATAGTGAGGCATACAATTAAGCAGTACAATCTCAGATATAACCCTGAGCAACGTCTGCTTTCCGCTTAAACCGGCGATAACCCCGGTGAGGAGTCAACACGTCATCTTACTGTCTCAACAAGATGATATCACAGCATACCAATAAGTGGTCCAATCTTAGCTGTAACCCTGACCAACGTCTACTTTCAACTCAAACCGGCGATAACCCCGGCGAGGAGTCAAACGTCATCTTGTTCCTTCGACAAATGGCACGTCGTCTTGACACTTCATACATATATACATACATATATACAACAATGTCCCACAAGAGCCGAGGATTAACAATCCCGAGTGACTATTACGCGTGGCAGTACTTTGGATAAAATTTGAAGCTTGAAGACCATGGGCATAAACCCCTCTTCCTGACTTCGTAGAACCTCTAATCCATATCATTACGTAACTCTCGACACAAGCTATCCGAAGAAGTATAGATATACTTTGTTTGGATGCTTGGATTGAAGTTCTGCAAGTTCGAGCGGATATTACAGTGCACGACTGCACGTACTACGAGACGACGGGACCCGCGAGGCTCAGATCCACCACCACCAGCCGCAGGTACAACTGTGGCTGCAGGTGTACCTGCGGCCATCAGTCTATAAATATAAGCTGAGGGGTCAGCCATTTGAAGAGAGGGAGAGAAGGAAAACGGCGAGGAAGCCTTGTCCATTTTATTCTACATACACATCTTTTGAGTGTTTCCTCTTCTTTAAACACTAGTTAGCTCACATATAGCTAATTTTTATCCGGCGGGAGCTGAGTGTTTATCCATTTAAAGTCTAAGAAGTCTACTTTGGCAGCCCACTGTAAGCCTTCTTACATTCTATAAAGCCTCTTTCTCATATATCATACACTGTTGTACACGTTGATAGTCGTGTGAGTGTGTTTGCCTGAACTTCTATCAAGTGGTTTTCATTTACATACGTCAGATATATATACTAATATATGTATATATTTCGTATATATGGACTAACATTATCTAGTTATGCCTCGATTGAGCCTAGACTTCGGTCTGGAGCGTTTATCTACTTTTATATATATATACTTATATATATAAACTGTGGTCAGACTCTGTCTGATGAGCCTTGATTTTACATCCGGAGCATTTAATTACTTTTGTAAATATATTTATATATATAATTGCTGTCAGACATATCTGATGAGCCTGGATTTTACATCCAGTGTGTTTACTCGCTTTTATATATATATATATACATATATATAATTGATGTCGGACATATCCGATGAGCCCTTTACATCCGGTGTGTTTACTGCTTTTATATATATATATAACTGTACATATATATATATATATATTTATATTCTGTTCTACCTGGAGTTTACTTCGTGGCAGTTGATCGCTTTTACAGCTTTATTTACATTACATCACGCTTGGAGTTTACTGTGGCGATTGATCGCATTCTGACTTTATTTACATTTCGTCCCACAGAGTTTACTTACATGGCGGTTGATCATGTTCATATATATATATATTTACCACTTTTATATATTTACATTTTCGATCCCCAATGGAGTTGCTTCGTGGTGGTTGATCTAGTCTGTATATATATATTTACTGACTTTTATATATATAATCGCTATCGCTTTCCATACAAATTGCGATGATCATGTGAGCCTAGGAATCATGTGATCACATGTTGATCTCTTGAACATAGATTCGGTTCCCATGATGGACATTTTTAGTCAGAAGCAACTTGTACATTATTTTACAATTAATGAGTTTCCTTGGATGGGTTCATGCCCATAAGGAGTTCAAGATCGTCAGATATTATTTTCTCGAGGATGCTTCAGATCTCAAAAAAATAAAAGCAAACAAGCCGAACATTTAATAAAATGGAAGTATGAAAAGGTCTCAATTCCTATTGAGCACATGGTTTGAAAAACCTCTTTCACAAAATGTCATTGCTATATTGTGGTTAAAACTGAATTTTCTAATAAAATTCAAACCCTTGTATATAGGTGCGAACGAGGCCTCGCACTACTTTCAAATAAATTGCACATTGATCCACACACACACACACACACACACACATTCATATAACAATTTCTTTGAAGAGTGGCGGTCACCGTGGTAACACGAATGTCGGAGGGTGCCTAACACCTTCCCTCCGCATAATCAAGCCCCCGAACCCTTAATGAATCTCGGTTTCACAGACCCGTTTAGCAGTGTCAAATCACTGGGTCAATGTGCTAACCTTTTCGGTTGCGTTGGTGCAACCAGTTAAATACACCAAATGGCGACTCTTAAAGTCCAATCGTCGACATTATACATGTCGGACCTTTTTCACTTGTTTTTTCAAACAAATCTCACATTAACATGAGAACACCAAAGAACAAGTAACAAAAAGGGACACCTAAAAATCCCGACGTTGACATATGCCATTCAATTGTCTTAATCTTCATCATTCGTTCGTTTTATGTTATTAACGTTCTTCATTCGTTCGTCCGTAATTCGATCATCCGAACTCGGAACTTGTTCGTTCTTGAGTCCACGACTCACGTTTTCTATGTTCTCTTACATTCTTATGAAACCATATACATTCGGGTTCATTTACATAATTTCTAATTCTCGTTTATCTTTTATGAAATTTTCGCCATAACTTCGTTATAGCTAAGTTTAATCCATTCTTCATGAATGTTTCTACCGTTCCTAACCAAGCAATAAGCATTTAACTTATACGCGATGGTTTTAAACTTATCCATTAACAACAATTACATTACGATGGTTTTAAATTTGTCCATCAACAACGTTCTTCGTGTTCTTCGCGTTCTTCATTCGTTCTTCATTTTTAATCGATATTTTGATTACGATTTCACTTTTTCTTGGAATTCGGTGTTATAAACACCATTAATTACTTATTTCACCGAATTGTTCATATGATTCATTCGGATCGCTCAAATTCATTACTAAACTCATACATCCTTAAGAAACTTATAAACTAAACTTCTAATTCTTATTTCTTCTTTTTCTCATGATTTCAACCATATGAAAATCATTCTTAATATCTGTTACTTCTATTCTCATTAAGTTATGTTTCTAACATAGAAAACTTAAAAGAAAACTTATATAAGACAAGGTTTTGGATTACCTTTCTCCTTTAATCTTCTTCCATTGGACAAAGTTTGCTCTCGGCTAGCTTTTCCTCTTCCTTTTTCCTCCCATCCGACTTCACTCTCTCTCTCTCTCTCAAGTGTTGGTGATTTTTCAAAATCACCAACAAATGATTTAAGCTTTCCTTTTATAGAAAACCAAAGATAAGGGTAAAATAGTCATTTTACCCCAAAGGTTACTATTCCCACCTTAACTAACCTCCTTACTATTCACGAAGCTTCTCTTGGAAGCTTCGTGGTTCCGTCTTTCGGGATTCGTCTGACAGTTTTGAAAACTACGATTCTCGAAATCTAAATATTTTTGGATATTTCGTCTTTCCTTTACCGATTAACTTTTACGCATTTTTTGGATCTCCAAAAAACTGAAAAATACTTTTTGATGTTAAGCGTTTTCCTTCACGTTTTTCCCTAACGTAGTTAAACGAATGAAAAGTATATAACATTACTTTTCGTCATTTTTATTTTGTCCGATTTCTGAACATTTTTCGAGAAAAACTTTTATCGGCTTACTTAACTTTTCATGATATATTATCGTTAAATCTTTCGACGGAATGTCATTTCGACATACCGAACTCTTGAAAAAGCTTAGGTTATTCAAACCCTAACCCTTAGGGTTTCGTCGAGTAAATAGTTCCTATTTCGTCTTTTTCCTCGGAAATATTTTTATTCCCGAAATTTTTTTATTTTTGTCTTGAAAATTCTTACTCGTTCAGTCTAGCTCGTAGCCAGAATCCTCCCGTTTTATAATCATCATAGGTTCTAGAACGATTAATAAACACATAACATAAAATATTATTAATAAAAATTTATTTTATTAATAACTAATTCTTTAAACTTAAATTCTGGACAATCTGCTTCTCCGGGTTGTCACAGTTGCTAATTGTCTAGTAACGAATTGTTTTTTTCTATTACAGAAAGTAATATATTTTGCAACGAAATTTGTTTTCGTGTAAAATCATAAATCATTTAACAACGAAATATTTTGTAGCAAATTTATTAAGAAATTGTTATCGAAAAATAATTTTCATTGCAAAATATGGCTAATTGGCAACGAAAAGAATCTTTTTAATTTCCAACAAAGATAAAATTAGTTACATTTGATACACATTTGCCAATGAAGTTTGCCGTTACTGATCAATATAGAAATTGTTGCCTTAATTAGTTTTCGTTGCTAATTATGTACTTTTTGGTAACGATATTTGTTGCTAAATGTACAAAATAAACCAGTTATATATTAATTTGCAACGAAATTTTGTGTTACCGTCATTTGTAACGATTTTTCGTTCGTTGGACATTTCGTTGCGCAATGAGCGTTGCTAATTGTCTAACAATAAATTTTTTTTCCGTTGCAGAAAGTAATATATTTTGCAACAAAATTTTGTTTTTCGTGTAAAATCATAAATCATTTAGTAACGAAATATTTTGTAGCAAATTTATTAATAAATTATTACTAAAAAAAATTTTTCGTTCCAAAATACGCCTAATTGGAAATGAAAAGAATCTTTTTATTTTCCAACGAAGATAAAATTCGTTGTATTTGATGCACATTTGCCAACAAAGTTTGTCGTTACTAAACAATGTAAAAATTGTTGCCTTAATTGGTTTTCGGTGCTAATTGTGTACTTTTTGGTAACGATGTTTGTTGCTAAATGTACAAAATAAACTAGTTATATATTAATTTACAACGAAATTTTGCGTTGCCGTTGGTTTTTTTTTTATGGATAATTATGATGAATTAGCAACGATACTATTCGAAGGTGATTGTTTTTATAGAGCAACAAAAGTTATTGTTAATTAGTAATGACACTATACTTTATCGTTTACTTTTCATGTGCAACAAATTTTTTTATGATTTGCAACGATATAAATATTGTCTTTTCTTTTGTTATGTAACGAATGTCAAAATTATTTTATAAACAAAAACAATTATGTCTTAAGAACCCCATAACAAATTATGACAGAAATTCCAAAAAACTAAAATAATATTAATTAAATAAAATCATCTGATACATGATCATTCATCATCTTTACAATAAAACTTCGTACAGTGCATACAGATTGGTATGGCTCTCTTTTCAATGTAAGATGTAGTATATGATATGAACAAAAGTAGAGTGCATACCGATTGGTATGGCTCCTGCTGCCATGTACTCTACAATGCTAATGCCAAAATGCTCATCTATCATGGAATGGATTCCTGCAACTGCAACACCTGAGAGTCTCACCAAATCCCTGCGGTTCAAACGAAAAAATAAAATAAAGTAAAAAAATAACTTCTCAATGAAGGAAAACATCTGAGAAATTTAGTAATAGACTATAACCCCAAATCAAGTGATAGATATGGTACAAGCCTCCATAGCTGCTCATACAAAGGCAAACATAAAAATCACAACAAATGACCGAGTCAAAAAAGGAATATAATAAATATATACACACGCGCACACAAAAACAAACACAAACAACGTAAATGTAAATCATAGCAAGTGACTATGTTAACCATTGTTAAAATTCAATTTTTGTGAAATATTAATAACTCGATACAAATTATCCTTTCAAGGTAGTTGCCCCAGCTTATCAAATTTCATAATTGTACATTAATAATTAACTGAGAAGAAGATTCTTCCAAGCATTAAAAAATGAGGCATAATGAATTTCTTGATCCAGAAATATTAACCCAAGACCTTTCCTTTAATTCAAAAACTAGTAGATGGGTATTTGAGTCTTACATACATTATTCATGTGTAGGGGTGACTGCAAAGGTCATATCACATCAATTTTGAGAATTTGCCAAACTATATGAAGCTAGCATGTTATGAATTTAAAATTACATTCAGCTAGTAACTCAATTATAACTCCAAATAACAATACCATCATCCAGACATGGTTTTGAAACTTGAAGTGGAATGTAGAGAGCATAAAACTTCAATAACCAAAACAAGGAAGACAAATTTTTCCTAGGGTAATTTACATATATAAAATCCTAAATTTCCATATAATAATTTCTTTCTACTGCTTCAATTTACTATACTTCACTGAAGAAACAAAGAATTCATGCTTAGTTTATAATACCACTGAACTACATGTATGCGTGACAAGGAATGTCACCATAATACCCAAACTATACATATATGCGTCAGAAGTAATCGATATATAAATTTGAATTGCCACAAACATGTACATATCATTCTTGAAGAACTCCACATGCTCATCAACCTTCAGTTCAATAGCTTGGTCTTTCAAATTCTGCAACCTAGTTTCATCTGCCTTATTCTGAAAACTACCAACAAATTGGAGTTTCGGTTTAGGCAAGTCCTCATCTAAATTCTTGATGGCAAGTGAAAATGCCTCCAGTTAAAGAGAGTGTGCCTGAGAAATACAACTGATGAATCGATGTTCTAGCAACATGCTAGTTGATGGCCGTTCTGTCGGATTTCTTATAAAGCAACAACGTAAGAAATCCTTGCCTTCGGGGGATAATGTTTCAGGTTTGGGTGGAGTCTCTCTCAGAACCTTGAACATTGCTGCAGGCTGTAGTAACAGAAGCATATGGAACTAGCTTATATAACAGAGGAAACGAGTGACTAATGTATTATATTAATGCAGTCAGCCAGTAAAAATTAATATTACAGTAAGTCCATAGGAAATATAAGTTGGGTCATATGGCCCATGCATGGTTAAACAGCAGTGGAAAAAACAGCCCTTGAAGTATACAAGTATTTAAGTTATATGCGAAAAATGGATATGAAAATCATGATTTATTAGTTTCTGCAATGAAACAAAGAAAAGATTGGCACATAAATGATAAACCATACTTTTCCCCATACATGGAGAGAATTAGATGTCACGCATCAAGTCCAATATACTCACACAAGAAAATCATGGCCTTTTTTCTATAATCTATATATTTTGTATGTATAGCTCTCCAGGAAATCAGCTCCACATGAAAAATTCTCATCTGATCTCTTTTGATTCTTCAATGGGTTTAGTAACTAATAGTTCCAATTACTTGACTTTGGTTTAGGGTCTTACTAGTTGCATAACACAAACGAGTGGTCTTTATGTTCATCCCTTATTTTTCACCCATACAATGTAATCTACAATAATTGAGAATATAAAAAAAAAACTTCTGTTTCTTTTTCCCTTGATTTCTACTCCATACCATATCTATATATTTTGTTGCTAAAGTTTTTGTGTGTGTGCTGCGTTTATGGTGACAAATTTCAAGACAATAGTATTTGTAGACGTGCTCTACCCCCAAATTCTTCATCCACCCTTCTTACTTGCTTTTCTTTTATTTTGATTGTTTAATGGGATCAAAATTATTGTGTGTGTATATATATATATCAATCACGTAAGGCACGTCCAATCCTGCACAGTAAACACGACAATAGCAAAATCTTGACGGCTTTGACTGTCGGGGGATAGCTCCGGCGTGAGAGTCAGTACAGGCGATCACAATGTTAACAATGGATGAAAAATAATATCTAGTATCTTGAGAGAGAAAAATATCAGTTACCTTTCCTTGTGTGATATCCTTCACTACAAGAAAAAGGGCCATCTGCGACCAATGATATCAGCGACCGCCCTATCTGGTCGCTGATAATAGTATTAGCGACCGCTATCTGCGATCGAAAAGAAATCTAGTCGCTAGTAGAGATCAATGACACATCGCGGTCATTGACGGTCATTGAGAAGAATTTCCCCCCAAAAATTTGGTGCGAAACTTTGGCGCGGCAACCAATCTATATCAGCGACCGCTAGCGGTCGCTAATATGTCCACATCATTAAAAACTAGCGACCGCATGCGGTCGCTGATGGCGGTCGCGGATTCTTATAACCTGAATCAGATTCAGGCATTCGTTTGAACCAGTCGACAAGGAAAAAAAGAGAGGGAGAAACTCAGACGAGGGAGAAGAGGGAGTAGAGGGAGAAGAGAAGAGGAACCACCAACATTCGGCCGGCCGACGCCTTCACCATCACCATCACCATCACCGTACCACCGTCGGTAACCCCTTTAATCTTCCTTTCATAATTTATTGTATATTACAATCTTCCTTTCACAATTTTTTACTTTCTTCGTTCCAAAATTATGGGTAACTGATATGAAGACTGATTTACTTTATTGTATGTTATGGGTATATTCGTTCCAAAATTATGGGTATATTATGGGTAGCTCATATTTTGTTGGAGACTGATTTTGTTGGAGAAGTTCATATTTCCTTATGAATAGGAAGAAATTCATATTTTGTTAGTAACTGACTTTGGGTAGCTGATATGAAGAAATTCTTATATTGATAGTAACTGATTTTGTTGGAGAAGTTCATATATACTTCCAATTAAGTTGTTTTGAGTATACTAGTTTAATTTGCATTATTATATTGGGAATTTGTATATTTCTCTTGGTTTGTGTCTTGGGTGCCTAGAAATGACTTTATATACATCTTTGTCGTGCGTGTGGCTAGTCCATATTATAGGGGAGACTCGCTAATTTTTTATTAGTCGGGTAGTTGCGAACATTTATACTATTAACGAGCCTATTGTTGATCCACTAGAGCCTATTAAGGGGCTATTGGAGTTGATGGGTGGGCTTGGAGCAACGAGGCCACACGAGGCCACGCCAAGCTTAGCTAAGACCTCACGGGGCCAAGCCAAGCTTGGTTGTTAGCATGGTAAGCTATTGGAAATCATTAAGCCAAAATAAGCGATGCTAGGGGAACCGTTAGTGCAATGAGAAGGTAACTAGACACACATGGTCAATAAAGAGACATTTATCTTTTTAACAAGGGTATTTAACACTTATGTATATAAGAATAAAGCTACAAAATGTTATAGAAGTTTATAAATTGCTCAACCAAGAAGTTATGCATGCTTACAAGTATGCTCAAGTCATATGGTTACAAGTATGCTCAAGTCATATGTTAATTAACATTTATAATGTTGTCTGTAGTAGGTACCGTGGAATCATGGACCTCTATCGTGCACCGTAGTTGGATGGCACGACGAAAGTTAAGTGCCCATATAAAGATCTTCTGATTGAATTTAGAGTTTGGTCGCCAAGTGTTTTTGGAGTATCGCGATAGTCACCCGAGAATGTATGAATGGTAAGTCGCAGACACGATGTCCATGTTTAAAGTGTAAGAATGTAAATTATATGGACGAGAGACATGGTAAACTATCATTTACTTGTTTTCGGGTTCATGAGAAATTACGAAGAATCTTGATGGGCACATGGGCAGAGAAGAGATGGTGGCATCACACAAGTACACAATCAGGCAAGAGTACTCATCATCGTATGAATGAAATGGTCCATGATATTGCGCAGGCGATTTTGATTGGGAGCAAGGCAAGAGCAACCTATGAATTCTCGATGCCAAAGACTTCTTTAAGTTGTTAGACGAGGGTAAAGAAAGCCATCAGGTGGCATGGTTGCACCAAACACACTACATTGTCTGCGAGTGGCGCCATTACTTAACATCAAAGGTGATCACAACATGAGCCATGAGTGTTTTGAGTCACTCTTGAAGGCAATTAAGAGTATGTTGCTGACTCGTGAGAAATTACCCGGTAACTATTACTTTTGTAAGAAAATGGTGAAGAAGTTGGGTCTTGGATACAAAAGATCTATGCATGTCCCAACGATTGCATGTTGTTTTATAAGGAAAATGAGCAGGATGACAAGGTGCACGTTTTGCGGTCATGATCGGTTTAGGCCTAATAAAGAGGGTGTGACTACAAAAAATCAAGTATACCGATTTAAGATTCTAAGGTATTTTCCATTAACACATCGACTAAAAAGATTGTACATGTCTTCAAGATCAGTTGAACATATGAGTTGGCATACGAAATCTCCAGCTAAAGATGGAGAACTAAATCATCCCGCAGATGGGCACGCTTGGAAAGATTTCAACTTAGCACATCCTGAATTTGCATTGGAACCTAGAAATGTGAGGCTTGGATTGTCCACCGATGGTTTCAACCGTTTGGCCACTCATTTATTCCGTACTCATGTTGGCTTTGTGATTGTTACTCCGCATAACTTGCCTCCTTGGATGTGTATGAAACGACCATACTTATTTCTTTCACTCATGATTCACGGTCCTAAGAGTCCCGGAAAGAACTTAGATGTTTACTTGAGACCTCTTATAGGCGAGTTAAAGGTATTGTGGGAGGATGGAGTCTGAGACTTGGGATGTTGCAACGAAAACAAATTTCAACCTTAGAGGCGGCGGTTATGTGGACTATAAGTGACTTCCCAAACTTATGGTATGTTAATGGATGGAGTACACACGGAAGTTGGCTTGTCCCAGATTGTATGGAGCATACAAAGTCGTTTAATCTATCAAAAGGTTGAAAGCCTTGTTGGTTTGATCATCATCATCGGTTCTTCTAGGTAGATCACCCGTTTCAAGAAATAGAGAACACTTTGAAAGGGAAAGTAGATAATGATATGCCTGCACCGCGCGATTGTAGGGGAACGGAGATGCGAGATCGTGTGATGAGATTGCGGTTATCCCATTTGGTAAGGTTGATGCGACAAACATAATCAATGGGTTTGGTGAATCTCATAACCGGGTTCGGAGAAGCATCTTTTGGGATTTGCCTTATTGGTCTACAAATTTGATTAAATCATAATCTAGATGTGATGCATATTGAAAAGAATGTGTTTGACAATGTGTTTAACACTGTGATGAATGTTACGGGGAAAACAAAAGATAACGATAAGGCACGTTTGGACATGAAAGATATTTGTAAGCATCCCGGATTAGAACTTTATGAATCTCTAAACGGTAAGATTGTCAAACCGCATGCAAGGTACACATTGTCCAAAAAGCAAGTTGAAGATGTGCACATGGGTTAAGTCTCCTGAAACTACCAGATGGATATATCGTCAAACATTGCAAGGTGTTACTGGGTGGGAAATTACAAGGGATGAAGAGTCATGACTGTCATGTGTTCATGGAGAGACTCATGCCTATAGCATTTCGGGATCTGCTTGATAAACCAATATGGGATGCTTTGACGGATCTTAGTCGTTTCTTCAAAGACTTGTGTTCAAAATCATTGAATGAGAAGGACATGTTTGTACTTGAGAAGAACATCATAGAGATCACGTGTAAACTGGAAAAAATATTCCCACCTGGTTTTTTTGACTCCATGGAGCATTTGCAAATCCATCTTCCCTATGAAGCTCGTGTTGGGGGTCCAGTTCAATATAGATGGATGTACCCTTTCGAGAGGGTGATGGGAAACCTTAAGAGGAAGGTGAAGAATAGAGCTTATGTCGAGGGGTCGATATGCGAGGCATACAATTTTGATGAGATATCTACGTTTGTCTCAGACTATTTTCCGGACGAAGTCTTGACAAAGGCCAATCGAGTATCGAGACATGATGATGGGGAAATATTGAACTAAATGGTCGGCTCTCTCCGTATTTGGTCTATCGCCGCGCGCTTATGGAAAAGGGAAGCGATATTCCTCTCTCGAGCAAGAATTACATGCCGCATATACTTACATTCTTCTCAATTGTGAGGAGATTGATGAATTTGTGAGGTACACATGTAAACTTGATATTTTATCTTTTAAGTTGAAAATTTATTCTAATATGTTAATGTTTATAACATGTTATAGATTGTACGATGACGAGTTAAAAGTGAAGCATGCCGACATAACTGATAAAGATATTCAAATCAATTGGGATAAAAACTTTGCACTTTGGCTAAAGGACAAAGTAAGTTCAATTTTTAAGAACGTAGTGTATATATATATATAATATATACTCCATATGTTAACTATGACTTCATTTAATAAGATGGAGTTTTTGTAGGCTTTGACTTAGGGATCAACGATTCCGGCTAATGTACAAGTCCTAGCTATGGGACCGCATAAGGATCAAGTCGGTGCAATGGTTACAAAATAAATGGTTGTGAATTTCACACAAAGGCATATGGGCGCGGTAAAAGAACAACGAACTCTGGAGTGTGTGTCCAAGGAGATTGTTACAATGAGCTTGGTCGTGCCTTTTATGGGGAGTTGGAGGAAATTGTAGAGTTATCGTACAAGGGCACGTACGGGGGTCATATTCACTTGTTCAAGTGCCGTTGGTTTGATTCAGAAAAAGGGATACGTGTTGACAGACATGGAATCGTCGATATTGACCTCCATAGGTCTACGTAATCCAACGAACCATTTGTTTTACCAACTCAAACAGTACAAGTATACTACACTCCTAGTCCTGTTAGGAAAAGGGATAGACCGCCTACAGATTGGCAAGTTGTAATTTATACTCCCGCGCGTAGTCGTGTAGAATTAGTTGATGGGGAGATTTACCAAGAGAAGATGCTTCATAGTCGGACTATAATAAATGTGGAGGACGACAATGAAGTAATCCGATTAGATGGTGGAGATGAACCACATGAATTAGATCTGAGTCAATACTTGTGTCGGATGACATTGATCATTGAGGAGGAAGAGTTATTGGTGAATCGACACGTAATCAAGCGAGATGATGGTTATGAATCTGCAACACGTGATACAAGATGATTACGAATCGAGACATTGACACTTGAACTCATGAAATGTATGTTTAGCAATACATGTTTTTTATATCATTGTCATGTTTATGTACTAAACTATTTAAATGCAACTTTTGTTTATTGTCATTTTATATTCATATATATACATGTTTATATCAACTATCGTGTTTATGTACTAAACTATTTTATTATTTTGTTAATTACGGGGTGATCGAGGAGGGATGACGCTTGACATAACCTTGTACTTGTATATTCATTATTTGGATGTTTGTATATATGTTACTTAAACAAGTTTTGAAATGTTATTATATTTATTCAAATCATATTGGTTTTAAAGGTTTATATACTAGTTTGGTGTATGTGTTGGTGGGACGATGGATGTTTATATTGTTTTGTATGTTTTTATCTTGGTGTGTATGTGTGTTGGGATAAAGCGGTAGAAAGCAGTACAAGTTTTGGGAATTCGCAAAACAACAAAAATCTGGGTTTGTAATTTTTTTTCATATCAATGATCGCATGCGGTCATTTGAAAGTTAATATGACGATAGTATCATATCGTGACGCTGTGATCATTTGATAATGGTCGCCGACACGTGGACCACGTCGACTTTTGTACTGGACCATCTTGATTTCATTTCAATGACCGCATTTGTCATTTCGATTCGCTCATAGCGGTCGCAGAGATATAGCGGTCGCTAATAGTGGTCATTGATGTGCATCCGGTGACCAGATTTTTTATCTGCGACGACAATCGTGATCGCTTTTCGATCGTGAGATAGCTATCTGCATGACGAAGTGTCGCCGATAATCGATCGCCGATAAACCTTTTGTTGTAGTGCTTGCCCACATATACTCTCACGTTCGATTTCTCGTACCACCCACTCTCCTCTGACACAGTCCCCCACCACCGGTGACCTCAGCCGACTGCATGCAGCTCACCTGTTACATCCCATCATTGTTTCATGATTAGTGCATGGCAGTGATAACAGTCAATTGTTATCTTATTCATGATTAATCGGTCAAAGCCTAAATGGAAACATTAATTACTCATTGGTGTCGGCCCAATAACTAAGCCTAATAACATCAAGATCCAGTAGTGATAACCCAATGGATCCACCAAGGAGTTCGACCCAATGTACATAAAATATTATGACCCAACATTGGCCCCTAGTTTTTTTTATTAAACAAGGAAATATGATAAGATCAAAAGAGGCCCAAATGAGAACTAATCGAAACCCATCTGGTAAATCCCATATAGCAAGATAAATTAAAACTGGAAGTCCAATTGTGAGGCCCAACCCGGTTAATCCCTCTTCAAATTTGCCATCATAGTTTAGCATTAAATGTGCCGCCCTCGAGCTTCGTGAAAAAGAAAAGAAACCGCCAGTATAAAAAGTGATTTTCCCCAAATTTGATAGTTTTACCTGCCAATTTGAATTTCAGACGCCTCTTGCTCTCTCCTTCTCTCTCGAATCCTCTTCTTTTTTGCAAATCTCCAACAATGGCTTCCCAAGATTCTGATCAAAGTACTCCCATTCTCGTGACTCTTATCACCTCCGTTCCACCTAACCCAAGCCCTACCAAAGTGACTTTGAGCTCCAACCCCAAAGCTGCTACTCCGAGCAAGAAATCTCTGCCTCCAAAAGCCCTTTCGTAGCCCTTCTGATTTTTTCAAGAGTAAAGAGCAGTATCCCCATGCCAATACTCCATCTACCGTTATTGAAATTAAATTACGCAACATTCGGACCCGTTACCAGATTCCTGATACCCATTTGGTAAGGGCTCCTGCATCCAACGAGTGAATGTATCAGCGTCCGAAGGGTTGGACAGCCATACCGGTGACTCTTCTAGAAAAGGGGGTTCGATTCCCACTTCACATTTTTCTAGCTACCATGCTGGGGTTTGTTGGCGTTGGGTTTGCCCAACTAGTTATGAACTCCTATATCCACATCTTTGCCTTCATCGCCTTCTGTCACGAGGTAGGCGTTGATGTGACGCCCCCAAAATAGGTATACATCACCCATCTTGAGTCGCCAGAAAATACACTACTGACAACTTCATTTATATAACTGTTGTGCAAAATATGAGGACAGGTATACTGTGAGTTTTAATACAAATGTATGTAACTCTCATGGTGCCTCGACCACAACCTTACAATGGTACTTTACATAAAAGTACATTCAAAAACTATTTTAGAAATTAAAATCTTTGGGAAGTGCTCAAGGAAACCTTCGTACATAGGAGGCCATGAATCTAAGTTATGATAGATATCATATGTCCAGAGAATTATCCTTGGTTGACCCAATAGACCCCAAAGAAAAACGAGAAGATTAATATCATGTTCCTTCCAATGGTGAGTCTTCTTTTGACATATAACTATCTCCACTGTCTCCAAGTGAAAATTATATTTCAAATAAACTCCAAGATCATATAGGTAGTGCTCGTAGATATACTCAGCAAGTGGATGTGCACAACCCTATCTTATGATAACACGAGGTTGTATGTCATTAGACATCTTGTATGATAGTGGCAAAATACCCTTCCAAAGTTGGGTTCACCTCACCCTATTCGGTTTACCAAAATTAAATATCAAATGACGTATACAATATGACACACTTATCTAAAGTTCTCAATAAAATTATTTTCATACTATTTAGGGAGAACCTCAACAGCTATAGACCACCATTCTATTCCCCGTTATCCCTGGCTCGACTTCTAAGAACACTCTTATTACCCGAAAGGAATTGTGAAAGCAAAAGGGTGAGCACAACTAGCCCAAAGAAAGAATATCATAACTAAAGATAATTAAATTATCAATAGCTTTTCGTCAATAATAAATCGAGATTTTGAACATATGGTAGATGATAAAACTTTTCAACCATAGTTGCAAATGAACGAGCAATCCATTAAAGAGTCAAATAGACCATCGTGTCTATTATCTTCTCCATGTTAAAAGTCCACCAATAATGTTTTATCCTCGTAACATCAATCAACAATTCCTCGTCCATAATCATATGAATAACTCATAATCATAATTGTGATGATTTGAATTCCTTTTCGCACCTGTGATTTAAGATAATTTTCATCACCTATCTTCACCGAAACATCAAAAATCATGGTTATACCAAATCACAATTCCCCGCTCATAATCATATTTAATAAATTCATCTTTGCACTACTACCAAAGATATACAACTATATAACTAATAACCAATAAGTTCATCTTCATCTTGCAATCTACAGCCAAAGATATACAATCATAAAACTAATAACCAACAAATCCATCTTTGCACTACATGAGCCAAAGATATACAATCATAAAACCAATAATGTCGAAACTCACTTAATAGTATCACGACCATTTAATTATCCATGCACTACGGGCCAAGGATATTCGTGTTTTCAATTACGATCATGATTATACCGAATAATCCTTGGTCATAATCATACCAAGTCCATCTACGCACTACGGGCCAAAGATGACTTTTACCACATCATTTGTAATATTACGGTCATGATTATACTGAATACTCCCTGGTCATAATCATACCAAGTTCATCTATGCACGTAAGTCACAGATGACTTTCAACACAATATAAGCATGAGGATCAGGACAACGATATAAAGAATCAATCAATTGAGATAAAGGATAAATATTAAACATTTATAATATAAATTATTGAGGGTTCAAGAATATCCCAATGTTATCAATCACTTAATAATCTCATAATCTAATATCATTAATATTATAACAATATTTTAATTATTTCTCAAACTTATAAATAATTTATTTTAATTGTTTACACTTTACCAAATAATGCATTTAATCATTCAAAAATGCCATACTCATAAGATTTCATCACCAATGATCAAATCCCTTATCAAAAATCTGCATATACCCTATATAGGATTCCCAGGCCATAAAATCCTATTTACCAATTTTCAACTTCACATAACATATTTAACTCATATACTCATAACTAGTGCATTTTCATAAAAAATACCAAATCAGTCCCAAAAATATTTCTTTTCTGGGATTTAACAGAATATAGTCCCATATTGAACATATGTTTTTCTCGGAATTTTTAAAATTCATTTACTATTATTCTTAAATCAATTTCTAATTAATTCCTTAAGAAATTAGCTACCTCAAGTTTAACACCAGAAATTCCCAAATCTTGGCAGGATCTTACACATGTTAACGTGATCTTCTAGTTTAAATTTCATGGTCATCAGAGTTATAGAACTCCGGTTATAGCATTTTTTGTCAGAAAAACCTAAATATTGAAATGGTCATAACTTGCTCATTTTAAGTCGGAATGAGCTCATTTTTGGAAAGGAGGTACTTTATACCATATATTTTCATGTCCTAAAAGGCCAGAATTTTTCTCACAAATTAAGTGGCCGAAATAGCCCTTTTAAACTTCTGGGCAGTAGCCTTTTTGGTGTTTTGCAATTTTTGACTCCTTTGCTAAAATCAGTCCACATGAAAATCTACAACACCTTTTTCAGTGATTCCATTTGGATAAGTTAGAAAACTCATAGATCTAATTCTAGAACTTGACCACACTCAAAAATTTGAAATAGGAGATATGGTCAATTGAATTTCATATTCCATTTTCACCAAAATCTGATTTTCAACCCTTTGTGATCTCTAAGAAACTTTCATGTTTTCACATTACAACCAACATAACTTATCATAAAACTTACTAATACTACATATACCCATGATTTTCATCAGTCCAATGCTTTTATTATGACTTTCATCATAATCCACGTAAACAGATCATTTCCACAATTTAATAAGGAATGAATACAAAGGATCATTCACCACGCATATGGTAATCCACATAGACAGGTTATTCCAACAGAATAATAAAGAATGGAATAACTAAAGAATTCACCATGCATGCGATAGATTGCACAGACAGGTTATTCTCAATAGAATAATAAAGAAAGGAACCGGTCAAAGCGAATTACACCAAGCAGTGATATTCCAATGTAATAATAAAGAAGCGGAACTAGAGTCGTGCATAATTGCAGACCCAATGTGATATTCCAATGTAATAATAAATAATGGAACCAGGTCATGCGAACGCATTGTACGATGTGATATTAAAGGATAATAACCGAATAATAAAGAATGGAATAATAGAAGAATTTCACCATGTATGCAATACTTATGCAGACAAAGTTATTCCAACATAATAAAAATGAATGAAATAATAGAAGAATTTCACCATGTATAGGGTAGTCTACATTATCTTTGGTTATTCCAATGAATAATAATAAAGAATGGAATAATGAAGTTCTCTTCATGAATACTGAAAGAAATAATACCCTTACCTTAGAACAAAAAACTGAATATATAAGAGTAGTGAAGTAGCGTAATACTTTTTTCTTTCTCTCTCTATAGTTTTCTCTCTAGAGTTTCAAAGTGAATTCGTAAGAAAAATGAAGGAATGAGCTTCTATTTATAGGAGAATGGATGAATAGTAACTAATTCCTAACGGTCCACATTGATTTACTTTTAAACAGACTGGGCCTAGATTGGTTTTACTATAATATATTCTAATAAAACAAAATCTTTTAAATAAAATATAATATATTCTATTTATAATCTAATAAAACGAATAACTTTATAAAAGTATTCATTTTATATAAAAAGATTTTACTATGCAAACACTAAACACTATGCAAACACTATACATAATAAAATATAATATATTCTAATTATTGTCTAATAAAATAAATAACTTTATAAAAGTATTACATTTTATAAAAAGATTTTACTACGCAAAAAAATACTATGCATAATGTAATATAATATATTCTATTTATAGTCTAATAAAACGAATAACTTTATAAAAGTATTCTCATTTTATATAAAAAAGCTTTTCTATTTTATTACATTAATAATAATAATAAAACAAAACTTCATCATTATTATTATAATTCACACTATTAATCGACTGTGTCGTTCCTGTGAAAAAGGGGCTTTCAATAAGAATTTCTCCCTATCGCGCCAATAATTAGGTGACCAAACCTCTCCTTGGCAAAACTTCTAGACATCGTTAATATTGCAAATAATAATATTAATAACTTTGTTATCTCAATTATTGATTTAATAATATATAAAATATCGATAATAATTGAATCAAATAACGTGAGATAATCAAAGAATTATGTAGCAATAATTGAACAAAACTGAGTGACTTCTCACGTAAGCATCAATAATCAATACCGTGTGCTACTATTCAACCACGCGTATTACTATACTTTTACCACCGATTATTTTATAACAACTTGTTTACTTTGCAAAATTTTCAAATATCACCCTTAACTTTAACCCTTTATCAATTTAGCAATTTACTAAATAAAATAATAATTATAAGAAAATTAAGTACTTTCATTTCATAAATTTTGGGGTCTCACAATCTCCCCTCCTTATGAAATTTCCCCCTCAAAATTTACGTACTTACATCGTATTTCGAAGAGATGAGAATACCTTGCTTTCTTTTCAGATTGTACCTTCCCGGTTATTTTCTCTGTATCATGATTTTCCCATTGCTCATCTCCTGTGTTTCATATATCATTCCAGAATATGCTTTAAAACAAAGGTTAATTGACATATCATAATTTGCCAACTTATCAAGTAAACAATTTCAGCTTAGGTAAGTCACACACTAGCGAAGTATATTACTCGTCTTTCCCCTCCTAGTTCTAGACTCATATCTCCGCCAGCGACCATATCCCTAAGCTCTGATACCAAATGTAACGCCCCCAAAATAGGTATACATCACCCATCTTGAGTCACCAGAAAATACACTACTGACAACTTCATTTATACAACTGTTGTGCAAAATACGAGGACATGTATATTGTGAGTTTTAATACAAATGTATGTAACTCTCATGGTGCCTCGACCACAACCTTACAATGGTACTTTACATAAAAGTACAGTCAAAAACTGTTTTAGAAATTAAAATCTTTGGGAAGTGCTCAAGGAAACCTTCGTACATAGGAGGCCATGAATCTAAGTTATGATAGATATCATATGTCCAGAGAATTATCCTTGGTTGACCCAATAGACCCCAAAGAAAAATGAGAAGATTACTATCATGTTCCTTCCAATGGTGAGTCTTCTCTTTAAATATAACTATCTCCACTGTCTCCAAGTGAAAATTATATTTCAAATAAACTCCAAGATCATATAGGTAGTGCTCGTAGATATACTCAGCAAGTGGATGTGCACAACCCTGTCTTATGATAACACGAGGTTGTATGTCATTAGACATCTTGTATGATAGTGGCAAAACACCCTTCCAAAGTTGGGTTCACCTCACCCTATTCGGTTCACCAAAATTAAATATCAAATGACGATACAATACTTACACACTTATCTAAAGTTCTCAATAAAATTATTTCCATACTATTTAGGAGAACCTCAACAACTATAGACCACCGATTCTATTCCCTGTTATCCCCGCCGACTTCTAAGAACACTCTTATTACCCCGAAAGGAATTGTGAAGCAAAAAGGGTGAGCACAACAAGCCCAAAGAAAGAATATCATAACTAAAGATAATTAAATTATCAATAGCTTTTCGTCAATAATAAATCGTAGATTTAGAACATATGGTAGATGATAAAACTTTTCAACCATAGTTGCAAATGAACGAGTAATCCATTAAAGAGTCAAAATAGACCATTAGGTCTATTATCTTCTCCATGTTAAAAGTCCACCAATAATGTTTTATCCTCGTAACATCAATCAACAATTCTCGCCCACAATCATATGAATAACTCATAATCATAATTGTGATTTTGAATTCCTTTTCGCACCTGTGACGGAGATAATTTTCATCACCTATCTTCACCGAAACATCAAAATCATGGTTATACCAAATCACAATTTCGCTTTCATAATCATACTAATAAATTCATCTTTTGAAAGATTACCAAAGATATACAAATCAGATAACTAATAACCAGCAGTTCATCTTTGCACTCACAAAGCCAAAGATATACAACTGTAAAACCAATAACCAACAGTCCATCTTTGCACTAAAGGCCAAAGATATACAACTATAAAATCAATAATGCTGAGACTTAGCTTAATAGTATCACGACCACGAATTATCCATGCACTACGGGCCAAGGATATTCGTGTTTTCAATTACGGTCATGAATATACCGAATAATCCTTGGTCATAATCATACCAAGTCCATCTATGCACTACGGGCCAAAGATGACTTTTACCACATCATTTGTAACATTACGGTCATGATTATACCGAATACTCCCTGGTCATAATCATACCAAGTTCATCTATGCACGTAAATCACAGATGACTTTCAACACAATATAAGCATGATGATTATGACAACGATATAAAGAATCAATCAAATGATATAAAGGATAAATATTAAACATTTATAATATAAATTATCCAGGGTTCAAGAATATCCCAATGTTATCAATCACTTAATAATCTCATAATTTAATATAATTAATATTATAACAATATTTAATTATTTCTTAAACTTATAAACAATTTATTTTAATTGTTTAAACTTTACCAAATAATACATTTAATCATTAAAAAATGCCATACTAATAAGATTTCATCACCAATGATCAAATCCCTGATCAAAAATCTGCATATACCCTATATAGGATTCCCAAGCCATAAAATCCTATTTACCAATTTTCAACTTCACATAACATATTTAACTCATATACTCATAACTAGTGTATTTTCATGAAAAATACCAAATCAGTCCCAAAAATATTTCTTTTCTGGGATTTAGCAGAATATAGTCCCATATTGAACATATATTTTTCTCAGAATTTTTAAAATTCATTTACTATTTTTCATAAATCAATTTCTAATTAATTCCTTAAGAAATTAGCTACCTCAAGTTTAACTCCAGAAATTCCCAAATCTTGACAGGATCTTACACATGTTAACGTGATCTTCCAGTTTAAATTTCATGGTCATCGGAGTTATAGAACTCCGGTTATAGTATTTTTCGTCGGAAAAACCTAAATATTGAAATGGTCATAACTTGCTCATTTTAAGTCGGAATGAACTCATTTTTGAACAAGAGGTACTTTATACCATATATTTTCATGTCCCAAAAGGCCAGAATTTTTCTCACAAATTAAGTGGCCGAAACAACCCTTTTAAACTTCTGGGCAGTAGCCTTTTTTGGTGTTTTGCAGTTTTTGACTCCTTTGCTAAAATCAGTCCATACGAAAATCTACAATACCTTTTCCAGTGATTCCACTTGGATAAGTTAGAAAATTCATATATCTAACTTTAGAACTTGACCACACTCAAAAATTCAAAATATAATAGGAGATATGGTCAATTGAATTTCATATTCCATTTTCACCAAAATCTTATTTTCAACCCTTTGTGATCTCTAAGAAACATTCATGTTTTTACATAATAACCAACATAACTTATCATAAAACTTACTAATACTACATATACCAATGATTTTCATCAGTCCAATGCTTTTATTATGACTTTCATCATAATCCACGTAAACAGATCATTTCCATAATTTAATAAGGAATGAATACAAAGGATCATTCACCATGCATGTGGTAATCCACATAGACAGGTTATTCTAACAAAATAATAAAGAATAGAATAACTGAAGAATTCACCATGCATGCGATAGATCGCATGACATAAAAGTTATTCTCTCAAGTAATAATAAAGAACGGAACCGTGTCAAAGCGTAATTCAAGACCTATGCAGGATATTCAAAAATGTAATAATAAAGAACGGAACTAGGTCGAGGCATAACGCTTGACCGATGCATGAGGATATTTCAATGTAATAATAAATAATGGAACTCAGTCATGCGTAAACGCATGTATGTGATATTTCGACGTAATAATAAAGAATGGAATAATAGAAGAATTTCACCATGTATGCAAAGACTTGATGCGTATGTAAAAGTTATTCCAACATAATAATAAGGAATGAAATAATAGAAGAATTTCACCATGTATAGGGTAGTCCGCGTATACTGGTTATTCTAACAGAATAATAAAGAATGGAATAACAGAAGTTCTCTTCATGAATATGAAAGAAATAATACCCCTTACCTTAGAACAAACTGGATATAGGAGTAGTGAAGTAGCAGAATACTTTTCTTCTTTCTCTCTATAGTTTCTCTCTCTAAAGTTTCAGTGAATTAGTAAAAAAAAAATGAAGGAATGAGCTTCTATTTATAGGAGAATGGACTGAATAGTAACTAATTCTGAACTCATCCACATTGATTATACTTTTTAAACTAGACGGTCCAGATTGGTTTACTATAAAATATTCTAATAAAACAAAATCTTTTAAATAAAATATAATATATTCTATTTATAATCTAATAAAACGAATAACTTTATAAAAGTATTCTCGCTTTATATAAAAAGATTTTACTATGCAAACACTATGCGCATGCAAACACTAATAAAATATAATATATTCTAATTATTGTCTAATAAAATAAATAACTTTATAAAAGTATTCGTTTTTATATAAAAAGATTTTACTATGCAAAATACTATGCATAATGTAATATAATATATTCTATTTATAGTCTAATAAAACGAATAACTTTATAAAAGTATTCTGCATTTTATATAAAAAGCTTTTCTGCTTTTATTACATTAATAATACTAATAAAACAAAACTTCATCATTATTATTATAATTCACACATTAATTAATTGACTGTGTCGCTCCCCAGGAAAAGGGGCTTTTCAATAAGGATTTCTCCCTATTGGCGCCAAGCAATTAGGTGACAAACCTCTCCTTGGCGTAACTTCTAGACATCGTTAATATTGCAAATAATAATATTAATAACTTTGTTATCTTAATTATTAATTTAATAATATATAAAATATCGATAATAATTGAATCAAATAACGTGAGATACTATGTAGCAATTACTGTAGCAATAATTGAACAAAACTGAGTGACTTCTCACGTAAGCATCAATAATCAATACCGTGTGCTACTATGCAACCCAATGCGATTATTATACTTTACCACCGATTATTTTATGACAACTTGTTTACTTTGCAAAATTTTCAAATATCACCCTTAACTTTAACCCTTTATCAATTTAGCCATTTACTAAATAAAATAGTAATTATAAGAAAATTAAGTACTTTCATTTCATAAATTTCAGGGTCTCACAGTTGAACCCACCCTCGACTTCTTCTTCACTATCTACAATATCAACAAATCCTGAGAAAAGGGATTTAAGGTTCTGAGCAAGCAATCGCCGAAGGCAGGCGAGAAATTTGAAAGACGCTCTCTAGTATCTACTCCATCTAGCAACAAAGGCTGGCATAACAAGTGGTTCTTCATCAAAGGACCAGAGATTACCTCCCTTTCTGACTGGACGACCTTAGAGAAGGTATCTACCGACTACGGTGATATCTCCGAAGAGCGTATGAGCGAGGTGATAGAACTGCTTGAGAATTTCCCGAAGAAGGAGTGGGATTATGGACTTCTTTCCAAGCAAGCATGGTTGTACGATCACAAATGTAAGTTATGAACTATTTTGCTGTATAACTGCTAAAATCTTCAATAGTATAGATTCTGATATATTAATTTGTACTTTTTGTAGTGTCTCTGATTAAACCTACTTCTTCAGATGTAAGAGATTTAGAAAACTTTCTATCTGGAAAGTCTTTAGAAGCAACTGCCGAACTTCCATTACTTGAAGCCCCACCTGTAGATACTTCAACCACTGAAATACCTACTGCCGAACCCCAAACCATCGATCCACAGGATGACGAGCCTATTCCAGCTGAAGGACCCAGCCAACCCCGTCGCAAAAAGAGAGCCACTCAGAAACCCAAATCTATCCCTACACAAACAGATCCTGCACCTGCCACAAATCCTGCACCTGCCACAAATCCTGCACCTACCAAAGGAAGTTTTCTTGACATTCCCTTTAACGAACGGACCCGAGTCCTTCGTGTTAAAAAACTAAGAACTAATGTTAATCCTCTTTCTGCCGATGATCTCCGGGTGCCTTCTTCCGCAGCCGATCTTCCCCCAATAATCCCTGTGGAGATCCAGGTTTCTGATGATGACGAGCAAGTCGAGTCCATTCCATCATTTTCCTGTAAAAGAAAGAAACCTTCTGATAGTCAACCAAGTTCAACACTTATCCCATCGCCACCACGTGAACCTATTTATGCTCGATCCCCATCTCCTGAAAACATTTACACTGATCCAATACCAACTCCCGAACGACCCATGCCTTCTCCTTCGAAACCCTCTTCTTCTGAATTTAGGAATGAAGCCATGGCATCCCCTACTTTATGGCCTAAGTTCAATGCTAATTTCCCTTTTCAAATCTATGATGCCTTTATCCGGGACACTGATGACCATTGATTCGGCAACAACTCAATCATGGATCTAATTGATGAAGGAATGAAATTCCAGGCGAAGGTAACTCATAAATATTTTTTTCATATAGTCTTCTGCCCATGTACGAACTTGTTTGACTAATACTGAATATATGCTGGCGAATGCTATCTTCGGACGGTTACGTCTAAAATACAAGGAAGCCAAAGCCGAAGAGGAGGCTACAAGAAAAGAAAACGCCATACTGAAGTCGGCTTTGGCGAAAGAAAGAAGTGACCATAATACTGCACTCTTCAATAACGAATGTCTTCGGAAAGACATAGAGTAGACCAAGAAAGAGGTAAAGACCGCTAAGGCCAATCATCGCAAAATTGTCAATAAGAACGTAGATCTAGTTCAAAGGAACGAAATTCTTATGACAAAGAATGAAGATCTGGTTTAGGCCAACTTGAGCTTGGCCAAACAAGTCAACAAGCTAGAGACCAAAGAATCACGTCATCTGAAGAGGCATCAAAAGCATGAAGAAGAACTTCGGGAACTTTGGGCTCTTCGAGACCTAGGTCCACCTCTAACCGAAGAACTTCGCAAACAAGTCTGTGAAGAGTATCGGAAATCAGACAAGCTGAATGAAGAAATTGTTCGTATGTATTCTGAAGGTTATGAAATCTGCCGAAGCCGAGGCCAAGAAAAGCTAGTCACAACCAAGGTAGATCCAGCTCTTCTTGACTCTTCAGATGGCGAAGGCGATGCCTGAAGATGATGTTACTCCTTCCCAGACTTAGGATTTTTGTAAAAATTATCTATCTTTTTATGTAAACATTTAAATATTAATGAAATATCAACTTCGTTCCTTATTACTTATGTGTAATCTATTTCTTGTCAATAATTAAGTATCAATCAACTTGAAAAATGTACAAGCTTCTTTTAAACTTAACTTAAACGGTTAGTCAATAAGCAAGTAAATCATATAACAGCTAAGATCAATAATAATACAATCTGAACTAAACACTTAAACAAAATAAGGTAAGAAAGTAATGCAATACTTATCGTTACCGAAGTGTGAGACAGATCTTGTAAAAGATTGATCCAGCCGAACCTCCTTGCACCATTTGGAAGTTGTTTACCATGTAGGGCCTAACAAATTATGAGGATACACCAAGCAAATAGGCTACCATCGAATGGTCAGCAAGTCCACCCGAACCTCCTTTTGTCAATGAAATTTGTTTACCACTCGGGGACTAACAAATTCATAAGGTCCACCTAACAGATAGGCTACCATCGAATGGTCAATGAGTCCACCCGAACCTCCTTTCATCCATGAAATTTGTTTACCACTCGGGGCCTAACAAATTCATAAGGTCCACCTAACAGATAGGCTACCATCGAATGGTCAGCGAGTCCACCCGAACCTCCTTTTATCCATGAAATTTGTTTACTACTCGGGCCTAACAAATTCATAAGGTCCACCTAACAGATAGGCTACCATTGAATGGTCAACGAGTCCACCCGAACCTCCTTTCATCTATGAAATTTGCATCAATGAAGGGAAGATCAATTGGAAAAATGATTCTTTTATTGATGATTATTCAAATATTTACAGACTCCGGTATACCGACACCGTCTTTACTGAAAATACTTTCAAAGCCTACCAACATGCCAAGTATTCTTGATTTCAGACCCATCTAATGCCCTTAACCGATAGGTCCCTGACTTTGGTACTTCAATGACATCATAAGGACCTTTCCAGTTCGTCATTAGCTTTCCCAAATTCTGAGGCATAGATGCTTCAACTTCTCTGAGGATGAAATCTTCTACTTCAAATCTTCGAAGCTTTACCCCTTTATTGTAGTGCTTAGCTACTCTTCACTGATAGGCTGCCATCTTTATCAAAGCTACCTCTCTAACTTCTTCTAGTAAATCCATGTTGATCTTTAGCCCTTCATCATTGTATATCTCTTTAAACTGACTAACCTGAAGACTGGTAGATCTAATCTCTACAGGGACTAAGGCATCAGTACCATAAGCCAACCTAAAAGGTGAATCCCCCGTGGTAGTCCTCGTCGTAGTCCGATAAGCCCATAATACGCTGAGCAACTCATTGAGCCATCTTCCTTTAGCTTCATCTAATCTACGCTTGATCCCATTCAGAAGCGTCTTGTTGGTTACTTCGACCTATCCATTAGACCGTGGATGAGCTAATGAAGTCTTTTTATGCTGAACCCCCAGCTTCTTCAAAAAGGCTTCAAACTTTGATCCCACAAACTAGCGTCTGTTATCCGATATTACCACCTTCGGAATGCCAAAACGAAACACTAGAGATTCTTTTAAAAACTTTAAACACTCCTGTTCTGTTATCAATCTAAGTGGCTTCGCTTCAACCCATTTGGTCATATAATCAATGGAAACTATAACAAAACAGACCTGACATTTAGCTTTTGACAATGGACCCAGTATATCTACCCTCAGACAACAAAAGGTATAAGAGATAGAATCGAGTATAACTCTTCTGGTGGCTGATGCAGAATAGGACTATTCAATTGACACTTTGGACATTTCTTCACGTACTCGGTAGCCTCCTTAAAAATGGTAGGCCAGTAGTATCCCTGCCGAAGTACTTTGTAAGCTAACGACTTAGTAGCCATATGGTCGCCACAAATACCTTCGTGAATCTCTCGAAGAGCATATTCAGCTTCAGATGGAACCAAACATTTCAATAATGGAGACGAAAAAGCCCTTCGATAAAGATCCCCATCAATAAGAACGAAGTTAGAACTCTTGTACTTAACTTTCTTGGCCAGCATCTGATCCGAAGAAAGGACACCATCTGCCAGATACTCCAAGTATGGAGTCAGCCAGCAGTTAGAACGCTCAACACACATCACTAATTCATGCTGGATACTAGGCTGCTGCAGAATCTCCAAATAAATAGATCCATCAAAATTATTAGCATCTGTAGTAGCCAGTTTTGATAACGCATCGGCAATAGAATTATCATTGCGCTTAACACCTTGAAATTCATAAGATAAGAAATATTGAAGCTGATCCTTCAACTCTGCTAGGTACTTGATCATTTTTGGTCCTCGAGCTTCATATTCCCCTAAAATTTGCTTGATGACTAGCTGAGAGTCACTGTAGATGATTAGCTTCTGAACTTCAAGACTCTTCGCCAGTCGTACTCCAGCTAGCACCGCTTCGTACTCTGCTTTGTTGTTAGTTGCTCTGAACCCAAATCCGATGGCCTGCTACACCTTGAACCCCTTCGAACTTGTCAAAATAATCCCTGCTCCACTGATGTCCGAAGTAGAAGATCCATCTGTATACAACATCCACGAACTCTGATTGCGTTGAAGTACTGATAAGTGTGTTTTATATACGCAATTTCATGTCTAAATCATGCTTATTCGTTGCTATGTTTTTGTAAACAAGTGCATTTTTACGTGGTTTATGTTGTTTTATGTGTAGGTTGGTGGTTGCGGCGATTCATGGATTATTTGAGATATTTGGTGCATTTGGAGTTAAATTGGAGCCATTTGGAAAGAACTCAGTGTTGTAGCATGTCAACTAACAGGAGGATAGCCCACCGGGGCGGGTATGTATAGTTAAACACCCCACCCAAGGGGGGTTACGGTCATTTAGTTAGAGCTTGTTCACTGGGCATGGCGTTTTATACTATACATCACGCAAGTGGGGTCACTTTTCGACCAAGAGAATACAGCAAGCGGGCAAGGGCATTTTTACACAAACCCACGTAAGGGTCAAAAAACTGGGAATGTCCTGTTTTATTTATACTTCCTATTGGACTCAATTTCAGATTGTTTGAATGGTTTTATAACTCTATTTGTTAGAGGATGTAGCTGGAGTATTAGGCTTGATATATACTACTCTTAAAAACATAATTAGGGGGAATGAAGGAGCTTACGAAGATCAAAGTCATCTTATTGGAGAGCAAACGGGGAGGAGTATTTCGAAGAGTTTTTCAAGACAATTGCAATTGTAGTCTACGTAAAGGGTGTTTTCTAATATTCTATGTGTTAGATTGTTATTTGTGATTGAAAGAATGATTTCTATGATTATTTCAGTGCTTATTTCATTTATTATGAACTAATTCACTTTTTAGGCTTGTGATGGATATTTAAGTGAATCGATGGTTTTGTAAGTTTTGATTCCTAATTTAATAAATTATCTTCAGTTTATCTATATTGATTTATGCTTGAATCTATGAATTGTCTGACCAATAATTCTTCGTGGGGTTGGATGGAATCGAGAGAGGATATTCAATTCTAGACCTAGTTGATATAGCATGTGTTCAGGATTTTGTTAGTAGCTTAAACCTGATTCGTGTGAAGATAGAGATATACTTAACACCGCATGTAATCGGATAAGAGAACTTGTTCTTCAACCTTCTTTAATTGTAATTCACATAGAGATATAGTGCGTTAGTTGATTAAGGTGTTTAACAGATTTCTATCTTAATTGTGGATTGACGTTAATATGGTATTAATGCATCGAAAGGTGGTTAGTACTACGTTTGTGTTCTTGATTAATAAACTGAGATAGTGCATTGAATTGGGATAAAAGTGTTAAAATCAAAGTGAAGCTTAAGGTGAAATTATAAGTCTAATTCTCTATCAATTGTTTGAAAATTCAGATTTTGATATTTGTGGTTGTTTCATTTTTGTTTAATTATTCTTAATTTTAGTTTAGTAATTTCAATCATTGAATTTGATTTGTTTAATAAAATTAGGGTTAATAGAAGATTGGTAATTGTAAGTTAAGGTATTTTGCTAATTAGTCTCTGTGGGAACGATACTCTACTTATCACTCTATTACTTGTTGACCATGTATACTTGCGTGTTGTGCGTATATAGATTTTACCCAACAAGTACTGCAACTGCTCGGTCAGACACTTTAGCTTCTGCCAAACCGTCATCAACTTTCAAAAACGATCACTCCACCACAAAATCGGCCAGAGCTTGACCTTTTATAGCAGTTCGGGGATGATACTCTATGAAAAATTGAGACAATTCCATTGTCCAAGCAGCAAGTCTCCCCAAAACTTCAGGTTTGCCCATAACTTTCTTCAAAGGCTGATCTATGTAAACCACCAAAAGCCGACCTTAAAAATATTGCCTAAGCTTTTGACTAGATATCATCAAAGCAAAGACAAATTTCTCAATATTCGGATACCTTGTTTGAGCATCCCTAAGGACATGGCTTACATAGTAAACCGGATGCTGCTTACCCCCAACTTCTCGCACCAACACTGCTTCTACTGCCAATGAACTAGCTGCTAGATACAAATATAATGGCTCAGTAGGAGCTGGCTTCACCAACAAAGGCGCCGAAGACAAATACATCTTTATTCCCTAGAAGACGTCTTCACATTCCAAAGTCCACTGAAACGTCTTTGCAATCTTCGGCCCTTTCAATGTATTAAAGAACGACAAACACCTTTCTACTGATTTAGACATGAATCTCCTCAAAGCTGCAATTCTCCCTGTTAGTCGTTGAATATCTTTGAATTATTGAGGAGTCTTCATGTTCAGAATAGCTTGAATCTTTTCTGGATTGGCTTTGATACCCCTCTGACTGACCACATAACCTAAGAATTTACCTGCACCGAGACCGAATGTGCACTTGGTAGGATTTAGCCTCAAATAGTGATGACGGACTGTCTGAAAACATTCTTCTAAATCATCCAAGTGCTTTTGCACTATCATGCTCTTCACTATCATGTCATCAACATATACTTCCATGTTCCTCCCCAGTTGCTTTTGGAATATGAAGTTCATCGTCCTTTGATAAGTTGCTCTAGCGTTTATCAAGCCAAACGTCATCTTCTTATAGGCATACACCAAACGATGCGTTATGAACGCCGTCTTCGGTATATCTTCTTTACACATGGAAATTTGATGATAACCAGAAAAAGCATCCATAAAGCTAAGTAATGCATACCCCGAAGTCGTATCGATGAGCTGATCAATGTGAGGTTAGGGATAAAAGTCCTTCGGGCAAGCTTTATTTAAGTTCGTGTAATCAATACAGACTCGCCACTTCCCATTCTGCTTCTAGACTATTACCACATTTTCCATCCATTCCGGGTAATCTATCTCGAAAATGAAATCTGCAGCCAACAACTTTGGAATTTCTTCATCAATAATCCTTTGTTGCTCTGGTGCAAAAATCCTTCTTTTCTGCCGAACCAACTTCTTTGACGGATCCACCTCCAGCCTGTGCTCTGCAATCTTTTGACTAACCCCGGGCATATCATTAGGTTTCCATTCGAAGATATCTGCATAACATCACAGAAGTTCTATAAGATTCATCTGGAGAGGTTCCGGAAGACCCGAACCTATCTTCACTATTTTGTCCCTCTTGCCAAGAATCAACTCGAACTCTTCTGTTTCTCCGGCTGGCATGACCAACGGCTTTGAAATGCTTTCAGTAAAGGGCTCAATTTATATCGCCATCGTCTGCTATTGCTTGCTAACCCCTACTCCCAAAGCAATCACAACATTTCTATAGCAACGTCTAGCCAGATCCAAATCCCCTGCCACCTCACCAACACCATGTGCTGTCGGGAACTTGATTTTGAAGTGAGGAATTGACGTTATAGCTTAAAGAGCATTCAAAGTAGGTCTACCCAATATGGCATTGTAAACCAAATCTACATGCACAACATAAAATTTACACATTATTTCTACCCGTTGAGGAGTCGTACCGAAGATAACTGGTAGCTCGATAGTCCCTGCCACTTTGACTGGATCATTACTGAAGCCATATAAAGGAGCTTCTTGTTCGACCTCCATCTTTCATCCATCCAAATGCATCCTCTGATAAGCATGGGCATACAAAATATCAACAGAAGACCCATTGTTAATCATCATTCTCTTCATGTCCACTGAACCCACTTGTGCAGTAATCACCAATGCTCCTTCATGGGGTTCGATGGGCTCTGAAGGGTAATCTTCATTGGTAAAGGATATAACCATCTCAGGATACGGCCTGTCAGTCTTCGGGAGTGTACCCACCACTGACATAACCAAATCCAAATATCCACGTCTCTTCTTCCCTATCGTCTTTCCTGCTGTCCCCTCGATAATAACATCAACAATGTGCCTCGGTGGTCGATTTGGGAGCAGTTATGCACTGAGTTAAACCGATTGAACCACCAATGCAGATCCGTCATCACTTGTTTTACTTGCTTTGGTGCCCTATGCACGCATACATATTGGACCAACAAGCCACTTTGAACCTTTTTCTCTAAGAATTCCTTTAAACTACAACATTCGTTTGTGTCGTGACCAGATACTTGATGATAACCACAATATTTGCGAGTATTTCCCGGTCCAGGTTTAATGTTGTCACGAGGTGGTTCAAAGTAAGGTTGGTTCCTAATCTGATCTAGAATAACATCCCTATCCGTATTTAGTTGGGTGTATACCTTATTCACCTTCTGGGTGGGAACAAGTGGACGATTTCCTCCTTGACGCCAATTGTTGTTGTACTTCTTTGAGCTACCTTCTGGCCGATCATTATTCCCTCCACTCTTCCTCTGATCGCCTTCAGTTTTATCCCTGTCTGTCTCCTTCAACTTGTTCGAAGAAGGAAGCCTTAAGCTATTCATAGCTTCTTCTACCACAATATAGCCCTCAGCCTTATCAAAAGCTTTGGCCAAACTCTTTGGATGGTGAAACATCAGCTTTTTCACCAGCTTCTCTGACTTCACCAAATCTAAACAGTTTTGAAACAATCCAACAACCTGAAGATCATTGAGATCTGTTACTTGGCCGACTGCTTCCCTGAAGCGCTTCACATATTGGCCCAGGGAGTCATTCGAATACTATCGAACTTGAGCCAATGAACCGGTAGGCTTTCCTCTTCTTCTATTGATCCCAAAATGAGCATGAAATTTATTGCATAACTTCTTCCACGACGAGACCGAATCAAAAGGCAAAGTACCCATCCACTACCTTGCATCTTTCCTCAGCGTCGTCATAAACGTTTGACACTTGGCAGCATCGGTAAAATCGTAGTAGTCCATCAGTCTGTCAAATGCTTGGCTATGGTTATAGGGATCCCCATATCCATCATAACTTTCCATGTGAGGCAGCTTCTTAGTAGGATCAGCCTTCTCCTTAAGAATATCCGAGAAAAAAGGAGATGCCTTTTTTCCCAAAGTATCCTTTACTTACTGGACTTTGGCTAGCTGCTTCCAAAGCTCTTTCAATTCTTTAACCAAAAAGTCCACTCCTTCTGGATATGACGAGACTTCTTTCTCCAGAGAAATCTTCTTCTTGTGAGTGGATCGACCTCTTCCATCCGAACCCACTGCTCTAGATGGACTTCCCTGATGGTGAGAATCCCCAAAGCGGTGTGCTTTCAGTGGTTTCTCGGGAGTATGACTTCTAGATTTACTTCGGTGTGGGGCTTTGTCACTACAGTAAGAATACTCGAGACGGTGTACCTTCTTTGTATTCTCAGGTATGTACTCCCTGGACCAACTTCTTCGTTTTCTACCACCATGATCCCGAGAACCGATAGGGTGAGGCGCCCTCTTCGATACCTCAGGAGTACGGCTTCTTGACCTCCTTCGATCCCGAGGTCGGCCTCGAGATACATGACCAGGGTGTACATGCTCTTTCCCTTCTCTTGGTTGCCCATCTCTAGATTTGCTATGCTTTTCGAACTGAACATAACTTGGCGCCTCATCTTGCAGTTCGGCCATACGAAGCATCTGTTCAGCTATCTCTTCTCTTTGTTTCAGAAGAACCTCCAAAGCTTTATCTGCCTCATCTGCCATCTTCGCCATCTTGGAAGCCTTATCATCCTGACCATTTCGGTGTCGGGTCTAAGGCGGTGTGCCTTCTACCTATTTCCGACCATGATCACGTTCTTTATTAGTTGCAAAAACCAGTTTTCTTTTAGCATCACCATGGGATCTCGAACGAGAACCTTCTGAAACATGCTTGAAGCTGTACTATCATGAACACTCTTTGAAGGACCCAATCGATCCTTGACAGAGATACGCTGTATAGACGAACTTACAGCCATCGATTGTCCTTCAGGGGTAACCATTCTACTCCTCACCATAACTTTTGACGTAGAACAACTAAAAAGTTGTGATTGAAAACTCAAAAACACTATAAAGCCCTCCTTCTAGCGCCAATGTTAAAACCAAAATCTTTCCACACGCCCCAATCACGTAAGGCACGTCCAATCCTGCACAGTAAACATGACAATAGCAGAAGCTTGATGACTTCGACCGTCGGGGGATAGCTCCGGCGTGAGAGTCAGTACATGTGATCACAAGGTTAACAATTAAGGAAAAATAATATCTAGTATCTTGAGAGAGAAAAATATCAGTTACCTTTCCTTGTGTGATATCCTTGCCCACATATACTCTCATGTTCGGTTTCTCGTGCCACCCACTCTCCTCTGACACAGTCCCCCACCACCGGTGACCTCAGCCGATTGCATGCAGCTCACCTGCTACATCCCATCACTGTTTCCCACCGCCGGCCGACTAGATCCCATCCACATTAATGCATGGCAGAGATAACAGTCAATTGTTATCTTATTCATGATTAATCAGTAAAAGCCCAAATGGAAAAATTAATTACTCATTGGTGTCGGCCCAATAACTAGGCCCAATAACATCAAGATCCAGTAGTGATAACCCAATGGATCCACCAAGGAGTTCGACCCAATGTACATAAAATATCATGACCCAACAATATATATATATACATGTACATATTAAAGAAATGCATGGAAAGAAAAACTTTTAAGGCGGTGAGACTTCGTTTGTTCCCGTTCTCTTTACGGGACAAGGCGACGAGTTGGTTGCATTCTTTACCATCGGGCTTGATAACAACGTGGGAGGATCTAGCTCAGAAATTCCTTGCAAAATTCTTCCCACCGGCAAAAACCGCAAAGACGAGGAATCAAATTACAATGTTTGAACAGCAACACGGGGAGTCGTTATATGAGGCATGGGAGAGATATAAAGAATTACTCAGAAAATGCCCACATCATGGATTGCCCCAATGGCTGCAAATGAACACCTTCTATAACGGACTACATGGGAATCTTAGGACAAGTATCGACGCAGCATCGGGCGGAGCATTTATGGCCAAGAATTACGAAGAAGCCTACAATTTGATTGAAACCATGGCTGTTAATAATTACTAGTGGCCCACAGCGAGAATGGCACAGGTGAAGGCAGCCGGGGTGTTAGAAGTAGATAATATGATAGCGATACAAGCACAAATGGCTGCAATGTCAAAGAGGATAGAGCAAGTGGTAGCAGCCCAATCACAGCAAACACAGACATCACCACAAGTAGCAGTGATATGTGAATTGTGCACATGAGAACACCCAACAGAACAATGTGCAATTAATCTAGCGGCTGTGCAGTTCATTGGAAATTACAACAGAATTCCTCAAAACACTTATCAGAACACATATAATCAAGGAAATAGAAATCATTCGAATTTTTCATGGAGCAACAATCAGTAGAATCAAGCTTCACGACAATCATATCCTCCAAGTTTTCAGAATCAATAACTAACAGTGCAATATCTGGATGAGAAGTTGGATAAATTCATGGCTACCACCCAATTGTCGATTAAGAACATAGAAATTCAGATAGGTCAGATAGCAAGGGAATCGAACAGTAGACCACAAGGAACACTGCCAAGTGACACCGAGAAAAATCCTAAGGGTAATCAAGAGCAGTGTTAAGCCATTATGTTGAGAAGTGGAAAACAACTTGTGGGTCAAGAAGCAGAGATTTTAGTTACAAAGGAAAGTGCAACAGAGATAGAAAATACGGGGGGTGAGATAAAGCAAGGAAATGAGAATCAAACGGATAAAATCAACCCAGTGAACAAACCAGTTGTTTACCCTCCCCCACCATTCCAGCAAAGAGTTCAAAAATAAAAGATAGATAAGCAATTTTTAAGATTTTTGGAAGTTTTCAAGAAACTTCAAATTAACATACCATTTGCAGAAGCCCTAGAACAAATGCCCAGTTACGCGAAATTCACGAAAGGGATTCTGTCAAGGAAAAAGAAATGGGAAGATTTTGAAACTATGGAATTAACAGAGGAGTGCAGTGCGGTACTACAACAGAAATTACCACCAAAACTCAAGGATCCGGGGAGCTTTACGATTCTATGCACAATCGGTGAGAGGCATTTCAGTAAATGTCTATGTGATTTGGGGGCAAGTGTAAGCCTTATGCCGTTATCTGTATACTTAGAATTAGGTTTGCCCGATCCAAGGCCTACAAACATCTCCTTACAGTTGGCGGATAGGTCAGTCACATATCCGAGAGGAATAGTTGAAGATATCTTTGTGAAAGTGGACAAATTTATATTCCTCATGGATTTCATCATTCGGATTTTGAGGAGGACAAGAACATACCAATCATCTTGGGAGACCATTTTTGGCTGAGGAGGACTCTTATAGATGTTCAAAAAGGAGAACTTACGATGAGAGTTCAAGATCAAGAAGTGAAATTCAATGTGTTCAAGGCCATGAAGTTCCCTACGGATGAGGAGGAATGTTTCTGAATGGATCTAATTGATCAAATCATTAGTGAAGATATGAGCAAAAGTTTGGCGAATGATCCGTTAGAAACAACATTGGTGGGAGATGAATAGATTGACAATCCAGAATTGGTAGATTACCTACAGTTGCTTGATTCATTGCCACGGGTACCAAGATTCAAACCATCATTTGAACCATTGCACACGGAGGAGCTAATTGCAGAAAAGTTGAAACCATCATTGGTGGAGCCACCAAAGCTGGAACTTAAACCACTTCCTAAGTACCTCAGGTACGCATATCTTGGCAATTTAAATTCTTTACCTGTTATTATTTCAGCTGCACTTAACGAATTGCAGGAAGAAAAGTTGCTGAGGGTACTTAGGGAACACAAATCAGCCATTGGATGGACAATTGTAAACATAAAGGGAATCAACCCCTCATTCTGTATGCACAAAATTTTAATGGAAGATGAGGCAAAACCGACAGTAGAATAACAGTGGCGACTCAATCCAATTATGAAGGAAGTGGTAAAGAAGGAAGTTCTGAAATGGTTAGATGCCGACATCATCTATCCGATATCCGACAGTAAATGGGTGAGTCCAGTCCAGTGTGTATCGAAAAAGGGAGGAATGACGGTGGTGTAGAATGACAACAATGAGTTAATCCCAACCAGAACAGTGATGGGTTGGCGGGTTTGCATGGATTACAAAAAATTGAACAAAGCAACCCGAAAAGACCATTTCCCGCTGCCCTTTATTGACCAAATGTTAGATAGATTAGCGGGACATCAGTATTACTGTTTGTTGGATGGGTATTCAGGCTACAACCAAATAGTCATTGCTCTAGAGGACCAAGAAAAGACCACATTCACGTGCCCCTACGACACATTCGCATTCAGGAGGATGTTATTTGGGTTATGCAATGCACCAGCAACTTTCCAAAGGTGTATGATGGCAATTTTTTCTGATTTGGTGGAGAAAAATGTCGAGGTCTTCATGGATGACTTTTCAGTATATGGGGACAACTTTGATAATTGTTTGAAGAATTTGGTAATGGTACTGCAAAGATGTAAGGAAATGAATCTCGTTCTGAATTGGGAAAAATGCCACTTCATGGTTGAAGAGGGCATAATTTTGGGCCATAAGGTATCAGCTCAAGGACTGGAAGTGGACGAGGCAAAGCTGGAAAAAATTGAAAATTTGCCCCCACCAACCTCAGTGAAGGGTATTAGAAGCTTTTTGGGACACACAGGGTTCTACAGGAGGTTTATAAAGGATTTCTCAAAGATTGCAAAACCTCTTTGCAGTCTTTTAGAGAAAGAGGCTACATTCAGCTTTGATGATGATTGCAAAACAGCGTTTGAGTTATTAAAAAGGAAATTGACTACAGCCCCAGTGATAGTTGCACCGAATTGGAGCATGCCATTCGAGCTTATGTGTGATGCAAGCGACTTTGCAATTGGGGCAGTTTTGGTTCAACACAGAGACAAAGTGTTTCACGCTATATACTACGTAAGCAAAACACTTACAGAAACTTAAATGAACTATACAACCACAGAGAAGGAGTTGCTTGCCGTGGTATATGCGTTCGACAAGTTTCGTGCGTACTTAATTGGAACTAAGGTGATAGTCTACACTGACCATGCTTCAATTCGGTACTTGATAAAAAAAAAGATGCAAAACCACGCCTTATCAGGTGGATTCTCCTTCTGCAAGAATTTGATTTAGAAATAAAGGATAGGAAGGGGACGGAGAACCAAGTTGCCGATCACTTGTCAAGGCTGGAAAACCAAGGGAAAGAAAAAGATGACAAATGCGAAATCAATGAATCATTCCCGAATGAGCAGCTATTTGAGATTTTAGCAGAGATTCCATGGTATGACGACTATGCAAATTTTGTTGCAAGCAATATTCTACCACCAAATCTCACAAGGCAACAGAAAAAGAAATTTCTGCATGATGTTAAGTGGTACATGTGGGATGATCCATATTTGTTTAAGCAGTGCACCGGCAAGGTGATTCGACGATGCATCCCATACAACAAAGTAAAGAATATTCTGCATGAGTGTCACTCATCGGCCTATGGTGGGCATTATGGAAGCGAGAGAACAGTAGCAAAAGTGCTACAATGCGGTTTCTATTGGCCCACATTATTCAAAGACGCCCATCAGTTTGTTAAACAATGTGATAGGTGTCAAAGGGTGGGAAACATCTCAAAACGTAATGAGATGCCCTTACAAACGATACTAGAAGTGGAACTTTTTGATGTATGGGGTATCGATTTCATGGGACCATTTCCATCATCTATGAAAAAGCAATACATTTTCCTCGCAGTGGACTACGTGTCAAATTGGGTTGAAGCCGCAGCTCTACCAACGAATGATGCCAAGGTGGTCCTCAAATTTTTGCAAAAGAACATATTCACGAGGTTTGGCACACCAAGACCAATTATAAGTGACGAAGGTAGTCACTTCGCGCAATAAACCGCTTATCGCTCTTTTGGCCAAATATGGAGTAAACCATAAGATAGCCACAACATATCACCCGCAAACCAGTGGACAAGCTGAGGTATCAAACAGAGAAGTTAAAAAGATATTGGAGAAAGTGGTGAATCCGAGTCGGAAAGATTGGTCATTGAGATTCGATGATGTTCTATGGGCTTACCGAACCGCATACAAAACACCAATCGGGATGTCACCATATCAATTGTTGTACGGGAAATCATGTCATCTACAGGTGGAACTACAGCACAAGGCATACTGGGCAGTGAAAAAGCTAAATTTTGATCAAAAGGCTGTAGGGGAAAAGAGACTACTGCAGTTGAATGAACTAGACAAATTTCACCTTCAAGCATATGAGAATGCCAAGATATACAAGGAAAAAGTCAAACGATGGCACGATCTGAAAATTCTGCGTCGGACATTCGAACCGGGCCAATCAGTTCTATTGTTTAACTCAAGGCTGCGGTTGTTCCCCGGAAAGCTCAAATCAAGATGGTCGGGACCATTCATAGTCAAACAAGTTTTCCCTCACGGAGCAGTTGAAATTTACAGTCCTAACCCTCTCAAAACGTTCAAAATCAACGGACACCGGCTGAAGCATTACTGGGGCGGAGAGACCAACACCGACGTGATCGCCATCACGTTGGTAGATACAACTTAAACAGGAAGTAGTCAGGCTGAAAGACTTAAAATCAAGCGCTCATTGGGAGGCAACCCAACTTTCAGTTTATTATCGTATTTTTCATTTGCATCTGCTTAATCATAGTTTTAGGAATTCATTAGATAGAAGAATAAGATTAAATTCTCGTGATACTCCACACAACATACCATGCATCCAATACTAACGAAAGTTCATGTGTCATACTATGCAGGCTGAGAAACAAAAGCACCATTGGAGTACAAAAGCAGCAGAACAAAGAATCTGACAAGGGACTACCCCGCCGGGGCGGGCCTCTCTAGCCTAATACCCCCCGCCGGGATGGGGGTCCGGAACAACACCTAACAGGGGCCATACCATGCATGGGGTGGGCAATTATAAGATAATATACCCCGTCGAGAAGTGGGTCTTGTATATGAAGGACTTGGCGGCTTTGTTACACCTCTCCCATAACCAATCACCCACACTCTTTCATTAACCCACTACTCCATAACTACCCCCCACCTTCCCACCTCCTCACTCCACCAATACTAGATTAACCTCCCCATCTATAAATACTACCCCAATTCATCCAACCCTCCTCACCAAAACTCATATTCTACATACATATTGCATTCTTGTGAGCTAGAAAGGGTCCAATTCTAAGGTTTGTGGGAAAGTCAGGGTTCTAAAAGCTCCAAGGGAGATATGGCTTCATCATCATCAAAACACCAACGGGGGGAAAGTTCACGCCCATCTCAACCAACTCGCACCTTTGATCGTCGAAAGTTTGCTAGTGCCGCCGCCGCTAACCGGTATGATTACATGCTCACTAAAGCTCTTACACTGGAAAGGGGTTTGGCACCAGAGGGTAATGACGAAGAGCTTATGCAACAAATTTATCAAAAGGGATGGGTGAAATTCACCGAGGACCCGGAACCAGCCATCGTGAATATTGTCAAGGAGTTCTATGCTAATGCTGAGGACAAAGAGCCATTCCGAGCTTATGTGCGAGGACGGTTGGTGCCATTTAGTGCGGATGCCATCAATACGTACTACCAATTGAGGGTGCCTCGCCACTGCCAATATGAGCATCTCCGCACTTCGGATCCGGATTTTGATAAAGTGATCATGACAATGACGAAGCCTGGAACGTCATGGATGAAAGGCCGAAAGGGAGGCACGGTGTTCCCCAGCAAGAACCTCAGCCTCTATGGAAAAATATGGTATACATTCCTTTGTGACAAATTTCTTCCGTCCCAACATACTTTCGACATCACCAAGGAGAAGGCGTTGTTGTTATTCGCCATTGTGCAAGATTTTATCATAGACGTCGGGGCGATCATCTGCTTCTCTATCCGCTGGTGCCTAAGGGGGAATTTTTTTGGAGGCTTGCCACACCCATCACTCATATGTGGGTTGAGCCGCTAAGCCAGAGTTCGATGGTCTGATGATGAACCCACACAAATGCTTCTCGCACTACTTGATTCACAACTGATTGCGCGATATACTGTGTGGGTAGGAGGCGAGTCTCACCCGCGTGGTGTGGGTTTTATTTTTTCTTCATCATCGAAAGAAGAAGAGGATCCTACAGAAGCCTCGGGGGATGAGGATGACAACATGGGAGATCAAGGGAATGAGAAGGTACCACGAACCGACGCTATATCCAGAACTCAATTCCTTGAGTTCCAAAATCAAATGACAGAAATTTCTAAGGAAACTTGTAGGGAAATGCACCGATTAGCGATGAGGCAAGATCACATTTTTTAGGCTATGCACACCTCTTTTGCCTCGTTGACCAACACTCTCCAGAATTTCCACCCGGCGGGACAAGTTCCATATAATCCGCCCGGTCCAATGCCCAGGTTCCCACCGAGTGACTCAGATGAAGACCAACAACCACCCCCTCAAACTTAAGCACCAAAAGGGAAGTCCTCACACTTATATTGCTATATCATACAATGAGGACATTGTTCATCTTAAGTTTGGGGGATTTAAATACATGTGTTGCATGCATTTTAGTTTAGGCTGCATATTTTGTTTATGACATTTATTTTCTGTATTGCATTTTATGTTTGGTATTTGCATGATAGCTTAGGGCATTTATCGTAGCTTAGGATGGCATAGTATAAGGAGTATAAATGCATTTTGTTATCTATCAATTTATTATGAAAAAAAATAAAAAATAAAAAATAAAATTTAGTTAGTAATTATTGTGTGTTTTAATCCTTTAATGTTGTGTTTCATGTTATTATGGCCTATGAGGTGATTGTAAAATAAGTAGCAAATACAGTATTGAATATTAGAACCGTGACACAATGATCGTGTTTCAATCAAATTTTGAGTTGCTTGAAACTGGTATACAAGGATAGCATGTTTAAAGAACATCTGTGTTAATTGACTAAGTTCAAACCGGTACTGAATTGATCTCTAAAGGATAATGCTAGGGCAAGTGATATAATGACAAAAATGGCTGGTAAAGGCTAAAATGAGGTAAAAACATAAGTTTGGGGGATCTTTGGGGTATATAAACTATATATCTTCAGTTAAAAAAAAATTTATATGAATAAACACCGTAGCATGCTTGTCTAGTTTTGTGGCCTTTGTTACTTGAGTAAGTAAGCCCGAGGGGATTGTCTTTACACCTAGCGCCCTAAGGTCTTTATGGTCTGGGAGTCGTTGGTCGAAAGCTCGTTAAGGTAGCATTGAAAAGCCTAAGGGAATAAGACATTGCATAGCTATGTGTATATATATAAAAAAAGAGAGAATAAAATAGGAAATAAGAGCAAAAAGCCCCCGTGGATGGAAATAGAGCATAAGTACCCTGAGTGAACCCTGGTGATGTGTGATTGCTTGATTTTTAGTTGAAACTAGCTAATTTTTGAAGTTTTGGAATTTGTGCTGCACGAGTCCTTCTAAGAGACTGATTATGTATTGAATTTGAATCGATATTAGTTATCATGGATGTTACACACACACACGATACCGGTTGTAATAGCTTAAGATTCGAGGATTAAACGTGATTTGTAGATTAGTTTTGATGGTTGATGTTGTATAGTTGCTTATTTTCGCTGAGGCCATTGAGATAATTGTGATTCCGTGATATTGTTGGATTGGATAATATGTAGAGTAGGTCGTATTCATATCATTGCATTGCATGTAGTTATCGTGTGCTCGAGGACTAACACAGTTTAAGTTTGGGGGATTTTGATAAGTGTGTTTTATATACGCAATTTCATGTCTAAATCATGCTTATTCGTTGCTATGTTTTTGTAAACAAGTGCATTTTTACGTGGTTTATGTTGTTTTATGTGTAGGTTGGTGGTTGCAGCGATTCATGGATTATTTGGGATATTTGGTGCATTTGGAGTTAAATTGGAGCCATTTGGAAAGAACTCAGTGTTGCAGCATGTCAACTAACAAAGCGGATAACTCTGGCATAGGGGTGGGCATGTCTAAAGCCAAACACCCATTTGGGGTGGGGTTACCTGATCATTTTAGAAAGCGAAGCCCACCCCGGGCGGGCATTTAAATTACATATAAACCTCGCCAAGGCTGGGTTGGGAAAAACTGGGAATGTCCTGTTTCATTTATACTTCCTATTGGACTCGAATTTCAGTTGTTTGGATGGTTTTATAACTCTATTTGTTAGAGGATGTAGCTGGAGTATTAGGCTTGATATATACTACTCTTAAAAACATAATTAGGGGGAATGAAGGAGCTTACGAATATCAAAGTCATCTTATTGGAGAGCAAACAGGGAGGAGTATTTCGAAGAGTTTTTCAAGACAGTTGCAATTGTAGTCTACGTAAAGGGTGTTTTCTAATATTCTATGTGTTAGATTGTTATTTGTGATTGAAAGAATGATTTCTATGATTATTTCAGTGCTTATTACATTTATTATGAACTAATTCACTTTTTAGGCTTGTGATGGATATTTAAGTGAATCGATGGTTTTGTAAGTTTTGATTCCCAATTTAATAAATTATCTTCAGTTTATCTATATTGATTTATGCTTGAATCTATGAATTGTCTGACAAATAATTCTTCGTGGGGTTGGATGGAATCGAGAGAGGATATTCAATTCTAGACCTAGTTGATATAGCATGTGTTCAGGATTTTGTTAGTAGCTTAAACCTGATTCGTGTGAAGATAGAGATATACTTAACACCGCATGTAATCGGATAAGAGAACTTGTTCTTCAACCTTCTTTAATTGTAATTCACATAGAGATATAGTGCGTTAGTTGATTAAGGTGTTTAACAGATTTCTATCTTAATTGTGGATTGACGTTAATATGGTATTAATGCATCGAAAGGTGGTTAGTACTACGTTTGTGTTCTTGATTAATAAATTGAGATAGTACATTGAATTGGGATAAAAGTGTTAAAATCAAAGTGAAGCTTAAGGTGAAATCATAAGTCTAATTCTCCATCAATTGTTTGAAAATTCAGATTTTGATATTTGTGGTTGTTTCATTTTAGTTTAATTATTCTTAATTTTAGTTTAGTGATTTCAATCATTGAATTTGATATTTTTAATAAAATTAGGGTTAATAGAATATTGGTAATTGTAAGTTAAGGTATTTTGCTAATTAGACTATGTGGGAACGATACTCTACTCATCACTCTATTACTTGTTGACCATGTATACTTGCGTGTTGTGCTTATATAGATTTTACCCAACTAGTACTGCAACTGCTCGGTCAGACACTTTAGCTTCTGCCAAACCATCATCAGCTTCCAAAAACGAACACTCCACCACAAAATCGGCCAGAGCTTGACCTTTTATAGCAGTTTGGGGATGATACTCTATGAAAAATTGAGACAATTCCATTGTCCAAGCAGCAAGTCTCCCCGAAACTTTAGGTTTGCCCATAACTTTCTTCAAAGGCTGATCTATGTAAACCACCAAGAGCCGACCTTAAAAATATTGCCTAAGCTTTTGACAAGATATCATCATAGCAAAGGCAAATTTCTCAATATTCGGATACCTTGTTTGAGCATCCCTAAGGACATGGCTTACATAGTAAACCGGATGCTGCTTACCCCCAACTTCTCGCACCAACACTGCTTCTACTGCCAATGAACTAGCCGCTAGATACAAATATAATGGCTCAGTAGGAGATGGCTTCACTAACAAAGGCGCCGAAGATAAATATATCTTTATTCCCTGAAAGGCGTCTTCACATTCCAAAGTCCACTGAAACGTCTCTGCAATCTTCGGCCCTTTCAACGTATTAAAGAACGACAAACACCTTTCTACCGATTTAGACATGAATCTCCTCAAAGCTGCAATTCTCCCTGTTAGTCGTTGAATATCTTTGAATTATTGAGGAGTCTTCATGTTCAGAATAGCTTGAATCTTTTTTGGATTGGTTTCGATACCCCTCTGACTGACCAGATAACCCAAAAATTTACCTGCACCGAGACCGAATGTGCACTTGGTCGAATTTAGCCTCAAATTGTGATGACGGACTGTCTGAAAACATTCTTCTAAATCATCCAAGTGCTTTTGCACTATCATGCTCTTCACTATCATGTCATCAACATATACTTCCATGTTCCTCCCCAGTTGCTTTTGGAATATGAAGTTCATCGTCCTTTGATAAGTGGCTCTAGCGTTTATCAAGCCAAATGTCATCTTCTTATAGACATACACCAAACGATGCGTAATGAACGCCGTCTTTGATATATCTTCTTTACACATAGAAATTTGATGATAACCAGAAAAAGCATCCATAAAGCTAAGTAATGCATACCCCGAAGTCGCATCGATGAGCTGATCAATGTGAGGTTAGGGATAAAAGTCCTTCGGGAAGCTTTATTTAAGTCTGTGTAATCAATACAAACTCGCCACTTCCCATTCTGCTTCTGGACTATTACCACATTTTCCATCTATTCTGGGTAATCTATCTCGAAAATGAAATCTGCAGCCAGCAACTTTGGAATTTCTTCATCAATTATCCTCTGTTGCTCTGGTGCAAAAATCCTTCTTTTCTGCCGAACCAACTTCTTTGACGGATCCACCTCCAGCCTGTGCTCTGCAATCTTTTGACTAACCCCGGGCATATCATTTTGTTTCCATTTGAAGATATCTGCATAACATCACAGAAGTTCTATAAGATTCATCTGGAGTGGTTCCGGAAGACCCGAACCTATCTTCACTGTTTTCCTTCTTGCCAAGAATCAACTCGAACTCTTCCGTTTCTCCGGCTGGCATGACCAACGGCTTTGAAATGCTTTCAGTAAAGGGCTCAATTTATATCGCCATCGTCTGCTTTTGCTTGCTAACCCCTACTCCCAAAGCAATCACAACATTTCTATAGCAACGTCTAGCCAGATCCAAATCCCCTGCCACCTCACCAACACCATGTGCTGTCGGGAACTTGATTTTGAAGTGAGGAATTGACGTTATAGCTTAAAGAGCATTCAAAGTAGGTCTACCCAATATGGCATTGTAAACCAAATCTACATGCACAACATAAAATTTACACATTATTTCTACCTATTGAGGAGCCGTACCGAAGATAACTGGTAGCTCGATAGTCCCTGCCACTTTGACTGGATCATTACTGAATCCATATAAAGGAGCTTCTTGTCCGACCTCCATCTTTCGTCCATCCAAATGCATCCTCTGATAAGCATGGGCATACAAAATATCAACAGAAGACCCATTGTTAATCATCATTCTCTTCATGTCCACTGAACCCACTTGTGCAGTAATCACCAATGCTCCTTCATGGGGTTCGATGGGCTCTGAAGGGTAATCTTCACCGGTAAAGGATATAACCATCCCAGGATACGGTCTGTCAGTCTTCGGGAGTGTACCCACCACTGACATAACCGAATCCAAATATCCACGTCTCTTCTTCCCTATCGTCTTTCTTACTGTTCCCCCGATAATAACATCAACAATGTGCCTCAGTGGCTGATTTGGAGCAGGTTGTACAGGTTAAACCGGTTGAACCACCTGAACAGACCCGTCATCACTTATCTGTTTCTGCTGGTGCCCTATGCCTGCCACATATTGGACCAACACGCCACTTTGAACCTTTTTCTCCAAGAATTCCTTTAAACTACAACATTCGTTTGTGTCGTGACCAGATGCCTGATGATAACCACAATATTTGCGAGTATTTCCCGCCCCAGGTTTAATGTTGTCACGAGGTGGTTCAAAGTAAGGTTGGTTCCTAATCTGATCCAAAATAACATCCCTATCCGTATTTAGTTGGGTGTATACCTTATTCACCTTCTGGGTGGGAATAAGTGGACGATTTCCTCCTTGACGCCAATTGTTGTTGTACTTCTTTGAGCTACCTTTTGGCCGATCATTATTCCCTCCACTCTTCCTCTGATCGCCTTCAGTTTTATCCCTGTCTGTCTCCTTCAACTTGTTCAAAGAAGGAAGCCTGAAGCTATTCATAGCTTCTTCTACCACAATATAGCCCTCAGCCTTATCAAAAGCTTCGGCCAAACTCTTTGGATGGTGAATCATCAGCTTCTCTGACTTCACCAAATCTAAACTGTTTTGAAACAATCCAACAACCTGAAGATCATTGAGATCTATTACTTGGCCGACTGCTTCCCTGAAGCGCTTCACATATTGGCCCAGGGAGTCATTAGAATACTGTCGAACTTGAGCCAATGAACCGGTAGGCTTTCCTCTTCTTCTGTTGCTCCCAAAATGAGCATGAAATTTATTGCATAACTTCTTCCACGACGAGACCGAATCAAAAGGCAAAGTACCCATCCACTACCTTGCATCTTTCCTCAGCGTCGTCATGAACGTTTGACACTTGGCAGCATCGGTAAAATTGTAGTAGTCCATCAGTCTGTCAAATGCCTGGCTATGGTTATAGGGATCTCCATATCCACCATAACTTTCCATGTGAGGCAGCTTCTTAGTAGGATCAGCCTTCTCCTTAAGAATATCCGAGAAAAAAGGAGATGCCTTTTTTCCCAAAGTATCCTTTACTTGCTGGACTTTGGCTAGCTGCTTCCAAAGCTCTTTCAATTCTTTAACCAAAAAGTCCACTCCTTCTGGATATGACGAGACTTCTTTCTCCAGAGAAATCTTCTTCTTGTGAGTGGACCGACCTCTTCCATCCGAACCCATTGCTCTAGATGGACTTCCCTGATGGTGAGAATCCCCAAAAAGGTGTGCTTTCAGTTGTTTCTCGGGAGTATGACTTCTAGATTTACTTCAGTGTGGGGCTTTGTCACTACAGTAAGAATACTCGAGACGGTGTACCTTCTTTGTATTCTAGGGTATGTACTCCCTGGACCAACTTCTTCGTTTGCTACCACCATGATCCCGAGAACCGATAGGGTGAGGTGCCCTCTTTGATACCTCAGGAGTACGGCTTCTTGACCTCCTTCGATCCCGAGGTCGGCCTCGAGATACATGACCAGAGTGTACATGCTCTTTCCCTTCTCTTGGTTGCCCATCTCTAGATTTGCTATGCTTTTCGAACTGAACATAACTTGGCGCCTCGTCTTGCAGTTCGGCCATACGAAACATCTATTCAGCTATCTCTTCTCTTTGTTTCAGAAGAACCTCCAAAGCTTTATCTGCCTCATCTGCCATCTTCGCCAGCTTGGAAGCCTTATCATCCTGACCATTTCGGTGTCGGGTCTAAGGCGGTGTGCCTTCTACCCATTTCCGACCATGATCACGTTCTTTATTAGTTGCAAAAACCAGTTTTCTTTTAGCATCACCATGGGATCTCGAACGAGAACCTTCTGAAACATGCTTGGAAGCTGTACTATCATGAGCACTCTTTGAAGGACCCAATCGATCCTTGACAGAGATACGCTGTATAGACGAACTTACAGCCATTGATTGTCCTTCAGGGGTAACCATTCTACTCCTCACCATAACTTTTGACGTAGAACAACTAAAAAGTTGTGATTGAAAACTCAAAAACACTATAAAGCCCTCCTTCTAGCGCCAATGTTAAAACCAAGATCTTTCCACACGCCCCAATCACGTAAGGCACGTCCAATCCTGCACAGTAAACATGACAATAGCAGAATCTTGACAACTTCGACCGTCGGGGGATAGCTCCGGCGTGAGAGTCAGTACATGCGATCACAAGGTTAACAATGAAGGAAAAATAATATCTAGTATCTTGAGAGAGAAAAATATCAGTTACCTTTCCTTGTGTGATATCCTTGCCCACATATACTCTCATGTTCGGTTTCTCGTGACACCCACTCTCCTCTGACACAGTCCCCCACCACCGGCAGAACCTCGATCGCATGCATGCACCACTCACTGCTACATCCCATCTTTGCTTCCCCATCGCAGTGACTTGATCCCATCCACATTAATGCATGGCAGAGATAATAGTCAATTGTTTTCTTATTCATGATTAATCAGTAAAAGCCCAAATGGAAAAATTAATTACTCATTGGTGTCGGCCCAATAACTAGGCCCAATAACATCAAGATCCAGTAGTGATAACCCAATGGATCCACCAAGGAGTTCGACCCAATGTACATAAAATATCATGACCCATCAATTTATATATATATATATATATATACATGTACATATTAAAGAAATGCATGGAAAGAAAAACTTTTGATCTTTGTTCAGTAAGTGGGTAACATCTCATTCAGTACATTGATACAATCTAGTTCTGGGGGTAGGGAAAAAGTAGCAAGAAGCTAATCAACATGAATCTGATGATATAAATACTGAATTTCTATGGACAAATCACAATAAATAAAGCAAATCAAGTAACAGTAAGTGCTTACCCTTTCACACTCACTCCAAGGAGGTTTCCCATTTATCATTTCAATAATAGTACATCCTAAGCTCCAAATATCAACAGCTAGAGCAACATCAATTCATGATGCAAGTAATACAACTCTGTAAATATAAACATTTGAACAGGGAGGAGCATGACTATTGAAACTAAGAAATTTTAAACCTAAATTCCTGATATATCACAAGGAGGATATACATTGTGCGATCTGGTATTCCCCAAAGCTTATCAATATGAGAACGTGTCAATAAGGAATTAACCATCACAAGGTGCGCATGAGAGCCTACAATCCCATAAAGCCAGCTAAAAAATGTATAATAGACGACTTTGTACTAGGATAATAGAATGCTATCATTCAAGTGAATATGTCAGCTTCACATGAGAAGAGAACAACTAAACTAAAAGAGATTGGACTTTTCAACCTTTAATAGACTAGCATTCCAAAATTGGCAATTTATTACTTGCAGATTATGAACAGTAATCTAAAAACTCAATTAAGAAACAAGAGACTTTTGACCGAGTTACAAGACTATAAAAGAAACATGAGGTTTGAATTACAGTATTGCAAATCATTTTCCAACATAGTTAAAAAAAATATTTCATAAGCATGTATGCAAACATGTAACATAACTTAGATTACAAACCTTTTAGCTACCACGACATCATTGTTATACATAAAAGTTCGTGCATTGACACGAGAAAGTACGTCTAAGCTGATTGTTGGGTAATGTGTGTAGCATAAGACTGAATAGGATAGAACCAATAAGAGAGTTATTCAATTTGACTAAACTTTTGCACGTACTTGGATGTGATATGTTCTGCTGTAACGCCCCCATATCTATACTCCCACGGTATCCGATATGGTGCTTACTACAAGTCAATGTATATAACGCATTCAAATCTATACGCCCATGGTATCTGATTTTATGCTTATATCTAATTGAATGATTATACAATTTATAACTAGATATAATTCACATAGATCCAAGATTCACAGTATCCCATAATAGATAACAATTCTTAAGAGAATTATTGCTGTCTTTGGATACCCTCACTTGGATATATAAATTGTATTTGTGAATAGTATCTATCTATACAAAATTCAGAGTATCAGTAATAACATGAACAATCCATATTACCAATACCCTTAATTAGATGTACAGTCTATGTCATGCGAATTACACTATCGTATCGATAGTACCTATCTATCCGAAATTCAGAGTATTAACAACAACATGAACAATCCATGTTGTCAATACCCTTACTTAGATAAATAGTTCTCAAGGATCTCAAACTAGATTGAAAATTCTAATTACATCTATATATGTAAGAAAACACGATTGCAAAAATAAAAGATGTTATATATATATCATTAAGGTTCGATTACATGATTCTTCATAAAGAATTTCTTATTTCAAAGTATTACATTCAACTAGACACTAATATAAACTAATCTAAGCATGAACGTTTCCCTTTATTAACTCCAAAAGTGCCAGGGTTACCATCTAATACTGCTAAGGGAATAATTTGCAAGGGTGAGCTATGACATGCTCAACATATTCTATATTTATAACAATATATGATTTGAAGAAGTATAACAATTCAAAATTTAACTAATAGTTGCTACCATTTTTGGAATTTCTTTTTCAACCATTTTTGGACTTTTTATTTCTGTCAGTCACACAGACTTAGAAACTTTTTTTAGATATGAAGTAGGGGATCAACCTATTCAATATCCTAGGAGTATGCATCTCATCCTAATAGTGCTCACATGCACTAATCGTCAATATATTATTGACCAAACATCGATCCGTTTACGAGATACACAACTTCAGTATAGTATGTCTTACCAAAACAATTTGGTTTGACATAACAATTTATGCTCAATAAATAATATCAAATGGATAAACAATTTATTTCTTAGTTATGCTGAAGCAATAACAATAACTTTTCAATAATTGGCAATTCAAGTTTAGGTTTGGTATAACATTTCAATAGCAATTCAGGATAAAATCTTGTTCAACGAATAAATAGGGTTTGAGAAATTTGCATAAGTAATTAATAATTTGGGTTTAGTAAACTTGCCTGAGCGAAGATCAGTCAAGCAATGCTACTCGATTCATTAATAAACACCTAAGATGTTCATTCATATAAATCTAACACATTAGTATTGTTAACAATACTTAAATACAAAATCTACAAATGTTCGGGTTAGGTTTAATATAGTTTCGGTGTCCAAAGACTTTACCGAGTATTAAATAAGTTGATAAATTGACTAAATTTTATTTATAACCTTTATTATATTATTAGATAATTTAAATATCCGTTATAATAATTTCTAGAAGCTTATAATAATTTTTAAGTATTTATTTATCCCTTAAATGATTTTTAAATCATTTATTTCTATTTCTAAATAATTAATATTTACTTAGAATATTATAAAAATCTTTTTTACTATTTTTAAATAATTTATAACCATTTATTATTATTTTTATATCATTGATATCATTTTTTCAATAATTATTTATTATTTATAAGTAATTATTCTAATTACTTTATTATTAAATTAATTATTAATAATATCCAAATAAATTAAAATATTTATTGAATTTATGTAAAAATATTAAAAGTTAAATATTATAGCTTAAAATAAATTTTAAAACTGTTTTTGTAATTATTTATATTTATTTATTTATTATTTCTAATTTTTATTAATTAATTTATTAGAAAACATTTTCTGTCTGTCGCTAAAGCTCTATAGTGACAGGAAGTGTCACTATAGGTGTTCTTGAGTTTCTGGGTTTCAGTCAGTCATGGTCTAGGGACCACTTTGACATTGATCTACTTTGCTACTGTTAATGATTCTGGGTTTGGTCATGTATGGATGTTATAGTACTCATACAATAGTACAACATTAGGCCAAATTCATGCTTTAACCTACATATAACAAGAAGTTATAGAGGCTCAAAGTCACTGTCAGAGCTGTTCTTGAGTTTCTGGGTAACCCATAACAGTGGTCATGGTCGGTCAACGATTTTGTAGCTTCTATATCTTTCAATCCGTGTAATATATTTGTGTTTTATTTGTTGTAATAGGTAGTCTATAAGTCAAGGTACATATATGTAACACTGATTTGGACCAAGTATGATTCTAAGGTCTCGATCTAGGTTGGTCAAAGTACAGCCAAAGGCTGTTCTTCTTGTTCATCAGTTTTCTGGGTAACCCAGAAAACTTGGTCATGCTCAGTCAACGACTTTTGACCATTAATTCTGGTAATCCTATGAATTTTTTTATCAATTGAGTGTCATAGATATGTAGTAGGTATGTCAAGGTATTAATTCATTACAAAAAGTCATTATAACAACAACCAGAAAGCGATTAAAAGGTTGGTCAAAGTAGCCGGTTCAACCTGTTCTTGAGTTTTCTGGGTAACCCAGAAAACAGAACTTCGTGATCGGTCAACTAATTTTGACCACATAGATCTTTCAATATATAGTTCTAATGAACCTATTTTCTTTTTCAGATTAAAGACCTTATGTTATATTACAAATAACATACAATTAACAGACCTAACTATTAACACACATGGATCTACATGCTCTGACATTCGACTGTCAGACTTATTTTTCTAAATTTTCCAGATTGGTTAAAACACTAATTTGAGGCATCTAAATGTTATGAAAATGTGTTCTATCAACTTAGCATACTTTCTAACATGTTATTACATAAATCTAAACATCTAAACAACAATTTGAACATAGAATCAAAGATCTAGCTATAAATTAGGGTTTGCACCTTTCTTGCTTGATTTTGATTCTGGCTACTGAATCTGATGTTGCTATCACCCAGGCTTGATTTGGTATGTTTATAAGAGTGTCTAGGCTTATAGAATTCGTAGGTTTAGCCAAAGGATGTGCTGCTATTTATAAACTTAAGTAACTTAGGGTTTTTGGTCATTTTTACCTACTTGCCTCTCTAAATATCTGATGCTAAGTTAGTTGTGCTGCTTGGGGAAGGTTGCCAGACCATGTGCACCCTTGGGACTTGGTTTGGTGACTCCTAACCTACTTGTGAGCTAGTTAGGTTAGATTAGTAGCTTAATTTTGCCCTAATCCTCATTAATCTTGATTAGGATTTTAGTTTTCATGATTAGGGTTACTTAATGATGTTTATTAGTACCTAATTAAAGTTTAGTAATCATGATTAGGTGTTAGGATAACCTAATTAGGGTTTAGTTTAGCTAATTAGGGTTAGGGTTTATAATCTAGGGTTAGGTTTTGTAATCTAGGGTTCCTGACTTAGATTTTCCACAAATCCTAACAAGCATGACAAAATATTTTGTTAGTGTAAGCACGACAAAGCAACTTGTCAAAACAAATATACCGAAAATTCTGTTTTCGAAAGAAAATTTTTAAGAACGAGGTGTCAAGCACGTCGATTTTCGAACGAAAATTTATTTGACCTAATTTGTTAAATAGAGTATATGTTAACACATAACACTTTCAGAACGGAGAGATTTTATTAATATAACTGAATTTACATATCTAGGTCTTATTAGGATTTTGGGTTTTACATTCACCCCCACTAATAAGAATTTCGTCCTTGAAATTACAGTACATGTTAAGTAAACAGTTGAGGATAGTTCTCTTGCATTTTATCTTCGAGCTCCCATGTAGCCTCTTCAATGTTCTGATTCCTCTAAATTACTTTGACCGATGCTATCACTTTATTCCTTAGGACTTGTTCTTTACGATCTACGATCTGCACAGGTTCTTCTACATAAGAAAGATCTTTTTCGATTTGGATTGGCTCATAATTAATAACGTGTTGTAATTAGGTTTGTATGGTCATAATACAGACACATGAAACACATTATGTATATGGTTTAACTCAAGAGGTAGTTCTATTTCATAAGCAACTTCACCTATCCTTCTTAAAATTTCAAATGGTCCAATGAAGCTCGGACTTAATTTTCCTTTCTTGCCAAAGCGTATCTAGCCTTTCCAAGGAGATACTTTCAAGAATACGTGGCTTCCTACGCTAAAGTTTCGTTGTTGAGGATGTGGATCAACGTATTTTTTTTGTCTATCTTGTGATGCTTGTAATCGTTCACGTATAATTCTGATGGTTTCAGTAGTTTGTTGGATTATTTCAGGTCCTAGCATTTGCTTTTCCCCAACTTCATCCCAACATAAAGGTGTTCTACATTTCTTCCTATATAAGGCTTCATAGGGCGGCATACCTATGCTAGCATGATAACTGTTGTTATAGGCAAATTCTACCAAAGGTAATTGATCTTCCCAACTTCCTTTGAAGTCGATGATACATGTTCTTAACATATCTTCTAATGTTTGAATGGTTCTCTCACTTTGCTCATCAGTTTGAGGGTGATAAGTTGTACTCAATCTTAATTATGTTCCTAAGTGTTTCTGAAGGCTCTTCCAAAAATTTGAAGTAAAACGTGGATCTCGATCTGACACTATAGAAACATGTATTCCATGCCTAGAGATGATTGCATTAATGTACAGCTTAGCAAGTTGGTCTAAGTTATGAGTAACTTTAATAGGTAAAAAGTGAGCTGATTTGGTTAAACGATCAACTATTACCCAAATGGCTTTGTGGCCCTTTTGTGTAGCTGGAAGGCCTATCATAAAGTCCATGGTTATATGTTCCCACTTCCACTCAGGAATTGGTAAGGGCTGAAGGAAACCACAAGGCTTTTGATGTTCAACCTTAACCCTTTGACATGTGAGACATTTGCTTACCCATTCAACTATTTCTCTTTTCATATTCGACCACCAAAAGTGTCGACCTAAGTCCTTGTTGTAACGACCGAGAAATTCGGATCCTTTGTAAAATAATTTTATTTAATAAAATAATGAATAAAATTATATTACTTATTATTATTACATGTTAGTAAGATGAATGTCGTTCTATAACCTAGAAACGTCAGAACTTAGTAGTATTTTGACTACGTGAGAAAATTAAAGTGTTTGAATTTCCAAGACGAAAATAAAAGTTTTCCGAAAATTTTCCCGAAAAAAACTATTCATCGATTTCTGCTCGGGGATTATTTTTGAACTTCCGAAAAATACGTAACGATAGAATATTAAAGTGTGTTGGATTATGTAATAATAATTCAAGTATGGAAAATGTAATTTTACGCATGCAGACTTAATTCGAGAATGTTAGGCAAAATAAAGCGTTAAGGAATTAAAGTGATGATACGTATGTATTGTACGAGGTAATGAATATGAGTATGATACGAAGTATTATACAAGTATGTATGAAGGATGGAATATTGTATATCATGAAATAGTATACGAGTTAGAATACGTGAATAATACATAGAGAATACGTTATAAGACTTTAAGCCAAATGAATTGGACTTGTAGGATTGTGTAGCAATTTGTAAAGTCTAATAGAATTGAATGTGCAAGCCCAAGTGTTTGTTAATACAAGCCCAAAGCTTAAGTTAAGTTAATTAAACCTAAGCCCAAGTTATTGATCCAATGGGTCAGGATGACCCATGGGGAAACCCATGAGCACATGGTTGAATGTGGTGACCAAGTAATTAATGTAAGGACCAAGTAAATAATGTAATAACCAAGCAAGGGATAAGTGTTGTGGAGGCCATGTTAACTTAGTAAGTAAGTAATGAATAGTAAAGAGGTTTGATTAAGGAGGTGGGATGGCCTAAATGACTAAACTACCCTAACCTTAGCAATCCTATAAATAGAGAGCTTGGATTTCATTTGTTGGTTGCTCATTTCATCCAACAACTTTCAACTTGCAAAGTGCTTATTGGTTAGAGATAATAAGTTAGGAAAAGTTAAACTTTGAAGCAAGAAGTCAGAACAAGAAAGATTCAACTAATCATCAAGGTTAAGACTCTTTTCCATTAGTCTTCCATCTCTACCATTGTAGGTTGATAAGAGAAGTGTAGATTAATGGACATATATATGCTAAGAATGATAGGAATAAATAATCTAAGGACTTAAATCCTAATAAGCCGAGAATAAGTACTTTGTTCATAGATAAGCTATGAATTAAGGAAGAACTTGTAAGACTTGTATCATGTTTACATAAATGAATTTAGTATGATAAAAGTATGTAAGAATGATGGTTAGAAGACTTAAACTATCATAAGCCATGTGAAGCAAAGTTATATGTTGTTTATACCTTGATAAGCTATAAACTCATGAAGAATAAGTAGTAACTTATCATGGAAATAAGTTGATGTAATATGTAGGTTAAGATATAAATATGATGGATAGAATCCATTTGAAATGATAATCAAATCCTAAGTAACAAAGTTATGTCGGAATTTTAACGATTGGACAATAATCGTCGAATTCATGAAATTCTCGGATTAGAAGTCAAATTTTGATTTTGAGCTCGAAAACTTTGGTTTTCGATGGGAACAAGTCTTATTTGGCATTATAGAGTTGCAGACTCAAAAATGGCCGAATTCCGACTTAGAACGAAGAAACGAGCGTTGAATATTCACGGACGTTTATCGTTTTCGTTAAAAATGAACCAATAGTTGAATTTTGAGTAAACGAAGTCAAAAATATAAATTTCTTGCATGAACACGTAGAGTATGTGATTTGTGAACTATTGGCTTTTGAATGAGCCAATTCGGACTTAAAATGAATAAGTTATGGCCCCGGAAAGTTCATGTAATAAATTAATCGAGGAGTTGTTCGAGGCTCGTGGTCATGGCATGCATGAGACCCATAGAGTCATTGCTTGGTTACAGTCGCAAGGCATGAATGGGGTATACTGGGAAGTGGTGCTGCAACGCGAGTCCTAGTATTGAGAGTGGCGCCGCAACGCCAAGGCTAGATGGGAGCTACTGGAAACCCGCGCCGCAGCGTGAGTTGTATAGTAATGTCTGGCGCCGCAGCGCTAGCTTTAAGGTTTTAGCAGTGAAGAAGGTTTGTAAGTAGAGAAAGAATGGTAACTGATTAACAATGAAGTAAAGATTAATTATAACATTGTTAAGGCATTGTTAAACCTTAATTATGTTACATAAAGGTTGAAGATATGTAATCGAACATGAATGTAATGACAATGTAAACTATAAACGGAAAGCCGGAACCAATAGTAACAAATCTAATATAGAATTAGATTGAGAAGAAGGGTAAGATTCATTTGGAACCATGTATGTTTATTCATGACCTAACGTGTTATATGATGTGATCATCTACTGTAGAGACCTTAAAGACTTAAAGTGAACGTGTAATAACCGTAGCAGACGCTGAAGGCAACTATTCTAATCCTTGTCTAAGTTAAATCTAGACAAGCTTTGTAATTCATGTATTCTTACGCATGAATTGATGTATGATGAAGTCAAATCCAATTCTTTCGGCTAGACTTAAAATATTTGGATTTCTCATAATTGATTTAAGTATGGTTAATGTTTTACCAAGCTATATTGGTGTTGTTTTCAAATGAAGACTGAGTATGCTAAAATGTTTTGTCGTCAAACGACAGGCACGTGAGGTTGCCATTACTTAAATGTACATATATTTAATGAATGTAGTGTTGATCAACATAGAGTACTATAGGCTGATCACCTAGACGTGCTCGTAAGAAATGACGGACTTACAGACTTAGTGCCGGGATGTCCTTTTCAAAGAAAGTATGAAATGCTCAAGGCCTTGGACCAGAATTGATGTTTTACTGAATATTGTCATTGTAAAACGTTTTAAAGAAAAGAGAAGTGCTATTTTGAATTATCAATAGTACTTCATAATTATTTTTCAGTTATTGAAGATATATGATTTGTATGATTCAAGCATATTGATAAATGGAATTGTTGTACTTGTTGAGCTAGTTATGCTCACTCTTACTTGAACCATATGAATGCAACTAAGACCGAACGGACTGAAAGATCCGACAAGGATAAAGGAAAGGCGAAGGCAAACCTGTAGATTACTTATGTAATAGTATTGGATTGTAATGATAATATTTGATATTATGACAAGAACAAATGTAACGGTTATAAAGAACCTGGGGAATGGTAATATTGATTTGCAATATATATAAGACATATTCATTCTTTTAAGGTTTTTGATTGAATGTTTGTGTGAACAGTAGCACCGTGGAACACCATCTGTCGGATTGGAAGATACCCGAATTTGGGGGCGTCACAGGTTGGTATCAAAGCATTAGGTTATGAAACTTAAGGGGGGGGGGGGAATTAAAACCTTAATTCATAACCTTAAGAGAAGTCAAAGAAGTAAAAGAAGAAATTAACCTTATAAAAATGCATTATATATATGTTATGTGTTTTATTATTCTACTGACGTGTACTAATCAAACTTAATTATTTTGTTATAGATGTCAGGTGGAAATGGAATGTATAGAGATGTACAGGTAAACAGTGAAGAATCGGTTAACCAGATAGAGGTTATACCGAATCCAATAGCAGAGGAACCAGAGGTAGTAGTGATTGAGTCTGGAGACTCATAGGACCCCGATCTCATATCGGTATTTGATGGCATGTTAGAAGAGGAGGTGGAGGTGGTGTCCTTCAAACCTATGACACTTGCAGAAGAGACACTTCAAGGGGAGTCTATGATGTCACTGTTCATGACAGTGTTAGACAGGAACCTCCACTATTGTCAGGAGGTGAAGGAATTAAGAGCTGAGCTTCAGGCTGTCTTACAAGATAAGACAGATGTGGAGTCGATGTGGGAACAAGATCACGATGAGTGAGTTTTAGACAAGGACAAGGTCCATGAGCTAAAGCAGGAGGTCTTTGAGCTCAGGGGGAGCTAAAGACCAAGAAACAAAAGATAAGGAGAATTTCCTATATTTATAGGAGTTCTCATAAGGATTTCAAAGAAGCAGTGGTGGATATCCAATAGAGCTCAAGCGCACTTTAAGACACTATCACCGGGATGTTATCATTGGTCCGCCATGAGATTTTGATAATGCCTTAAGACAAATGTAATCTAGTAGTATGTAGAGTAGAATTAGATATATAAATATTGTGTATCTAGAAGTGACGTAAAACCCTGTTTTGTATATCAAAGTGTAGTCTTTTGTAAATCCTAATTTTTGGAAAGCAACTATGGGATAGTAATGTAATCAGCTTAGGCTGTGTAATGGCACAATGTAGTATTATACTACAATGAATGAATCAATATAAGCCTTTTTACGGAATATATTGAGTAATGGATGTTGAAGTTATTGTTTAATTTTGAATAATAACTAATTAATAAGAAGGGAATAATAACGAAATGTGTTGTTTATTGTAACAGCAAAATGCCGCCAAGAAGAGGGCAACGAAACCAAGGCGCTAATGTAAATCAACCAGAGGGAGGTCCGGTAAACCCAATGTAGGAATTTGTCAATTTATTAACAGTCGCATTTAATAGAAATGGGGCTAATATCCCTGTAAATTTGGCAGTAGCACGAGCTACTACTTTCAAGGATTTTAAAAGTGTCGGTCCGCCAGAGTTAAAGGGAACTACGGACCCCATTGAAGCCCAAACATGGGTGAAAGAAATTGAGAAGGCATTTGTCATAACAAATGTCGAAGAGGGTCAGAAGGTTGCCTTTGCAACCTATATGATGAAAGGTGAAGCCAATTTTTGGTGGGAGGCTAACCAGGCTAGGGCTGGTATAGAGAACTTAACGTGGGCGAGGTTCAATGAGATATTCTTCGAGAACTACTTTACCACGAGTATGCAGGGAAGAATGGAGATGCGGTTTCTAGACTTGAAACAAGGGGACATGACGGTTCCCCAATACGTTGCCAAGTTTAATGAACTGACACACCAAGTGGACACCGAGGTTAGGAAAGCTCGATGGTTCGAGCAGGGCTTGAAACCCTGACTCTATAACCATATATCTGTGTTCCAAAGTACGTCGTTTGGGACCATTTTAGAGAATGCGATAATCGCCGAAGGTGGTAGCGAGGTTTTAAGCCAGTACTACAAAGACAAGAAGAATAAGGGGAAGGTTGATGGGGGAGTGAAGATAGAAGTAGGCAGCGGGAGTGGTGAGGGATAGAAGCAAAAAGTGTTTAACTCTAGAATACCAGAGTGAAACAAGGAGATTCAAAGAGGAGAATGAAGGCCTGTAAAACTTGTGGGAAGACTCATCTGGGAGTCTGTCTCAAGGGGAAGGCCGTATGCTACAATTTTGGACAGGAGGGGCACATTTTGCCTAACTGTCCAAGTCCGAAGAAAAACCACGGATGCTTTGTGTGTGGTTCAACTAACCACATGGCAAAAAACTGTTTGAAGAAGGAGACGGATGGGAATAAGGGCGCTAATAGCAATAAGTTAGCTATTAGTGGTTTAGCACAGCTGGGTAGGCTGATGGGCCGTACCTTTAACATGACAGTCTAAGGTATAGTTACATCAGGGGACGTAGTCGCAGGTATTATTCTGATCAACGACATAAATGCTTATGTGCCATTTAATTTGGGTGCTACTTGTTCGTTTATAGCATGTGATTTTGCTAGACGATTAGGATTACTTCCCAAAAAGTTGCCTATACCTTTAAATATTAAGCTATCAAATGAAGAGATAATTCCTGTTGAAGATATTCATAGGAGTTGTTGTGTAGACATACAGGGTTGTAAATTATCGATAGATTTGATACCGATAAAGTTAGGAGAATTCGATATAATTCTCGGAATGGATTGGTTGGTTAACCATGGGGAAATTATAGATTGTCAGAAGAAATGTGTGAACATTAGAATGTTGAGACAACCTCAGGTAGTATTTTATGGGAATAGATCGTCGGGGCATTCGTGTTGTCTTACCATGACACAAACTAGGAAATTATTAAGGAAGGGATGTGTAGGTTATCTGTGCCATGTTGTTGATACCCAGAGAGTGGTAGCAACCATGGAACAAATAACTATAGTTAAAGAATTCACGGATGTATTTCCAAGTGAATTGCCGGGTCTTCCACCTGATAGGGAGATCGAGTTTGTAATAGACATTATGCCGGGAGCGGCACCAGTTTCCAGGGTACCTTATCATATGGCGCCAGTGGAAATGAAGGATTTGATGGTACAATTACAAGAACTGTTGGACAGAAAGTACATATAACCGAGTGTTTCGCCGTGGGGAGCACCGATACTATTTGTGAAGAAGAAGGATGGATCGTTAAGACTTTGTATCGACTACAGAGAATTGAACAAGTTAACGACAAAGAATAAATACCCATTGCCCAGGATCGATGATCTCTTTGATCAGTTAAAAAGGGCTAAGTATTTTTTTAAAATAGATTTAAGAACGGGGTATCACCAGTTGAAGGTTAGGAAGGAGGATGAACCAAAGACATCATTCAAGACTCGTTATGGTCATTAGAAGTTTCTAGTGATGTCATTTGGGTTGACTAATGCACCAGCTACATTTATGGATATGATGAACAGAGTGTTCAAATAATATTTGGACACATTCGTCGTAGTGTTTATCGATGATATTCTAGTCTATTCTAAGACGCCAGAAGATCATGTTGAACACCTAAGAATAGTGTTGGAGATACTAAGGAAAGAGAAGTTGTATGCAAAATACACAAAGTGTGAATTTTGGTTGGAAAAGGTACAATTTTTAGGTCATGTTATTGACCATGAGGGAATTTCAAAGAGATCCAAATGAAGGTGGAAGTCGTGATGAATCGGGGAACAACCGAAAACGTCGAATCGAGGTAAAAGTGAGTTTCCTAGGGTTAATGGGATACTATCAGAGATTCATCCAGGATTTTTCAAAGATAGCTACTTCGTTGACTAACTTGACAAGGAATACGATGAAATACGTGTGGACTGATAAATGCGAGGACAGTTTTCAAGAACTGAAGATGAGGTTGAGTGAAGCGACTGCTTTGTCATTACCCATGACACGTGAAATTTTAGTAGTTTATAGTGATGTCAGATAGAGGACTTGGTTGCGTGCTCATGCAGCATGGCAAGGTCATTGCATATGCATCAAGGCAATTGAAGGATTATGAGAAAATTTACTCTACTCATGACCTGGAATTGGCCGCAGTAGTTTTTGCCTTAAAGATATGGAGACATTATCGTTACGGAGAGAAATGTTAGATATACACGAACCATAAGAGTCAAAAATATATCTTCACACAGAAGGAGTTGAATATGAGATAGAGGAGATGGCTAAAGTTGATAAAGGATTACAATTGTGAAATCCTGTATCACCCTAGAAAAGCCAATGTAGTTGTCGATGCCTTAAGTAGAAAGGGTCAGGAGAAGTTGTCTATGTTAACGGCTCAAATTGAGTTGGCTAGGATGGAAATAGAAGTGAAGTTGCCGAGTGAATTGGGGCAGATACTGTTTGCGACAGAGATTCAATCTACCATTGTAGGGAGAGTCAAGGAGGTCCAACTCAAAACTGATGAGTGTGACCCGGTAAAGGAGCGGCTAACCAATGAAAAAGATATTAAGTACAATCTTGATAATGAGGGGTTATTGAGATTTGAAGGAAGAATTTGGGTTCTGAATGAGACGGAATTAAAGGAGTAAGTATTACAAGAGGCTCATAGTTTGAGGTTTTTGATTCATCCTAGTAGTACTAAGATGTATCAAGACCTTCGACAGAGTTTTTGGTGGCCGAACATAAAAAGAGAGATAACAGAGTATGTGAGTAGGTTATTAACTTGTCAGAAAGTTAAGACTGAACATCAATGACCAAGTGGCTTGTTATAGTCATTAGAGATTCCGGAGTGGAAGTGGGATCATATCACGATGGACTTTGTGGTGGGACTTCCAACTATAGTGAAAGGGTATGATGCAATTTGGGTAATAGTGGACCGGTTGACGAAGTCGGCTCACTTCTTGCCAATTAGGGTCAAGTATAACTTGGACCAGTTAGCCAAAATTTATGTTAAGGAAATAATTTCCAAACATGGAGTAACAGTTTCAACTGTGTCAGATCGTGATCCACGATTCACATCAAACTTCTGGAGGAGTCTGCAGGAGCAGTTGGGAACGCAGTTGAAGTTGAGTACGGCGTATCATCCATAAAATGATGGACAAAGAGAGAGAGAACAATTCAGACGTTAGAAGATATGTTAAGATCTTGCGTCATGGAATTCAAGGGTAGTTGGGATGATCATCTACCATTAGTAGAGTTTGCGTGTAACAATAGTTGTCATGCAAGCATAGGTATACAACCTTATGAAGCTTTGTACAGAAGAAAGTGCAGAACACCACTGTGTTGGGACGAAGTAGGAGAACGTCGAATGCTAGGTCCAGAATTGGTACAGCGAACAGCTGATGTAGTGAAATTGATACGAATGTGTCTCATAGCAGCTCAAGACAGACAGAAGAAGTATGCGGACTCGCATCGAGAAAATAGAGAGTTTAAAGTACGCTCTTACGTGTTTGTTGTAGCAGCCCAAAATCCGGGTCCCAAATCACCACGAATCTGGTATACTAATTCTATAACTAGTGTGGAAGATATAAACATAAATTGTTTATACATTAAACTTACACACTATCCCCAAGGTCGAAAACCTTCACTTAATACACAATTTATAACTTATTTGACTTACAACATTAATATACAACACTTGTACAAATTTAGGTACACACATAAACTTAAACCTGGATCTGTCTTTAACTTTTCCTTATATCGAATTCAAATTTAGCTACACAAATTTAGCTACACACATAAACTTAAAGCTGGTTCATGAATGTACTACACATGTCAAGGAACATATGTGAGACCCCAGATTTTATGAATAAAGATTTAAATTTCTCGAAATATTTTTTTTTGAATATTATGGTGTGGATTTGATATAATGTTATAAATGGGTAATATTTACAAATTTTGCAAAGTAAGCAAGTGGTTATATAATATTCGATGGCTGGGAATATTCATTTTAACAAGAAATATTCGTACGACGACACAATCATTGGTGGACCCCATAACTAAGTATTGTTATAATAAGAAAACGACGTAATTATCTTTTATATAAAATAATGAGAAAAAGTATTACCGTTAAAACTATTGAACTACTCATTCCTAGTAAAAGTACGACAAAGAATACGCGTGGTTGCATAGTAGCACACGATATTGATTATTGATGCTTACGTAAGAAGTCACTCAGTTATACTCAATTATTGCTATAGTAATTGCTGCATCATATCTCTCATATTATTGATACAGTATCATCTGTATAATATGTTATATTATTAAATCAATAATTGAGACGAAAAATTTATTCATATTATTATTTTCAATATTGACAATGTCTAGAAGTTCTGTCAAGGAGAGGTTAGATAATCTAATTGCGTGCCAATAGGGAGAAATCCTTATTGGAAAGCCCCCTCTTTCCTGGGAACGACCTGGTTATTAAATGTTGTGAGTTATAATATTAATGATGAATAAGTTTGTGTTGATTAAAGATGAAATTGATAGTTCCATTATGTTGGAATTATTAGTGTTAGTGAAAATCGATATTTATTGATGTCTGGAATTTATCGGGTAATTAACCGGATAAATGAGCAATTAATTGCTATTAATTCACATGATTATAACTATTTGTTCACATGTGTGCACTATTGATTCACATTCTTGTACTATTAGGGGAGTTGGTGCAAGATTGATAATACTTGCATGACTAAGTTAAAAATGGAGGTATAGATGGAGGTACTATACTATAATTCATATTTTCACATGATTATAACTATTGATTCACATGATTGAACTATTGATTCACATTATTTACTATTAGGGGAGGTGGTGCAAGTTTGATAAAACTTGCAGGACTAAATTAAAAATAAAGGAAAAGAGGAAGGTATTATACTGTAATATTTCGAGCCCCAAAACGTGCAATTATCAAAACTATATTTTCCTATAAATAGAAGCTCATTCCTTCATTATTCTTCACCAATTCACTAAAGCTATAGAGCAATTATTATAGAGAGAAATTATAGAGAGAAAGAAGAAGAAAAGTCTGTTACCTCACTATTCCAGTATCCAGTCTTCTTTTGAGGTAAGGGGTATTGTTTCTTTTGTAAGACCCCAAATTATTAATAAATGAAATTTAAATTCATCTATTCATTATTTTGAAATAGTAAGGGTTGATTTGATTAATGTGATTAGTTATGGGTAAAAATGCGTAAATATTTCAAATAAGCAAGTGGTTATAAAATATTCATTGTTGTTGTGGAATATTCGTTTGGTCGTGGAATATTCTCATTGTCGGGAATATTAAATGCGACGGTAGAAACCTTTGTGTGGGCCCCATAACTGAAAAGCGATTGGATGAAGAAAACGACAAGAATAAGTTAGTTATAAATAACTGCGTGAAGTTGTTACCAAGATAATATCTTGTTGAAATACTAAATTGGTTAAAACACAAGAAGACATCAGTATTGCACCAATTATTGATTCTTACGTAAGAAGACACTACTCAATAATTGTTACGAAGAATTACTTATTCAAAGATTTTATTTTATTGATTCAATAATTCTTTGCATTGATATTTTATATTATTGTTGTTTCAATAATTGTCATTACACAAAGTATTTTCCATTATCGGAGCAATAATTCATATTATCCGAATAATATTATTGGATAACATTGTTGGAAATGTCTAGAAAGTTACATCTCAAGGAGAGGTTATGTCATCTAATCATGGCTACCAAGAAGGAGAAATCCTTATTGGAAAGTCCCTCTATCTTCGGGAACCGCCTGGTTGTCGAGATTGTGATTTCGTAATATTATTTGTGAATAATTAATTATTGATTTATATGATGAAGAAAATATTAATTTTATGTGGATATGGATGGAGAAAATTTTTAATGTGACAATTGTTGAAAATAAATATTTTATCTTTTTCTGATAAAATAATTTATTTAAATATATTATTATATTTTTAATAATATAATAATGGTGATATTTTTATAATGAATGTAGGATATATGAGTATATGAGGAGGAGGAGTATTTTTGTTACTAAAAATAATTAAAACATGTTTTCATGTTTGTGGACCCAATTTCTTGACTGAAATTTGATTATAGCCTATAAAATCGCTCGTTTGTGGATTTTGGTCAATTTCTGTTTGGAATTTGGAAAAACTTAAACTTACAATGTTGTAGAAAATGAAATTTCCTATGGAAAGGACATGTGGTTTGAATTTTTCTGATAAAAGGGCTGTTTATTATAAATTATTGAAGTTCCGAAATTCTGAAATAATTGATTTTTGGAAGTTTAAAATAATTTAAATAAGAAAAACATTTTTTTGTGTTTGGTGGGCTACACAAACATAATTATACCGAAATAATCATGCCGAAATTATTATCTTAGTCATAATATTTTTTACTGGGCTAGTTGAGCTCACCCTTTCCCTTTTTGTTTCATTTTCTTCTCAGGAGGCGAGAATGTAAGCGAAAGTACGCAGTCTGGGTATGGAATGATGGTTATAGAGAGAGTTGTTTAGTAGTCCTCACCATTTTGTAAAATAATGTATAAATAATTGTGATGAGGATTTATTTGGGTATAGATATTATCAGAAGATAATATTTGTATTTAAACTCACGCTTTTATTGTTGTATTAATAAAGTTGTAATTGTTTACGTACCATGTATTGACAACTCGAATGGGTGATGTATACCTATTTTGGGGGGCGCCACATCTTTCAGTATTCATGAAGAGAGCTATTGTTATTCCATTCCTTATTATTCTTGTTGAATAACTCAGATACGCTGTAGACACCGATACATGGTGAAATTCTTACGTTATTCAATTCTTTATTATTATGTTGGAATAACTTTGTTTATGTGAAGTACCGCATACATGGTGAAATTCTTCTGTTATTCCATTCTTTATTATTATGTTGGAATAACTCGTTCATGCTAAGTACCACATACATGGTGAAATTCTCGTTATTCCATTCTTTATTATTATGTTAGAATAACCTGTCTATGCGAAGTACCGCATACATGGTGAAATTCTTTTGTTATTCCATTCTTTATTATTCTATTAGAATATCCTATCTGTGCGGATTACGCATGACCTGGTTCCATTCTTTATTATTCTGTTTGAATATCCGCCTCATGCGGGACACGCATTTGACTGGTTCCATTCTTTATTGTTCTGTTGGAATATCCTGTCTGTGCGGATTACACATGACCTGGTTCCATTCTTTATTATTCTGTTGGAATAACCTGTCTATTTGGATTACCGCATGCATGGTGAATGATGCTTTGTATTCATTCCTTATTAACTTGTAGAAATGATCTGTCTACGTGGATTACCGCATGGCGGGCAAAAATCTATTTGCAGTTTCATATATTTTATTATACTCAGTTGGTTAAAGTTTTGGCTTCTATACTCCATGAAATTAGTAGAATATCCTGGATATTTGCTCTTCATCCAGTATCTTTTCATAGAAATATTCTTCTGAGCATTCTTGAATTTTACTTTACAAAGCAGTATCATGTTGACAATTTGGACATTATTGATTTCTGGATAAATTAGATTATAAATCTTTAAAATTTATCCTTGAACTTGTTTTATTGAATTATTATGTCATTTTCATCATCCTCATGCTTATATTGTGATGAAAGTCATCTTTGGCTTATGTGCATAGATGGACTTGGTATGATTATGACCAGGGATTATTCGGTATAATCATGGCCGTAATGTAACGAATGATGTGGTAAAAGTCCTCATTGGTCTGTAGTGCATTGATGGACAGTTGTTGGTATGATTATGACCAGGGATTATATGGTATAATCATGACCATTGATGATTACAAGAATATCCTTGGCCGTGGTGCAGGGATGATTTGATTTTATTTATTAAGCTGAGTCTCAGCGATAAAGTTGATGAAAAACTTTTTAAATCGTAGAAGATAGTAGATTTTATGCTCTACTTGACTCTTCTAATGGATTGCTTATTCCGCTGCAGTTGTTGATCTAAAACTTGTTGTCTATCGTATTCTAGCAGTTGTTATACTGTTGAAGGCTAAGGATAATTTATTCTGCATTATTTTAGTCATAATATTTCTTATTGGGCTATTTGAGCTCACCCTTTCTTTCATTATTCTCTTCAGGAAATGAGAATATAGCTGGGACGAGTCGGGGAATGGAGTGATGATCCAGGATAAATGGCTTTAGTAGTCCTCACTATTCTATGGAATGATGTGATAATAAATGTAATGAGGACTCCATTGAGTGTGGATATTGTCTAGAAGGTAATATTCTTGTTTAAACTCTTGGCTATGTTTTGTCGTATTTTACATGACAGTTGTATAATTAAGTTGTATTTGGATTATGTACCATGTATTTGGAGACTCAAGATGTGTGATGTATACCTGTTTTGGGGGCGTCACAGTTGGTATCAAAGCTTAGGGATATGATCCCTGGCTGAGATGTGAGACAAGAACTAGGAAGGGAGAGACGGGAATTCTTCGCTAGTATGACCTACCTAAGTTTATTTGGTATTTAATTGGTCTCACGTAGTATAGGGATAATATGTGATATGTCAATTAACCCTTGTTTTGTGGTGGCGTTGTTTGAAAATGGCGGTGATTCTCGAACGCTATTTGATGTGATATGTTAATATGTGATATGTTAATTATATGCTATTTAATTAACGACCACCAATTGTATGCTTCAAATGCGGAGGCGAGGGATATATCAGTCCAAACTGCGTGATGCAGTCCAAAACATGTTACAATTATGGAAAAGAAGGTCACCTAGCCCGATTTTATCATGCACCAAAGTCAAGTCCAGCAGGGACGGTGGCACCAAAGGTGGATACGGACAAAACAAAGTCGGTGGTTTCAAGGAGATCGTTTTTCGTGACTTCTCAAAAAGCGAGTAACCCGAACGAAGTTAACACGGGTTAGTTAATTATAAATTCTTGCGAAGTCTATACCTTATTAGATACCGATTCTACCCATTCTTCTATCTCTCTTGCTTGCGCTCAACGTTTAAATTTAACTCTAGAGAAGTTAGACTTTGACTTATCGATTGAAACTTCGTTAGGAGAAATCTTCAGTTCATGTGCTATCCAAGTCTTGGATGAGAGTCATAGTTTTTAAATGATATTTCTATCGTTAATAAATTTCCTGATGTATTCTTGAAGACTTCTTAGCCTACTCGTAGAGCGTGAAATCGAATTTTGTATTAACCCCAGTATAAAACCCATTTCTAAAACCCTCAAATATTTGTTCAACTAAAATGAACGTAACATGCGCCAAAGACGTTGGCTCGAGCTGTTGAAGATTACGATCATACCATTCAATATCATTGTGGAAGAGAGAACGTGGTAGGCCGCGCGTTGAGTAGAATAATATTATACGCTACACGAGTGCGATGTTGTTAACATAAAAACCCATTTCGTATAACTTACAAATGATGAAGATAGAGTTAAAGACTCTAAGGACCCACGTTGTGATATCAAATATACGAGTAGAATCACTTTTAATCGATAAAGATAAAGCCGCTCAAGCTACACACCCGAATCTGATGAATGTGAAGAAGAAGGTTCAAGAAGGCGTTATCTTAACCCTCAATTAAATTGGCCCATTTGAAATCCTTGATCAAGTAGGAACTGTGGCCTATAAACTCATTTTACTGCCAAGTATGTCGCGTGTTCATAACGTTTTTCACGTATCGTTGTTAGCAAAAACTTAGTCTTGGGGGACTTTAGAGCCAAATTTCAGAATAATTAATGAATCTAAAAAATTATGAAATCATGGGGGTTTTGTAGATAATGTTACAAGCTTTCCATAGCCTCAAAAATGGACTAATTCCGATAATGGATGAAGAAGTTATGAAGATTTGAAGTATGTGCGTCAAAAGTTGCAAAATCTGGAAAATTGGAGTTAAGTGTCAAGGGTCGAGCGCCTAGGCGCTTAGATTCTGTTTGTGGGCGCCTAGACGCTTGCCCAAGGCCAAATTTGGGCGCCTAGGCACTGGTCAAATGTTAAGCCAAAATCTGTTCGGACGTCCTTTAGTAAATTGGGTATACCTTTTTCATACGAACTCCGATTGAGGTAATTCAGGATGATTCGAAAAGATAACACGTAGAACTAAAACTTTCATTCTTTATGTTTTGAGATTTGAGGTCGTTATCAAAACCTAAAATGGCTATTTTAGGGACTGATATGCATTCAGAGGCAATCGGGGGACATCGGGCATGCACGTATGCAACGTGTAATGTTTTCGACGATAAAGGTATTCAAGGTATCCTCACCTCTTCGGCATACCAAGTACGTATGTAAATTTTGAGGGCGAAATTTCATAAGGAGGGGAGATTGTGAGACCCCAGATTTTATGAATAAAGATTTAAATTTCTCGAAATATTTTTTTTGAATATTATGGTGTGGATTTGATATAATGTTATAGTTGTGGGTAATATTTACAAATTTTGCAAAGTAAGCAAGTGGTTATATAATATTCGATTGGTCGGGGAATATTCGTTTTAACAGGGAATATTCGTACGACGTCACAATCATTGGTGGACCCCACAACGAAAGTATTGTCGTAGTAAGAAAATGAAAGAATTATCTTTTTTATAAAAATAATGGCGAAAGTGTTACCGTTAAAACTGTTGAACTACCGGTAGTAAAAAAAAGTAATACGCGTGGTTGCATAGTAGCACACAGTATTGATTATTGATGCTTACGTAAGAAGTCACTCAGTTATACTCAATTATTGCTATAGTAATTACTGCATCATATCTCTCATATTATTAATACAGTATCATCTGTATAATATGTTATATTATTAAATTAATAATTGAGACGACAAAGTTATTCATATTATTATTTGCAATATTGACAATGTCTAGAAGTTTTGTTAAGGAGAGGTTAGATAATCTAATTGCACGCCAATAGGGAGAAATCCTTATTGGAAAGCCCCCTATTTCCTAAGAACAACCTGGTTGTTAAATATTGTGAGTTATAATATTAATGATGAATAAGTTCGTGTTGATTAAAGATGAAATTGATAGTTTCATTGTGTTGGAATTATTAGTGCTAGTGAAAATCGACATTTATTGATGTCTGGAAGTTATCGGGTAATTAACCGGATAAATGAGCAATTAATTGCTATTAATTCACATGATTATAACTATTTATTCATATGTGTGTACTATTGATTCACATTCTTGTACTATTAGGGGAGTTGGTGCAAGATTGATAATACTTGCATGATTAAGTTAAAAATGGAGGTATAGATGGAGGTACTATACTGTAATTCGTATCACATGATCATAACTATTGATTCACATGATTGAACTATTGATTCACATTATTTACTATTAGGGGAGGTGGTGCAAGTTTGATAAAACTTGCAGGACTAAATTATAAATAAAGGAAAAGAGGAAGGTATTATACTGTAATATTTTGAGCCCCAAAACGTGCAATTATCAAAACTATATTTTCCTATAAATAGAAGCTCATTCCATCATTATTCTTCACCAATTCACTAAAGCTATAGAGCAATTATTATAGAGAGAAATTATAGAGAGAAAGAAGAAGAGAAGTCTGCTACCTCACTATTCCAGTATCCAGTCTTCTTTTGAGGTAACGGGTATTATTTCTTTCGTATTCATGAAGAGAGCTATTGTTATTCCATTCCTTATTATTCTGTTGGAATAACCTGTATACGTGGACTACCGTATACATGGTGAAATTCTTCTATTATTCCATTCTTTATTATTATGTTTGAATAACCTGTTTATGCGAAGTACCGCATACATGGTGAAATTCTTCTGTTATTCCATTCTTTATTATTATGTTGGAATAACTTTGTTTATCGCGGCAATACCGCATACATGGTGAAATTCTTCCGTTATTCCATTCTTTATTATTATGTGGAATAACTCGTCTACATCTGCAAGCACCGCATACATGGTGAAATTCTTCTGTTATTCCATTCTTTATTATTCTGTTGGAATATCCTATCTATGTGGATTATGCATGACCTGGTTTTATTCTTTATTATTCTGTTGGAATATCCCGTCTGTGCGGATTATGCATGACCTAATTCCATTCTTTATTGTTCTGTTCGAATATCCTGTCTGTGCGGATTACGCATGACCTGGTTCCATTCTTTATTATTCTGTTGGTATAACCTGTCTATCTTGATTACCGCATGCATGGTGAATGATCCTTTGTATTCATTCCTTATTAACTTGTGGAAATGATCTGTCTACGTGGATTACCGCTTGGCGGGTGAAAATCCATTTACAGTTTCATAAATTCTATTATACTTAATTGGTTAAAATTTTGACTTCTATACTCCATGAAATTAGTAGAATATCCTAGATATTTGCGCTTCATCCAGTATCTTTTCATGGAAATATTCTTCTGAGCATTCTTGAATTTTACTCTACAAAGCAGTATCATGTTGACAATTTGGACGTTATTGATTTATGGATAAATTAGATTATAAATATTTAAAATTTATCCTTGAACTTGTTTTATTGAATTATTATGTCATTGTCATCATCCTCATGCTTATATTGTTATGAAAGTCATGTTTGGCTTACGTGCATAGATGGACTTGGTATGATTATGACCAGGGATTATTCGATATAATCATGACTGTGAGACCCCAGATTTTATGAATAAAGATTTAAATTTCTCAAAATATTATTTTGAATATTATAGAATGAATTTGATATAATGTTATAGTTGTGGGTAATATTTATAAATTTTGAAATGTATGCAAGTTGTTATATAATATTCGATTGGTCGGAAAATATTCTTTTTATCGGAGAATATCCGTACGACGGTACAATCATTGTTGGACCCCACAACGGAATTATTGTCGGATTAAGAAAACGAAAAAAATATTTTTATGAAAATAACGACGAAATTTTTACCGTTAAAACTGTTGAACTACTCGGTAGTAAAAGTACACAAAGAATAATGCTGGCGTGATTTCATAAGTAGTAATACCAGTATTGATTATTGATGCTTACGTGAGAAGTCACTCGGTTTTGTTCAATTATTGCTTCAAAGAATTGTTGCATAGTATCTCACGTTATTTGATTCAATTATTGTCGATATTTTATATATTATTAAATCAATAATTGAGATGGCAAAGTTATTAATATTATTATTTGTAATATTAACGATGTTCAGAAGTTTCGCCAAGGAGAGGTTTGGTCACCTAATCATGGCGCCAATAGGAGAAATCCTTATTGAAAGCCCCTCTTTCCTTGGAACGACACGGTCGATTAATAGTGTGAATTATAATAATGATGATGAAGTTTTGTTTTGTAAGTATTATTAATGTAATAAAACAAAAAAGCTTTTTATATAAAACATAATACTTTTATAAAGTTATTCGTTTTATTAGACTATAAATAGAATATATTATATTTTATTATGCATAGTGTTTGCGATAGTGCTCGTGATAGTATTTGCAGATAGTAAAATCTTTTTATATAAAACAAAATACTTTTATAAAGTTATTCGTTTTATTAGATTATAAATAGAATATATTATATTTTATTTAAAAGAATTTGTTTTATTAGAATATTTTATAGTAAACCAATCTGGACCGTTCATTTAAAAGTAAATCAATCTGGACCGTTCAAGAATTAGTTACTATTCAGTCCATTCTCCTATAAATAGAAGCTCATTCCTTCATTATTTCTTACGAATTCACTGAAACTCTAGATAGAGAAACTATAGAGAGAAAGAAGAAAAGTATTCTACTACTTCACTACTCCTATATCCAGTTTTATCTAAGGTAATGGATATTATTTGTTGTACTCGTAAGGGGTATTATTTCTTTCGTATTCATGAATAGAACTTCTGTTATTCCATTCTTTATTATTCTGTTGGAATAACCTATATACGCGGACTCCCCTATACTTGGTAAAATTCTTCTGTTATTCCACTCTTTACTATTCTGTCGGAATATCCTGTCGGTGCATATTACGCCTGACCTGGTTCCATTAATTATTATTCTATTGGAATAACCTGTCTGTGCGATCTATCGCATGCATGGTGATTTCTGTTATTATTCCATTCTTTATTATTTTGTTGGAATATCCTCGCATGCATGTAATTTCGCCTCGAATCGGTTCCGTTCTTTATTATTCGCCGAATATCCTCGCATCAGACGCTTACGTTTACATGACTGGTTCCATTCTTTATTATTACATTGGGAATAACTCCGTCTGCGTGCCTGTATATCGCACGATGGTGAATCCTTTCGTTATTCCATTCTTTATTATTACGTTGAATAACTGCTCTATATGGATTACCACATGCATGGTGAATGATCCTTTGTATTCATTCCTTATTAAATTGTGGAAATGATTTGTATACGTGGATTACAGCATGGCGGGCAAAAATCCATTTGCAGTTTCATATATTCTATTATACTCAGTTGGTTAAAGTTTTGGATTCTATACTTCATGAAATTAGTAGAATATCACGGATATTTGCGCTTCATCCAAAGATCTTTTCATGAAAATATTCTTCCGAGCATTCTTGAATTTTTCTCTACATAGCAGTATCATGTTGACAATTTGGACGTTGTTGGTTCCAGGATAAATTAATTCTTGAACTTGTTTTATTGAATTATTATGTCATTGTCATCATCCTCATGCTTATATTGTAATGAAATTCATCTTTGGTTTACGTCGCAGATAGACTTAGTATGATTATGACCGAGGATCATTCGGTATAATCATGACCGTAATGTTATAAATGATATGGTAAAAGTCCAAAGTGGCACTGTAATGCATTGATGGGACGCTTTTTGGTATGATTATGACCAGGGATTGTTCGGTATAGTCATGACCATTGATGATTTAATGAATATCCTTGGCCCGTAGTACATGGATGATTAGATGATGTGTTTTATTTATTAAGCTGAGTCTCAACGATAAAAATTGATGAAAATATTTTAAACCATAGAAGATAGTAGATTTTATTCTCTACTTGACTTTTCTAATGGATTGCTTGTTCCGCTGCAGTTAAACTTGATGTCTTTTGTATTTTATCAGTTTAACATTGTTGAAGGCTAATGATAATTTATTCTGCATTATCTTATTCATAATATTTCTTATTAGGCTAGTTGAGCTCACCCTTTCCTTAACTGTTCTCTTTAGGAAATGAGAATATAGCTGGGACGAGTCGGAGGACGGATTGACAGTCCAGATGATAGCATTAGTAGTCCTTACTATTCTGTTAAATAGTGTGATAATAAATATAATGAGGACTCAATTGAGTGTGGATATTGTCTAGATGACAATATTTGTATTAAAACTCACAAAGATATGTTTTTGTCGTATTTTTTTTACATCGTTGTATAATTAAGTTGTATTTGAATTTTGTACCATGTATTTGGAGACTCAAAATGGGTGATGTATACCTATTTGGGGGCGTCACAATGACAGTAATATAACGAATGATGTGGTAAAATTTCTCATTGGCCTATAGTGCATTGATGGACAGTTGTTGGTATGATTATGACCAGGGATTATTCGGTATAATCATGACCATTGATGATTACATGAATATCCTTGGTCGTGGTGCAGGGATGATTTGATTTTATTTATTTGTCGAGACTCAATGATAAAGTTGATGAAAAACTTTTAAATCATAGAAGATAGTAGATTTTATGCTCTACTTGACTCTTCTAATGGATTGTTTATTCCGCTACAGTTGTTGATCTAAAACTTGTTGTCTATTGTATTCTATCAGTTGTTATATTGTTGAAGGCTAAGGATAATTTATTCTGCATTATCTTAGTCATAATATTTCTTACTGGGCTAGTTGAGCTTACCCTTTCTTTCATTGTTCTCTTCAGGAAATGAGAATATAGCTGGGACGAGTCGGGGAATTGAGTGATGGTCCAGGATAAATTGCTTTAGTAGTCCTCACTATTCTACGGAATAATGTGATAATAAATTTAATTAGGACTCCATTGAGAGTGGATATTGTCTAGAAGGCAATATTCTTGTTTAAACTCTCGGCTATGTTTTGTCGTATTTTACACGACAGTTGTATAATTAAGTTGTATTTGGATTATGTACCATGTATTTGGCTACTCAATGGGAGATGTATACCTGTTTTGGGGGCGTCACAACATATATATATATATATATATCAACAAATCGGTCCAACTACATCACAGGTAAGAGATCAAGGCCGGTCAAACCTTGTCAGAGAAGCTGTTCTTGAGAAATCTGGGTTTTCCAGATTTCTTCATAAGGCTGGTGATCAACGCTTGTTTGACCCACAATATCTTTGATCCTGTTATGGATCTAAGTGTTCTAATGACTTTAATGTGTAGCATACATGACAGACAACAACCTAAATACAACAACATGATCAAAATACAAAAACACAGCAAGATCTAAGGCTTAGAAAAGCTTGTCAGAAGCTTTCTAGAAAATCTAGGTTTTCCAGAAACAGTCTTCCATGGTCGATCAACCATGTTTGACCACTTATATCTTGCAATCTAGACATGATCTGACCCTGTTTCCAGTTTCAGATCATAATCCGCATGACAAAGAACAAGTCTATAACTTAAAACTGACATAACACTTAATATAGACAGATCTAGAGGCCCTGACATATGGCTGTCAAGCCTTAAAATTAGGGTTCTTGGTCAGTTTGAAAAACACATTTTCTGGCTTCTAGATGTTATGGATCTATGATGTAACATCATAGATCACTAAATAATATCCTTAAACACTACTCTAGACAACAAACAACAACATCAAACATGAAATCACATGATTTGCAAGAGTTAGGGTTTTATACCTTTTCTAGTTTTGATCTTGAATCTGATCCTTGATCCTGTTCTTTGGCTTGCTAATACTTGATCATGGCTCAACTTTTAACTCTCTCTCACTCTAAATTTCAAAAAGTATAGAGTGAGAAGGTCTAGGATAGGTTTGAAAAGTGAAGTTACTTTACTTAAGTTTTAAAACTTTGATTCAATGTATTTGTGTTGCAAGGTGGCAAGTTTGGCTGATCTTGGAAGATATCAAACACATGGGATATCTAATATAGTGAGTCACCAAGATTTGTAGAAATCTTTTGCTTAAGTTTTAAGCAAAAGGGCATTTAGGTCATTTCGCATCTACTAAGGGTATTTTGGTCTTTTCCCCTATAACTTAAAGGGTATTTTGGACTTTTCCCATATATCCCACAACATTTAACACTTAGGCATTTAAACTTAACTTTTGAATTCCCAAATTAGGGTTTTGAATATTCGAATTAGGGTTTTGAATTCCAGGAATTAAATTAGGGTTTCCAGACATATCGCTAAGGTTTCTAACAGTTCGTTAGATTTTTCTAACTTAATCACCATATTCATATCATGAATTAAGGGTTTGTCATGAGCCTAACTTGTCTGCTCAATATTTGATCCATAAACCACAACTGTTCACATATAAAATTACTGATTAGGGTTTAATAACTTAACCTTAACGTTCTCATTATAATTTTAGGGTTTAACACCTATGTAACTTATCTGATCAAAATTTGATCCTTATCCACAAATTATCTCATAAAAATTTACTGTTCACATATATGATCACATATAACGACTCCTATATACTTAGATATTTAACTCTGATAATTCGTTATAATAATTTTAAATCCACCAAAATCTTATACCTCATTACCAGACTATTACTTACAGTCTACCAAATTATACAAATCTTGTCCAAAAATTTAGAAATTCTTAAAATTCCTTTACAGAACTGTTAATTCCATACACTTATTTTCTGTCTAGGTTCTAATATTGAACCTTAAATCAATCAATTAAGATTTTAAAATTTTTCTAAATACTCAGGTTGTCACATTCACCCCTTCTTCTAAGAATTTCGTCCCCGAAATTCACTTTACACCTTATACCATACTGCTTACACCATTCATACGCATCATCACATGTTACCCAATACACCACTCACAAGAGTAAACATTTTCAAATTGTGCTGAGGAGTTATATAGACTATCGTCTGTCATTTTCGCAAAGGCTTTATGGAAATTCATCCGCAAACCGTCATAACTTACGAACATAGTGGGTGATTAGCCCGGTATGCCCTGTACTTATTAAGTACTTCTGGTCGAATCTGTTTCTCGTCACTGCCATATGCACAAAAATTTTACCTCAATCTTATTGGATTCCGCACCAAAAAAATTTGGTTAGGGAAATTTTTCTCAATGAACACTTAGAGTTATTTTGATAAACATTAGTCTAGCTAAATCGAATAGCGTAGACTCATATCAATAATTAATTTCAATCGATTTACGAATGTGTATAGCCAAATGCCGTTGGCAAATTAAATTTTTTGAAAATATTTTTGGGAATGACGTCATGATGTCGTACTGTATTAACAGTCCGTTTGAGGATGCCGTCATTGTATGACTTTGTTATAACACATCATATAATAGTGGAACAATAATTTTTAGATGAAATTCACACTAAGTATTCCTATATTTATAACTCTATCAACTTTTTATCATCTTTGCACCAGGTTACATGGTACATAAGTGATAAATAAAAATATATTTTGATATTTCAAATCATTTGCGTCTAGCCAAAATAAGTAGCATGGACTATACTTTAAACCGTTCAAAAATCATTACAAATATATATAAATATATATATATATATTTAATTATTTATTTTTTATCAAAAGCACATAGTGCGTATTTAGCTTGATGTCAAAATTTTGAAGTCTAGTATAGCTAGGAGTTTCGGAAAACTTATGTCTCCACTAATAATCATTTGCTTAAACAGTCTATCTATTCCTATTATCCTTAATACTCCATTCACAATGACTATTCCCAGTTCGTCAAACCACACTCATGAGTTCAGGAACTTTCCACAATTATATGAGTTTAAGAATTTTTCCTAGTCAGACCTTTGACGTCCATTTGCTGAGGGGTTCATAAACATTTCATATAACTATGAGTCATGAACGTAACATAAGTATGAGTTTTAAGAACTCGTACTTAACCTTGTATCGTCTACCTATAACCTATCTATCTGTTATACACATGAGAAAGGAATCACCCTCTTAACATGCATATAGCAAATAACGTGACACAAACATTTCAATGATTATCAGTGCCAGAAACTAAGTGGTTTTTACACCAAGTATAATTCCCCGCCCATAACAAGGAATCATACAACTCAGCTGCTGACATGCGTCCTCAATTGAAATCCCCACCTAAACCTATTCCCTTCTCAATACGAATTTCATTCAACTCGTATTCATAATCTTTTCCTGAATCTGTACCAATTCATAGTACAACAGACATACATCAATCTTTGCTGTAAATCTTTTTAATCATTTGCTTGATCCTTCTACATACTATAACCTTATTAGATCACGGGGTGATCTCATCGTATATATTATGATTCATTTTTATATCTTGATCATTTTGTTTTACGATCTCCTATCACTGTACTTTTAGTCTTTTAGACTCGATCTACTCATCACTATTGTTCACCTTTATTATCAGAGTTAGGGAACTCCGTATCTTTACAACTTGCCGAGATTCGTATTTGAATCTTACCGACCAATTAACTCTATGTGAGTTAGATCTTATCCTAATCACTGCGGTTATTGGTCTCAGGTATTCCTACCTAAGGTTCATAACAAACAGCTTTGATACCAACTGTAATACTCGTGGTACTTCCAACCATATCACCTTACAGTGATACCTATCAACTTGCTACCGACTGGCTCGGCGTCCCCTATGGAAAGTCTGGCTTCGGTGCCTTCCCTTAAAGGGATATCACCAACAAAAGGCTCGGGGCTCTTTGCAAACTCATGCTTATAGCTTTGATACCAACTGTAGTAACCCCAAATCCGGGTCCCAAATCACCACGGATCTAGTATACTAATTCTATAACTATTGCAGAAGATATAAACATAAATTATTTATACATTAAATTTACACACTATCCCCAAGGTCGAAAACCTTCACTTAATACACAATTTATAACTTATTTGACTTACAACAACATTAATATACAACACTTGTACAAATTTAGCTACACACATAAACTTAAAGCTGGATCTGTCTTTAACTTTTCCTTATATCCGACGAATTCGTCTTAATCTGCAATGTTTATCATGATATAGCAAGGGTGAGCATAAGGTTGCCCATCAAGTATAAATTTATTTAAGGATATATCATGATTGAAAGAATTTGAATAATAAGTTGGTTATAATTCTTCAATATAGTTGAGAATTAGCATGAACAAACTTGCATAGATGAAAACATTTAACATGAACATATCAATTATATCTGGACCGAATGGTAATGAAGGTGATCAGCCTTTCATACCTGATTAATACATGCAATATCTACATAGTACAATTTAACAATTCTTAGATATGGCAATCAGCAATGATTAACCATAAGTATATTTGAATGAAACAACTCGAGATCGAGTTAAGGAAAACTTGCATGTTCGGTCGATTACTGTTACGCAATTTATCAAGCTTTGACTGAAGACCTAATATATAAATAATATCAATATACAAATTAGAATAATATCATCAAAATATTTAAAATAACCTAAACACATTATCACATAATCTTATCCACCTATAACACACATAAGACCTAACCTCAAGTTAAACTTTTACAGTCTGAGTTGAGTTCGGCACAATTCTGACATCCCGACGGCTTAGTCGGACAATTATCGAGTCTAAGTTTAATTAAACTCTGCCTAAATACTTAACAATTATCTTAGATAATTTTCTATTCAGTTAAAACATTTTTCATCGACTCGTAATAATTTTGAAGTAATTATTACCATTTATCATGATTTTTCAATCATTAATATTGTATTTATAATATAAATACCACATTATTCTATTATCATTAATAATTATTTAATATTAAATATTAATAAAATCATATCATAATATTATAATATATATTTATAATATCACAAAGTATTTTAATACCTTAAAATCATATTTATATGATTTTTAAACAATTAAATTCATTATCCGATAATTGCTATTAATATTAAAATATTAATATTTTCATGACAAAATATCAAAAGTTAAATTTTATAACTTAAAATATTTTTATAACACTTAAATTATTTTTATATGATTTTTAAAACATTAATTCTAATTTTCCATAATTTATTTAATATATTCATTAAATAAATCCATTACCATTAATATTAATTTATTAATGAATTTCATCATTAAAATATAAAAAGTTATTAGAAATAACTTCAAATATTTTCTAAAACCATAATATAATTCTTCATGATTTTTCAAGTATTAAAATCATTTTTAAATAATTTATTTAATATTATAATTAAATAAATTAAATACCATTTATATTCCAAAAATATTAAATATTTATGAAATATACTCTAAATAACTAAAAACTAGTTTTTGAACTTTCAAATAATTTTTAGGAATTTATTATGTATTTTTAATAATTAAAAACTATTTTTTTCTATTTATTTAATAAATTAATTCATTTTCCAAAAATAACTGTTTCTAAAGGGCCCTATAGCGACAAAACCATCGCTATTGGTGTTCTTGAGCTGTTCTTCATCAAACCCAGAATTCCATGTCAGTGTTCGAGTTGGTAGGTTTGACCAGCTATAATTATCAGCCTAACGTGTTTCTGGGCTTTCTAAAACCTTGATCTTGTAGTATTTATGTAATACTACAAGTATCATCCATCAACAAGATCATATCACATCATAACAGCAAGATATAAAAGCTCAAACTTCTTGTCAGACACAATCTGGGCTTTCTGGGTTACCCAGAAACCTAGACTGTTTGAGTGCCTACTTTGAGGCTCAATTAAAATTATGTTCTGGTCATTAACTTATTGTTCTTATGGTTCATGAATGTACTACACATGTCAAGGAATATATATATATATATATATATATATATATATATCAACAAATCGGTCCAACTACATCACAAGTAAGAGATTAAGGCCGGTCAAACCTTGTCAGAGAAGCTGTTATTGAGAAATCTGGGTTTTCCAGATTTCTTCATAAGGCTGGTGGTCAACGCTTGTTTGACCCACAATATCTTTGATCTTGTTATAGATCTAAGTGTTCTAATGACTTTAATTTGTAGCATACATGTCAGACAACAACCTAAATACAACAACATGATCAAAATACTAAAACACAACAAGATCTAAGGCTTAGAAAAGCTTGTCAGAAGCTTTCTGGAAAATCTAGGTTTTCCAGAACCAGTCTTCCATGGTCGGTCAACCATGTTTGACCACTTATATCTTGCAATCTAGATATGATTTGACCCTGTTTCCAGTTTCAGATCATAATCCGCATGACAAAGAACAAGTCTATAACTTAAAACTAACATAACACTTAACAAAGACAGATCTAGAGGCCCTGACATATGGCTGTCAAGCCTTAAAATTAGGGTTCTTGGTCAGTTTGAAAAACACATTTTCTGGCTTCTAGATGTTATGGATCTATGATGTAACATCATAAATCACTAAATAACATCCTTAAACACTACTCTAGACAACAAACAACAACATCAAACATGAAATCACATGATTTGCAAGAGTTAGGGTTTTATACCTTTTCTAGTTTTGATCTTGAATCTGATCCTTGATCCTGTTCTTTGGCTTGCTAATACTTGATCATGGCTCAACTTTTAACTCTCTCTCACTCTAGATTTCAAAAAGTATAGAGTGAGAAGGTCTAGGATAGGTTTGAAAAGTGAAGTTACTTTACTTAAGTTTTAAAACTTTGATTGAATGTATTTGTGTTGCAAGGTGGCAAGTTTGGCTGATCTTGGAAGATATCAAACACATGGGATATCTAATATAGTGAGTCACCAAGATTTGTAGAAATCTTTTGCTTAAGTTTTAAGCAAAAGGGCATTTAGGTCATTTTGCATCTACTAAGGGTATTTTGGTCTTTTCCCCTATAACTTGAAGGGTATTTTGGACTTTTCCCATATATCCCACAACATTTAACACTTAGGCATTTAAACTTAACTTTTGAATTCCCAAATTAGGGTTTTGAATATTCGAATTAGGGTTTTGAATTCCCGAAACTAAAATTAAGGTTTCCATACATATCGTTAAGGTTTCTAACAGTTCGTTAGATTTTTCTAACTTAATCACCGTATTCATATCATGAATTAAGGGTTTGTCACGAGCCTAACTTGTCTGCTCAATATCTGATCCATAAACCACAACTGTTAACATATAAAATTACTGATTAGGGTTTACTAACTTAAACTTAACGTTCTCATTATAATTTTAGGGTTTGACACCTATGTACCTTATCTGATCAAAATTTGATCCTTATCCACAAATTATACACATTAAAATTTATTGTTCACATATATGATCACATATACAGACTCGTATATACTTAGATACTTAACCCTAATAATTCTTTACAAGAATTTTAAATCCACCAAAATCTTATACCTCATTCCCAGACTATCACTTATAGTCTACCAAATTATACAAATCTTGTCCAAAAATTTAGAAATTCTTAAAATTCCTTTACAGAACTGTCAATTCCATTCACTTATTTTCTGTCTAGGTTCTAATATTGAACCTTAAATCAATCAATTAAGATTTTAAAAATTTTCTAAATTCTCGGGTTGTCACATTCACCCCTTCTTTTAAGAATTTTGTCCCCAAAATTCACTTTACACCTTATACCATACTGCTTACACCATTCATACACATCATCACATGTTACCCAATACACCACTCACAAGAGTAAAAAATTTCAAATTGTGCTGAGGAGTTATATAGATTATCGTCTGTCATTTTCGCAAAGGTTTTATGGAAATTCATCCTCAAACCGTCATAACTTACGGACATAGTGGGTGATTAACCCGGTATGCCCTGTACTTATTAATCTTCTTTGGTCGAATCATTTCTAAAATCATCGCCATAGCACAAAAATTTTACCTCAGTCTTATTGGATTCCACACCAAAACAATTTGGTTCGGGAAATTTTTCTCAGTGAACGCTTAGAGTTTTCATAAACATTAGTCTAGCTGAATCAAATAGCGTAGACTCATATCAATAATTAATTTCAATCGATTTACGAATGTGTATAGCCAAACGCCGTTGGCAAATTAATTTTTTTAAAAATATTTTTGGGAATGACGATATGATGATCGTGCATGTAGATAGCAAATTGCAGTTTGAGGATCTAAATCATTGTATGACTTTGTTATAACACATCATACAATAGTGGAACAATAATTTTTAGATCGAATTCACACTAAGTATTCTTGTATTTATAACTCTATCAACTTTTTATCATCTTTGCACTAGGTTACATGGTACATAATTGATAAATAAAAATATATTTTGATATTTCAAATCATTTGCATCTAGCCGAAATAAGTAACATAGACTATACTTTAAACCGTTCAAAAATCATTACAAATATATATATATATATATTTATTTTTTTTATCAAAAGCACATAGTGCGTATTTAGCTTGATGTCAAAATTTCGAAGTCAGCATAGCTAGGAGTTTTGGAAAACTTATGTCTCCACTAATAATCATTTGCTTAAACAGTCTATCTATTCCTATTATCCTTAATACTCCATTCACACATGACTATTCCTAGTTCGTCAAACCACACTCATGAGTTCAGGAACTTTCCACAATCATATGAGTTTAAGAACTTGTTCTAGTCAGACCTTTGACGTCCATTCGCTAAGCCAATGTGAAATCCTATATCTCCCTGGAAAAGCCAATGTAGTTGTCGATGCCTTAAGTAGAAGGGGTCGGGAGAAGTTGTCTATGTTAACGGCTCAAATTGAGTTAATAACAGAGATGGCTAGGATGGAAATAGAAGTGAAGTTGCCGAGTGAATCGGGGTAGATACTGATTGCGACAGAGATTCAATCTACCATTGTAGAGAGAGTCAAGGAGGTCCAACTCAAAACTGATGAGTGTGACCGGGTAAAGGAGCGGCTAACCAATGAAAAAGATATTAAGTGCAGTCTTGATAATGAGGGGTTATTTTGATTTGAAGGAAGAATTTCGGTTCCGAATGAGACGGAATTAAAGGAGCAAGTATTACAAGAGACTCATAGTTCGAGGTTTTCGATTCATCCTGGTAGTACTAAGATGTATCAAGACCTTCGATAGAGTTTTTGGTGGTCGAACATGAAAAGAGAGATAACAGAGTAAGTGAGTAGGTTCTTAACTTGTCTGAAAGTTAAGGCCGAACATCAACAACCAAGTGTCTTGTTACTGTCATTAGAGATTCTGAAGTGGAAGTGGGGGCATATCACGATGGACTTTGTGGTGTGACTTCCAACTACAGTGAAAGGGTATGATGCAATTTGGGTAATAGTGGACCGGTTGACAAAGTCGGCTTACTTCTTGCCAATTAAGGTCAAGTATAACTTGGACCAGTTAGCCAAAATTTATGTTAAGGAAATAATATCCAAACATGGAGTACCAGTTTCAATTGTGTCAGATCGTGATCCACGATTCACATCGAACTTCTGGAGGAGTCTGCAGGAGCAGTTGAGAACGAAGTTGAAGTTGAGTACGGCGTATCATCCACAAACTGATGGACAGAGCGAGAGAACAATTTAGACGTTAGAAGATATGTTAAGATATTGCGTCATGGATTTCAAGGGTAGTTGGGATGATCATCTACCATTAGTAGAGTTTGCGTATAACAATAGTTATCATGGAAGCATAGGTATGCCTCCTTACAAAGCTTTGTACGGAAGAAAGTGCAGAACACCACTGTGTTGGAACAAAGTAGGAGAACGCCGAATCCTAGGGCCAGGATTGGTACAGCAAACAGTTGATGTAGTGAAATTGATACGAATGCGTCTCATAGTAGCTCAAGACAGACAGAAGAAGTATGCGGACTCGCATCGAGAAAATAGGGAGTTTGAAGTAGGCTCTTACGTGTTTCTAAAGGTATCTCCCTGGAAAGGAAAGATACGCTTTGGAAAGAAGTGAAAGTTAAGTCCAAGGTTTATAGGACCTTTTGAAGTGTTAAAATGGGTAGGTGAGGAAGCTTATATGATAGCATTACCTCCAGACTTAGAACGAATTCATAATGTGTTTCACATATCTGTGTTACGTCCTTATAAGCCGGATTATAAGCACGTAATAGAGTATGAGCCTATTTATATCGAGAAAGACTAACGTACGAAGAGATGTCGATTCAAATTATCGATAGAAAAGAGCAAGTTCTGCGTAACAAAGTTATACCTTTCGTGAAGGTGTTATGGAAGAACCACGATGCAGAAGAAGCAACGTGGGAATTGGAAGAAAAGATAAGGAAGGATTACCCTCATTTGTTTGCACAGTGAGAGACGAGATTTCGGGGACAAAATATTTAAAAGGGGTAAAGAATGTAACGACCGAGAAATTTGGATCCTTTATAAAATAACTTTATTTAATAAAATAATGAATAAAATTATATTACTTGTTATTATTACATGTTAGTAAGATGAATGTCGTTCTATAACCTAGAAACGTCGGAACTTAGTAGTATATTGACTACGTGAGAGAATTAAAGTGTTTGAATTTCCAAGACAAAAATAAAAGTTTTCCGAGAAATTTTCTGAAAAACACTATTCACGATTTTTGCTCGGGGATTATTTTTGAACTTTTGAGAAATACGTAACGATAGAATATCGAAGTGTGTTGGATTATGTAATAATAATTCAAGTATGAAAAACGTAATTTTACGCATGCGGACTTAATTCGAGAATGTTAGGCAGAATAAAGTGTTAAGGAATTAAAGTGATGATACGTATGTATTGTAAGAGGTAATGAATACGAGTATGATACGAAGTATATAAAAAGTATGTATGAAGGATGGAATATTGTATATCATGAATTAGTATACGAGAATAATACGTAGAGAATACGTTATAAGACTTTAAGCCAAATGAATTGGACTTGTAGGATTGTGTAGCAATTTGTAAAGTCCAATAGAATGAAATGCAAGCCCAAGTGTTTTTAATACTGCCCAAAGCTTAAGTTAAGTTAATTAAACCTAAGCCCAAGTTATTGATCCAATGGGTTAGGATGACCCATGGGGAAACCCATGAGCACATGGTTGAATGTGGTGACCAAGTAATTAAAGTAAGGACCAAGTAATTAAAGTAAGGACCAAGTAAATAATGTAATGACCAAGCAAGAGATAAGTGTTGTGGAGGCCAAGTTAACTTAGTAAGTAAGTAATGAATAGTAAGGAGGTTTGATTAAGGAGATAGGATGGCCTAAATGACTAAACTTCCCTAACCTTAGCAATACTATAAATAGAGAGCTTGGATTTCATTTGTTGGTTGCTCATTTCATCCAACAACTTTCAAATTGCAAATTGCTTATTGGTCAGAGATAATAAGTTAGGAAAAGTTAAACTTTGAAGCAAGAAGTAAGAACAAGAAAGATTCAAGTGATCATCAAGGGTAAGCCTCTTGTCCATTAGTCTTCCATCTCTACCATTGTAGGATGATAAGAGAAGTGTGGATTAATGGACATATATATGCTAAGAATGATAGGAATAAATAATCTAAGGACTTAAATCCTAATAAGTCGAGAATAAGTACTTTGGTCGTAAATAAGTTATGAATTAAGGAAGAACTTGTAAGACTTGTATCATGTTTACATGAATGAAGTTAGTATGATAAAAGTATGTACGAATGATGGTTAAAAGACTTATACTATCATAAGCCATGTGAAGCAAAGTTATATGTACTTTATACCTTGATAAGCTATAAACTCATGAAGAATGAGTAATGGAAATAAGTTGATGTAATATGTAGGTTAAGATATCAATATGATGGATATAATCCATTTGATATGATAATCAAATACTAAGTAACAAAGTTATGCCGGAATTCTAACGATTGGACAATAATCGTCGAATTCATAAAATTCTCGGATTAGAAGTTGAATTTTGATTTTGAGTTCGGAAACGTTGGTTTTCGATGGGAACAAGTCTTATTTGGCATTATAGTGTTGCAGACTCGAAAATGGCTGAATTCCGACTTAGAACCAATAAACGAGCGTTGAACATTTACGAACGTTTATCGTTTTCGTTAAAAATAAACCAATAGGTGAATTTTGAGTAAACGAAGATGAAAATATAAAATTCTTGCATGAACACGTAGAGTATGTGATTTTTAAACTAATGGCTTTTGAACTAGCCAATTCAGACTTAAAATGAATAAGTTATGGCCCCGAAAATTTCACAGAATAAATTAATCGAGGTAATCGGCTCATGTTTCAGGTCTGCATGGCCGACCCATAAAGTTGTTGTTGATCTTTTGCAGTGCATGAAGGCATGAATGGGGTATATCTTGGGAAATGGTAGGCGCATGGCTGAGTCCCGAGATTGAGAGTGGCATCGTAGCGCCAAGGCCGGATGGGAGCTCCTGGAAACCCACGCCGCAGCACGAGTTATATATTAATGATTGGCGTTGTAGTGCCAGCTTTAGGGTTTTGGCAATGAAGAAGGTTTGTAAGTAGAGCAAGAATGGTAATTGATTAACAATGAAGTAAAGATTAATTATAACATTATTAAGGCATTGTTAAACCTTAATTATGATACATAAAGGTTGAAGATAAGTAATCGAACATGAATGTGATGACAATGTAAACTATAAACAAAAAGTCGGAACCAATAATAACAAATCTAATACAGAATTAGATTGAGAAGAAGGTGTTGGAAGAATGCATATCTTGATTTGATGTTTAAACCAAATACTCATGATTATATGTAAAGCCCTTCAAGGAATATATGTACAAGGGCTTAGTGATAGATCAAATTTGTTAGGTTGATCTTTGCTTTGAATGGTCATCATTCCATAAATGAATGTATAGATAAAGAGATCAAAGATGTTAGGTTGATCCATGACTTGAAAAGTATAGATAGGCTTCAACAAGAATCATAGTCTATCAAGCTGATTAACAGATTGTAGAAGCTAAGACACGATCGTAGAGCTTAATAGATAGTAGTGTATCTGCCTTAAAGTACCTCTTCAGAAATCGTAGAGTGGTCGAGACATTTGCCGAAGCTAACTCAGAGATCGTAGTGTGCTCTCGGAAACGTTGAATTTGCTAGACGAGCAAGTGATGATTGTCGAGTGAAAAGATCGTAGTGTGCAAATCCTTGCGAGAAATCGTAGTGTTCTATTAAGTGCAAGCACCAATATGACAAGACACTACGATATGGATAGTAGAGTGTCATCTGCCTTGTGTCAAAAGCATCAATCCCTAACTTTTGTTTGAAGACAAATTCCAATAAATGAGGAATGGGTTTTGAACGTTGAAGCACTCACCAGTCCCAACGGTACAAAAGATATCCTTAGTATTAATCAAAAAGGAACGTATTCAAGAAGCTAAGAAAAGGACCATTGGGCAGAGGAAAACACCATTTCAGGTGTTAGGTGAGAAAGCGATCTGCTTGAGTGTCGGTGGGCGTAATGCATTCGGAAGATGTGCGTAAATATCTCCATCAAGGCTCAGAAATGTCAAACGCATTTAATGCTTCATCAGATAACTTCAACGGATAGATTTCAAAGATCTCATATATACAGAATATAGACACATGAGAGAGATAAGCAAGTATTGAAAAAGCACACAAGAACACTCAACGATAAACTCTACGATCTGAGAAAAAGAAGAAGCTTGCTCAGCTACTCAGTTCTTTCGAATAAGTGCTTAACTGCAACTGAGTAGCCTCAATTACAACTCAACAACTATCAATCTACTGAAGTAAGAAGTTCCAAGTTAGAAAGACTTGAAGAGTTCTAAGTGAACTGTGAAGAGCCAAGTCTGCTGGACTTGAAGAGTTCAAGAGTGAACTTAGAAGCGCCTAGACTGCTGGTCTAGAAGGAAGATATCTGTGAGATTCAGAATGTGTAAAAGACATCCTTAGTGGATTTCCTACTCAAGGAGTAGAAGAGTGGACTAGGAGCTTTGAGTGCTCCAAACCACTTAAAAACAACTTTGTCTATTTATAACTACTATAACTTCTATAACTACCTTTCTCTCTTTAACTTGCTATCTAAAAGGGATTTCAAAGAAACAATAATTTCGCTGTGCTACAAAGCTTTATCAAAACAGTCTTTAAACAAAGAAAAGTTTTTAATATCTATTCAACCCCCCCCCCACCTTCTAGATAACTATTGTGTCGGGAACTAACAATTGGTATCAGAGCAGGTTCTATAATACAGCCTACAAAGCTTGAGTAGATCCAATGGCACACTTACCAAGCGAATCAAAGACTGGAGGAGGCAGCAAGCCACCTATGTGTAACAAAGATAAATTCGCTAACTGGAAGGTTAGGATGCAAGCTTACATGGATTAAATAGATGAAGATCTATTTGAAACTGTTCAAAATGGGCCCTACGTTCCTACAAAGCTTGCACCAACTATAGAGGACCCAAACAGAATACAGATCAAGGTCAAAAGAGAATGGACAGAGAACGAGAAGAGAGCTGTCCAGCTTGACAAAAAGGCCAAGAACATCCTATTTTAATCATTAGAAGATGATCTATTTGAAAACGTGGTTAACTACAAAACAACAAAGGAGGTTTGGGAAGCACTACTCATTATACATGAAGGAACAGAAGCAGTCAGAGAAAACAAACAATATCTCCTGACTCAACAATATGAGATGTTTGCACACGCTCAGGGAGAGAACGTCACTGCCACATACGAGAGATTCAATATATTGCTCAACTCTCTACGAGCCTATGGAAAGATCTATCCAAACAAAGATCTGATCATAAAGTTCATGAGAGCTTTACCAAGCAACTGGGATGCCAAAACCACTGCCATAAGAGAATCAAAGAATCTACATGAAATGATCATTCAAGCAGCTTATATGGCAACCTCCTCACGCATCTGAACCGGAGTCGATACAACGAAAGCGTAAACGTTATCTGAAGGAAGAAAGAAGGATAAAGGTGTTGCTCTTAAAGTAACCGAAAACACCTTCAAAGTCAACACTGAAGTTGATTCTGACTACGATGAAGATGATGATGAGGACTTTGCAATGCTGGTTAAAAGACTACGAAGATTCATGCGTCAAGGAAAAACTAGCAAGCCAAAGAAAGTTATCAACTACAACAACCAGGAGCAAATGAATGACCTATGCTATAACTGCAAGAAACCTGGTCACTTCATTGCCAACTGCAACAAACCTCTTAGAGAAGAACTCAAGAAGAAATCACATGCAAAGAAGGAATACAAAGGTAACAAAAGGCTAGTAAAGAAAGACAAAGGCCTTGTAGCTGGTGGATCATGGAGTGACTCTAATAATGACTCAAATCCAGAATCTGGAGACGATGAAGATCCTCAAATGTCTAATCTCTACCTGATGGCCAAAAATGCAAGGGAAAAACAGAACTCCCACATACATGAAGTAAGTATTGATAAGGTATTTGACTTCAACTCTCCTGATGTAGATATTGATGACCTTAGAACTGCATTACATGGCATAACATCTGATCTGCATCAATATATGAAGTGGTTTAGAGTTCTGTCTAAAGACTATTCACTTCTTTAAAAGGAGAAAGAAAAAGTTCAAGAGGAATTAGAAACAGCCCTTCTTAGTACTGATTCTCTCTCCAAGTTTGAAGCTGAGAATAAGCTATTGAGACAGGCAAATGTGCTCAGTGTGCAAAGAGAGTCTAGTCTAACCTCTAAGATTGAGGATCTAGAAAAGACAGTCTCTACATGGAATAAATCCTCTTCATCCATGGACTCCTTAATCTCTAACCAGAGAAGTGTCTCTAATAGAACAGGGTTAGGCTTTGGGGAATCTACCTCAGAGTCATGTGTGGAAAAAGCAAAGGAAACTAGCATTGGTAATGTTGCAGGTTTCAGTAGAGGCATTATATTTGTGAAATCCTCTCACGAAGGATGAGCACATCAAACCCCGCTTGGTGATTTAATTCATATTCCCAGAAGTAAGGGATCTCATGCTGGTCTAGGTTTCAGAAAAGAGAAGAGTAATCTAGCTACTACTCATCAACCTCGAAGGATCGTAGAGTCCAATAAAATCAACTCTACAAACCAACCAGGAAGATATAATAGAAGTAAGATACATTCCTCACAAATAATGAAACAAGAGAACACATGGAAAAGGAAATATCAGCCTAGCAGGAGGATGACCAATAACCCACAAAAGTCTAAATGGAGGAAGAACTTTCACACACACACACACACATGCTTCATATCAAATGCTTTGTGTGCTACAGAGTTGGCCACAAGGCTGCAAAGTGTTATTATAATTCCATGCATGTGAGACCCAAAATCAAGCAGATTTGGGTCCCCAAGGGTACTAACATAGTAGGACCCATGCAAGTAAGGGTACCAAAATGAAGGTTTAATGTTACCTCAGGAAAAGAGCTTCACAAACTCAACCTGGTATCTGGATAGTGGATGTTCAAGACACATGACTGGGAACAAAGCCCTTCTATCTAACTACATAGAGAAGGAGGGTCCCTCGGTCATCTTTGGAGATAATGGCTCTGGCAAGACAAGAGTCTATGGCTCAGCTGGAAATGGTATGGTATCCTTCAGCAAAGTGGCCTATGTGGAAGGACTACAACACAATCTTCTAAGCATTAGCCAACTCTGCGACAAGGGTCATCAAGTAACATTTCTCAACAATCAATGTCATGTCTGAGACCTGAAGACATCTGCAGTAAAGTTAGCCGGAATAAGAGAAGGAAATGTCTACACAGTAAATCTTGGAAAACTAAGCTCAGACGAGACAATATGCTTTCTGGCTAAAGCATCTGAAGAAATGAGCTGGCTATGGCATCGAAGACTATCTCATCTCAACTTCAAAAGCATGTCCAAATTAGCTTCAAAAGATCTAGTTGCAGGCCTATCCAAGTTCAACTTCATTAAAGAAAGGTCGTGCAATGCCTGTCAACTTGGAAAATAGACTAGAAGCACTTTCAAAAGCAAAACTGTCAATTCAATTGACAAGCCTTTACAGCTACTACACATGGATCTTTTTGGACCAATTCCAACTACGAGCCTTGGAGGAAAGAGATACTTTTTGGTCGTAGTCGATGACTTCACCAAATTTACATGGGTGTTCTTTCTAACCTCAAAAGATGAGGCAAGCTCTCAACTAATCAAAATGTTCAAGCTTGTGATGAACGAGAAAGGAGAGAAAATCAAGGCTATAAGGAGTGATCATGGTAGAGAATTTGACTTCTCAGAAATGGACCAATTTCGCGCTCGACAATGGCATCACCACAACTTCTCGCCCACTCCACGAACTCCTCAACAAAATGGAGTTATGAGAGAAAGAACAAAACATTAATAGAGGTGGAAGGACTCTACTAGCAAAGAACTCATCGCTTTCGAGTACTTCAAGTAAGAAGTCAACATTGCATGTTATACTCAGAACAGATCACTCATACACTCTACGATTAAGAAGACTCCCTATGAATTGTGGAAAGGAAGAAAACCTAGTGTCAGCTACTTTCATGTCTTCGGGTGTACATGCTACATTCTCAACAATGGAAAGCAATACTTGACAAAGTTTCAACCAAAATCAGACGAAGGAATCTTTCTTGGATATGCCACATGAAAGTAGTATGCACACAAGCCAATCATGTTTGATGATAAAGCATATACTTTGAAACAATCTTATTCATTTATTAATAAAAAGTATTAATTTATTAAAGGCTTTTAATTATCTATATGATGCTGTTTTATAATATGTGATAAACCCATAGTTTTAAGCAATGCTTTTAGAATAATGATGATGATCATTCTAATGAGATCTAAATTCTTAGAAAGCTTAAAACTAAAATAGTTCCCAATCATTGGATTACTAAATTGGGGATTAGTGAATCAGGATAGATTGGTACATCGTTGCTTGCTTTCATTAGATGAGGATGATTGATCTCATGATCATTTGTGTGGAGACACTAAAGCAAGTATGTAGGTGCTTATTAGAGAATAAGTTCCTTTGAGCGTGGCTCGCTAAGGAATACCTAATGGAGTTTTACTTGCATGTCAATAGGAATTCTCAGTAGTGATAGTAAGTACAAGTGATCATTGGACTTGAGATCATCATAGTATCTTGTGTATGATGAGTTATACTTTGACTTATTCCTTAAGACCCTTAGGGTATATCAAAGGGTATGCTTGGGTATAATAAGTTGTACATGGAGATAATGTATGATCGATAAAGAATCTACCACTTCTATAAAAGAAGAGAAATGTCTATGTGATTCGATAAATGACAACCCAGTAGTCCTTGGTTGGCGAGAATGAAATTAGAAAGGAGTTTCTAATTTGCATTATTTAGAGTTGTGCATTTAAGGATCGAAATACATATAATTAAATAAAATAAGACTTGATGTAATTCCATATCTTATATTTAATTGGGACATTGTATGGTGGAAGGATTGAATTATGCGGTAACTATTTACTCAAAGGTTCTTTTATGATTAATGTTGAAATCTATATTATCCGGAAAGTCGTTGATCGCTAGGGAGGCTTATCCCTATTGTAGAATAAATATTATTTATTTAAATAAATTAATAGTTTAATTTATTTATTTAAATAAGATTAGAATTATTCTAATTGATTTATTCACAAATAGGTTTAATATGGAGAACCTAACGGGTCACACCATAAAAGGAAGAATAATTATTTAAGAAGTTAATGACATAATCGTAATAATATGTTATGTATATTTAATTTAATCTATGGTGATAGAATAAATTAAATAGCTTAATATTTATTATTTAATATTTTAGAAATATTAAATATAAATTAATAAGAGGAGTCTTATTAATATTATTACAATTATTATTATTTTAATTTCTAAAAGAGTTTAGGAATTAATTTAATATAAGTACTCTCATTTATTCCTAATTGGATTAGGAAAGAAAATTAGTTAAAGGAGTTTAATTAATTATCCATAATAAGATTAGAGAGTCCCTTTAATTAAAAGGGTTTCATTAAATAATATCTTATTTTAATAGGGTTACTTGATATCTTTATAAGAGGAGTCTTATATCAGATATCAAGACGACGTTATTATTCCAATGGTTGGAGAGTACGCTCCTTTTTCTATAGAGATAGAAAAACTAGGGTTTAGCCAACCACCCATCTTCTTGAATCCTTCTTATTCCTTGGTGGATCACCTCTAGAGGCCAAACACTTGGGTGGCTAACGTTGATCAAAGGAAGGAACCAAACCCGGTGAATTCAAGTTGAACGCGAAAGGATTTGGAGGTGAACTTGTACCTGAGGAAGCTCGATCTTCAAGGGTATGATTTTATTCTTTATCTTTTCGTTTAATTAATAATTGTGCATAAAGGGTGATCTGGGTATATGGTTTGTAAAAAAATTTTAAACTCTGATTTTTACACGTTTCCGCTTATTTATGCAATTTGATTGCACACATGAATATTACAAACCTAACAGTGGCATCAGAGCCAAACTTTTATGCGAATTATTAAATGTTTTAATTTGATATGTATATTGATATGTGTTTAGAACAATTTAATTGGGCATAATTTTATTGTATAAAATTTAAAAAAAAAAAAAAAGGCCGAAATAAATTTCCGTGAATCTGTTGGAAATAAATTTTGGAAATCCTTGAAATTTCGTGGCCCAACATCCATCCAGTTTATATATATATAGTAACTTTATTATTATATATATATTATATATCCTACTGATTTGGTTTTAAAGTAACAAGATTTTCGTGGCTAATAATTTTTTTTTCCCCTTTCAAAGGCTATTCACGTGTATTGCTATGTATTCGTGATTGCTTTTGTTATTTTATGGTGGCACAAATCACAAATTCCTATTATATATATATATAATAGTTTCGGTACTAATATATATATATATATATATATATATATATATATATTAATAATCTTATAATTAAAATAAAAGTTTATTTTAATTTTAAAATAAAAGGTTTATTTTAATCTTAAAATAAAAATGTTTATTTTAATTTTAAAATTAAATTTCATGCTAACTAATTAGAGTTGGAATTAGATTCCATGATAACTAATTGGAGTTGAAATTGAATTACGTGTTTCCTTAAATAAAGGAGTTTATTTAGATATGAAATAAGATTTCATATTATTCAAAAAAATAAAAGAGTTTATTTATGAATAGGAAAAAGAATCAGTCTTTCCTTAAGTAAAGGAGTTTATTTAGATATGAAATTAGATTTCATATTATTCAAAATAAAAGAGTTTATTTGTGAATAGGAAAGAAAATTTGTGTCTCCTTTAATAAAAGTTTTTTTAACATGGAATTGGATTCCATAATTAATTAAAATAAAGGAGTTTATTTTGATTAAAATTTTGATTAAAATAAAATAGTTTATTTTATTCAAAATTAGATAAATTAAAATAAAATAGTTTTATTTTGATTTAAATTTGGATTAAAATAAAGGTGTTTATTTTGATTCAAAATTAGATTTTATACTAACTAAATTTTGCCCATTAAATGATATCAATATATATCTATCTCCCTCCTATGTACTTCCCTATGATCACGATCAAGGTTTCTATTTATTTTAAATAGTTTTGTAATAGGAATAGTTAGAATTAATTTTGGAAAATTGGAGATCAAGGAGCAAGGAGCGCTTGAAGACCCGTTTGTAATGGAGCCCGGGTTTAAATGTAATAGTTATATTTAAATATTATTCCTTGCACCCCTAGGGTTTGACCTTTTGGTTCACTTGGTGGCTCTAGTGAACCAAACTAGAATAAAAGTCCATAATCAATCCGAGTAGAATATAGTATTCTATATGTGCATGTTTATACTATATATATATATTATATATTATGAAAACATGCTTCGCATGTTCATTAATATGACGCGTATTTTATATATATATGTGCATGCGCGCTAAACAAGATGAGACAAATTAATAACAAATCCCTCAATTTTTTTTATATTAAGTCCTAAGCGTTCAAATATATTTGGAATATCGAACGTCGCCTTCTAGCATGATAAAATTAAAAGAGTATTAAATATTTAATATGAGTTTGTTGTGTCACCACAAGGTAAGTATTAAGTATTTAAGATGTTAATTTATCACATTTGATGCTTATAAAGAAAATTGAACAATATTGTTTTGTTGTGTCACCACAAGGATGATATTTTTCTTTTTTGAATATATGGAGTGCTAGGTCGGACTTAACTTGGATAATTTTGATTCGGATGTGCCACCACTTGATCAAAATAATCTAAGAGGCAAAAGAAAAGGAGTTGCATAGTTGATGTAATTGACAAAAGTTGTCAACCTATTTATTTATGTATAGTTTGTTGTGTCACCACAAGGCTATATACATTTGAAATGGGATCCTTATTCTCACTAGCGAGATCTTTAATTAGATTTTGCCGAACTATATATATTGAGGGTAATATAGTTTGAAGAAAATAGTGGGAGATACCAATTTAAAAACAAGACCTAATTTATTTTGGTAATTAATAAAGAATATATGTTAAAATGTTGTTAATTACAAATTCATTTACAAAATTTTACAATGTCTTAATTACTATCATTAAAAACATATTAGATGTTATTTAAGCGGACCGTATTAAATGGATTGGTTAAGGAATATGAGAATAGTTCTCATGGTGGGAAAAAGCTATCTTATGTCCTTAATCGCCTATCCTCGCAATGGTTGCGCATAATGCCTCGAGGAAGAGATTGCTACTTTTAGAAAGTGACAAAATGATGCACAGTTGGCTCGACGCATCATGCTCGCATCCATGAGTAACGAGCTTGGCGCCACAAGATGAAACTATGGATGCTCTTACTATATTTCCCGCACATCAAGTAGTTGATGGTGAGGAAAGTAGGACCGATAGATATCGGATATCTAAGGAGCTCTTCCGATCTAGAATGATGATGAGTGACACTACAAGATGCGGATAAAAGTCCTTAACATTATCAATTTGATTGATCAATTAGACAACGAGTTTTGTCATGGATGGAGAGTTGAGCCAAGATTTGATCTTGCACTCACTCCGGGACTCCTTTCACAATTGTTGTGAATTTTTCATATGAACAAGCTAGATATAAGCCTCACCGATTTGCTTAACATATTAAAAATGTTGAGAGTCACTTTCCACCAAGAAAGATCAAGTCTTCTTGGTAGGGGCCAAAGGATCTTTCGAAAAGAAGAACGATTCAAAGAAGGTAAATAGAAAGGCGTAAATAAAGGATAATAAGAGCAAAACCGATACGGATAGCAAAGGAGTTTGCTTCCACCGCAATAAGCCCGGACCTTTGAAAGAAAAGCTGAGAAGCATCTTGCGAGAGGCTAACCAAAGAAGCTTAGTGAAGTTTTGGTTACAAATACAAATTTGTTCATGATTTAAAATAATTTTTCTTTAAGTCGAGGTTCTACTTGGGTATTGGATACCGACTTTGGTTATCATAAATATAGATTTATGAAGGGACCAAGCGTAAGTAGAAAGTTAAACAAAGATAAGTAATCCTATGTGTGGAAAATGAAGCAAAAAGGTCTTTGCATTAGCTATAGAAACTTATAGTTTAGCATCGCTACGGGCAAATCTATTAATTCAATAAGTTGTTATTGTATTCCAATTCTTGTTAGAAACATTATTTCCATTTTATTGTTGGACAATAAAATTTTTGGTATTATAATTAAGAACAATTGTTGTTCTATTTATAATAATAATGTTTCAGTATAGAAATGAAAGATTACTTAATGGATTTTGTATACTTGACTTACGTGAAAAATTATTTTGTAAATTGAACAAACTAGTATAAGAAAAGGAGATGATCATTCAAAGAGTTGAATGTATGTATTTGTTGAAATACAAGTGTGAATTATATGAAAGGTTCAAAGAATTCAGAAGTGAAACAAATTGGCAAAGTATTAAGATTCTTTGATTAGATCAAGGAATAAATACTTGTGCAATAAGTTTCTAGATCATCTCAAATGGTTTTCTCATAATGGACACATCCTGATACGCAATAATTGATTGATGTATCTGAATGAAAAATCGTACCTTGTTGGACATGGTGCGGTCCATAATGATTTTACCGACATTCCGTATCCTTACGGGATAATGTCCTAGAAATGGCTGCATATCTACGAAAAGGTAACCTCAAAATCCCCCCAAGACTCCATAAAAGTTATGGACGGGGAGGATTCCTAATCTTAAGTATGTTAAGATAAGGGGTTGTCCAACTTATGTGAAAAGGTTTCAAGGATAAGCTTGGGACAAAATTTGACATATATGATTTGTGGGACATCCTAAAGTAAGTTTAGGGCATATGTTCTATAATCCTACATAGCAAAAGGTGTTTATTGCTAAACACGCTGCCTTCTAAGATAAAGGTGTTTATCATTGAAGGGGCTAGTGGGAGGATAATAGATCTTGAAGAGTTCAAGAACCACAAAACACTATAAGTCAAATAAGAGGAACACAGTAGATGAACCTATTGTACCACAAATGAATTGTAAAACGGAATAGTCTTCAAGATACCTAGGAGGTATGGATTCATCATAGATGATGATGATGAGGTGCGCATCATAGAAGATGATGATCCGATTACATCTGATGAGGTAAGAGTTCTAGTGTGTACAAAAGGGACGATTGAGTGGCGCAAGTGACATTCCAAATATTATATGTTGATATACTACGGATAAGGAATGACATACTAATGCTACAATCAAGAATGATAAAGTTGTCTAAACATTCCTCCATGAATGGTTTGGGTAGAGAGTATCTTAATTGGGGATAAAATCTATATAGATAGATACAAGAGGATGCTCGACTTAACCCAAGGAGCGATATATTCATTTGATGCTAAAGTCGTTTAGCATGACAAACTCCAAGAGATGTCTCATGTCGATGAGCTATGGAGTGTATCTCTTAATAGTCCCCACAGACTCACGAAAAGAGAGGTCGCATGAGTGACAATCATGTATGTAATGAAATGTACGAGACACGATGTTGATCGGTCATATTATGGAGAAGTTCACTATGAAGTCGGTGAAAAACATCTTAAAGTGCTTAACTTGGCACTAAGGATGTGATCATATTCATGGTGGGTCTAAATTAAAACTAGAGGGCTTAAGAGACTCAAGTTTTTCAAAAGCATCAAGATGATAGAAAAATCCACTTTAAGATAAAGCGTTATCTTGAGCGGTGGTGCGATGAATTGGAAAGGTTCCAAACAGAAAAGAGTTCTTTGGTTTAGTGATAAAGACAAAGTATATAGCTATAAATGAAGCTGCAAGTTGATTATTTGGATTAAAAGTTCATTACAGAACTAGGAATAGTTCCTAAGTCTCATCTTGGCTCTAAACATGTGTTGTGGAACTTTCATTTGATTATTAGAATCATTGAGAGATGGGAAATCACTATAGAGATAGTGGACTCTCATGAACAACATTACATATCCATTAACTAAAGCTTATCCAACAGCAGGATAATCGTCACTTAGAGAAGAAGAGTATGAGATACCATGGCGATTGGCTTTAGTGCAAGTGGGAGATTGAAAGTAGTATGCACACAAGCCAATCATGTTTGATGATAAAGCATATACTTTGAAACAATCTTATTCATTTATTAATAAAAGTATTAATTTATTAAAGGCTTTTAATTATCTACATGATGTTTGTTTTATAATATGTGATAAACCCATAATTTTAAGCAATGCTTTTAGAATAATGATGATGATCATTCTAATGAGATCTAAATTCTTAGAAAGCTTAAAACTAAAATAGTTCCCAATCATTGGATTACTAAATTGGGGATTAGTGAATCAGGATAGATTGGTACATACGTTGCTTGCTTTCATTAGATGAGGATGATTGATCTCATGATCATTTGTGTGGAGACACTAAAGCAAGTAGTATGTAGGTGCTTATTAGAGAATAAGTTCATTTGAGCGTGGCTCGCTAAGGAATACCTAATGGAGTTTTACTTGCTGTCAATAGAAATTCACAGTAGTGATAGTAGTACAAGTGATCCTTGGACTTGAGATCATCATAGTATCTTGTGTATGATGAGTTATACTTTAACTTATTCCTTAAGACCTTTAGGGTATATCAAAGGGTATGCTTGGGTATAATAAGTTGTACATGGAGATAATGTATGATCAATAAAGAATCTACCACTTCTATTAAAAGAAGAGAAATGTCCTATGTGATTCGATAAATAACAACCCAGTAGTCCTTGGCCAAGGCAGAATGAAATTAGAAAGGAGTTTCTAATATGCATTATTTGGAGTTGTGCATTTAAATTGTACGGTAACTATTTACTCAAAGGTTCTTTTATGATTAATGTTGAAATCTATATTATCTGGAAAGTCGTTGATCGCTAGGGAGGCTTATCCCTATTGTAGAATAAATATTATTTATTTAAATAAATTAATTGTTTAATTTATTTATTTAAATAAGATTAGAATTGTTCTAATTGATTTATTCACAATCGGTTTAATATGGAGAACCTAAAGGGTCACACCATAAAAGGAAGAATAATTATTTAAGAAGTTAATGGCATAATCGTAATAATATGTTATGTATATTTAATTTAATCTATGGTGATAGAATAAATTAAATAGCTTAATATTTATTATTTAATATTTTAGAAATATTAAATATAAATTAATAAGAGGAGTCTTATTAATATTATTACAATTATTATTATTTTAATTTCTAAAAGAGTTTAGGAATTAATTTAATATAAGTACTCTCATTTATTCCTAATTGGATTAGGAAAGAAAATTAGTTAAAGGAGTTTAATTAATTATCCCTAATAAGATTAGGGGGCCCTTTAATTAAAAGGGTTTAATTAAATAATACCTTATTTTAATAGGGTTACTTGATATCTTTATAAGAGAGTCTTATATCGGATATCAAGATGACGTTATTATTCCAATGGTTGGAGAGTACGCTCCTTTTTCTATAGAGATAGAAAAACTAGGGTTTAGCCAACCACCCATCTTCTTGAATCCTTCTTCTTCCTTGGTGGATCACCTCAGAGGCCAAACACTTGGGTGGCTAACGTTGAATCAAAGGAAGGAACCAAACCCGGTGAATTCAAGTTGAATGCGAAAGGATTTGGAGGTGAACTTGTACCTGAGGAAGCTCGATCTTCAAGGGTATGATTTTATTCTTTATCTTTTGGTTTAATTAATAATTGTGCATAAAGGGTGATCCGGGTATATGGTTTGTAAAAAAATTTTAAACTCTGATTTTTACACGTTTCCGCTTATTTATGCAATTTGATTGCGCATATGGAAAGCAATACTTGACAAAGTTTCAACCAAAATCAGACGAAGGAATCTTTCTTGGATATGCCACAGACAGTAAGGCCTACAGAGTGTTCAACAAAAAGACACTGAGTGGATTCACATCATATTTGATGAAACAGGCTTAGACAAAATAATGCCTCAAGACACTGCAACTAACAGTTCAGACACTACGAACGAGGTCGTCGAGCTCAATACTACGATCGTAGTACCAGACAACGAAATTGTTGAGCAAGGGAATGAGATCGTAGAGAGGACTATGCCAGACAATGAGCCTCCACATCAAGAAGAAGAAATAGATCTTGAAGATCTAAGACAAGAAGGCATAAGAACTGACGTCCCAATAGGAAGCAGATGGGCTAGAGATCACACTCAGGATCTAATCATTGGAGATCCGAATGCAAGAGTCAAAACAAGAGCTGCTACTCAAAATGAATGCTTCTATCTAAGCTTCCTATCTCAAATAGAACCACAGAAGATAGAGGATGCTATGGAAGACTCTAACTGGATAGAGGCCATACAGGAAGAACTTAATCAGTTCAAGAGAAGCAAAGTATGGAGATTGGTTCCAAGACCAAAGAACCATACTGTAATTAGAACCAAGTGGGTCTTCAGAAACAAGATGGATGAAGATGGGGTGATAACCAGGAATAAAGCTAGACTAGTGGCCAAGGGCTACTCTCAGGAAGAAGGCATTGACTATGATGAGACATTTGCACCTGTTGCCAGACTAGAAGCCATCAGAATATTCCTTGCCTTTGCTGCTCACATGAATTTCAAAGTCTTCCGGATGGATGTCAAAAGTGCATTCTTGAATGGTGAACTTCAAGAAGAAATCTATGTAGAGCAGCCTCCAGGTTTTATCAATCCATCTCTTTCTAATTATGTTTTCAGATTAAACAAAGCCTTATATGGTCTTAAGCAAGCACCGAGAGCATGGTATGAAACACTCACTAACTTTCTTATTGAAAATAGTTTCACTAGAGGTAGAGTAGATACCACACTATTTCTTATAAAGCATAAAGATAAAGTTTTATTAGTTCAAATTTACGTTGATGATATTATCTTTAGTTCTACTGATGAAAAGTTATGCAAAAGATTCTCCAAGCTTATGCAGAGAAAGTTTGAAATGAGCATGATGGGTGAGCTGAACTTCTTCCTTGGACTGCAAGTAAAGCAGACTGATGAAGGAATCTTTATCAACCAAGCCAAGTATATTAAAGACTTACTTAAGAAGTATGGCATGGAGTCAGCCTCTCCCATGAAAACCCCAATTGCTCCTGCAACCAAGCTTAACAAAGATGAAAAAGGTAAAAGTATTGATATAACTCAATACAGAGGTATGATAGGCTCTCTTTTATATCTTACTGCCAGTAGACTAGATATAATGTTTGAAACATGCATTTGTGCTAGATTTCAGGCTTGTCCTAAAGAATCTCATTTAACTGCTGTAAAGAGGATTTTCAGGTACCTCAAAGGTACACCCCCACAGGGCTTTGGTATCCCAAGGAATCCTCGTTTGAGCTAACGAGTTACACAAATCTTTGATTTTCTGAGTTGCAAAATAGATAGAAAAAGTACCAGTGGCACTTGTCAACTACTAGGTAACAGACTTGTGTCCTGGTTTAGTAAGAAGCAAAACGCAGTATCTACCTTAAGCTGCGGAAAGTTTGAATACATTCTTCTTTGGCGATTCTTTGTGCTTTCGAGATCCTATGGATGAAAAATCAGCTAGCAGATTATGGATTTAAATTCAAATCCATACCTATTCATTGTGATAACACAAGTGCAATTTCTATAACTAATAATCTTGTCATGCATTCTAGGACTAAGCATATAGAAATAAGGTATCACTTCATTAGGGATCATGTACAAAATGGAACTATATCTTTACAATATATCCCTACGAAAATCAACTTCTTCGATGTTTTTACAAAACCTCTAGATGAATCCAGATTCAACAAATTGATAAGTGAGCTAGGCATGCTTAACTTGTAAACATGAAATATTGTGCTCTAGTTTGTGCTAACCATACAGATTTAAGGGTTATGTTCGAAATTAAAGACATGATCAAAGGAAGTCCACGATCGTAGAGCCAAAGTGTCATAAAACTCAACGAACGCTGAACATAATCAACGATCGTAGTGCAGACTCAACGATAGCAGAGCTATATCAACAAAACCAAAGGAGCACCCTATGATGATCAAGCATAAATCAAAGCAATCTCTCTGATAAGTACCTTAGGGACAAACCTGACCCTTGAAACAATCAATGAGGTTGGCCCTTCCTGAGCTACCTTAATCTAAGAAGAATACTAAGTCAAAAAGTTTATCACAAGGACTTGACCAGACTCTACGATTGCTAGTCAGACTCTACGTTTATAACTCAGATATGACGACTGCTACACAGACTCAATGATGGTAGAATAGACTCGACAATTCCAAGGACCATCTCAACGATCGTAGTCCCACTGAAGAATACATTAGCTCAGAAGAAGTTAAGGGCAATTCAGTACAATCCTTCTCTGTCAAAATTCGTAGAGCCAAGCAAAATTCGACACCTATCCCACTAAGCAAAATAGAGAGAAGGAAGTTACAAGTACAAATTGAAATCGTCTTTTTGAAATCTGAAGTTCAAAAGATCATCTCTCTCTTCCTCTCTCAAGAAGAAACCCTAAATCAGTAGCAAGCTCAGTCAGTCTCACTTCCTGCAAAGAAATCAATGGCGACTTCGGTGTTATCTCCGACTCGAAGCTTTCTCTTTTGACGAATTTAAGTCAGCTAAACCTCAATTTCACAAGACGTTGTCGCTACTGAAGAAGGCAGGTCTTGAAGAAGCCTTGGATACGGACACATTGATCTACCCAAAGCTGGTAAAAGAGTTCTACAATAACGGGGTATTTGAAAACAACACCATCACTACAAAAGTTAGGAACGTCCAAATCAGACTAAAAGCTGAGGACATCAATCTAGCCATAGGTCTCAAATCTGAAGGGTATCCATCCTTAGATGGCATAGACTTCTATAAGGGTCTCAAGAAGATGCATCACAAGAAATCACCCTCTGTCAAAGGATACAAGAAGAAGGAGTTTCCATAGAGGTATGAGTTTCTAGCTGATATTGTTGGAAAATGTGTATGTTGTAAGAGCTCAGGTCATGACTCTGTGAATGAGGTACAACTCAAACTCATGACTGCCATACGTTATAAAATATAACTTAACTATGGGGCTCTATTACTTGAATGGATTGGGAAGTGGTTAATCAACTCAAAGAAAACAAAGAGCTCACAGAAGATGCTCTACGGACGATTTATAAGCATTATCCTACAAGCTAATCACGGTGACTTAATTGAGGATGATGAAGGAAAAACCATCAATCCAAATCGTCGAATGACCCAAAAATTATTTGAAAACTGGAAAAGGAATCCAGCTAAAAATGTGAAGATGATGTCTAAATCCAGTGGTAGAACTGGTGAGCTAAAGGGATCAGAAGTGCCAGGAAATATGTCTGTTGTCAAAGAAACTAAGGAAGAAGAAGAAGAAGCTAACAAGGAAGAACGCATTGCTTTAATCAGAAAAAGCAAAGGGAAAAGGAAGCTGAAAGCTAGAACTATAGAAGAACATCAAAGATCCACTACCGATAAGCCTGTAGAGTCCTCAGACATTGAGACTCTAAGGATCCTAAGAAGAAAGGAACAATAGGCTGAAGCAGAAGAAGATAGAGCAACCATATCTCAGCTGCTGAAGATAAATAAGATCAGCCACAAGACCAAAAGGCCATCAGTCTCTTCGATCGTAGAGTCTCTTCTGATCGTAGAGACTAGACCAAACAAGGAAGTAGCTGCATCAAATATTTTGGTTGATCTGAAGGACAAAACTGAAGAACGTTCTGAGACTGTGGAACAAACTAAAAAGCCAAGAAGGAAACTGCTCAAGAAATATATTCTTGTCAATGAGAAAGCACTAAAGAGGGAAGACAAATAACTGACTGCTGAAAAGGAACCAACAAATAAAAGTGAAATAGTCAAAGCTCCAACTGAGGGGGAGACACCTAAAGATCTGCTGATAGAGGATACTCCCGTTGAGGGGGAGATGCCTGAAAATCTCATGCTAGAGGATGCTCCAGTTGAGGGGGAACTGTTGATCGTACAAAAATATGATTAAGCCAAGGGGGAGGATCATGACACCTCCATAACAGAAAACAGGACTCCTGCAGGAGATGATGAAGAACCAATGCAAGAACATCATGAGGCCATTGACATAATGGAATCCTCCAGTGCAAATAGAAAAGAAGATGATGAGGTCGAGATCATAGCTGTAGGCATTGATAAGCACAAAAGAGCCAACTATGAGCAACTGTTTGCCTATCTTCCTATGATGCCTTTCCACCAAGCTTAAATTTTGAACTCTTGGGATCACATATTCTGGAGTTTCAAAGAGTATCCAGCCATCTCAGTGCTAGCCAATGGATTCCCAGGGAGATTCAATTTTGCCAAGAAGCTTCTCACCAACAGTTCCTCCTCAAAGAACAAACTTGAGGTACTATCTATCCCAACTCTTTTTAGAGTTAATCAATTGCCATCATCCTCATTTAATCAATTTTATGAATTCCCACGATGGTTGGAAGTGATTCTTCATCCACTGAATCAATTTCCAGTTGTAGAATCCCAAAATTCTGTAACTGAGGAACCATATAAGATTAACTCCCTAATGCTCTCACATCCCATCTCTACGATCATTGACTCTAGCCCCATGGTAGAGTCTCCACCTCCAATCGTAGAGTCACCAACCTTGAACCTCCAAACCCAGGCCCCTACGTCAGATATTCCCTCCTCATCCAACAATGAATATTTCAATCTTGAACTTGCCCTCTACTCATTGCAAGATCAATTCAAGAACACATCTCCTCCATCACAAATTCCCCATCTAAATGAACTCCTGTCAGAACTATCCATAAAGGTTGATTTGTCAGCAATGTCTGAGAAAGTGATCAAGGAACTCGATGAGAGTCTTGAAGATCATACTGCACTTATACAGCTGAGATTGACATCAATGATCAATGCTGCAAACAATCTCCCAAGCTCCCTAAGCTCTGAGCTTTCTAAAACGCTCAAAGAGATAATCAAAGAAATGCTTCAAAGCATAAAAGACAGGGACGATATTCACTTTCTTGCAGCTAAAAAGCATTGGGATGTTGTCTTGATATTATAGAAAACACAAGAATCTCATAACAATCTAATGATACAGAGCATCAAAAGTCTTCAAACTGCAGTCAAAGAGTTTCAAGACTTCTCCATGGGTCAAATGAAGCAGACTAAAACTGTCCTCAACATTCTTCAACGACGTGAAACTCGTTCTGATGCTTTGATCCAAGAGAATCGTGAGGACATTTCTCAAACTTAGAGTCGACTCAACGAGCTTGTCCAAGGAGTCACTCGTCTCTCAAAAGACATTCGAACCCTTAATGTTGACATAAAGGGGGAGAATAAAGGGAAAGGAGATCAGTGAGGCAAGGGAAAAGGAAGAGGTCAATTCCAATCTCACTCCTCAAGGAATCCTCCTGCAAGGCAAATCCACCAGCAGACTCCACGATCCAGCCATCAGACTCAACGATCTGATCAGCAGGAAGTTTTAATGGCTCAATCTTTAAGGAGTCTAGGGCCAACGACCAGCTCTCATGAGGTAACAACAATAGGCCTAAGAATGCCAATTGGAGATCCTGCATTCATGAATAGGCATGATCACAATCCTAGACTAAGCCCAAGTGAACTGGAAGACTTAGCCAGAAGGGATGAAGCCAGCAGAAAAAGGAGAGCTGAGGAATATGCAAACCCTCCGAGAAGCAAAAGGCCAAAGAAATAGAGATAAGTTGAATTTTATTTCTTATTGATGTAGTCATATTGAAATGTAACATCTATCTTCATACATCAATAAATTCATGCTTATTCTCTAGAAATTTCAGCTGCTTACTGAAATACTAAGCCATATTTACTTTGCTGCAACTGCATATAGAATTTGATAATCATGACAACAAATCTCCTTGGTTATGTTAACATCAAATAAGGGGAGATTGTTGGAAGAATGTATATCTTGATTTGATGTTTAAAGCAAATACTCATGATTATATGTAAAGCCCTTCAAGCAATATATGTACAAGGGCTTAGTGATAGATCAAATTTGTTAGGTTGATCTTTGCTTTAAATGGTCATCATTCCATAAATGAATATATAGATAAAGAGATCAAAGATGTTAGGTTGATCCATGACTTGAAAAGTATAGATAGGCTTCAACAAGAATTATAGTCTATCAAGCTGATCAACAGATTGCAGAAGCTAAGGCAGGATCGTAGAGCTTAATAGATCGTAGTGTATCTACCTTAAAGGACCTCTTCAGAAATCGTAGAGTGGTCCAGACGTTTGTTGAAGCTAACTCAGAGATCATAGTGTGCTCTCAAAAACGTTGAAGTTGCTAGACAAGCAAGTGATGATCGTCGAGTGAAAAGATCGTAGTGTGTAAATCCTTGCGAGAAATCGTAGTGTTCTCTTAAGTGCAAGCACCAATATGACAAGACACTTTGATATAAATAGAAGAGTTTCATCTGCCTTGTGTTAGAAGCATCGAGCCCTAACTTTTGTTTGAAGACAAATTCCAACAAATGAGGAATGAGTTTTGAACGTTGAAGCACTCACCAGTCCCAATGGTATAAAAGATATCATTAGTATTGATCAAAAGGAACGTATTCAAGAAGCTAAGAAAAGGACCATTGGGTAGAGGAAAACACCTTTTCAGGTGTTAGGTGAGAAAGCAGTCTGCCGTGTCAGTGGGCTAGAATGCAATTCAGAAGATGTGCATAAATGTCTCCATCAAGGCTCAGAAATGTCAAACGCATTTAATACTTCATCAGATGACTTCAACAGATAGATTTCAAAGATCTCATATATACATAATATAGACACATGAGAGAGATAAGCAAGTATTGAACAAAACGCACAAGAACACTCAACGATAAACTCTACGATCTGAGAAAAAGAAGAAGCTTGCTCAGCTACTCAGTTCTTTCGAACAAGTGCTTAACTGCAACTTAGTAGCCTCAATTACAACTCAACAACTATCAATCTACTGAAGTAAGAAGTTCTAAGTTAGAAAGACTTGAAGAGTTCTAAGTGAACTGTGAAGAGCCAAGTCTGTTGGACTTAAAGAGTTCAAGAGTGAACTTAGAAGTGTACAGGCTCTTTGGTGCAGAAGGAATCTGTGAGATTCAGAAGGTGTAAAAGACATCCTTAGTGGATTTCCTACTCAAGGAGTAGAAGAGTGGACTAGGAGCTTTGAGTGCTCCGAACCACTTAAAAACAACTGTGTCTATTTATAACTGCTATAACTGTCTTTCTCTCTTTAACTTGCTATCTAAAAGGGATTTCAAAGAAACAATAATTCTGCTGTGCTACAAAGCTTTATCAAAACAGTCTTTAAACAAAGAAAAGTTTTTAATATCTATTCAACCCCCCCCCCCCCTTTAGATAACTATTGTGCCTTTGGGAACTAACAGAAGGGTAAGATTCATTAGGAACCATGTATGTTTATTCATGACCTAACGTGTTATATGATGTGATCATCTATTGTAGAGACCTTAAAGACTTAAAGTGAACGTGTAATAACCATAGCAGACACTGAAGGCAAGTATTCTAACCTTTGTCTAAGTTCAATCTAGACAAGATTTGTAATTCATGTATTCTTACGCATGAATTGTTGTATGATGAAGTTAAAGACAATGGGTATTATTTCTTTCGTATTCATAAGGAATACTATTTTTTATATTCATCCTTTAATATGTTAGAATAACCTGTCTACGCGGATTACGTACTGTATGACAGGTGAAAATCCATTTGCAGCTTCGAATGTTATTTCTTTTCATATTCTTAAATCTAAACTTACTATGGTAAGTATTGCTTCTATAATCCTTGAAATTAGTGGAATATCCTTGAGTTTTACGCTTCATCTAGTATCATTTTATTGGAATATTGATCTGAACTTTCTTATTAAATATCAATATTTTCACCCAGGGTACTATTCATGGGTTACTATTCACTATAATATTATTCACTCGGGTATTCAGGGCACTTTTCATGCCGGGGTACTATTTATGAGTTACTATTCATGGGTTACTATTCACCCAATTACTATCCACTCAAATATTATTCACTCGGGTATTCGAGACACTTTTCATGTCGGGGTACTATTCCTGAAGTACTATTCACAGTGTACAATTCAGGGGGTACTATTCACCGAAAAAATTATTTCTTTTCTGTCTAAATTATTTTTGATACATGGATATTATTCTTGAATTTTACTCCACAAAGCAGTATCATGTTGATAATTTAGACATTATTGAATTCTGGATAAATTAAATTATAAATCTTTAAAAATTTATCCTTTGCTTTCTTTTAATTGAATTATTATATCATTCTCATCATCCTCTTGCTTATATTGTGATGAAAGTCATCTTTGGCTTACGTGCATAGATAGACTGTTGATTGGTATGATTATGACTAGGGATAATTCGGTATGTTCATGACCATTGATGATTACACGAATATTCTTGGCCTGTAGTGCAAGCATAATTTATGGACGTGATACTAATGAATATCCTTGGCCCGTAGTGCAGGGATGATTCGATGATGTGATTTATTTATTAAGTTGAGTCCCAACAATAAAGTTAATGATAAACTTTTTAAATCATTGAAGATAGTAGATATCATGCTCTACTTGAATCTTCTAATGTATTCCTTGTTTCGCTGCAGTTAAACTTGTTGTCTATTATATTCTATCAGTTTAACATTGTTGAAGGCTAATGATAACTTATTCTGGATTATCTTTGTGACGCCCCCAAAATAGGTATACATCACCCATCTTGAGTCGCCAAATACATGGTACATAAATCAAATACAACATAATTATACAACTGTCGTGTAAAATACGACAAAACATAAGCGAGAGTTTAAACAAAAATATTGCCTTCTAGACAATATCCACTCTCAATGGAGTCCTCATATAGATATATACAAACTCAAATTCAGTCCTCATTACATTTATTATCACACTATTTAACGAGAATAGTGAGGACTACTAATACTATCATACGGACCATCACTCGTTCGCGACTAGTCCTCGCTACGTTCTCATTTCACAAGAGAAACGGTGAAAGAAAGGGTGAGCTCAACTAGCCCAGTAAAAAATATTATGACTAAGATAATGCAGAATAAATTATCAATAGTCTTCAACAATGTTAAACTGATAAAATATAATAGACATCAAGTTTAACTGCAGCGGAACAAGCAATTCATTAAAAGAGTCAAGTAGAGAATAAAATCTACTATCTTTTATGATTTAAAACATTTTCATCAATTTTTATCGATGAGACTCAGCTTAATAAATAATCCACATCATCCCTGCACTACGGCCAAGGATATTCATTAGGGTCACGACCACAAATTATCCATACACTACGGGCCAAGGATATTCGTGTATTCATTAATGGTCATGATCATGCCAACAACTGTCCATCAATGCACTACGGGCCAATGAGGACTTTTATCACATCATTTATAACATTGCGGTCATGATTATACCGAATAATCCCTGGTCATAATCATACCAAGTCCATCTATGCACTACAGGCCACAGATGACTTTCAAAAATATAAACATGAGGATGATGACAATGATATAAGAATTCAATAAAACAAGTTCACGAATTAATTTATCCAAGAACTAATAACGTCCAAATTGTCAACATGATACTTCTTTGTAGAGTAAAATTCAAGAATGCTCAGAAGAATATTTTCATGAAAAGATACTGGATGAAGCGCAAATGTCAAGGATATTCCACTAATTTCATGGAGTATAGAAATCAAAACTTTAACCAACTGAGTATAATAAAGAATGAAATAATAAAAGAAATCACCAGGCATGTGATAGATAGCATAGGCAGGTTATTCCAATAGAATAATAAATCTGGAACCGGTCCCACAGTAAAGCGCATTGCAGACGAGGATATTCAACGGTATAATAAAGAATGGAATAATAGAAGAATTTCACCATGTATGCGGTGCCCATAAGCGAGTTATTCCAACATAATAATATAGAATGGAATAATGGAGGATTTCACCAAGTATAGGTATGTGCAGATGCTCTGAAGTTATGTATAGGGTATCTGGCGTATCTGAGTTATTCAACGAGAATAATAAAGAATGGAATAGCATAAGGATTTCACCATGTATAGGGTATGTCGCGTATACAGGTTATGTATAGGGTATGCCGCTGTTGATCGATTTTGCAATCAATGAATACGTGCAAGTATACACTGTCAACAAGTAATAAAGTGAAAGTAGAGTATCGTTCCCACGAGGAATTATTTAATAAAAATTACCAATTACTAATTCTTAACCAAATCAATTTTATTTAAACAATCGCAAATTATGATTTTTCTAATTATGAAAACTAAATTAATCAATTAAAACTAAGATTTTAACGAATGAATTCAGATAAATAAAGATTAAGACTCCAATATCCCCAATTATGAACTATAAACCAATTATCTAATTATCCCAAGTATTATGCCTACTGAATTGTTAACAGGAATTCTCAAATGCTAAAAGCCCTCTCTCGAGTGATCAATTGCCTTCTATTTAACCCTGATTAATTTTGCTATATCTCTATGCAAAATAATTGAATTAAACTCGTTACAATCCCAATTCCTTATATGTTACATGCGGCAAATAGATATTCTCATTCTATTTACAAACCTAATTATTCACTGTGTAAATAACTAAGTCACATGATATCATGCCCAGTTATAACCCTAGAATTCCTTTCTTAATTCCTTCTAGAGTAACAAGGTAATTACTGATCAGATAATTAATCAATAAGCACAAAGCAAGATGAACAATTCACTTCAACATAAATAATTCGAATAAATCAAATAATCAATTCATAATCATAAAAAGTTCAATTAAAATCTTAATGAAAGAGTTAGTTCATAATTAATGAATTAAAATCAAGAATCCACAATTGAATAGACATTAAAAGATAAAAGTAAGAAAAGAGAACAGAATATAATCTATTGTCAATAGCCTTGAGACTCCTCTTTCGCTCCTGCTTTGAATCTTTAATGGTCTCCAAGTTGCTTCAATCCCCAAAACTAATAAGAACTAGGGTTATGTTCTAATCTAAAGGAGTGTTTAATCTAGTCTAATCTATGTAATCTCCTCCTATTTTATGCCTTACATCATGTATTTATAGGTTACAAGTCCAATTTTTAGTTTAGGAACAAACCCAATCCAATTTGGAGTCAAAAAGGTGTCAAAATTCACCTAAAACGCGTCTAGGCCGAACCCAACCTCTTCCCCAGCACCCCAGCGCTGGGAACGACGCTCAGACACTGCCTTACAGCGCCCCGGCGCTGCAAATTTTCTTAAAATGGGCGCCCCGGCGCTGCCCCGTTTTCTGACATTTTCTGCTCCGACGTCCTTTGGGAAAATGGCCATAACTTCTTCGTTCGAACTCCGATTTTGATGATTCAAGATGATTCGGAAAGAGGAAAAGTAGATCTACAACTTTAATTCTTTAAGATGTTCGAAATAAGGTCTGTATCAATACGCAAATTGGATCTGAAGTGACTGCTGTGTAAATGGCAAGCCAAAAATGCGAATCTAGCCACCCCGAACGTCGATCCATGTAACTTTTGTCCCAATTCCTACAAAACAACATAAAACATGCTTGAATAGACATAAACAATTAAAAAATAATCTAAAAGACTTGAGAACAACAATAAATTAAGCCCGAATGTATCCAATTCATGTGTATAAAACTCACTCATCAGCCGCGTATATAGGTTATTCCAACAGAATAATAAAGGATGGAATGACAGAAGTTCTCTTCATGAATACAAAAGAATAACACCCCTTACCTTTAGAAAATCTGGATATTGGAAAAGTGAAGTAGCAGAATACTTTTCTTCTTTCTCTCTACAGTTTCTCTCACAAGAGTTTCAGTGAATTCATAAGAAATAATGAAGGAATGAGTTTCTATTTATAGAAAAACTGAGAGTGGCTCTTGGTCTTAACGAAGGGTCAAAATGACTCTTGGTAATATTGAAGAGACAACTACTATTTGCGAAGGGGCAATTAACCCTTGGAACACCGAAGAGACACGTAACTCTTGGAAAACTGAAAGGGAAAGTTACTAGTAAAACTTTAAATCAACGATCCATATTGATTTACTATTATAATTTCAACCAACGGTCTAAAAAATTAGCACATCTCCTCATGGAATAATATTGTACCCAAAAATGATTTCGACCGAAAATAAATATATTGTTCGGGTTAATAGTACCCCATGAATAGTAACTCGTGAATAGTAACTCATGAATAGTAACTCGTGAATAGTAACTCATGAATAATAACTCATAAATAGTAACTCGTAAATAGTAACTCATGAATAGTACTCCGACAAGAAAAGTGCCCCGAATACCCGATTGAACAATATAACCTTCAGACATCAATTATTATCGAAATAAATGTCAATTTTCACTAACATAAATAATTCCAACACAATGAAACTATTTTTATCAAAAATATAAATTTTGAAGTTTGACTTTTCCCAAAAAAGTCAACTGTTGACTTTTTGACCAAATAGTAAAAACTGGAAAATTTTGTGTTTATAGTCTATTTTTACTAATTTCATCGCTCCGGACTCAAATATCACGTCCGCGTCTCCAAATTCAACTTCGAGCACAACTTCAATTTTAATAACATTAATCATTAATATTATAACTCACAATATTTATCAACTAGGTCGTTCCTGAGGAAGAGGGCTTTCGATAAGGATTTCTCCCTATTAGCGTTAATTAGGTGACCAAACCTCTCCTTGTGAACTTCTAGACATTGTAAATATTGCAATTTAATAATATGAATAACTTTGTCGTCTCAATTATTGATTTAATAATATAACATATTATCACGGATGATCTTTGTGACAATAATTGAATCGATAATATGAGAGATATGATGTAGCAATTATTGTAGCAAGCAATAATTGAGTATAACTGAGTGACTTCTTATGTAAGCATCAATAATCAATACCATGTGGTACTATGCAACCACGCGTATTACTGTACTTTTACTACCGAGTAGTTCAACAGTATTAATGGTAAAACTTCCGCCGTTATTTTCATAAAATATTGTTGTCGATTTCTCAATCCGATAATAATTCCGTTGCGGGGTCCACCAATGATTGTGCCATCGTACGAATATTCCCTGACACAAAGAATATTCCCCGACTAATTGAATATTTTATAACAACTTGCATACTTTACAAAATTTTCAAATACTACCCACAACTATAACACTATCTCAAATCCACACCATAATATTAAAAAAAATATATTTCGAGAAATTTAAATATTTATTTATAAAATCTGGGGTCTCACAATCTTAGTCATAATATTTCTTACTGGGCTAGTTGAGCTCACCCTTTTACTTTCCATTGTTCTCTTCAAGAAATGAGAACGTAGCCGGAACTAGTCGGGGAATGGAGTGATGGTCCGAGATGGTGTTATAGTAGTCCTCACTATTCTATAAAATAGTGTGACAATAAATGTAATGAGGACTCCATTTGAGTTTGGATATTGTCAGAAGATAATAATTCGTGTAAAAACTATCAGCTCATGTTGTATAATTAAGTTTGTATTTGTATTCAGTACCATGTATTTGGCGACCCAAGATGGGTGATGTATACCTATTTGGGGGTTGTCACAGTTGGTATCAAAGCTTAGGGATATGATCTCTGGTTGAGATGTGAGACAAGAACTAGGAGGGGAGAGATGGAGAATTCCTTTGCTAGTATGACCTAACTAAGTTTATTTGGTATTTAATTGGTCGGTAAGAGTATAGGAATAATATGTGGCATGTCGATTAACCCTTGTTTTGTGACAATGTTTGAAAATGGCATCTGAAAATGTCGAGATAAGAAATGAAGCACATGAGACCGTTGAGTCACCAACGATCAATATCCAGGATAATGTGCAATAAAAAGATAATAATCCTCAGGTAAGCAACAACACCGATCAAATGATGAACGATGGGATGTTCATAGGCTTTATGCAATTCATGAAACATCAGGCGAGAGCGGCTCCTGTTCAAAATGCAGGTGGAAACACTAGCAACTCTCGGATGGTCACTACTAAGTAGTTCAAGGAGCTGGGACCACCAGAGTTTTTGGGAGAGCCAAAACCGCTTAAGGCGGAGACGTGGATAAAGCAGATCACCAAGATATTTGATGTTTTGGGATGCTCCGAGGAGCAAAAGGTTCCCTTTGCCACCTTCATGTTGAGAGGAGAGGCAGATTACTGGTGGGAATCAGTAAAACGTACTCAACCTGCCGCACTCAAAATGTCTTGGGAAAAGTTCTAAGAACTGTTCAACGACAAGTACTTTCCCGAAAGTATTCATCACATGAAGGAGGTGGAGTTTATCAAGTTGGAGCAAAACAATATGACCTTGTCACAGTACGAGGCTAAGTTTGCTGAGTTGTCCCGGTTTGCATCCCATTTGGTTGATAATGAGGAGAGAATGACGCGAATGTTTCTACGAGGTTTGAGACCCGAAATACATCAATACCTCATTTCTCACAAACTGTGTTTGTATTTAGATGTTTTAAATGGGCTCAATTATTGGAGCACGATAATTAGTCAACCCAACCAAGAGAGAGCAGCCGAAAAGTTAATAATACTAGTGGTATCAGTCATCGAAGCGGTGACAACAAACGTGGAGGGAATCAACATGCCAGAAATGGTAACCACTTCGATGGTAATCATGACCAAGATAATAGAAGTGGAAATTTCAAGAAGATGAGATTCAATAATGATGGAAAGACGTCAGCACCAGCACTTGTTGTTAAGGAAGGAGAACGACCACCGGTCGTATGTTGCAAATACGGAGTGGAGGGACACATCAGTCCAAAGCATGTTATAATTGTGGAAGAGAAGGTCACCTAGCCCAATTTTGTCGTGCACCAAAGTCAAGTCCAACTGGGATGGAGGCATCAAAGGCCGTCCTAGACAAGACAAAACCGATAGTTCAAGGGAGAGCATTTGTTGTAACCTCCCAAAAAGCGAGGAATCCGAACGAGGTGATCACGGGCAAGCTAATCATAAACTCTAGTGAAGTCTATACCTTATTTGATATCGGTTCTACCCATTCTTTTATTTCTCCTACTTTCGCTCAATATTTAAATTTGACTACGAAGAAATTAGACTTTGATTTATCTGTTGAAACTCCGTTGGGAGAAACCTTCATTACATCCACTGTTTATAAGTCTTGTTTGATTCAAATCGGTAACCGCACGTTACCTATCGATCTTTTCTCTTTAAAAATACTTGCATTTGATGTGATTTTAGGAATTGATTGGTTGACTACTCATCATACTAAAATTGATTATTTTCGTAAGGTTGCTAGCTTTCATATTCATAACCATCCTATTATGTGAATTCAAGCAACCAAACCATTAAAGTCAATCACTATAATCTCAAGCCATAAAGCTATTCGTTTATTGAAAAATGGATGTCAAGCTTTCTTAGCTCATGTCGCAGATTTAAACAAAAATATGTCAGTCTTGAATGATATTTCTATTGTTAATAAATTTTCTGACGTATTCCTTGAAGAACTTCCTGGCCTACCCCCAGAACGTGAAATTAAATTTTGTATCAACCTTGAATCCGGTACAAAACCCATTTCCAAAGGACCATATCGAATAGCTCCTATTGAACTTCAGGAGTTAAAAACTCAACTACATGAATTGTTAGACATCGGTTTCATTCTTCCTAGTACGTTTCCTTGGGGTGCTCCTGTTCTATTCGTGAAGAAGAAAGATGGAAGTATGCGACTTTGTATTTATTATTGGGAGTTGAATCATGTCACCATCAAAAATAGGTACCCATTACCTCGTATTGATGACCTGTTTAACTAGTTGCAAGGCGCCAAATTCTTTTTAAAGATTGATCTTCGTTCTGGATATCATCAGTTAAAGATTAAAACTGATGACATCCTAAAGATTACTTTCAGAACTCGGTACGGGCATTACGAATTTCTAGTCATGTCTTTTGGATTGACTAATGCTCCTGCTGCCTTTATGGATATGATGAACCGAGTATTCAAGGAATATATGGATCACTTTGTGGTCGTCTTTATTGATGACATCCTTATTTACTCCAAAAGTCGTGAAGATCATGAGCAACACTTGAGACTGATACTCCAAAAGCTTCATGAGAACAAGTTGTTAGGTTTGTAATATTCATGAACGCAATCAAATTGCATAAAATAAGCGGAAACGTGGAAAATTAGAGTTTTAAAATTTTACAAACCATATACCCGGATCATCCGATATGCACAATTATTAATTAAACGAAAAGATAAAGAATAAGAATCATACCCTTGAAGATTCGAGCTTCCACGGGTACAACAAGTTCACCTCTAATCCTTTTCGCGCTCAACTTGAATCCACCGGGTTTGGTTCCTTCCTTTGATCAACGTTAGCCACCCAAGTGTTTGGCCTCTAGAGGTGATCCACCAAGGAAGAAGAAGGATTCTAGAAGATGGGTATTTGGCAAAATCCTAGTTTTTCTATCTCTTATGCATAGAAAAGGGTGTACTCTCCCAACTATTGGAATTACGTATTCAATTAAAACGTCAACAACCACCTCACCCATAATAAGACTCCTCTTATTTATAGATGTAGGTAACCCTCCTTAACAATTAAGGAATTGAGTTTTATTTTAATTAATTAAACTCCTTTAATTAATTAGGCTCTAATCTTATTATGAATAATTAATTAATTTTTTTTAATTAATTTACCTCTAATCTTATTAGGAATATATGAGAGTACTTTTATTAATGAATTCCCAAACTCCTTTAGGAATTAAATAATAATAATAATAATAATAATAATAATAATAATAATAATAATAATAAGACTCCTCTTATTAATTTATATTTAATATTTCTAAAATATTAAACAATAAATATTAAGTTATTTAATTTATTCTATCACCATAGATTAAATTAAATATACTTAACTTATTATTATGATTACGCCATTAACTTCTTATATAATTATTCTTCCTTTTATGGTGTGACCCTTTAGGTTCTCCATATTAAACTAGTTGTGAATAAATTAATTAGAACAATTCTAATCTTATTTAAATAAATAAATTAAACTATTAATTTATTTAAATAAATAATATTTATTCTACAATAGGGATAAGCCTCCCTAGCGATCAGCGACTTTCGAGATAATATAGATTTCAACATTAATCATAAAAGAACCTTTGAGTAAATAGTTAGTGTACAATTCAATCCTTCCACCATCTGATGTCCCGATTAAATATAAGACATGGAATTTACGTCAAGTCTTATTTTATTTAATTATATGTATTTCGATTCTTAAATGCACAACTCAAATAATGCAAATTAGAAACTCCTTTCTAATTTTATTATTACTGGCCAAAGACTCTTTGGATTGTCATTTATAGAATCACATAGGACATTCTCTTCTTTTTACTAGAAGTGGTAGATTCTTTATTGATCATACATTATCTCCATGTATAACTTATTATACCCAAGCATACCGTTTGATATACCCTAAGGGTCTTAAGGAATAAGTCAAATTATAACTCATCATACACAAGATACTATGATGATCTCAAGTCCAAGCATCACTTATACTACTATCACTACAGGAATTCCTATTGACATGCAAGTAAAACTCCATTAGGTATTCCTTAGCGAGTCACGTTCAGTGAACTTATTCTCTAATAAGCACCTACATACTTGCTTTAGTGTCTCCACACAAATGATCATGAGATCAATCATCCTCATCTAATGAGCAAGCAACGTATGTACCAATCTATCCGGATTCACTAATCCCCAATTTAGTAATCCAACGATTGGGAACTATTTTAGTTTTAAGCTTTCTAAGAATTTAGATCTCATTAGAATGATCATCATCATTATTCTAAAAGCATTGCTTAAAACTATGGGTTTATCACATATTATAAAACAGCATCATGTAGATAATTAAAAGCTTTTAATTAATTAATACTTTTTATTAATAAATAAAAAAGATTGTTACAAAGTATATGCTTTATCATCAAACATGATTTCCTTGTGTGCATACTACTTTCAATCTTTCACTTGCACTAAAGCCAATCGCCATGGTATCTCATACCCTCCTTCTCTAAGTGATGAGTATCTTGATGTTGGATAAGCTTTAGTTAATGAATATGTAATGTTGTTCTTGAGAGTTCACTATCTCTATAGTGATTTCCCATCTTTCAATGATTCTTATAACCAAGTGAAAGTGCTACAACACATGTTTAGATCCAAGATGAGACTTAGGAACTATTCTAAGTTCTGTAATGAACTTTTCATCCAAACAATCAACTTGCAGATTCATTTATAGCTATATACTTTGTCTTTATCACTAAACCAGCAACTCTTTGCTGTTTGGAACCTTTCCAGTTCACTGCACCACCATTCAAGGTAACGCTTTACCTTAAAGTGGATTTTACGTAAATCTTGTGCATCTAAAAACTTGAGTCTGTTAAGCCCTCTAGTTTTAATTTAGACCCACCATGAATATGATCACATCCTTAGTGACGGTTAAGTAATTTAAGATGCTTTTTACCGACTCATAGTGAACTTCTCCAGAATATGACTGATCAATATCAGGTCTCGTACATTTCATTGCATACATGATTGTCACTCATGCGATCTCTCTTTTATGAGTCTTTGGGGACTATTAAGAGAGATACATTCCATGTCTCATCAACATGAGACAACTCTTGAAGTTTGCCATGCTAAATGACTTTAGCATCAAATGAATATACGTTCCTTGGTTTAAGTCAAGTATCCTCTTAAATCTATCTATATAGATTTGTATCCCCAATAACGATACTCTTCCCAAATCATTCGTGGAGGAATGTTTAGACAACTTTATCTTTACTGATTGTAGCATTAGTTTGTCATTCCTTATCCGCAGTATATCAACATATAATACTAGGAATGTCACGACGCTCCCACTGACCCTTTTGTACACACTAGGTTCATTCTTGTTTTTGATAAAATCAAACTCTTTTGATTATTTCATCAAAACGAATGTTTCATTTTTGAGAAACTTGTTTCAACCCATTTCTCTGAGTGTCTACAACTCTTACCTCATCGCATTTAACTGGATCACCATCTTCTATGATGTGTACATCATCATCATCCAAAATATGTTGAATCTATACCTCCAGGTTTCTTTGGTACTATTCCAGATTTACGATTCGGTTGTGGTACAATAGGTCTATCTACAGGTTCCTCTTATTTGACTTATAGTATTTTGTGGTTCTTGAACTCTTCAAGATCTATTATCCTCCCACTAGCCCTTCAATGATAAACATCTTTATCTTATAAGGAAATGTGTTTCACAACAAACACCTTTTTGCTAAGTAAGATTATAGAACATATACCCTAAACTTACTTTAGGATGTCCCATAAATCTGTATTTGTCAAATCTTGTCACAAGCTTATCCTTTGTAACCTTTTCACATAAGCTGGACAACCCCTTATATTAACTTACTTAAAATTAGGAATCCTTCCTGTCCATAACTTTTATGGAGTCTTGGGGCCAGATTTTGAGGTTACCTTTTATAGATATGTAGCCATTTCTAAGAGATTATCTTAGAAGGATACTGGAATGTTGGTAAAATCATTATGGATGCACCATGTCCAACAAGGTACAATTTTTCCTTTCAGATACATCAATCAATTATTGCGTATCAGGAGGAGTCCATTATGAGAAAACCATTTGAGATGATTTAGAAACTCATTGCACAAGTATTCCTTCCTTGATCCGATCAAAGAATCCTAATACTTAGCCAATTTGTTTCATTTCTAAATTCTTTGAACCTTTCAAATAATTCACACTTGTATTTCAACAAATACACACATTCAACTCTTTGAATGGTCATCTCTTTTTCTTATACTAGTTTGTTCAATTTGCAAAATATATTTTTACGTAAGTCAAGTACACAAAATCCATTAAGTAATATTTCAGTTCTATACAAAACATTATTATTATAAATAGAACAACAATTGTTCTTAAATATAATACCAAAGATTTCATTGTCCAACAATAAAATAGAAATAATGTTTCTAACAAGAACTTGAATACAATAACAACTTATTGGCTTAATAGACTTGCCCGTAGGCATTGCTAAACTATAAGTTTCTATGGCTAATGTAGCAACATTTGCTTCATTTCCCACACATAAGATTACTTATCCTTTGTTTAGCTTTCTACTTCTGCTTGGTCCCTTCATAAATCTATATTTATGATAACCACGGCCGGTATCCAATACCCAAGTAGAACATTGACTTAAAAAAATTATTTTAAATCATGAACAAATTTGTATTTGTAACCGAAACTTCACTAAGCTTCTTTGGTTAGCCTCTGCAAGATGCTTCTCGCAGTTTCTTTCCAGTGTCCAGGCTTATTGCAGTGGAAGCAAACTCTTTTGATATCCGTATCAGTTTTGTTCTTATTATCCTTTATTTTTGCCTTTCTATTTACCTTCTTTGAATCGTTCTTCTTTTCAGAAGATCCTTTGGCCCCTACTAGTAAGACATGGTCTTTCTTGGTTGAAAAATAACTCTCAATATTTTTCAACATGTTAAGCAACTCAGCAAGGCTGATATCTAGCTTGTTCATATGAAAAATTCACAACAATTGTGAAAGGAGTCCGGGAGTGAGTGCAAGATCAAATCTTGGCTCAACTCTCCATCCATAACAAAACCTGTTGTCCTAATTAATCAATCAAATTGATAATGTTAAGGACCTTTATCTGTACTGTAGTGTCATCGGTCATTCTAGATCGGAAGAGCTCCTTAGATATTTGATATATATCAGTTCTACTTTCATCTCCATCAACTACTTGATGTGCAGGAATATAGTAGACGCGTCCATAGTTTCATGCTAACGCTGAAGCACGTTACTCATGGATGCGAGAATGATGCATTGAGCCAACTGTGCATCATCTTGTCACTTTCTAAAAATAGCAATCTCTTCCTCAGAGGCATTGTCTGCAACCATTGTAGGGATAGGCGTATTAAGGACATAAGATAGATTTTCAGCCATGAGAACTATTCTCAAATTCCTTAACCAATCAATTTAATTTAGTCTGGTTAAATAGCATCTAATATGCTTCATAGTGATAGTAATTTTAGACATTGTAAAATTCTGTAAATGAATTTATTCTTAACAACATTTTAGTATACATTCTTTTATTAATTACCAAAATAAATTAGGTCTTGTTTTAAATTGGTATCTCCCACTATTTTCTTCAAACTATATTACCCTCAATATATATAGTTCGACAATATCTAATTAAAGATATGCTAGTGAGAATAAGGATCCCATTTCAAATGTATATAGCCTTGTGGTTACACAACAAACTATATATAAATAAATAGGTAGACAACTCTTGTCAATTACATCAACTATGCAACTCCTTGTATTTTGCCTCTTAGATTATTTTGATCAAGTGGTGGCACATCCGAATCAAAATTATCCAAGTTAAGTCCAACCTAGCACTCCATATATTCAAAAAAGAAAAATATTGTCCTTGTGGTGACACAACAAAATAATATTGTTCAATTTTCTTTATAAGTATCATATATGATAAAATTAACATCTCAAAGAATTAAGATAAGCCTTGTGGTGACACAACAAACTTATAATAATTAATTGATACTCTATTATTTTTATCATGCTAGAAGGTGACGTTCGATATTCCAAATATCTTTGAACGCTTAGGACTTAATATAAAAAATTTTAGGGGTTTGCATGTAATTAATTTGTCTCATCTTGTTTAGCGCGCATGCACATATATATATAAAATACCCGTCATATTAATTAACATGCGAAGCACATTTGCATAATATATATATATATATATATATATATATATATATATATAGTATATGCATGCACATATAGAATACTATATTCTACCCGGATTGATTACAGACTTTTATTCTAGTTTGGTTCACTAGAGCCACCAAGTGAACCAAAAAGGTCAAACCCTAGGGGTGCAAGAATTAATATTTAAACATAACTATTACATTTAAACCCAGGCTCTATTACAAACGGGTCTTCAAGCGCTTTTTGATCCTTGATCTCCAATTCTTCAAAATTAATTCTAACTATTTCTATTACAAAACTATTTAAAATAAATAGAAACCTTGATCGTGATCGAGGGAACTACATAGGAGGAGATAGAATTTACATTAAGAAAAAATTAGAGAAGGCGAGGAAGTGCACGCAGACCCCATTTAATAAAACTCATACATTCATGCATCCAACTAAAATAAAATTCAATCACGTTTGGTTGATAGTCCATAATCAATCCCATTTATTATCATACACATCACCATACGCATCGATAAATAACATTCATCTCATGAATAATAAACATTCAATATATATATTGATATCGTTTAATGGACAAATTTAGTTAGTATAAAATCTAATTTTGAATCAAAATAAACTTCTTTATTTTAATCCAAATTTAAATCAAAATAAACCTCTTTTATTTTAATTTATCCAATTTTGAATAAAATAAACTATTTTATTTTAATCAAAATCTTTAATCAAAATAAACTCCTTTATTTTAATTAATTATGGAATCCAATTCCAAGTAAAAAAATCTTTTATTAAAGGAAACACGGATTCTTTTTTCTATTCACAAATAAACTCCTTTATTTTGAATAATATGAAATCTTATTTCATATCTAAATAAACTCCTTTATTTAAGGAAACATAGAATCCAATTTCAACTCTAATTAGTTATCATGGAATTCAATTCTAACTCTAATTAGTTAGCATGAAATTCTAATTTTAAAATTAAAATAAACTTTTTTTTTATTTTAAGATTAAAATAAACTTTTTATTTTAAAATTAAAATAATTTTTATTTTAATTATAAAATTATTAAGATATATATATATATATATATATATATATATATATATATATATATAGCATGTTTACAGTAAATAAACTTACATTCCTTTGATTTAGAATTTTGGTGAAGTAACATGTAGAATTCCTTGAAGCATATATAATATATAATATATCTCATATATTGTTAACATATATTATATACTGTTAACAATTAACAAGGTTATAATATATATAATATAATATCACGTGATTATATTATATATAATATGATATCCCACTTAGAAATCCCATCCTATATTATCACCAATTCACGTGTTCTTTTAAAATCAAAGTGAAGCACGTGAATTCTGCAGCTCAGACACGCCAAGTAGTTTTGCGAATTTTTTTTAATAAATTTTATACAATAAATTATGTCCAATTAAATTATTCTATACACATATCAAATTAAAACAATTAATAATTTACATAAAAGTTTGGCTCTGATACCACTGTTAGGTTTGTAATATTCATGAACGCAATCAAATTGCATAAAATAAGCAGAAACGTGGAAAATCAGAGTTTTAAAATTTTACAAACCATATACTCGGATTATCTTTTATGCACAATTATTAATTAAATGAAAAGATAAAGAATAAGAATCATACCCTTGAAGATTCGAGCTTCCATAGGTACAAGTTCACCTCCAATCCTTTTCGCGTTCAACTTGAATCCACCGGGTTTGGTTCCTTCTTTTGATCAACGTTAGCCACCCAAGTGTTTGGCCTCTAGAGGTGATCCACCAAGGAAGAAGAAGGATTCAAGAAGATGGGTATTTCGCAAAACCCTAGTTTTTCTATCTCTCATAGAAAAGGGTGTACTCTCGCAACTATTGGAATTACGTATTCAATGAAAACGTCAACAACCACCTCACCCATAATAAGACTCCTCTTATTTATAGATGTAGGCAACCCTCCTTAACAATTAAGGAATTGAGTTTTATTTTAATTAATTAAACTCCTTTAATTAATTAGGCTCCTAATCTTATTAGGAATAATTAATTAAAATATTTTAATTAATTTACCTCCTAATGTAAGACCCCAACTTTTATGAATAAAGATGAATTTTCTATAATTATCATTTTTGAATATTATGGAATGAATTTGATATAATGTTATAGTTGTGAGTAATATTTATAAATTTTGCAAAGTACGCAAGTTGTTATATAATATTCGATTGGTCGGGGAATATTCGTTTTAACAGGAATATTAAATGACGACATTTACAATCATTGGTGGACCCCACAATGGAATTATTGTCAGATTGAGAAAACGACAAAAATATTTTATGAAAATAACGACGAAAGTTTTATCGTTAAATGTTGAAACACCCGGTGTTAAAAGTACAGGAATACGCGTGGTTGCATAGTAGCACACGATATTGATTATTGATGCTTACGTGAGAAGTCACTCAGCTTTGTTCAATTATTGCTTCAGTAATTGTTGCATAGTATCTCACGTTAATTGATTCAATTATTGTCGATATTTTTTATATTATTAAATCAATAATTGAGATGACAAAGTTATTAATATTATTATTTGCAATATTAACGATGTCTAGAAGTTCTGTCAAGGAGAAGTTTGGTCACCTAATTGCGCGCCAATAGGGAGAAATCCTTATTGGAAAGCCCCCTCTTTCTTGGGAACGACCTAGTTGATTAATAATGTGAATTATAATAATGATGATAAAGTTTTGTTTTATTAGTATTATTAATGTAATAAAACAGAAAAACTTTTTATATAAAACATAATACTTTTATAAAGTTATTCGTTTTATTAGACTATAAATAGAATATATTATATTTTATTATACATAGTGTTTTGCATAGTAAAATCTTTTTATATAAAACAGAATACTTTTATAAAGTTATTTGTTTTATTAGACAATAATTAGAATATATTATATTCTATTATGCATAGTGTTTGCATAGTGTCTGCATAGTAAAATCTTTTTATATAAAACAGAATACTTTTATAAAGTTATTCGTTTTATTAGATTATAAATAGAATATATTATATTTTATTGTAAACCAATCTGAACCGTCCGTTTAAAAGTAAATCAATCTGGACCGTTTAGGAATTAGTTACTATTCAATCTATTCTTCTATAAATAGAAGCTCATTCCTTCATTATTTCTTACGAATTCATTGAAACTCTAGAGAGAGAAACTGTAGAGAGAATTCTTTTTCTATAATCTTGAGTGTATTTCTTTAGAGTTTAAGAAAGCTTTGAGCGTAGTGCAAGTTTGTCAAGTATATCCCCGCCCTACCTGTCGGAGTACTCTTCTTTATAATATAAGGGGTATTATTTCTTTCACATTCATGAAGAGAACTTCTGTTATTCCATTCTTTATTATTTTATTGGAATAACCTGTATACGCAGTCTACCCTATACTTAGTGAAATTCTTCTGTTATTCCATTCTTTATCATTATGTTAGAATAACCTGTCTATGCAAAGTACCGCATACTTGGTGAAATTCTTCTGTTATTTCATTCTTTATTATTATGTTGGAATAACCTGTCTATCCGAAGTACCGCATACATGGTTAAATTCTTCTGTTATTCCATTCTTTATTATTCTGTTGGAACATCCTGTCTATGTGTTTACGCATAACCTGATTCCGTTATTTATTATTATGTTGGAACATCCTATTTGCAATTTAATTTCGCCCGACGGGTTCTCATTATTTATTATTCATTGGAATATCCATGCTCGTGTGTGTTTACGCATGACCTAGTTCCGTTATTTATTATTCTGTTGGAATAAACTGTCTGTGCGGTCTATCGCAACCCTGGTGATTTCTTTTGTTATTCCATTCTTTATTATACTCAGTTGGTTAATGTTTTGACTTCTATACTCCATGAAATTAGTGGAATATCCTTGATATTTGCGCTTCATCCAGTATCTTTTCATGGAAATATTCTTCTGAGCATTCTTAAATTTTACTCTACAAAGAAGTATCATGTTGACAATTTGGACGTTATTGGTTCCTTGAAAAATTAATTCTTGAACTTGTTTTGTTGAATTCTTATATTATTGTTATCATCCTCATGTTTATATTTTGTTGAAAGTCATCTGTGGCCTGTAGTGCATAGATGGACTTGGTATGATTATGACCAGGGATTTTTCGGTGTAATCATGACCGTAATGTTACAAATGATGTAGTAAAAGTCCTCATTGGCCTGTAGTGCATTGATGGACATTTGTTGGCATGATCATGACCATTGATGAATACACGAATATCCTTGGCCCGTAGTGCATGGATAATTTGTGATCGTGATACTAATGAATATCCTTTGTCGTAGTGCAGGGATGATGTGAATTATTTATTAAGTTGAGTTCCAACGATAAAAGTGATGAAAAACCTTTTTAAATCATAAAAGATAGTAAATTTTATTCTCTACTTGACTCTTTTAATGAATTGCTTGTTCCGTTGCAGTTAAACTTGATGTTTGTTATATTGTATCAGTTTAACACTGTTGAAGGCTAACGATAATTTATTCTGTATTATCTTAGTCATAATATTTCTTACTGGGCTAGTTGAGCTCACCCTTTTACTTTCATTGTTCTCTTTAGGAAATGAGAACGTAGCGAGGACTAGCTCGGGGAGCAGAGTGACGGTCCCGGATAATAGCATTAGTAGTCCTCACTATTCTATTAAATAGTGTGATAATAAATGTAATGAGGACTCAATTGAGTGTGGATATTGTTGTAGATAAGTTTGTATTTTATTATGTAATGTATTAATTTAATAGGTGAAATTAAATTTTCTATTTATTATCTTGAAATAATAGGAGTTAAATTTGATATAATATCTTGAAATAATTAGGAGTTAATTTGATATAATACTTTGGTTATGAGTGAAATGTGCAAATTTTACAAAATAAGTAAGTGGTTATAAAATATTCATTTTTGTCGGGAATATTCGTTTGGTCGTGGAATATTCTTGTGGTCGAAATATTAAGATGATTTGGCGCAACCATTCGTGGGCCATATAATGTAATAACCGTATCGGATGAAAAAAAACGACAAGTTTGAGTTTTTAAATAACAACGTAGTTGTTACTCAATTAACACTTGTTGAAATACCGGTGGTTAAAATATAAAGAATACGCGTGGTCGCATAAAGAAGACATGGTATTACACAATATTTTGAATTATTGATTCTTACGTAAGAAGGCACTACTCAATAATTGTTCAAAGTAATTACTTTTTAATATTTTATTTTATCGATTCAATAATTGTTGCGTTGATATTTTATATTATTGTTGTTTCAATAATTGTCATCGCACAATATTTTCCATTATCGATCAATAATTCATATTATTTGAATAATATTATTAGATAGCATTATTGGCAATGTCTAGAAAGTTCTATCTAAGGAGAGGTTTGGTCACCTAATCATGGCGCCAAGAAAGAGAAATCCTTATCGAAAGCCCCCTCTTTCCCGGAACTACCGTCTGGTCATAATTGTGATTTCGTAATATTATTTGTGAATAATTAATTATTGATTATATGATAAGAAAATATTTATTTTATATGGATATAATTGATGGTTATATTTATTTTATGTGGTTATAATTGAAGGAATTAATGTTGAGGTGTTTTTCAAAGATTTTTTGAATGGAGGTATTAAAAATTAAATCACTATTCTTTAGATATATATGTGAGTTATAATTTTTAATCAATTCGCTAGATCGTTGTGATTTTTGGATATGTTATACATATATAAGTTGAGTATATGTCCACAAATTTTGAACCGTTTAAAATGAACGAATGATTTGTTATGAATTTTAAGAGGTGTTTGATTCAAAATTAGGGTTATAATTGATTTTGGTGGAAAATTTAGAATTGAGTGGGCCCCACTTGTGGTTGGTGAAAAATGTGCTGAATTTTATTTCAAATGTGGTGGGTGCAAATAGTAGTAGAGTAAAGCCATCGTGTAAAGGTGTCAAGTCGCCTTTACGGATTAACATTTTCCTATAAATAGAGGGCTAAGTTAGAATTGAAAATCACACCGTAAACATAAGCTTTTCTCTTTCTCTCTATATTATCGATCGTTTATTTTGTGAGTATTTAGATACTTTGAGAGTTGTTATTCAAGATAAGTTTCATTTCAAGATCACTTCCGACCTTTCATTCAAGTACTAATTCTTTCGAGGTAAGGGATGTTATTTTCTTCTTAAATGATATTATTTTCTTCAATATCATTATGTAGAAATATTGGTTTGAACTTTTTAATCAAATTTGGAACTTTTTGTGTGGGGTTATTATTCACGATATACGACATTATTCACGATACTAACACTATTCATTAATACGACACTATTCACCAAAAAATGAAATTTTCTCTTCGTCTCCAGATGTCTTTTATGGTTACTATCTTTGATCAGATCCATGTTTTGATCTTTTATTTTGAATTCTACTTCACACTTGGTTATTATGGAGTATTATTGAATTTGATAAAACCAAATACTTAATCCCTAATATTTGTCCTTCGCTCTTACCGGATTCGTTCTCTAAAATGTTTTTCATCATCCTCATCCTTAATGGTGATATTTTGATGAATATCTTTGGCCCGTAGCAAAAGATGAATGATTACTCGATGAATATCTTGGCCCGTAAGCAAAAGATGAACAGTGTGTTGAGATGAACATGACCAATCGGTGATATAAATGAATATCTTATCTTTGGCCGTAGAATAGCAAAGATGTATATTAATTGATGTTACATGGATAAAATATTGATGATGGACTTTTAAAATCATAGATGATAGTAGATTTCATTCTCTACTTAACTCTTCTAATGAATTGTTGTTCCTTCTGCAGTTGTTGATCTAAAACTTGTTGTCGATTATATTTTATCAGATTTTTCCCTGTTGAAGACTAAGGATAAATTGTTGTATATTATCTTAGTCATAATATTCTTTACTGGGCTAGTTGAGCTCACCCTTTTCCTTTTTGTTCAATTTTTTCTTCTCAGGAAGCGAGAACATAGTAGGAACCAGTCGGGGTATAGAGTGATGGTCTTAGTTAGTTGTTTTAGCAGTCCTCACTATTTTTGTAAAATAGTACATCAATAATTGTAATGAGGCCTTTATTTTGGTGTGGATATTGTCTAGAAGACAATATTTGTATTTATACTCACAGTATGTGTTGTCGTATTGTGCACGACAATTGTAATAATAAAGTTGTAGTTGTTTTTCTGTACCATGTATTTGGTGACTCTCGTAATGGGTGATGTATACCTATTTTGGGGGGCGCCACAGTTGGTATCGAGCTTAGGATATGGTCTCCGGTGAGATCGGGAATAGAACTAGAGGGGAGAGATGAGTAAATCCTTCGCTAGTGTGTCCTACCTAAGCTTATTTGTTGGCTGGTCATAATAATATAGGATATTATGTGATATGTTAATTTGTTTAATTAACCCCTATTTTATGGCAGTTTTTAAGAATGGCAGCTGAGAACATTAACAATGGTGTCTATGAGACTGCGATACAACCTTTGATTACCAACCAAGAGAACGTGCAACAGGAAGGCAATATTCCTGTAAACAACACTACCGAGCAAACGATGAATGATGCGATGTTTAGAAGCTTTTTGCAGTTCATGCAAAATTAGACGAGGGAGACTCGTGTACAAAATACGGGTGGAAATGATAGCAACGTGTGGTCTGTCACAGCCAATCAGTTCAAGGAGTTGGGACCACCAAATTTCTGGGGAAAGCCCGATCCGATTAAGGCAGAAACGTGGGTTAAACAAATAACCAAGATATTCGATGTCTCTCAATCGCATGAGAGAGAATGTAAGGTTCCATTTGCCACCTTTATGTTCCGTGGTGAGGCAGACATTGGTGGGAATCGTGAAGCGTACATCAACCACCGCACTCAACATGTCTTGGGAAAATTTTTAGAATCGTTTCAATGACAAGTACTTTCTCGAAAGTATTTGTTATATGAAGGAGGTAGAGTTTATTAGATCGAACAGTAACAACAACATGACGGTGTCCCAGTACGAGGCGAAGTTCGTGGAGTTATCCAGGTTTGCACCTCATTTGGTAGAAAATGAGGAACGTATGACGCGGATGTTTCTGAGAGGTCTAAAACCCGAGATTCGATAATATCTTATCTCTCATAAATTTTCTTTATATTCAGATGTTGTAAACAGGGCTCAATTATTAGAGCGTGATAATGAGTATGTTCAACCGAGGGACCACAACTAGGGTCATACCGGTGACAACAGTCATCAGAGCGATGATAACCAGCGAGGAGGGAAGAATACGGACAAAAGCGGTAACCACTCGGGTGGTAATCGTGGCCATGATAATAGGAGAGGTGAGTCAAGTGGAAATTTCAAAAAGAGGAGATTCAACAATGACGGGAAGACATCAGCAGCAGCACCAGCACCAACAACAAATTCTAGGGGAGGAGAACGACCGCCAGTTAGATGCTACAGATGCAGAGAGGAGGGACACATAAGTCCAAATTGTTCACAGCCTTCCAAGGTGTGTTTCAATTGTGGAAAAGACGGTCACATAGCCCGATTTTTTTTGTAGAATAAGTCAAGTCCAACTCGGGACAGCAAGCACCAAAGGCGACTACTCACGGAAAACAAATTCGGTGGTTCAAGGAAAGGCGTTTGTCGTGATCGCCAAAATGCGAGAAACCCAAACGAGGTGATCACGGGTAAGCTAATCTTGAACTCTTGCAAGTTTATACCTTACTAGATACCGGTTCTACCCATTCTTTATCTCTCCTTCTTGTGCTCAACGTTTAAACTTGACTCGGAGAAATTGGACTTTAACTTATCTCATTGAAACTCCGTTGGTGAAACCTTTGTTACATCTACGCTTTATAAATCTTGTTTGATCCAAGTTGGCACAATCACATTACCCGTTGATCTTATTTCTTTAAAGATACTTGCATTTGATGTGATTTTAGGGATTGATTGGTTAACCACTCATCATGCCAAAATTGATTGTTTTCGTAAGGTGTTAGTTTTCATATTCCTAACCAAACCGTTATACTTAATTCAAGCAACTAAACCACTAAAATTAGTCACTATCATATCAAGCCATAAAGCTATTCGTTTATTGAAAAACGGATGTCAAGCTTTCTTAGCCCATATTAGGGACTTGAACAAAAACACATCAGATTTGAATAATATTCATGTTGTTAATGAATTTCCTGACGTATTTCCGGAAGAACTTCCTGGTCTACCCCCAGAACGAGAAGTTGAATTCTTTATTGATCTTGAACCGGGTATAAAGCCCATTTCTAAAACCCCATATCGAATGGCTCCTATTGAACTTCAGGAGTTAAAAGTCCAACTACAGGAATTGTTAGACATCGGTTTCATTCATCCTAGTACATCTCCTTGGGGTGCTCCTATTTTATTTGTAAAGAAGAAAGACGGGAGTATGCGACTTTGTATTGACTACCGAGAATTAAACCATGTCACCATCAAGAATAGGTATCCGCTACCTCGCATTGATGACCTGTTTGACCAGTTGCAAGGAGCACAATACTTTTCAAAGATCGATCTTCGCTCGATATCATCACCAAGATTAAAATCGAGGATATTCCAAAGACCGCCTTCGTAACTCCTCAGACGGGCATTATGAATTCTTAGTCATGTCTTTTGATCGACTAATGCTCCCGCCGCTTTCATGGATATGATGAACCGTGTATTCAAGGAATATTTGGATCGATTCGTTTGTTGTCTGTCTTTATTGATGACATCCTCATCTATTCCAAAAGCCGTGAAGATCATGAGCACCATTTGAAGTCGGTACTTCAAAGACTTTCGTGACAACAAGCTATATGCCAAGTCAAGAAATGCGAAGTTCGCTTAAGGAAGTAGCATTTGGGCATGTGGTGTCAAACATGGAGTATCCGCTGACCCACGAAGATCAAGCAATACAAAGTTGGGAGCAACCAAAGTTGGTGACCAAGTGCGTAGCTTTTTGGGCTTAATGGTTATTATCGGAGATTCATGGAAGGATTTTTCGAATCGCTACTCTGCTAACTCATTTGACTTTGAAAGATGCAAAATTTGTATGGAGCGAGGAATGCGAGAAGAGTTTCCAAGAGCTCAAGAGGAGACTCATTTTAAGACTGCTCTAACAATACCATCCGGTTCGGATGGATTTGTTATCTCAATGATGCTTCGTGCAAAGGGTTAGGATGTGTTCTCATGCAACATGGGAAAGTCATAGCCTATGCCTCGCGACAACTCAAAGAAAATGAGAGGAATTATCCTACTCATGATCCGGAGTCGGGCAAGCAATCGTTTGCGTTAAAAAACCGAGACACCACCGTGATGGGGAGAAAGTGGAGATTTATACGGATCATAAAAGCCTCAAATATTTCTTCACCCAAAAGGAACTCAATATGCGGCAAACGACGTTGGCTCGAGTTGTTGAAGGATTACGACCATAGCATTCAATATCATCCTCGAAAAGCAAACGTCAGAATCGACGATCGAGTAGAAGATCATATGCGGGTACGAATGCAATGTTGTTAACACAAAGGCCCATTTTGTATGACTTGCAAAGGATGGAGATAGAGTTAAAGGCTCCAAGTACCCACATGATGATATCAAACATATGAGTAGAACCGACTTTAATCGATAAAGTTAAAGCTGCTCAAGCTACGGACCTGGGGCTGATGCGTATGAAGAAGAAAGTACAAGAAGGTGTTATTCCAGAAGCAGGAATAGATGAAGAAGGAATACTTCGAGTCAACTCCAGACTTTGTGTTCCTAACGATTCTGACTTGAAGCATAGAATCATGATGGAGGCACACAACACACCATTTGCAATCCATCCTGGGAGTACCAAAATGTATCATGATCTTCGACATACATTTTGGTGGAACAATATAAAAAGAGAGATCGCGGAGTTTATCTCGAGGTGTTTAACCTAACAACGTGTAAAGGCGGAGCATCAAATGCCAAAGGGTCCATTGTAACCACTTGAGATTCCAAAATGGAAGTGGGAACACATTACTATGGATTTCGTTACGGGTCTTCCCAAGGTTTCTCAAGGTATAGATGTGATTTAGGTTATTGTTGATAGATTAACCAAGTCTGCTCATTTCTTGCCTATACGTGAGACTTATTCCCTTGAACGTCTTGCTCATATGTATGTGAATGAGATTTTGAGATTGCATGGCATGCCAATATCCATAGTTTCAGATTGTGACCCAAGATTCACTTCACGATTTTGGGTTAGCTTGCAGAAAGCTATGGGCACGGATTTATTTATTGATTCAAGCATATCATCCTCAAACAGACAGATAATCAGAGAGGACTATTCAAACTCTTGAAGATCTATTAAGACTTTGTGTCCTTGATTTCAAAGGAAGTTGGGATAAGTACTTACCATTGGTGGAATTCTCTTACAACAACAGTTATCAAGCAAGTATAGGCATGGCTCCATTAGAGGCGTTGTATGGACGAAAGTGTCGTTCTCCAGTATGCTGGGACGAGGTAGGAGAAACAACATTATTGGGACTAGAGTTGGTACGTATAACTACGGAAAATATCCAAACGATTCGACAACGTATACAAACGGCACAGGATCGACAAAAGAGTTATGCGGATCTTCATCAAAAGGACGTGGAATTTGGTATTGGGGATCATGTACTATTACGTATTGCTCCATGGAAGGGAGTTACAAGATTCGGGAAGAGAGGAAAGCTCAATCCACGATTTATTGGTCCATTTCAGATTCTTGACCGAGTAGGAAATGTGTCCTATAGACTTGCGTTACCTCCAAGCATGTCTCGTGTTCATAATGTTTTTCACATATCTATGCTTGCTTAAATATGTGAAAGACCCAAACCACATTATTGAGTTAGAACTGCAGACGAGATAGCCAAGATTTAACTTACGAGGAGGTACTGTTAAGATCTTGGATAGAAAGAGCATGTCCACGACCAAGGTTATACCACAAGTTAAGATTTTTGTGGAGGAACCATGCTATCAAGAAATGACCGGGAGTTGGAATCGAAATGAAAGTGAGGTACCCTCACCTTTTCAAAAACACTGTGTACGACGCCAATTTCGAGGATAAATTTCATAAGGAGGGAGGTTGTAAGACCCCAACTTATTATGAATAAAATTAAATTTTCTATTTATTATCTTGAAATAATTAGGAGTTAATTTGATATAATACTTTGGTTATGGGTGAAATGTGTAAATTTTACAAAATAAGCAAGTGGTTATAAAATATTCATTTTTTTTTCTGGGAATATTCGTTTGGTCGTGGAATATTCTTGTTGTTTGGGAATATTCGTGACGACGGCAGTGCAAACCATTCGTGGGCCTCATAATGTAATAATCGGCGGATGAAGAAAACGACAAGTTTGAGTTTTTATAAATAACGACGTAGTTGTTACTGCTAACAATCATTGGAATACCCGGTGGTTAAAATATAGTAATACGCGTGGTCGCACAAGAAGAGTTACACCAGATTGCAGCATAATATTTTTGAATTATTGATTCTTACGTAAGAAGGCACTACTCAATAATGGTTACAATAATTACTTTTCAATATTTTATTTTATCGATTCAATAATTGCTGCGTTGATATTTTATATTATTGTTGTTTCAATAATTGTCACTGCACAGTATTTCCCATTATCAAATCAATAATTCATATTATTTGAATAATATTATTAGATAGCAATATTGGAAATGTCTAGAAAGCTCTGTCTAAGGAGAGGTTTGGTCACCTAATTGCACGCCAGTAAGGAGAAATCCTTATCGGAAAGCCCCTCTTCCGGGAACTACCGGTTTTCATAATTGTGATTTCGTAATATTATTTATGAATAATTAATTATTGATTATATGATAAGAAAATATTTATTTTATGTAGATATAATTGATGGTTATATTTATTTTATGGTTATAATTGAAGGAATTAATGTTGAGGTGTTTTTTGTTTGAATGGAGGTATTAAAATTAAATCTATATTTTGAGATATATCATGTGAGTTATAATTTTTAATCCGATTGTTGGATCGTTGTGATTTTGGATATGTTATACATATATAAGTTAAGTATATGTCCACAAATTTTGAACCGTTAAAAATGAACGAATGATTTGTTATGAATTTTAAGAGGTGTCTCGATTCAAAATTAGGGTTATAATTGATTTTGGTGGAAAATTTAGAATTGAGTGGGGCCCACTTGTGGTTGGTGAAAAATGTGCTAAATTTTATTTCAAATGTGGTGGGTGACAATATAGTAGGAGTAAATCCATCAGTAAGTAAGTCAAGTCTCGCTTTTACGGCTAATATTTTCCTATAAATAGAGGGCTAAGTTAGAATTGAAAATCACACCGTAAATATAAGCTTTTCTCTCTCTCTATATTATCGAGCGTATTTTGTGAGTATTTAGATACTTTGAGAGTCATTTATTCAAAGACAAGTTTCATTCAAAGATCACTTCCGACCTTTCATTCAAGCAATCGATTCTTTCGAGGTAAGGGATGTTATTTTCTTCTTAAATGATATTATTTTCTTCAATATCATTATGCCGAAATATTGGTTTAAATTTTTTTAATCAAATTTGGAACTTTTTTGTGTTGGGGTTACTATTCACGATACAACACTATTCACGATATATTACACTATTCATTAAATACGACACTATTCACCTAAAAATGAAATTTTTCTTTTCGTCCGAGATGTCTTTTATGGTTACTATCTTTGATTGTATCCATGTTTTGATCTTTATTTTTGAATTCTACTTCACACTTGGTTATTATGGAGTATTATTGAATTTGGATAAATCAAATACTAATCCCTAATATTTGTCCTTCCGTCTTCACCGGATTCGTTCTCTAAAATGTTTTTCATCATCCTCACCCTTAATGGTGATTTTGATGAATATCTTTGGCTCAGTAGTAAAAAGATGAATGATTACTCGATGAATATCTTTGGCCCGTAGTAAAAAGATGAACAGTGTTGAGATGAACATAACTAATCGGTGATACAAATGAATATCTTTGGCCCGTAGAAAAAAAAAGATGTATGTATGATTGATGTTACATGGATAAAATATTGATGATGGACTTTTAAATTCATAGATGATAGTAGATTTCATTCTCTACTTAACTCTTCTAATGAATTGTTGTTTTCGCCGCAGCATTGTTGATCTAAAACTTGTTGTCGATTATATTTTATCGATTTTTCCTCGTTGAAGACTAAGGATAAATTGTTGTATATTATCTTAGTCATAATATTCTTTATCGGGCTAGTTGAGCTCTCACCTTTTCCTTTTTGTTCCATTTTTCTTCTCGAAGCGAGAACATAGCAGAACCAAATGGGTATAGAGTGATGGTCCTAGATGGGTTGTTTTAGTAGTCCTCACTATTTTTGTAAAATAGTACATCAATAATTGTAATGAGGACTTTATTTGGGTGTGGATATTGTCTAGAAGATAATATTTGTATTTAAACTTACAGTATGTGTTGTCGTGTTGTGCACGATAATTGTAATAATAAAGTTGTAGTTGTTTTTCTATACCATGTATTAATAAAGTTGTAATGGGTGTTATATTACTATTTTGGGGGGCGCCGCAATATGATCCCCGGCCGAGATGTGAGACAAGAACTAAGAGGGATATTTTGGGAATTCCTTAACCTTTGTTTTGTGGCAGTATTTGAAAATGGCATTCGAGAATGTTAAGATTAGCAATGGAGCACAGGAGACCGTTGAGTCTCCACAGATCAATAATCAAGATAATGTGCATCAGGAAGGCGACAATCCTCAGGCAAACAACAACACTGACCAAATGATGAACGATGGAATGTTCAGAGGCTTTATGCAATTCATGCAACATCAGGCAAGAGTGGCTCCTGTACAAAATGCAGGTGGAAACACTAGCAACTCTCGGATGGTCACCGCTAAGCAGTTCAAGGAACTAGGACCACCAGAGTTTTTTGGAGAGCCAAAACCACTTAAGGCGGAGATGTGGATTAAGCAGATCTGCAAGATATTTGATGTCTTGGGATGCTCCGAGGAGCAAAAGGTTCCCTTTTCCACCTTCATATTGCGTGCAGAGGTAGATTACTGGTGGGAATCTGTAAAACGTACTCAACCTGTGGCACTGAAGATGACTTGGGAGAAGTTCTAAGAATTGTTCAACGACAAGTACTTTCCCGAAAGTATTCGTCACATGAAAGAGGTAGAGTTCATCAATCTGGAGCAAAACAACATGACCGTGTCGCAGTATGAAGCCAAGTTTGCCGAGTTGTTCCGGTTTGTGTCCCATTTGGTTGATAATGAGGAGAGAATGACGCGAATGTTTCTAAGAGGATTAAAACCCAAGATACGTCAATATCTTATCTATCATAAACCGTGTTTGTATTCGGATGTTGTTAATAGGGCTCGCTTATTGGAGCGCGATAACGAGTCAATGACAAAAGAGAGAGCATCGACAAAATGATAATACTAGTGATAGCAGTCATCGAAGCGGTGACAATAAGCATGGAGGGAATCAACATGCTAGAAATGGTAACCACTTCGGTGGTAATCATGGCCAAAACAATAAGAAAGGACATTTCAAAAAGAGGAGATTCAACAATGATGGAAAGACGTCAAAGACCAACTTTTGCGTTGTTAAGGAAGGAGAACGACCACCTATCATATGCTTCAAATACGGAGGGAGGGACACATCACCAAAGCTAGCGATGTCGCCCAAAGCATGTTATAATTGTGGAAGAGAAGGTCACCTAGCCCAATTTTGTCGTTCACCGAAGACAAGTTCAGCTAGGATGGAGGCACCAACTGACGTCCCAGAAAAGTCAAAGCCAGTGGTGTAAGGGAGAGCGTTTGTCATAACCTCCCAGAAAACAAGGAACCCGAACGAGGTCATCACGGGTAAGCTTATTATAAACTCTAGTGAATTTTATACCTTATTTGATACCGGTTCTACCCATTCTTTTATTTCTCCTACTTGCGCTCAACGTTTAAATTTGACTCCGAAGAAATTAGACTTTGACTTATCTGTTTAAACTCCATTGGGAGAAACCTTCATTACATCCATTGTTTATAAGTCTTGTTTGGTTCAAATCGGTACCCTCACATTACCTGTCAATCTTATTTCATTGAAAATACTTGCATTTGACGTAATTCTAGGGATTGATTGGTTAACTACTCATCATGCAAAAATTGATTATTTTCGTAAGGTTGTTAGCTTTCATATTCCTAACCAACCTATTATATGAATTCAAGCAACCAAACCATTAAAATCAATCACTGTCATCTCAAGCCATAAAGCTATTCGTTTATTAAAAAATAGATGTCAAGCTTTCTTAGCTAATGTCACAGATTTAAAGAAAAATACGTCAGTTTTGAATGATATTTCTATTGTTAATAAATTTCCTGATGTATTCCCTGAAGAACTTCCTGGCCTACACCCAGAGAGTGAAATTGAATTTTGTATCGACCTTGAACCTAGTACAAAACCTATTTCCAAAGCCCCATATCGAATGACTCCTATTGAACTTCAGGAGTTAAAGACCTAACTGCAGGAATTGTTAGACATTGGCTTTATTCGTCCTAGTTCCTCTCCTTGGGGTGCTCCTGTTCTATTCGTGAAGAAGAAAGATGGGATTATGCGACTTTGTATTGATTATCGGGAATTGAATCATGTCACTATTAAAAGTAAATATCCATTGCCTCGTATTGATGACTTGTTTGACCAGTTGCAAGGCGCTAAATTTTTTTCAAAGATTGATCATCGTTCCGGATATCACCAATTGAAGATTAGAACCGATGACATTCCAAAGATGGCTTTCAGAACTCGGTACGGGCATTATGAATTCCTAGTCATGTCTTTTGGATTGACTAATACTCCTGTTGCCTTCATGGATATGATGAACCGAGTATTCAAGGAATATTTGGATCACTTTGTGGTCGTCTTTATTGATGACATCCTTATTTATTCCAAAAGCCGTGAAGATCATGAGCAACACTTGAGGCTGATACTCCAAAAGCTTCATGAATATAAGCTTTATGCCAAGCTGAAGAAATGCCAGTTCTGGATTGAGGAAGTAGCATTCCTTGTGCACGTGGTATCAAGTCATGGAATATCTATTGACCCAACAAAGATTGAAGCTATTCAAAGCTGGGAGCAACCTAAATCAGTGACCGAAGTACGTAGCTTTCTCGACTTAGATGGTTATTATCGGAGATTCGTAGAAGGGGTTTCTCGAATCACTACTCCCTTAACTCAGCTGACTCAGAAAGATACAAAATTCGGTTGGAACGAGGAATGTGAGAAGAGTTTTCAAGAACTCAAGAGAAGACTCATTTCAGCACTTATTCTGACAATACCATCTGGTTTGGAGGGATTTGTCATCTATAGTGATGCTTCAGGCAAAGGGTTAGGATGTGTTCTCATGCAGCATGGGAAAGTCATAGCCTATGCCTCTCGACAACTCAAAGAATATGAGAGGAATTATCCTACTCATAATCTAGGGTTGGCAGCTATTGTCTTCCCATTTATGATTTGGAGGCATTACTTGTATGGGGAGAAATTGGAGATCTTTACGGATCATAAAAGCCTCAAATATTTCTTCACTCAAAAGGAACTCAACATGCGACAACGACGTTAGCTTGAACTGTTGAAAGATTAGGTCACACCATCCAATACCATCCGGAAAAGAAAACGCGGGTAGTTGATTTATTGAGTAGAAGATCATATATGCACGCGAGTGCGATATTGTCTACGCAAAGGCCCATTTTGTATGACTTGCAAAGGATGGAAATAGAGATAAAGACTCCAGGGACTCACGTGATGATGGTGAATATACGAGTAGGACCGACTTTAATCGATAAAGTTAAAGCTGCTCAAGTTACAGACCTGGAGCTGATGCGTATGAGGAAGAAAGTACAAGAAGGTGCTATTCCGGAAGCAAGAATTGATGAAGAAGGAATACTTCGAGTCAAATCTAGGCTTTGTGTTCCTAACGACCCTGATTTAAAGTATAAAATCATGATGGAAGTGCACAACACACCGTTTGCAATCCATCCTGGAAGTACCAAAATGTATCTTGATCTTCAAAATATATTTTGGTGGAACAATATGAAGAGAGAGATAGTGTTGTTTATCTCAAGGTGTCTAACTTGTCAACGAGTCAAGGCGGAACGTCAAGTACCAAAAGGACCATCGCAACCACTTGAAATTCCAGAATGGAAGTGGGAGCATATTACCGTGGATTTTGTTACTGGTCTTCCCAAGATTTCTCAAGGCATAGATGAAATTTGGGTCATTGTTGATAGATTGACCAAGTCTGGTCATTTTTTACCAATACGAGAAACTTATACACTTGAATGTTTTGCTTGTGTGTACATAAACGAGATTGTAAGACTGCATGGTATGCCAGTATCCATAGTTTCTGATCGAGACCCAAGATTCACTTCACGATTTTGGGTTAGTTTATAAAAAGCTATGGGCACGGATTTACGATTTAGTTACGCATATCATCCTCAAACGGACGGACAATCAGAGAGGACTATTCAAACTCTTGAAGATTTATTAAGACTCTGTGTCCTTGACTTCAAGGGAATTTGGGACAAGTTCTTACCATTGGTGGAGTTTTTTTACAACAACAGTTATCAAACCAGTATTGGCATGGCTCCATTAGAGGCGTTGTATGGAAGAAAGTGTCGTTTCTCTAGTATGCTAGGATGAGGTGGGTGAAGCAACATTGTTGGGACCGGAGTTAGTACGTATGACTACGGAAAAGATACAAACGATCCGGCAACGTATAAAAATCTCACAAGACCGACAAAAGAGTTATGTTGATCTTCATCGAAAGGACGTGGAATTCGATATTGGAGATCATGTGTTGTTACGTGTTGCTCCATGGAAAGGAGTTATGAGATTTGGAAAGAGAGGAAAGCTCAATCCTCAAATCATTGGCCCATTTTTAATCATCGATCGAGTAGGGACTGTAGCCTATAAACTCGCTTTACCGCCAAGTATGTCTCATGTTCATAACATTTTTTATATATCCATGTTACGTAAATATGTGAAAGACCCAAACCACATTATTGAGTTAGAACCAGACGAAATAGCGGAAGATTTAACGTATGAAGAGGTTCTTGTTCAAATCTTGGATAAGAAGGAACATATTCTACTCTCCAAGGTTATACCTCAAGTCAAAGTTTTATGGAGGAACCATGATGTTGAGGAAATGACCTGGGAGTTAGAATCTGAAATGAAATCAAGGTATCCTTACCTCTTCGACATACCAGGTACGTACGTGTAAGAAGGGGAGATTGTAAGACACCAACTTTTATGAATAAAGATGAATTTTCTATAATTATCATTTTTGAATATTATGGAATGAATTCGATATAATGTTATAGTTGTGGGTAATATTTATAAGTTTTGCAAAGTACGTGTAAGACCCCATCTTTTTATAAATAAAATTGAATTTTCTCTATTCATTATCTTGAAATAATAAGGAGTTAATTTGATATAATATTTTGGTTATGGGTTAAATGTGCAAATTTTACAAAATAAGCAAGTGGTTGTAAAATATTCATTTCTGTCGGGGAATATTAGTTTGGTCGTGGAATATTCTTTTTGTCGGGAATATCCGTACGACGGCGCAGTCATTTTTGGGCCCCATAACGGAATAACTGTTGGATGAAGAAAACGACAAGTTTGAGTTTTTATAAATAATGTCGAAGTAGTTATTCACTAATTAACCTTTGTTGGAATACCAAATTGGTTAAAATACGATGAATCTGGCTGTGGTCGCATAAAGATATTACCTACACATTGAAGATTGTTAAATTATTGATCATTACGTGAAGGCACTACTCAATAATTGTTACAGTAATTAATGTTCAATATTTTATTTTATTGATTTAATAATTCTTTGCGTTGATATTTTATATTATTGTTGTTTCAATAATTGTCACCTTTACAAAGATTTCTCATTATCATATCAATAATTCATATTATTTGAATAATATTATTAGATAGCATTATTGGCAATGTCTAGAAATTTACATCTAAGGAGAGGTTTGGTCACCTAATCATGGCCCAGAAGAAGGAGAAATCCTTATTGGAAAGCCCTTCTTCCAGGAACCGTGCGGTTGTCATTATTGTGATTACGTAATATTATTTGTGAATAATTAATTATTGATAAGGAAATATTTATTTGATGTGGATATAAATGATGGATTTATTTATTTTATGTGGTTATAATTGAAGGAATTAATGTTGAGGTGTTTTATCAGTATTTTTGTCGGAATGGAGGTATTAAAAATCAAATCAGTATTTTTACGATATAGTGCGTGAGTTATTATTTTTAATCCGACCGTTAGATCGTTGTGATTTTTGGATATGTTATACATATATAAGTTGAGTATATGTCCACAAATTTTGAACCGTTAAAAATGAACGTATGATTTGTTATGAATTTTAAGAGGTGACTGATTTGGAAATTAGGTGGAAAATTCTAGAATTGAGTGGGCCCCACTTGTGGTTGGTGAAGAAATATGCTGAATTTTATTTCAAATATAGTGGGTGGCAATAGTAGCAGGTAAAGCCATCAGTAATTGGCAGTCAAGTGCGCTTCAAATGCTTTAACATTTTCCTATAAATAAAGGGCTAAGTTAGAATTGAAAATCACACCAGAAACATAAGCTTTCTCTCTTTCTCTCTATATATTATCGAGCATATTTTGTGAGTATTTTGATACTTTCAGAGTTGCTATTCAGTACATGTTTCATTCAGTATCACTTCCGACCTTTTATTCTGAAATACTGTTTCTTTGAGGTAAGGGATGTTATTTTTCTTCTTAAACGATATTATTATTTTCAATATCATTATGCCGAAATATTGATTTGAACTTTTTAATCAAATTTGGAACTTTTGTGTCGGGGTTACTATTCACGTATACAATACTTTTACGTATACGGCACTATTCAGCCAAAAATGCAAATTTTCCTTTTTGTCCAAGATGTCTATTATGGTTACTATCTTTGATTGTATCCATGTTTTGATCTTTATTTTTGAATTCTGCTTCTCAATTGGTTATTATGAAGTATTATTGATCTTGGATAAGCTGTTAAAGGAATCTCTAATATTTGTCCTTTTGTCTCACTGGATTCGTTTTCTTTAAAATATTTTTTATCATCCTCAGTCTTAAATGATGATGTTACTGAATATCTTTGGCCTGTATTTCAAAGATGAATGATTAACTGATGAATATCTTTGGCCCGTAGTGCAAAGATGAACAGGTGTTGAGATGAACATGACCAACTGGTGATATAAATAAAAATCTTTGGCATGTAGTGCAAAGATGAATATTTGATTAAAGATGTATATTGATTGATGTTACAGGGATAAAATATTGATGATGGACTTTTAAATCTTAGAAGATAGTAGAATTCATTCTCTACGTGACTCTTCTAATGGATTTATTATTTTCCACGCATTTGTTGATCTAAAACTTGTTGTCTATTATATTCTATCAGATTTTTCCCTGTTGAAGACTAATGATAATTTGTTGTATATTATCTTAGTCGTAATATTCTTTACTGGGCTAGTTGAGCTCACCCTTTTCCTTTTTGTTCCATTTTTCTTCTCGGAGGTGAGAACATAAGCAGGATCGAGTCGGGGTATGGAGTGATGGTTCTAGAAAGATGTTTTAGCAGTCCTCACTATTTCTGTAAAATAGTGTATGAATATTTGTAATGAGGACTTATATGACTGTTGATATTGTCTAGAAGACAATATTTGTATTTAAACTCACAGTATGTGTTGTCGTATTTTGCTTGACAATTGTATTATTGAAGTTGTAGTTTGCTTTCTATACCATGTATTTGGCGACTCAGAATGGGTGTTGTATACCTATTTTGGGGGCGTCACAGTTGGTATCAAAGCTTAGGGATATGATCCCTGGCTGAGATGTGAGACTAGAACTAGGAGGGGAGAGACGGGTAAATCCTTCGCTAGTGTGTCCTACCTAAGCTTATTTGTTGGCCGGTCATAATATAGGGATATTATGTGATATGTTAATTTGTTTAATTAACCCTTGTTTTATGGCAGTATTTAAGAATGGTACCTGAGAACGTTAAAAATGGAGTGTATGAGACTGTGGAAATACCTTTAGTCACCAATCAGGAGAACGTGCAACAGGAAGGCAATATTCCTCCTATAAACAACGCTAACGAGCAAACGATGAATGATGGGATGTTTAGAAACTTTTTGCAGTTCATGCAAAATCAAACGAGGGAGACTCGTGTACAAAATACGGGTGGAAATGATAGCAACGCGTGGTTTGTCACAGCCAAGCAATTCAAGGAGTTGGGACCACCAGAATTCTTTGGAAAGCCGGACCTAATTAAGGCGAAAATGTGGGTCAAGCAAATTACCAAGATATTCGATGTCTTGGGATGCACGGAGGAAAAGAAAAGTTCCATTCGCCACCTTTATGTTTTGTGGTGAGGCTGATTACTGGTGGGAATCTGTGAAGCGTACCTAGCCTGCCGCACTCAATATGTATTGGAAAACAATTCAGAAACTATTCAATGACAAGTACTTTCCAGAAAGTATTCGTCACATGAAGGAGGTAGAGTTTATCAAGCTAGAGAAAAATAATATGAACGTGTCGCAGTACGAAGCTAAGTTTGAAGAGTTGTCTCGATTTGCATCCCATTTGGTTGATAATGAGGAGAGAATGACGTGAATATTTCTACGAGGTTTGAAACCCGAAATACGTCAATACCTCATTTCTCACAAACTTTGTTAATATTTAGATGTTGTGAATAGGGCTCAGTAATTGGAGTGCGATAATGAGTCAGCTCAACCGAAGAATAACGACCAACAACTCGATGATAATCGTACCGGTGGCAACGATCATTATGATAACCATCGTGGAGGAAATTATCATGCTAGAAATGGTAACCACTTCGGTGGTAATCTTGGCCAAGATAATAGAAGAAATAATTCAAGTGGAAATTTCAAGAAGAGAAGATTTAACGATGACGGAAGAGGCGTCGGCAAAGACCAAAGACCAAAGACCAAAGACTAGCAACAAATTTTAGGGGAGGAGAACGACCGCCAGTTAGATGCTACAGATGCGGAGAGGAGGGACATATAAGTTCAAACTGTTCACAGCCTTCCAAGGTATGTTTTAGTTGTGGAAAAGACGGTCATATTACTCGATTTTGTCCTGTAGCGAAACCAAGTCCAGCTGGGACGGTGGAACCAAAGGCGGATGCGGACAAAACAAAGTCGGCGGTTTCTGGAAGAGCATTTGTTGTAACTGCCCAAAACGCGAAGAACCCAAATGAAAGTATCATGGGTTAGTTAATTATGAATTCTTACGAAGTTTATACCTTACTAGATACTGGTTCTACCCATTCTTTTATCTCTCCTGCTTGTGCTCAACGTTTAAACTTGACTCTAGAGAAATTAGACTTTGACTTATCGGTGGAGACTCCGTTAGGAGAAACTTTTATCATATCCACTGTTTATAAATCTTGTTTGATCCAAGTGGGCACAATCACATTACCTATTGATCTTATCTCTTTAAAGATACTTGCTTTTGATGTGATTTTAGGGATTGATTGGTTAACCACTCATCATGCCAAAATTGATGGTTTTTGTAAGGTTGTTAGTTTTTTTTTCCTAACCAACCTATTATGCAAATTCAAGCAACCAAACCACTAACGTCAATCATTGGCATATCAAGCCATGAAGTCATTCGTTTATTGAAAAACGGATGTCAAGCTTTCTTAGCCCATTTTATGGATTTAAACAAAAACACGACAAATTTGAATGATATTTCTGTTGTTAGTAAATCTCCTGATGTATTTCCTGAAGAATTTCCTGGCCTACCCCCAGAGTGTGATATTGAATTTTGTATCGACTTTGAACCCGATACAAAACCCATTTCTAAAATCTCATATCGAATGGCTCCTATTGAACTTCAGGAGTTAAAAACTCAAGTACAAGAGTTGGTACTCGAGACTTTATCTGGTGACTTCCTTTGTGGAATGCACCAAAGCCAGACTCTCCGTAGGGGACGCTATATTTGTGTGGTGGTAAAACGATAGGTGCCATTGTGACGTGCTATCCAAGAAGTCACTCAGTTTTGTTCAATTATTGCTTCAGTAATTGTTGCATAGTATCTCACGTTAATTGATTCAATTATTGTCGATATTTTTTATATTATTAAATCAATAATTAAGATGACAGAGTTATTAATATTATTATTTGCAATATTAACGATGTCTAGAAGTTCTGCCAAGGAGAGGTTTGGTCACCTAATTGTGCGTCAATAGGGAGAAATCCTTATTGGAAAGCCCCTCTTTCCTAGGAACGACCTGGTCGATTAATAATGCGAATTATAATAATAATGATGAAGTTTTGTTTTATTAGTATTATTAATGTAATAAAACAAAAAAACTTTTTATATAAAACAGAATACTTTTATAAAGTTATTCGTTTTATTAGACTATAAATAGAATATATTATATTTTATTATACATAGTGTTTTGCATAGTAAAATCTTTTATATAAAATGAATACTTTTATAAAGTTATTTGTTTTATTAGATAATAATTAGAATATATTATATTCTATTATGCATAGTGTTTGCAGACATAGTGCTTACATAGTATTTGCATAGTAAAATCTTTTTATATAAAACAGAATACTTTTATAAAGTTATTCGTTTTATTAGATTATAAATAGAATATATTATATTTTGTTGTAAACTAATCTAGACCATTCGTTTAAAAGTAAATCAATCTGGACCATTCAGGAATTAGTTATTATTCAATCCATTCTTCTATAAATAGAAGCTCATTCCTTCATTATTTCTTACGAATTCACTGAAACTACAGAGAGAGAAACTGTAGAGAAAATTCTTCTTCTATAATCTTGAGCGTATTTCTTTAGAGTTTAAGAAAGCTTTGAGCGTAGTGCAAGTTTCTTCAAGTACATCCTCGACCTACGCGTCGGAGTACTCTTCTTTATAAGGTAAGGGGTATTATTTCTTTCATATTCATGAAGAGAACTTCTGTTATTCCATTCTTTATTATTACATTGGAATAACTTGTATCTGTGATCTAACTTTATACTTGGTGAAATTCTTCTGTTATTTCATTCTTTATCATTATGTTGTAATAACCTGTCTATGCGAATTACCGCATACTTGGTGAAATTCTTCTGTTATTTCATTCTTTATTATTATGTTGGAATAACCTGTCTATTCGAAGTACCGCATACATGGTGAAATTCTTCTATTATTCCATTCTTTATTATTCTATTGGAACATCCTGTCTGTGCGTTTACGCATGACCTTGTTCCGTTATTTATTATTTTGTTGGAACATCCTATCGGTGCGAATTTCGCCTGACCTGGTTCCGTTATTTATTATTCTGTTGGAATATCATGTCTATGCGTTTACGCATGACCTGGTTCCGTTATTGGAATAACATGTCTCTGCGGTCTATAACATGCCTGGTGATTTCTTTTGTTATTCCATTCTTTATTATACTCAGTTGGTTAAAGTTTTGACTTCTATACTCTATGAAATTAGTGGAATATCCTTGATATTTGCGCTTCATCCATCATCTTTTCATGGAAATATTCTTCTAAGCATTCTTGAATTTTACTCTACAAAAAGTATCATGTTGATTTGGGCGTCATTTTTGACATTATGGAATGAATTTTTTATAATGTTATAGTTGTGGGTAGTATTTATAAATTTCGCAAAGTATGCAAGTTGTTATATTATATTCGATTGGTGGGAATATTCGTTTTAAAGTAGGAATATTAAATACAATAACGCAAAATCATTGGTGGACCCTAACAAATGTAATTATCATTTTGATTGAGAAAACGACAAAAATATTTTTTATAAAAATAACGGCGGAAGTTTTACCGTTAATACTATTGAACTACTCGGTAGTAAAAGTACAGTAATACGCGTGGTTGCATAATAGCACACGGTATTGATTATTAATGCTTACGTGAGAAGTCACTCCGCTTATACTCAATTATTGCTACAAAGAATTGTTGCATCATATCTCTCATATTATCGATTCGATTATTGTCACAAAGATCATCTCGCATTATATGATATATTATTAAATTAATAATTGAGACGACAAAGTTATTCATATTATTAAATTGAAATATTTACAATGTATAGAAGTTCTGCCAATGAGAGGTTTGGTCACCTAATTGTGCGCCAATAGGGAGAAATCCTTATTGGAAAGCCCCCTCTTTCCTAGGATTGACCTGGTTGTTAAATATTGTGAGTTTTGATATTAATAATGAATAAATTCGCGTTGATTAAAGATGAATTTGATAGTTCGATTATGTTGGGATTATTGGTGTTAGTTGAAATCGACATCTATTCCGATGATAATTGATGTCTGGGGTTATATTGATAACCCGGTAATTTATCGGATAAATGAGCAATTAATTGCTACTAATTCACATGCTTATATAACTATTTGTTCACACATGTGTGTACTATTGAGTCACATTCACTTACTATTAGGGGAGTTGGTGCAAGATTGATAATACTTGCATGACTAAGTTAAAAAGGAGGTATGGATGGAGGTACTATACGTATTTCGTATTTTCACATGATTATAACTATTGATTCACATGATTGAACTATTGATTCACATTATTTACTATTAGGGGAGGTGGTGCAAGTTTGATAATACTTGCAAGACTAAATTAAAAATGAAAGAAAAGTCGAGGTATCAGATCTATAATTTTTGAGCCCCAAAACGTGCAATTATCGAAAACTATATATTTTCTATAAATAAGCTCATTCTTCCTTCATTTCTCACCAATTCACCAAAGCTATAGAGCATTTATTATAGTAGAGAAATTATAGAGAGAAAGAAGAAGAGAAGTCTCGCTACATTTCTATTCCAAAGATCCAAATTTTTATTCTAAGGTAAGGGGTATTATTTCTTTTGTATTCATGAAGAGAACTTCGTTATTCCATTCTCTTTATTATTCTATTGAATAACTAGATACGCGGGCTGGGCTACCCCTATACTTGGTGAAATTCTTCGATATTCCATTCTTTATTATTATTCGTTGGAATATCGTCTGCGTATTTTACTGTGCCGGACTGGTTCCCATCTTTATTATTCTCGTTGAATATCCCGTTCGCGGCATTTTACATGGGACCGGTTTCTTTTATTATTTTGTTGAAATATCATCGTGCATGCTTTTTTACGGTGATTTCAATTTGTTATTCCATCTTTATTATTTCGTTTGAACATCCTATCATGTAATTTAATTTCGCCGACCGGTTCCGTTATTTATTATTTTGTTGAATAACTCGCCTATGCTAAGCAATACCGCATGCATGGTGATTTCTTTTGTTATTCCATTCTTTATTTTACTCAGTTGGTTAAAGTTTTGACTTCTATACTCCATGAAATTAGTGGAATATCCTTGATATTTGCGCTTCATCCAAAGATCTTTTCATGGAAATATTCTTCCGAGCATTCTTGAATTTTACTCTACAAAGAAGTATCATGTCGACAATTTGGATTTATTAGTTCTCGAATAAATTAATTCTTGAACTTGTTTTATTGAATTCTTATATCATTGTCATCATCCTCATGTTTATATTTTTTTGAAAGTCATCCGTGGTATTCAGAAAGTGCATGGATGGACTTGGTATGATTATGACTGTGGATTATTGGTGTAATCATGACCGTAATGTTACAAATGATGTGGTAAAAGTCCTCATTGGCCCGTAGAGCATCATTGATGGACGCTTGTTGGCATGATCATGACCATTGATGAATACACGAATATCCTTGGCCCGTAGTGCATGGATAATTTGTGGTCGCGACCTAATGAATATCCTCGTCAGTAGAAAAAAGTGTGGATGATGTGGATTATTTATTGTCGAAGTCAGTCAGCGATAAAAAGTGATGAAAACCTTTTAAATCATAAAAGATAGTAGATTTTATTCTCTACTTGACTCTTTTAATGGATTTCTTGTTTCACCGCAGCTTAAACTTGATGTCTATTGTATTTTATCGCTTAACATTGTTCAAGGCTAATGATAATTTATTCTCGCATTATCTTAGTCATAATATTTCTTCGGGCTAGTTGAGCTCACCCTTTCTTTCACCGTTCTCTTCAGAAATGAGAACGTAAGCCGGACTAGTCTGGGAAACGGAGTGACTATCCGAGATGGTGTCTTAGTAGTCCTCACTATTCTATAAAATAGTGTGATAATAAATGTAATGAGGACTTATTTTCGAGAGTGGATATTGTCTAGAAGACAATATTTGTATTAAAACTCACAACTCTTGTTGTCAGATATTTAAGATTGTATTTGTATTTTGTACCATGTATTTTTGGCTACTCGTAATAGGTGATGTATACCTATTTTGGGGGGCGCCACAGCTTGGTATCAAAGCTTAGGATATGATCCCCCTGCTAAGATGTGAGACAAGAACTAGGAGGGGAGAGATGGGGAATTCTTCGCTAGTATGACCTACCTAAGTTTATTTGGTATTTAATTGGCTCACGTAGTATAAGGATAATATGTGATATGTTAATTAACCCTTGTTTTGTGACAAGATTTGAAAATGGCATCCGAGAATGTTGAGAACATCAATGGAGCACAGAGACCGCTGAGTCTCCACATGATCAATAACTGTGACAATGTGCATCAGAAGGCGACAATCCTCATGCAAACAACAACACCGACCAAATGATGAACGATGGAATGTTCCGAGGCTTCATATAATTCATGCAACATCAAAGAGAGCGGCTCCGTCCAAAATGCAGTGGAAACACCGGCAACTCTCTGGACGGCCACCGCCAAACAGCTTCAAGGAGCTGGGACCACCGGAGTTTTTTGGAGAGCCAAAGCCACTTAAAGCGAGACATGGATAAAGTAGATCAACAAGATATTTGATGTCTTGGGATGCTCCGAGGAGCAAAAGGTTCCTTTGCCACCTTCATGTCATGGGCAGAGGAGATTACATCGGTGGGAATCAGAAAGCATACTCAACCGCCGCCAGATCAAGATGTCTTGGGAGAAGTTCCAAGAACTGTTTCAACGACAAGTACTTTCCGAAAAGTATTCATCACATGAAAGAGGTAGAGTTCATTAAACCGAACAAAACAACACGACCGTGTCGCAAAGACGAAGCCAAGTTTGCCGAAATGTCCCGGGCCAGCATCCCATTTGGTTGATAATGAGGAGAGAATGACACTAATGTTTCTAAGAGGTTTGAAACCGAGATACGCCAATATCTTATCTCTCATAAACCGTGTTTGTATTCGAGATGTTGTTAATAGGCTCGCTTATTGGAGCACGATAATGAGTCAACCCAACCAAAAGAGAGCAAACCCACAAAATGATAATACCAAAGGAAAACAACCATCAAGTGGTGACAATAAGCGTGGAGGAATCAACATGCCGTAAATGGTAACCACTTTTGGTAATCATGGCCAAAACAATAAGAATGGACATTTCAAGAAGAGGAGATTCAACAATGATGGAAAGACGTCAAGATCAAAGACTGTCGTTAAGGAAGGAGAACGACCACCTATCATATGCTTCAAATGTGGAGGGGAGGGACATCACCCAAATTACGCGATGCCTCCAAAGCATGTTACAATTATGGAAGAGAAGGTCACCGCCCGATTTTTGTCGTGCAATCAAGACAAGTCCACTGGGATGGAGGCATCAAAGGTCATCCTGCACAAGACAAAACCAGTAGTTCAAGGGAGAGCATTTGTCGTGACTCCCAGTAAAAAGCAAGGAACCCAAACGAGGTCATCACGGGTAAGCTTATCATAAACTCTAGTGAAGTATATACCTTATTTGATACCGGTTCTACCCATTCTTTTATTTCTCCTACTTGTGCCAACGCTTAAATTTGACTCCGAGAAATTGGACTTCGACTTATCTCGTTGAAACTCCATTGGGAGAAACCTTCATTACATCCATTGTTTATAAGTCTTGTTTAGTTCAAATCGGCACTCTCACATTACCCGTCGATCTTATTTCATTAAAAATACTTGCATTTGACGTAATTTGTGGATTGATTGGTTAACTACTCATCATGCAAAAATTGATTATTTTCGTAAGGTTGTTAGCTTTCATATTCCTAACCAACCTATTATGCTAATTCAAGCAACCAAACCATTAAAATCAATCACTATCATCTCAAGCCATAAAGCTATTCATTTATTGAAAAAATGGATGTCAAGCTTTCTTAGCTCATGTGTAATCTAAATAAAAAAAATACGCCGCTTTTGAATGATATTTCTATTGTTAATGAATTTCCGATGTATTCTCGAAGAACTTCCGCCTACCCCAGAGCGTGAAATTGAATTTTGTATCGACCTTGAACCCCCAGACAAAACCTATTTCCAAAGCCCCATATCGAATGGCTCCTATTGAACTTCGTGGAGTTAAAGACCCAATTGCAGGAATTGTTAGACATCGGTTTCATTCATTCTAGACTTTCTTCTCTTCTCCTTGGGGTGCTCCTGCTCTATTCGTGAAAAGAAAGACGGAGTATGCGACTTTGTATTGATTATCTGGAGTTGAACCATGTCACCATCAAAAAATAGGTACCCATTGCCACGCATTGACGAATGCTTCGACCAATTGCAAGGCGCCAAATTCTTTTCAAAGATCGATTCGCATTCCGGATATCACCAATTGAAGATTAGAACCGATGATATTCCAAAGACGGCTTTCGTAACTCCCAGACGGGCATTATGAATTCCTAGTCATGTCTTTTGATCGACTAATGCTCCCGCCGCTTCATGGATATGATGAACCGAGTATTCAAGGAATATTTGGATCACTTTGTGGTCGTCTTCTTTATTGATGACATCCTTATTTATTCCAAAAGCCGTGAAGATCATGAGCAACACTTGAGGTCGATACTCCAAAAGCTTCGTGAATATAAGCTTTATGCCAAGTTGAAGAAATGCGAAGTTCGCTCGAGGAAGTAGCATTCCTGGGCACGTAGTATCAAGTCATGGAATATCCGCTGACCCAACAAAGATTGAAGCTATTCAAAGTCGGGAGCAACCCAAATCAATGATCAAGCACGTAGCTTTCTCGCTTAGCCGGTTATTATCTGAGATTCGTGGAAGGATTTTTCTAATCGCTACTCCATTAACTCAAATTGACTAAAAGATACAAAATTCTATTGGAGCGAAGAATGTGAGAAGAGTTTTCAAGAACTCAAGAGGAGACTTATTTCAAAGACTTTTCTCGACAATACCATCCGCTTGAGGGATTTGTCATCTACAAGTGATGCTTTCGGCAAAGGGTTAGGTTGTGTTCTCATGCAACATGGGAAAGTCATAGCCTATGCCTCACGACAACTCAAAGAATATGAGAGGAATTATCCTACTCATGATCTAGAGTGGTAGCAATCATTTTTTGCACTAAAGATTTGGGCATTACTTGTATGGGGAGAAAGTGGAGATCTTTTTACGGATCATAAAAGCCTCAAATATTTCTTCACTCAAAAGGAACTCAACATGCGACAACGACGTTGGCTTGAACTATTGAAAGATTATGATCATACCATCCAATACCATCCTCGAAAAGTTTAACGTGGTAGCCGACGCATCGAAAGTAGTAAGATCATACGCGGCACGAAAAGCGATATTGTCAACGCAAAGGCCCATTTTGTATGACTTGCAAAGGATGGAGATAGAGATAAAGACTCCAGGACCCACGTGATGATGGCGAATATACGAGTAGTAGAACCGACTTTAATCGATAAAGTTAAAGTCGCTCAAATTATGCACTGGAGCCGATGTGTATGAGGAAGAAAGTGCAAGAAGGTGCTACGCCGAAGCAAGAATCGATGAAGAAGGAATACTTTGAGTCAACTCTAGACTTTTTGTGTTCCTAACGAATTCGATTTAAAGTATAAAATCATGATGGAGGCGCACAACACACCGTTTGCAATCCATCTTGTGAGTACCAAAATGTATCATGATCTTCGACATACATTTTGGTGGGGCAATATGAAGAGAGAGATAATGTTGTTTATCTCAAGGTGTTTAACTTGTCAACGAAGTCAAGGTGAGCATAAAGTACCAAAAGGTCCATTGCAACAACTTGAAATTCCAGAATGGAAGTGGGAGCACATTACCATGGATTTTGTTACTGGTCTTCCTAAGGTTTCTCAAGGTATAGATGCAATTTGGGTCATTGTTGATAGATTGACCAAGTCTGCTAATTTCTTACCTATACGAGAAACTTATACACTTGAAAGTCTTGCTCGTGTATACATAAACTAGGTTGTAAGATTGCATGGTATGCCAGTATCCTTAGTTTTTGATCAAGACCCAAGATTCACTTCACGATTTTGGGTTAGTTTGCAAAAATTTATGGGCACGGATTTACGATTTAGTTCGGTATATCATCCTCAGACGGAAGGACAATCAGAGAGGACTATTCAAACTCTTGAAGATTTATTAAGACTCTATGTCCTTGTCTTCAAGGGAAGTTGGGACAAGTTCTTACCATTGGTGGAGTTTTCCTACAACAACAGCTTATCAAGCAAGTATCGCATGGCTCCATTCAAGCGCCAGTATGGAAGAAAGTGTCGTTCTCAAAGATGCCGGGATGAGGTGGGTGAAGCAACGTTGTTGGGACCTAGAGTTGGTACGTATGACTACTTAAAAAGATTCAAACGATCCCAAGAACGTATAAAAACCTCACAAGATCGACAAAAGAGTTATGCTGATCTTCATCGAAAAGACGTGGAATTTGAAGTTGGAGATCATGTGTTGTTACGTGTTGCTCCATGGAAAGGAGTTACAGGATTTGGAAAGAGAGGAAAGCTCAATCCTCGATTCATTGGCCCATTTTTAATCCTCGATCGAGTAGGGACTGTAGCCTATAGACTCGCTTTACCGCCAAGTATGTCTCGTGTTCATAACGTTTTTCATATATCCATGTTACGTAAATATGTGAAAGACCCAACCACATTATTGAAGTTAGAACCGGATGAAATAGCGGAAGATTTAACGTATGAAGAGGTTCCTGCTCAAATCTTGGATAAGAAGGAACATATTCTACGCCTCCAAGGTTATACCTCAAGTCAAAGTTTTATGGAGGAACCACGATGTTGAGGAAATGACCGGGAGTTAGAATCAAATGAAATCAAGGTATCCTTACCTCTTCGACATACGTGTACGCACTACCTAATTTCGAGGGCAAAATTTCATAAGAAGGGAGGTTGTAAGACCCCAACTTTTATGAATAAAGATGATTTTTCTATAATTATCATTTTTGAATATTATGGAATGAATTTGTTATAATGTTATAGTTGTGGGTAGTATTTATAAATTTCGCAAAGTATGCAAGTTGTTATATTATATTCGATTGGTCTGGGAATATTTGTTTTTTAGCAGGAATATTCATACAACTACGTAAATCATGGTGGACCCCACAATGTAATTATTGTTTGATCGAGAAAACGACAAAAATATTTTTATAAAAATAACGGCGGAAGTTTTACCGTTAATACTATTGAACTACTTCTCAGTAGTAAAAGTACAAGAATACGCGTGGGTGCATAGTAGTAGCACACCAGATTGATTATCGATGCTTACGTGAGAAGTCACCAATTATACTCAATTATTGCTACATACAAGAATTGTTGCATCATATCTCTCATATTATTGATTCGATTATTGTCACAAGATCATCATCGCATTATATGATATATTATTAAATCAATAATTGAGATGACAAAGTTATTCATATTATTAAATTACAATATTTACAATGTCTAGAAGTTCGCCAATGAGAGGTTTGGTCACCTAATCGCGCGCTACCAATAGGAGAAATCCTTATCGAAAGCCCTCTTTCCGGGAACGACCTCGTTGTTAAATATTGTGAGTTATGATATTAATAATGAATAAGTTCGTGTTGATTAAAGATGAATTTGATAGTTCCATTATGTTGGGATTATTGGTGTTATTGAAATCGACATCTATTTCGATGATAATTGATGTCTCTGGGGTTATATTGATAAATCAGTAATTTATCGGATAAATGAGCAATTAATTGCTACTAATTCACATGCTTATATAACTATTTGTTCACATGTGTGTACTATTGAGTCACATTCACTTACTATTAGGGGAGTTGGTGCAAGATTGATAATACTTGTAATGACTAAGTTAAAAAGGGAGGTATAGATGGAGGTACTATACTGTATTTTGTATTTTCACATGATTAAAACTATTGATTCACATGTTTGAACTATTGATTCACATTATTTACTATTAGGAGAGGTGGTGCAAGTTTGATAATACTTGCAAGACTAAATTAAAAATGAAAGAAAAGTGGAGGTATCAGATCGTAATTTTTGAGCCCCAAAACGTGCAATTATCGAAACTATATTTTTCTATAAATAGAAGCTCATTCTTCCTTCATTTCTCACCAATTCACCAAAGCTATAGAGCATTTATTATAGAGAGAAATTATAGAGAGAAAGAAGAAGAGAAGTCCGCTACATTTCTATTCCAAAGATCCAATTTTTTTATTCTAAGGTAAGGGTATTATTATTTTTTGTATTCATGAAGAGAACTTTTGTTATTCCATTCTTTATTATTCTATTGAATAACCTATTATACGCGGGCTACCCTATACTTGGTGAAATTCTTTTCGTTATTCCATTCTTTATTATTCGATGGAATATCATCGTTCACATGTGTTTACGTGGGATTCGGTTCCGTCTTTATTATTCATTGGAATATCCCGTCTCATATTTTTACGCTGGACCTGGTTCCATCTTTATTATTTTTGTTGGAATATCCTATCTCATGCGCTTTTACTGTTGGGACTGGGTTCCAATTTTTTATTATTCGTTGGAACATCCTATCGATCGCGTAATTTCACCGATTCCGGTTCCGTTATTTATTATTCTCGTTGAATAACTCGCCTCATGCGCAATCCGTACCGTATGCATGGTGATTTCTTTTGTTATTCCATTCTTTATTATACTCATTGGTTAAAGTTTTGACTTCTATACTCCATGAAATTAGTGGAATATTCTCGATATTTGCGCTTCATCCAAAGATTTTTCATGGAAATATTCTTCCGAGCATTCTTGAATTTTACTCTACAAAGAAGTATCATGTCGATAATTTGGACGTTATTAGTTCCTGAATAAATTAATTCTTGAACTTGTTTTATTGAATTCTTATATCATTGTCATCATCCTCATGTTTATATTTTTTTTGAAAGTCATCGTATTCTGTCAGAGTGCATGGATGGACTTGGTATGATTACGACCAGGATTATTCTTAAGTGTAATCACGATCGTAATGTTACAAATGATGTGGTAAAAGTCCTCATTGGCCCGTAGTGCATATGATGGACGCTTGTTGGCATGATCATGACCATTGATGAATACACGAATATCCTCGCCCGTAGTGTATGGATAATTTGTGGTCGTGACCCTAATGAATATCCCGTCGAAAAGTGTGGATGATGTGGATTATTTATTGTCGAGTCTCAACGATAAAAAAGTGATGAAAACCTTTTAAATCATAAAAGATAGTAGATTTTATTCTCTACTTGACTCTTTTTAATGGATTTCTTGTTCACTACCGCAGCTTAAACTTGATGTCTATTGTATTTTATCGGTTTAACATTGTTGAAGGCTAATGATAATTTATTCTCGCATTATCTTAGTCATAATATTTTTATCGGGCTAGTTGAGCTCACCCTTTCTTTCACCGTTTCTTCAGAAATGAGAACGTAAGCCTGGGACTAGCTCTGGGAACAGAGAGTGACGATCCGAGATGGTGTCTTAGTAGTCCTCACTATTCTATAAAATAGTGTGATAATAAATGTAATGAGGACTTATTCTGAGAGTGGATATTGTCTAGAAGATAATATTTGTATTAAAACTCACAACTCTTGTTGTATATTTAATATTGCATTTGTATTCTGTACCATGTATTTGGCGACTCAAAATAGGTGATGTATACCTATTTTGGGGCACCTATTTGAATTGGGGATATGATCCCGCTAAGATGTGAGACAAGAACTAGGAGGGGAGAGACGGGGAATTCCTTCGCTAGTATGACCTATCTAAGTCTATTTGGTATTTAATTGGTTGGTCAGAGTATAGGGATAATATGTGATATGTTAATTAACCCTTGTTTTGTGACAGTATTTGAAAATGGCATCCGAGAATGTTGAGAACATCAATGGAGCACAGGAGACCGTTGAGTCTCCACAGATCAATAACTAGGACAATGTGCATCAGGAAGGCGACATTCCTCATGCAAACAACAACACTGACCAAATGATGAACGATGGAATGTTCCGAGGCTTCATGCAATTCATGAAACATCAGGCGAGAGCGGCTCCTATCCAAAATGCAGGTGGAAACACTAGAAACTCTCGGACAGTCACCGCCAAACAGTTCAAAGAGCTGGGACCACCGGAGTTTTTTGGAGAGCCAAAGCCACTTAAGGCGGAGACATGGATAAAGCAGATCAACAAGATATTTGATGTCTTAGGATGCTTCGAGGAGCAAAAGGTTCCCTTTTCCACCTTCATGTTGCGGGCAGAGGTAGATTACTGGTGGGAATCTGTAAAGCGTACTCAACTTGCCGCACTGAAGATGTCTTAGGAGAAGTTCCAAGAACTGTTCAACGACAAGTACTTTCCCGAAAGTATTCGTCACATGAAAGAGGTAGAGTTCATTAAACTGGAGCAAAACAACATGACCGTGTCGCAGTACAAAGCCAAGTTTGCAGAGCTTTCTCGGCTTAGCTGGTTATTATCAGAGATTCGTAGAAGGGTTTTCTTGAATCACTACTCCATTAACTTAGCTGACTCAAAAAGATACAAGATTCGGTTGGAGTGAGGATTGTGAGAAGAGTTTTCAAGAACTCAAGAGGAGACTCATTTCAGCACCTGTTCTGACAATACCATCTGGTTCGGAGGGATTTGTCATCTCTGATGATGCTTGTGCAAAGGTTTAGGATGTGTTCTCATGCAACATGGGAGAGTCATAGCCTATGCCTCACGATAACTCAAAGAATTTGAGAGGAATTATCCTACTCATGATCTAGAGTTGGCAGATGTCATTTTTGCGCTTAAGATTTGGAGGCATTACCTGTATGGAGAGAAGGTGGAGATCTATACGGATCATAAAAGCCTCAAATATTTCTTCACTCAAAAGGAACTCAAAATGTGGCAACGAAGATGGCTTGAGCTGTTGAAAGATTATGATCATAGCATTCAATAACATCCTGGAAAAGCGAATGTAGTAGCTAACGCATTGAGTAGAAGATCATATACGGGTATGAGTGTGATAATGTCAATGCAAAGGCCCATTTTGTATGACTTACAAAGGATGGAGATAGAGTTAAAGACTCCAGGGACCCATATGATTATGGCAAATATACGAGTAGAACCAACTTTAATCGATAAAGTTAAAGCTGCTCAAGTTACAGACCTGGAGCTGATGCGTATGAGGAAGAAAGTGCAAGAAGGTGCTATTCCGGAAGCAAGAATCGATGAAGAAGGAATACTTCGAGTCAACTCCAGACTTTGTGTTCCTAACGATTCTGACTTGAAGTATAAAATCATGATGGAAGCGCACAACACACCATTTGCAATCCATCTTGGGAGTACCAAAATGTATCATGATCTTCGACAAACATTTTGGTGGAGCAATATGAAGAGAGAGATAGCGGGGTTTATCTCAAGGTGTCTAACTTGTCAATGAGTTAAGGTGGAGCATCAAGTGCCAAAAGGTCCATTGCAACCACTTGAAATTCCAGAATGGAAGTGGGAGCACATTACCATGGATTTCGTTACTGGTCTTTCCAAGGTTTCTCAAGGCATAGATGCGATTTGGGTCATTGTAGATAGATTGACCAAGTCTACTCATTTCTTATCGATACGAGAAACTTATACACTTGAACGTCTTGTTCGTATGTATATAAATGAGATTTTAAGATTGCATGGTATGCCAATATCCATAGTTTTTGATCGAAACTCAAGATTCACTTCAAGATTTTGGGTTAGTTTGCAAAAAGCTATGGGCACAAATTTATGATTTAGTTCGACATATCATCCTCAAACGGACGGGCAATCGGAGAGGAATATTCAAACTCTTGAGGATTTATTAAGACTCTGTGTCCTTGACTTCAAAGGAAGTTGGGACAAGTTCTTAACATTGGTGGAGTTTAACTACAACATTAGTTATCAAGCAAGTATTGGCATGACTCCATTTGAGGCGTTGTATGGAAGAAAGTGTCATTCTCCAGTATGCTGGAATGAGGTGGGTGAAGGAACGTTGTTGGGACCGGAGTTCGTATGTATGACTATGGAAAAGATTCAAACGATCCGACAATGTATAAAAACCTCTCAAGATCGACAAAAGAGTTATGTTGATCTTCATCGAAAGGACGTGGAATTCAATATTGGAGATCATGTGTTGTTACGTTTTTCTCCATGGAAAGGAGTTATTAGATTTGGAAAGAGAAGAAAGCACAATCCTCGATTCATTGGGCCATTTGTAATCCTCGATCGAGTAGGAACTGTGGCTTATAGACTCGCCTTACCGCCAAGTATGTCTCGTGTTCATAACATTTTTTACATATCTATGTTACGTAAATATGTGAAAGACCCGAACCACATTATTGAATTAGAACCGGACGAGATAGCGGAAGATTTAACGTATGAAGAGGTACCTGTTAAAATCTTGGATAAGAAGGATCATATTCTACGCTCCAAGGTTATACCTCAAGTCAAAGTTTTGTGGAGAAACCACGATGTGGAGGAAATGACCTGGGAGTTAGAATTTGAAATAAAATGAAGGTATCCTCACCTCTTCGACATATCAGGTACGTACCCTAATTTCGAGGATGAAATTTCATAAGAAGGGGAGGTTGTAAGACCCCAACTTTTTTTAATAAAGAATAATTTTTCTCGAAATATATTTTTTAATATTATGGTGTGGATATGATATAATGTTATAGTTGTGGGTAATATTAATAAATTTTACAAAGTAAGCAAGTTGATATAAAATATTCGTTGTGTCGGGAAATATTCGATTGGTCAGGGAATATTCGTTTTAACAGGGAATATTCGTACGACGGCACAATCATTGGTGGACCCCACAACGGAAGAATTGTCATAGTTAAAAAACGACAGAAATATCTTTTTATAAAAATAACGACGAAAGTTTTACCGTTAAACTATTGAACTACCCGGTGGTAAAAGTACAGTAATACGCGTGGTTGCATAGTAACATACGGTATTGATTATTGATGCTTACGTGAGAAGTCACTATGTTATACTAAATTATTGCTACAGTAATTATTGCATAGTATCTCACATTATTTGATTCAATTATTGTCACAGTATTAATATTTTATATTATTAAATCAATAATTGAGATGACAAAGTTATTTATATTATTATTTACAATATTGACGATGTCACAGAAAGTTTTGTCGAGGAGAGGTTTGGTCACCTAATTAATGGCATGATAAGGAGAAATCTTATCGAAAAGCCCTCTTTCACGAGAATGATCGGTTGTTAAATATTATGAGTTATAATATTAATGATGAATAATTGTTAATAGATTAAAAATGTGTTTATTAAAGATAAATAATTTGTGGTAAATATTTATTCAATTTTTGATATAAATATAGAGATTGTTATGAGGCGTGTGTTGTAAGTTTGACTTAGTATTCCATGCGAAGATTTACTAATTTTATGGGCCGTCGATGGTGGTTTTAATAGATAATCAATCTGGACCATTGATGGTGGTTTTAAGTAAATTATTCTGGACCGTCGGTGGTGGTTTTAAAAGTAAATTAATCTAGACCATCGGTGGTAGTTTTAACAGTAAATCAATCTGGATCGTTCATGAATCAGTTACTATTTAATCCATTCTCCTATAAATAAAAGTTTAAATCTTCTTTCATTCTCACCAATTCATTAAGATTCACAAGAGACACTATAGAGAGAGAAACTATAGAGGACAAGAAGAAGAGTATTCTGCTACTTCGCTATTGCAGTATCCAGCCTTCTAATAAGGTAAGGGGTATTATTTCTTTCGTATTCATAAGGAATACTATTTTTTGTATTCATCCTTTAATATGTCATAATAACCTGTCTACGCGGATTATGTACTATATGACAGGTGAAAATCCATTTGCAGTTTTGTATGTTATTTCTTTTCATATTCTTAAATCTAAACTTACTATGGTAAGTATTGCTTCTATAATCCTTGAAATTAGTGGAATATCCTTGAGTTTTGTGCTTCATCCAGTATTGTTTTATTAGAATATTGATCTGAACTTTCTTATTAAATATCAATATTTTCACCCCGGGTACTATTCATGGGTTACTATTCACCCAGTTATTATTCACTATAATATTATTCACTTGGGTATTCAAGGCACTTTTCATGTCAGAGTACTATTCATGAGTTACTATTTACGGGTTAATATTCATCCAATTACTATTCACTCAAATATTATTCACTCGGGTATTCGGGACACTTTTCATGTTGGGGTACTATTCACGGGGTACTATTCCCGAAGTACTATTCATAGTGTACTATCACGGGGTACTATTCACCAAAAAATTTATTTCTTTTCTGTCCAAATTATTTTTGATACATGGATATTATTCTTGAATTTTACTCCACAAAGAAGTATCATGTTGATAATTTGAACATTATTCAATTATGGATAAATTAAATTATAAATCTTTAAAAATTTATCCTTTGCTTTCTTTTAATTGAATTATTATATCATTGTCATCATCTTTATGCTTATATTGTGATGAAAGTCATCTTTGGCTTACGTGCATAGATGGACTGTTGATTGGTATGATTATGTCCAGGGATAATTTGGTATGATCATGACCATTGATGATTACACGAATATTCTTGGCCCGTAGTGCAAGAATAATTTGTGGACGTGATACTAATGAATACCCTTGGCCCGTAGTGCAGGGATGATTCGATGATATGATTTATTTATTAAGCTGAGTCCTAGTGATAAAGTTAATGATAAACTTTTTAAATCATAGAAGATAGTAGATATCATGCTCTACTTGACTCTTCTAATGGATTGCTTGTTCCGCTGCAGTTAAATTTGTTATCTATTATATTATATCAGTTTAACATTATTGAAGGCTAATGATAACTTATTCTGCATTATCTTAGTCATACTATTTCTTACTGGGGTAGTTGAGCTCACCCTTTTACTTCCATTGTTCTCTTCAGGAAATGAGAACGTAGCCGGAACTATTCGGGAAACGGAGTGATGGTCCGACATGGTGTTATAGTAGTCCTCACTATTCTATAAAATAGTGTGACAATAAATGTAATGAGGACTCCATTTGAGTTTGGATATTGTCTAGAAGACAATATTTGTGTAAAAACTCTCAGCTCATGTTGTATAATTAAGTTTGTATTTGTATTCAATACCATGTATTTGCCGACCCAAGATAGGTGATGTATACCTATTTTGGGGGCGTCACTTCTCTGGAGTGTGAAAAAAATGCTTTTGTCCTCCTACATAGTTAGTAACAGGAAAATAAAATTTTGAGTGTCTATAGATTCCCCTCTTTATCATGTTCATGTAATGCAATGGAATGGACATGATAAAGATTACTAGACACTTGAAATATTACAAGGTATTTCTAATGATGCAAATCACAATGTAATGAATGTTATGATGAATGTTAAAATGTTTTCGCAAATCGTAGTTCGCAAATCGCACATCTCATTTTGCACTTTTCTTTTCGCATTTGGCCAATCGCACTTTGCAACTCGCACGTCGCATTTCGCATATCGCAAATCACAAATCGCAAATCGCAAATCATTTTACCTTTACCGTTGTTGCTGATGCCTATACTGCTTTTTATCGGTGTTGCTGAGGCTTGTTTGATGAAGATAAGTTGAGATATTTTCTACATCTCTGTTGGGGATGATGTTTTGAAATCACTGGACCTTCCCAATGTATATGCTGGTAGTTTACAACGGTGCCTACCCTGCTGGTAGTTTGACAACAATGCCTACCCTACTGGTAGTTAACTATGCTTCCATCGCCAAACTGTTTCAGTTCCCACTCGAACAGTGGTATACAAAACTTTCATCGATGAACTGTCTTGATGTTGAGCTAAATTGATGCCAATAGTTTAGAATATTGGATCATCCGATACCTTCGCTGAAGTAATATTTAACGGCTTGCTTCACCAGACTCCGCCTGATGTTACACTGGATTGATGACAACCAACTAATTTCTACGATGAAATTTTTCTCTAATCTAGACATTTAATGTGCACGCATATTTAAATCTATTGGATATGTATGCTAAACCTTGATGGAGATGTACGCTGATGTAGCGCTTTTGCACATGTGCAGATCATGCATGATGTGATGACCTAGATTTATCCTTAGGAGTCTATTGTCCTAGGTTGATGCACATTTTAAAGTGTCTAGAGTAGAAACTTACCTCACCCTTTCTGAGGTGATTTGGAGTTTTTTTTGCTGTTGGGTGCTTATGTCTCATTCCTTTGAGCTTTTGATTTGTAACTCGGCTGAACTAATGATCTGAATGTCGCTGACATCCCTGGTGGGTGCAGCCCGTTCTTTCGTTGCCCAGATTTGAACTTCGGTGTAAAGGCCTCAACTTGTGAGGATTTGATGCATATTGTCATATTTGATGATGAGGATTTCATTCACTAGACCTTTTGTCGTCGGGCTTCTATTTTGAGTTAAAGACTTTCGTGAGAATTTTCCCATTTTTTTGTAAGGGCAAGCTTATGTCGCCATGATTTCTTTCAGGGGTTCTCCCCTTTCTTTTGATGAGAGGCTTTATCTCGCCTTAAAATCCTTCCCTTTTTGGGAATCAAAAAATGCCCTAGTCCTTTCACATGTTGTCGACGGAGATTCATATGAGAAACTCTCTTTGTTGACCAAGTCGCGAGTGAGCAATATCCTACACAAAAGAGAAAAATGCACCAAAAGCTTAATGGCTTGGCCGTCAGGATTAGTATACTCTTGTGAATAAGGCATTTGAAGTACAAGTTATGAAATGGAATGAGTTATGAAATCGCAAATAAATTTTGAAACATCCATGGTCATTGTTCATGGGTAGGATTAGATTCAAAAGATTTATCTCCCTTTATCAAAGATACTTCATCTTCGCTCTAGACATGATTCTTCACAAAATTGACTTCATATGACACATACACTATGAATGACACAACTCTTAGCAGGGGCTTCACTTCTATGCCTTGGCAAATTTTCTTTTTTCTTGCTTAATCTTGTCTCGTTTTCTTAGGCTATTCAGAATTACCCACGTAACGAGTTTTGGACAAATGACTCCCAAACCGAAGGACTTTAGGGCACTAGGTGTTAAGACACCCCTTCGGGTTTATTAGCTCGAGTAATAAAGGCCACGCTTCGAGATAAGTTAGGCGATCAATTTATTTGCCTCTTTACCTGAGCTTGACAGATCCGTTTTCTTAGGCTCTAAGTCATCCATGTAGGGAGCGTTGGGCCGGTGACTCCCAAACCAAATGGCTTTAGGGCATTAGGTGTAAAGACACCCCTTGGGCTTAATTACTCGAATAACCTACGCCACGATTTGGATCTGCTCAGGTTTTGCTTTTTTTCAATGCTCCTTTTCTTAAGCGCTAAGTTACTCATGTAAGGAGTGTTGGGCCAATAACTCCCAAACCAGATGGCTTTAGGGCACCAGGTGTAAAGACACCCCTTAGGATTAATAACTCGAGCAACCTAGGCCATGATTCGAGACATTAGGCTAGCGACTTATCTTTTATCTTTTCATTAATTGCCATTATTTTTTCCATAACTTCATACCCCACAACTAAGAGTCAAGGCAATCTCAAAGTGCAGACATGCATATAAGGTTAAGTCTATTCCAAAAAGTGCTTTGAACTAGGATGTCGTGCCCAATCAAAAAGGTTAAATAAACTTAATTCTCTAATTGTTCTCGTGTTTCTCTCCCCACAGACACTTATCAGAATTAATTCCATTCATAACAGGTCAAGCAAGAACCTCTTTCTAAGAATACTCAACATGTATATTATCACTAATGCCTGTAGATGGAGACTAAAAGCTCATAAAGAGGTAAAAAAGTTATACCTCACATGTGGATTATTCATTCTGAGAATAGTATGATTGGAAAAGACCAAATGATCATACCGGATCGCCAGTAAGATGATGTGAGGGAAGCTCTGATGATAATGATGTACCATGATGACTGGTGCATTTTCCTTTTTAGGATGGTTGATAAATGCCCCAGTGTTGAGTTGTCGCTGTTTCTGAGATAGCCCAGTTTTGTTGTAAGGGTCGCAATATTGGGTTGTTCTTTGGTGTCTTGGGATTGATATTTGGGTTTGGATGTTTCTTTTGAGGGTCAGACCTTACCACTAATGGCTGCCTACGTACTCCTGTGTATGCGGGAGATCAGGTCTGTGAAGTTCCTGCTTGATGAGGTAAATAATTTGAGAAGTGTTTGTTTGGGTTTTTTGGGTTTTTGTTTTGTTTGACTGAACCATAAATGGTTGCCTACATACTCCCATTGATTTTTTTTATATTGATTTCTTTTTTTGATTTCTTGATTTTTTTGATTTTTAATTTTTTTTTATATTTACATGCATGGAAAATAAAAGGCATACTACGAAGAAAGTGATATCGTCCCAACATCTCCTAGAACTACCAACTTTATCCTCTGGATCTACATCTTCTTGGCCAGCTGAGGCCTAATAGTCTAGCTGTCAGTGGTTATGTTGCCTTCAAGGCTCGTGATAGAGGTTACCTCTTGGTTCTGAATATCTTCACTTATGGCCATAACTTGATCACCTCCCAATTCAGTACATTCCTCAGGGATGCTTGAACTGGACCTATCGTAAAAAGAGATGAACTTTTGATTCTTTAATGGGTTGGTTTCTCTGACAACCTCACCATCTTTTCCTTCATCTAATCCTTCACATTTTTTCTGGGCTTGAGAGGATTCGACCATGAAATCTCCCTCAAACTATTGTTGCATTTCTTGCAAGGAACTTTCCTTTTGTCTTTTTCTTCCATGGAAAGGATTAGTATTTCCTCCTCATCATCCAAGATGATGAAATCAGGAACGTGGTTGCTATCTTTGGACCACAAGATGTTTAATGTTGGCGGAGGAATCTCCTTTGTCATTCCTTGCATTAGGATCAGTCCACCTTGTGTTCTGCCAGAATTAGCACTCATAGCCTTCACCTCCTTTGAATTGCATGTCTCGAGTAGACATATTAAGCTTTTTATTTCCTTTTTGCCTTTTTCTGGTTATGAGGAATTCTATCTTCAGCTCTTCATTTTCAATGAGATCCTGGATTTTATGTCGCAAAGATTAGCATTCCTCAGTCGCATGTCTAGGTGAATTTGGTAGAGACGTATCATGCTAGAATCATAACTCTTTATCTTGGGATTTATAGGAGGCAATAACTCAGTAATCCTTCCTTTGCTTATCAGAAAGTGTAGCATTTCTTTATTTGATTTGCTCAGAGGAGTGAATTTTTGAGCTCTCGTGGAGGTTTTTTTATCTTTCTTCTTTGAGAATTTGCATTCCCCCGAGTGATTTTTCCGTTGCTGAGATCTTCTAGCAATTTTATGAATCCCCTTTTCTTTCCCTTTCAGCCTGCTTTTATCTTCTTCATTTGTGGGCTCATCCTGGAGAGATATGGGTTTGCATTAGAGTTAACCTCTTTTTCCTCTTGGCTTTTTGATAGTTGAGTGAAAAACTGCCCCGTTTCCTGATGTTGGCGCACTATCAGCTTAGCTAGCAGATTTACTTGATTCTTGATCGTCTCTAACTTTTACATTACTGTCATACCCTCCTCCGAGTTTTTCCACTCTAGGAAATTTGTTATGTGCCTTTGGGGATATTCCTCCATCCTTCGTATATACTTACGATTTGGATACATTTCATCGCTTCCTGGCCCGATCATGTTTACTCCCTCCGTATCATGCTGCAACGGAAGGTTGGTGTTGACATTTTGTTGGTCAGGTTGTTGGACCATAATACTGCCACTTTCGATCAGATTTTGAATTTTATGCTTTAAGGACCAACAATCTTGTGTATCGTGTCCCGGAGACCCTGAGTGGTAAACACATCTCTGGCTTGGATTGTATCTTTTGCCCCCTGGTTCCATAGGTGGAGCCAGTTTGGTAATTTTCTTGTGATCCATTAATATCGCCAATACATTTTCAAGGGAATCGCCCAGTTGAGTGAACACCTGATTTTCTGTTCTTTCAAATTTTCTTTTCCTGTCTTAGCATTGGTTGAATGCAGTCTATTGTTGAAATGGCAGATTATCTTGCTTTTTTAAAATTGGGGGGACTGTAGGTTGGTCTACTAGTTTGCCCCTGTACAACAAGGGATACATCTTTATTGCCTTTATTGGGTACCCCCTTGGGATCGTTCGCATACTTGCAAGTCTCAGTATATGCTTCATGCATCGCTTCCAAAGGCGGTGAAGTCTTTAATCTTGCCTTGGGCCCATCTACGCCATTTTTCCGTGTTTGATCATTTCCGAGAATGGCTTTCCTATGCCTGCTAGGATCCTCTCATAGTAAGGAGCCTCTTGGATATCAATAAACGTCATTACCATCTCAGTTTCTGTCATTGATGGAATGACTTGCGCTGCTAGATGTCTCCACCTTTGGTCATATTCTTGGAAAGACTCAGTACTTTGCTTTTTGACTTTAGTCACTTGGTATCGATCAGGTGCCATTTGTGACTGAAAACTTTACTGATTTAGAAAGGTGTGGGCTAATTCTTCCCAGTTGTGGATTTTGGCATTGTTAAGTCGGGCATACCAGGCTTTAGCCTCTCCAGTGAGACTCTTTTAGAAAAGTTTCATTCTGAGGCTTTCATCTTCAGCATAAGACCCTAGCTCGCCAATGTATACTTTTAGGTGCGTATAGGGACCGCCTTCCCCATTCTACTTTTCAAACTCTAAGATTTTGAATTTGTCAGGATATTTAGCCCCTAGAAATATGCAGAGATCTGAATAGGTGACACTTCCATAGTTTTCAATCCCTTTGATTGACCGGATGGTTTCCTCCATTTGTTGGACTTTTTTCTTATATCCCCAGTTTCTCGATCATACCTGAGTTTTGTAATTTCAGGGGTTTTGTTGGTTCCTTTATTAGAAGGAGGTTCAGGTATCTAGGTTTCTATTATTTTGTTAATACCTTGACTGACACTGGTGTGAATGACTCTAGTTGAGTAGGAATTGTCTGGCCCGGTGTGATGCCCCCAAAAATAGGTCCACCCGACCCATTCTGAGTCATCAGATATCACTTTATAAAAATCAAATACAACTTCATTTATACAACTGTTAAACTATCGTGCAGAGTACGATAATAGATAAGCTGTGAGTTTCAATACAAATGTATGTAACTCTCATGATGCCTCGACCATAACCCTACAATGGTACGTTACATAAAAGTACAGTCAATAACTGTTTTAGAAATTAAAATCTTTGGGAAGTGCTCAAGGAAACCTTCGTACATGGGAGGCCATGAATCTAAGTTATAATAGACCCCAAAGAAAAACGAGAAGATTACTATCATGTTCCTTCCAATGATGAGTCTTCTCTTGACATATAATTTTCTCAGTTGTCTCCAAGTGAGAATTATATTTCAAATATACTCCAAGATCATATAGGTAGTGCTCGTAGATATACTCAGCAAGTGGATGTGCACAACCCTGTCTTATGATAACACAAGATTGTATGTCATTAGACATCTTGTATGATAGTGGCAAAACACCCTTCCAAAGTTGGGTTCTCATCATCCTATTGTTGTTCACCAAAATCAATTATTAAGTGAAATACGACACGCACATCTTAGGTCCTTAATGCAATTATATATTGGATGTCATGCCGTTTTATAATGTATTGAGAAACTTCAACAGTCTCGAACCATCTCACTATTTCCCTGTTATCCCCGCTCGACCCAACTACACTCTTATTACCTGAAAGGAATTGTGAAGCAAAAGGGTGAGTACAACAAGCCCAGTAAAGAATATCATGACTAAAGATAATTAAATTATCAATAGCCTTCATCAGTAATAAATCAAAGATTTAGAACATATGGTAGATGATAAAACTTTTCAACCATAGTTGCAGCGGAACGAGCAATCCATTAGAAGAGTCAAATAGACCATCAGGTCTATTATCTCCTCCATGTTAAAAGTCCACCAATAATTTTTTATCCCTGTAACATCAATCAACAATTCCTTTCCACAATCATATGAATAACTCATAATCATAATTGTGATTCTGAATTCCTTTTCGCACCTAGGACGAAGATAATTTACATCACATATCTTCACCTGAAACATCAAAAATCACGGTTATACCAAATCACAATTCCTGCTCATAATCATACTAATAAATTCATCTTTGACTACGACCAAAGATATACAAATCATATAACCAATAATCAGCAGTTCATCTTTGCACTACTGAGCAAAAGATATACAACTATAAAACTAATAATCTTTGAGACTCGACTTAATAGTATCACGACCACGAATTATCCATACACACTACGGGCCAAGGATATTCGTGTTTTTCCATCTGATCATGATTATACCGAATAATCCCTGGTCATAATCATACCAAGTTCATCTATGCACTATGGGCCAAAGATGACTTTTGCCACATCATTTATAATATTACGGGCATGATTATACCGAATAATCCATGGTCATAATCATACCAAGTCCATCTATGCACGTAAATCACAGATGACTTTCAACACAATATAAGCATGAGGATCATGACAACGATATAAAGAATCAATCAAATGATATAAAGGATAAATATTAAACATTTATAATATAAATTATCCAGGGTTCAAGAATATCCCAATGTTATCAATCACTTAATAATCTCATAATTTAATATCATTAATATTATAACAATATTTAATTATTTCTTAAACTTATAAACAATTTATTTTAATTGTTTAAACTTTACCAAATAATACATTTAATCATTCAAAAATGCCATACTCATCAGATTTCATCACCAATGATCAAATCCCTTATCAAAAATCTGTATATACCCTATATAGGATTCCCAAGCCATAAAATCCGATTTTCCAACTTTGTTACTTCACATAACATATTTAACTCATTTACTCATAACTAGATCATTTTCATGAAAAATACCAAATCAGTCCCAAAAATATTTCTTTTCTGGGATTTAGCAGAATATAGTCCCATATTAAACATATATTTTTTCTCGGAATTTTTAAAATTCGTTTACTATTTTTCAAAAATCATTTTCTAATTAATTCCTTAAGAAATTAGCTACCTCAAGTTTAACTCCAGAAATTCCCAAATCTTGGTAGGATCTTACACATGTTAATGTGAGCTTCCAGTTTAAATTTCATGGTCATCAGAGTTATAGAACTCCGGTTATAAGAAAAAACTAAATATTGAAATAGTCATAACTTGCTCATTTTAAGTCGGAATGAGCTCATTTTTGGTCAGGAGGTACTTTATAACATATATTTTCATGTCCCAAAAGGCCGGAATTTTTCTCACAAATTAAGTGGCCGAAAATGCCCTTTTGAAAATATGGACAGTAGCTTTTTAAGCATTTCCAGATTTTTTATCCTTTACTAAAATCATTCCACACGAAAATCTGTAAATCCTTTTTAAGTGATTCCACTTGGATAAGTTAGGAAACTCATAGATCTAACTCTATAACTTAACCACACTCAAAAATTCGAAATATAATAGGAGATATGGTCAATTGAATTTCATGTTCTATTTTCACCAAAATCTGATTTTTCAACCCTTTGTGATTTCTAAGAAACTTTCATGTTTTCTCATAATAACCAACATAACTCATCATAACACTTACTAATACTACATATACCCATGGTTTTCATCCATCCCTTACTTTTATTATGACTTTCTCCATAATCCACGTAAACAGATCATTTCCACAATTTAATAAGGAATGAATACAAAGGATCAATCACCATGCATGTGGTAATCCACATAGACAGGTTATTCCAACAGAATAATAAAGAATGGAATAACAGAAGAATTCACCATACATGCGATAGACCGCACAGATAGGTTATTCTCAATCGAATAATAAAGAACGGAACCAGGTCAGGCGTAATCCGCACCGACAGGACATTCCATCAAAATAATAAAGAACGGAACCAGGTCAGGCGAAATTCGCACCGACAGGATATTCCAACAGAATAATAAAGAATGGAATAACAACAGAAATCACCATGCATGCGATAGACCGCACAGACGGGTTATTCCAACATAATAATAATTAATGGAACTGTGTCAAAGTAATATCTGTGACGGCAGGATATTCCGACAGAATAATAAAGAACGGAATAATAGAAGAATTTCACCATGTATGCGGTACTTCGCATAAACAGGTTATTCCAACATAATAATAAAAAATGGAATATCAGAAGTTCTCTTCATGAATATGAAAGAAATAATACCCCTTACGAGTACAACAAATAATATCCCTTACCTTAGAATAAAGCTGGATACTGGAATAGAAATATAGCAGACTTCTCTTCTTCTTTCTCTCTATAATTTCTCTCTATAATAATGGCTCTAAAGTTTTAGTGAATTGGTGAGAAATGAAGGAAGAATGAGCTTCTATTTATAGAAAAATATAGTTTCGATAATTGCACGTTTTTGGGCTCGAAATATTACAGTATAATACCTCTAACTTTTCTTTCATTTTTAATTTAGTCCTGCAAGTATTATAAAACTTACACTACCTCCCCTAATAGTAAATCATGTGAATCAATGGTAAAATCATGTAACTCAATAGTTCTAAACATGTGAAAAAATTAATTACAATATAGTACCTCCATCTATACCTCCATCTTTAACTTAGTCATGCAAGTATTATCAATCTTGCACCAACTCCCCTAATAGTAAATGAATGTGACTCAATAGTACACACATGTGAACAAATAGTTATATAAGCATGTGAATAAGTAGCAATTAATTGCTTATTTATCCGATAAATTACCCGATTTATCAATATAACCCCCAGACATCAATTATCATCGGAATAGATATCGATTTCAACTAACACCAATAATCCCAACATAATGAAACTATCAAATTCATCTTTAATCAACACAAACTTATTCATCATTAATATCATGACTCACAATATTTAACAACCAGGTTGTTCCCAGGAAAGAGGGGGCTTTCCAATAAGGATTTTTCCCTATTGGCGCGCAATTAGGTGACCAAACCTCTCCTTGACAGAACTTTTAGTCATTGTAAATATTGCAATTTAATAATATGAATAACTTTGTCGTCTCAATTATTTATTTAATAATATATCATATAACACAGATGATACTGTGATAATAATCGAATCAATAATATGAGAGATATGATGCAGCAATTACTGTAGCAATAATTGAGTATAACTGAGTGACTTATCACGTAAGCATCAATAATCGATACCGTGTGCTACTATGCAACCACGCGTATTTTACCACCGATTATTTTATAACAACTTGCTTACTTTGCAAAATTTTCACATATCACCCTTAACTTTAACCTTTATCAATTTAACCATTTACTAAATAGAATAATTACAAGAAAATTGAATACTTTTATTTCATAAAATTCGAGGTCTCACACTCAGAGTGTTTTTACTTTTTTCTTTTAGAAAGACAGCCAATTCAGCTATCTGATTCATTAATCCTTCGAACTCTTCTCGAGAGATAGGAGTAGAATTAGGTGGGGCACTTGTAGCCATGTTTGACTGTGGGCTTAGTGCTTTTTTGGATTTTGAATGGGTGACAGGACCAATTGTTTCCCTACAAAAAGACTTATGTAGTTTAGTCTTAGGGAATGTAGAAATGTTACATGCTATGTAATATGTCCATTTTAGGAGTATTATCCTACAAAATGGATGTCAGTTGTTTACATAGAATGACAGGTTTTGATATGAAAGGGAATGCATGTACACATATTCCTTCATACTTTCCATTACACTGAGATTGACATGGAAATAAAATTATAAGTAATTGAAATGGGAAAGTATGGAGAGACTTCCCTCCGTGTTTGGTTAATACGAGGCTGACCTATCTTAGGTTACTCTCATGGCTTTTTGGCATGAAGATTCCTAGATCATCGCAATTTACTCGACGGGAAGTTAATCTGGTCTTTCAACTGGAGCGAATCTGGGTGGTTCCTTTCCTGAGCCTCGTTGGAATAAGTCTCCCTACGAGTCCAGTAATCAAACACCGACAGGATAGCCTCCTGGTGGAGGGACCACACAACATACATTCACATACAACGTGTCTCACCGTATGGAAATGATGACATGTGCGAAGCACTTATATCACAGGTAGATATAGTGCGAAGCACTAAGTGCAATAAGTAAATGCATTCATACACATTCATTTAAATGTAAATGCAACATCCACACACAAGAAGATAATAGTTTTGAAAAGTCTGAGATAGCGACTTAAGCCCTCTTACTGGATATCCCCAGCAGAGTCACCACCTGTCGACGTCGGGAATTTTATTGTCCCTTTTCTGTTCTTATCTTTTGGTGTTCTCATGTTATGTGAGATTTGTTTGAAAAAACAAGTTGTGTCAGACATGTATATGTCGACGATTGGACTGTAAGAGTCACCAGTTAGTATTTTTAAATGGTTGCACCAACTCAACCGAGAAAAAGGTTTGCACATTGACCTAGTGATGTAACACTACTTAACTGGTCTGTGAAACTGAGATTCGTTAGGGTCCGGGGGCTTGATTATGCGAAGGAAAGGTGTTAGGCACCCCCCGACATCCGTGTTACCACGGTGACCGCCACTTTTCAAATTAAACTGTTATATGAATGTGTTTATATGTGTGTCAATGTGCAATTATTTGGAAGTAGTGATATGCCTCTTTTGCACCTATATACAAAAGGTTTGAATTTTGTATAAAAGTTTAGTTTTAACAAGATATAGCAGTGATGTTTTGTAAAAGAGATTTTTCAAATCCTTATGCTCAATAGTAATTGAGGCCTTTGATACTTACATTTTATTATATGTTCGGCTTAATTGCTTTTATTTTCGAGATGCAAGGCATCTTCGAGAAAATAAGATACATAGCAGTGCCGAATTCCTTGTGGGCATGAGAGCCATCTAAGGAAATTCAAACACCGTGAATAATTTACAAACTGATTATAGCCGAAAATGTCCATCACGGGAACCGAATCTAGATTCAAAAGACTGAATCTGTGATCACATTATTCCTAGGCTCACATGATGTTGCAGTTTGTATGAAAGCTGTAAGCAGTTAAATATATATAATATATATATATGAATGATCAACCACCATGGAGTAAACTCCATGGGGGATTGGAAATGTAAATATATAAAAGCTGTAAATATATATATAGAGACGATCAACCGCCACGAAGTAAACTTCAGGCGGGACTGAATGTAAATAAAGCAGTAAAAGGCCACGAAGTAAACTCCAGGTCTGACTGAAATGTATATATATATATATATAGAGAGAGAGAGAAAGAGAGAAAAAAAGCAGTAAACGCTCCAGATATTATATCCAGGCTCAATCAAATAGAGTTTGATGGTAATAATATATATATATATAAGTATTTATATATATACAAAAGCAGTAAACGCTCCGGATATAAATCCAGGCTCACCGAACAGAGTTCGATACCAGTTTATATATATATATATATATATATATATATATATATTTGTACGAACATCATCCGGAGCGTTTATTTCTTATATATATATATATAAGTATATATATATATATATATATATAAGAAATAAAAAGACATGGACCGAAGTCCGGGCATACGCACACAACACGACTCTCAATGTGAATAATTGTGTGTGCAGAAAATGGAGAAAGGCTTTAAGAAACGTAAGAAGTCTTACAGTGGACTACCAGAAGACTTCAACTGGCTTTAATTGAAGGAACACTCGGTTTCCACCGGTAAAAACAATAAAATGGACAGGACTTCCTCGCCTTTTTCTCTTACAAAATGGCCGCCCCAAGCCCTCTATTTATAGAGGGGGAAGTCACAGGTGTACCTGCAACAACCTCTGGTTTACCTGTGGCTACCTGGGGTGCCCAAAGTAATGTGGGTCCCGCTGTCTTGAAGTACATGCACTCGAACAACGCGTTGTTCGCTCGAACCTTCATAACTTTTAATTCGGGAGTCCAATGGAAGCGTGCCATACCATTCTGGAAAGCCCTTTCCGAGAGCTACGCAATGAGATAGGATTTGCCTTTTTTTATTTCGAGAAGATGGTTCCATGACCGAAATGGCATTTTTGGGTTTTCGTTAGGCAGTCTATTGAGCTTTTTTGCGTAGTTTGCGCTCAGAAGTTAAGATATGGTTCTTGTAGGACTTATTTTGAAGTAATTTGAGTTGAAATAAGTGTATTTAATTTTAGTTGAAGTTGAGTTGGCAAAATAACCATTTCCCCTCCTGGGGTTATCTCCGGTTTTCGCACAGCTGTAGAAGTTATTTCTCAAGGTTATCTCTGAGGTTGGCTTGTTGTTGACTTTGACTGTCCTCAGGGTTATCTCTGAGGTTGGCTTGACCTCCTGGGGTTATCTCCAGCATGAAGTTATCTCCAAGGTTGGAACTGATTTTCCTGGGGTTATCTCCGGGGTTGGAAACTGGATCACCCGGGGCTATTTTCGGGGTTGGAATTGTTTTTGTGGTTCTCCAGGGTTATCTCTGGAGTGTGAAAAAGATGCTTTTGTCCTCTTGTATAGTTAGTAACATGAAAACAAAATTTTGAGTGTCTACAAGTAGGATACCTCTTCTCATAATCTTTGAGCTGTCGTGCATAAGCAATCACTTTCCCATGTTGCATCAACACACAACCTAAACCTCTGTGTGACGCATTACTAAATACTAAAAGGCCTCATGTATCATCTAGTAAGGACAACATTGGAGCCATGCTCAGTCGCTTCTTCAACTCTTGAAAGCTCTCTTCACATTTATCTGTTCAGACGTATTTCACCATCTTTCGAGTCAAATTGGTTAGTGCGGTTGCTATTTTTGAAAAATCTTTTATAAACCGTCTATAATAACCCGCTAAACCGAGAAAACTTCTTACTTCTATTGGAGTTGTTGGTTGTTCCCAATTTATAACCGTTTCGATCTTAGTTGGATCTACTGATATTCCATTTTTGTCAATTACATGACCTAAAAATTTAAATCTTTTTAACCAGGAACTGGTGTCACAGAATTTTCCAAGAATACAGAAGTTTGCAACCAAGATGATCAATGAGCAGCCTCACTACAAAGTCTACTGACATGATGAAAACCACTACATTCCCTACGATTGTAGAGTGGGGTCTGATGGAAGAAGGATCATGCCCAAGGAGATGATCGTAGAGTCTCTTCACTCTACCATTGAAGATGTTCAAGTTCAGATTAAGAAGCTTCCCTTTGATCAAACACAATTATTTGATATTCCTTCATCCTCCAACAGTGATTGCCACTCAACGGTTTATCAGATTCTCAATGCTTTCGAAAATCTGTCTAAAAATGGGAATCGTGGAGTCCAATCTAGTGCTCAACAAGAACCTGCTCAATCAAACAACCAAACTTCTATAGAGCAGGAGTTAGTGAAGAATTCTTATGAATTAACTGAGAAGATATCAATCATCACTGAAGAGTCAAAGATGTTGACAGAAGTAGGAGACAATGCACTTCAAGATAGACTTCAAGTCAATATGTCTGATATATCTCTCAAAATCAAAGAGAGAGATCAAATCTATCTGAAGGCTATAAATGATCAGAAGGCAGAAGCTCTATAAGCACAGACAGCTAATAAAGAGCAAATCCAATCCCTCTCTGACAAGATTGACAATTTGAATCAGTCTCTCTCCCTACAGCTTGAGCTAAGCTAACAAGAACTTAAGATGGAGGTTGGTAACTCCTCTTACTTGATGGAGCAACTTATATCAAAGGTGGAACAACTTTCACAAGTGATGAATGACAAAAAGGGGGAGAAAAAGAGGCATGGAAAAAGGCACTCAAAGAGGAGTAAGGAGAAAAGAATGAAGTCAGAGCAGAAGGAAAAGAAGAAGACAGCAGCAGCAAAGGCAGAAGAAGAGTCATCATCTGAGGGGGAGCCAAAGAATGATGATCCCATGAATGCAAAGTTTGAGGGGGAGCCAGAAAAAGAAGAAGACCGTGACTCTGAGAAGGAGCAAAGAAAAGAAATGGAGTCACTATCTCAAGGGGAGCAAGAGAAAAAAGATCAAATAGATAAATAGTTGATCAATAGACATCCCGGAAGACACACATGGAGTCAAAGAGGTACATCTCTAACTAGTTAGGTAGTTCATCTTCTGTTGTCCCTCCTTCTGGCTCTATATGAGTTTTATAAAAACTTCAATCTCCCTCTTCACATAACTCCAACTTCGGTACTCTTCATGAGCATTCTCTAAATCTACCACAGATTTATCTTTTATAGCTTCAACTTCTTAGTTGTAAACTATTTCCCTTGATACTTCCTCTATTCTATCCTTCAAAACAGTTTTAATTACTACAACCTATTATGGTTCAATTACTACCTCAGATAAAACAATCAGCTCTCCTTTCAGTATATGAATACAATCAACTCCTTCACTTACCAAACATATCAATTAACTTGTATAAATAATCTATTCCTCCAACTTCAGCTAATGAGTTTCCTTAATTCATCTCTTACCAACTTAACTTTGGTTTATCTCTCTATTACTGCTCTCTCCCTAATACCAAATCTCTTATTGTGTTCACAATAGTTTCTAAACTCCTTGTCATATCCAACTCCAAATCTCACTCTTTCAGGTCACTTCCTAGTTCCATCACCATCTTATTTCTTACAACCTTAAATATCTTCATATATTACAAAGACCTTTTATCTTCATACCTCCTCATTTCTTACAACTTACCTTTATCTATTCTAGACATGCCTAATATCTCCAAAATATTTCCCTGTAATGAGTATCTAAACTCATTCCCTATTTTTAAGTTTATCTCCTTATTACCTTCACTACAATCTCTCAAGTCATATCCTAAGGTATTCCTACCCTAGTTCTATAACCTACTGCCCTAATACCAAATTGTGACGCCCCCAAATTCTCTACATTCACTGTAGCCAATTTTGTGCTCACGTAAATATTCTATAAGATAATAATTCCTATAAATTCAAGATTCATAGTACTCATAGTAAATAGTAATTCTCGTCAGAACAATCATTGTAACTAAGTACCCTCACTTGAATGTACAGGTTCAGTATCCTATAGATATTTCTTCCATATCTATAATTCTTATATATATCTAACTTCCACAATATTAATGTTAGAGGTCTTGGAACTGAGTGAAGCGCTACCTTAGTGCATCAGAGACCAATGTTTGTTAATGTTATCATTCATATATATATAATCTATATAGACACTATACTCTTTTCTAATTCCATTAGAATGACAACTAAATACTGCAAACTAATATTACATTAAACAAATAATATACCGTTACTATTACATTATAGTTCTCAACAAATATCCATGTCTTAAGCCTTTATCCACAATACCAGAACTTCTGGAATATATTCTTTATATCTGCAAATGAAGAAAATATTTACAGGGATGAGCTACAGAAAGCTCAACAAGTTTTAAACAATAAACGAATGTTATACATATATCAATTTTGAAATAAATGAACATAAAGTTCAGAGTAGTGCCATAAATATATACCAAGGTTTATCTGCCAAACCCTGCATATTATGAGCTACTGTTAGTCATATAGACTTAGCAGTCCGGGTTAATTTGCTCAACCAAACAAAACTAGGAGTATGTATATCATACTCTATGTACTGTCCAATCATTGCTATAAATGTTGGATACAGTTTACATCTGATCATTACTATAAATGTCGGATACCGTTTACTTCCGATCATTGCTATAAATGTCGGAGACAGCTCCTCACTGCCAAGGACAACCATAATTGCCCTTGACTGACTCCTCGCTCTTAGGTTCTAATAGTGTCGATATATATATATAAACACCAAACAAAATTTCTTTTTTACAAACTGTGCTTTTATACATTTGTACCAAACAAAATTGGTTTCTCACAAACTATGCTTTAATATCAAATTAAACGCAATTTTCCATAATAACTCATATGACTTGGTTATGTTTGAACAAGAATTCATTACCTTTGAATATCGGAATTCATAAACACTATGTATCACCAGATCATAACTAATAAATATCAAACTTTCATTTAATAAAGTAATTTAAATGAAATTGGCATTTGAAATATGAGGTTTGCAGTCTAATTAACTTCGTTTGAAGACCTAATATTAATAATATTGATCTCCAAGTTAGAATAATATCATCACAATGTATCACTATGAATTACTGTCATAAAATAACCTAAACACATTATCACATAATCCTATCGGTCTATAAGACAAATAAGACCTAACCTCAAGTCAAACTATTACAGTCTGAGTTGAGTTTGGTACTATTTCGACAGCCCAATAGCCTAATCTCATAATTATCGAGCTTAATCCCAAAAAGACTCTGCCTAAATACTTCACAATTATATTAAATAATTTAATTATCAGTTAAAACTATTTTTCCCTAGCTCATAACAATTTATAAATAATTATTACTATTTATCAAAAAAATCCAATCACTTATAACTTATTTATATAAATTAAATACCTCTTTATTCCCTTCTCATTAATATTTATTTATTATTAAATATTAATGAAAATCATACCATAATATTATAATATATTTATAATATTTTAAAGTATTTTAATACCTTAAAATTATATTTATATGATTTTTAAACATTTAAATCTATTATCCAATAATTGACATTAATATTAAAATATTAATATTTTCATGACAAAATATCAAAAGTTATATTTTATAACTCAAAATATTTTTCTAACCCTTAAATCATTTTTATATAATTTTTAAAGCATTAATTCTATTTTCCATAATTTATTTAATATATTTATTAAATAAATTAATCACCAATAATATTAATATATTAATGAAATTCATCATAAAATATTAAAAGTTATTAAAAATAACTTAAAATATTTTCTAACACCATAATATAATTTTTCATGATTTTTCAAGTGTTAAAATCATTTTTGAAGAATTTATTTAATATTTTAATTAAATAAATTAAATACCTTTTATATTCCAAAAATATTAAATATTTATGAAGTATACTCAAAATAATTAAAAACTAATTTTTAGGCTTTAAAATAATTTTCAAGAATTTATTTTGTATTTTTAATAATTAAAAACTAATTTTCTCTATTTATATAATAAAATAATAATTTTTGGAAAATAAAGTGTCACTAAAGGACCCTATAGCGACAGAACCATCGCTATAGGTGTTCTTCACAAACCCAGAACATGCAATGTCAGACACCAAATTGCTAGGTTTGACCACATATAGATCTGTGATTATAAGGTTTCTGGACTTGTAATTTTGTTAGAAATGTAGTACTAATGTAATACTACAATCACCAACTTGTTTCATGGTCATACAACAACATACCAGAAAGATCTAGACTCCCAAACTTCTTGTCAGAGCTATTCTTCATTTCTGGGTTTTTCAGAAATGAAGAACAGTTGCAGGGTACCTACTTTAGTGCTCTGTAACTTTGATTCTAAGCATTGTTTCTTTGATCTAAAAGTTCCAACATGTAGTATACATGACAGGGTACAATATCATAACACTAGATCCATCTAACAACATCACATGAACAAGATCTGGCAGAGTCAAACCATGTCAGAAAACTTGTTCTTAACTTTTCTGGGTTTTCCAGATTTTGTCAAAACTGATGGTCAAGGCTACTTGGACCCTTAATAACTTTGATTTAGTGAAAGATCTAAGTGATCTAAAGACATATATGTCTAGTCTACATGTCAGTCTACAACATCAAAACAATAACATGGACAAACTATCAAACAGCAGCAAGATCTAAGGCCTTGAAAATGACTGTCAGAGCATTTTGGGTTTCTGGGTTGCCCAGAAATCCAGTTGGTCATGGTCAGTCAACCATGTTTGACTTCTTATAACTTGAGATCTAGACATGGTACGGATATGATTCCACTTCCAATCTACTCTCCTCGTGGCAAAGAACAAGTCTATAACTTCAAACACAACAAATCATGAACAGGTGGAGATCTATGAGCCTTGACATTAGCTTGTCAGACCATATTTTAGGGTTCTAGGTCAGTCCTTAAAACTTAATTTTCTAACACCTAGGTGTTATGGATCCTTGATGTAACATCTTGGATCACTAAATGACATCTCTTAACACAACTTTAACGAACAAATAACAACATATAACATAAAATCATATGATCTAGCATGTTAGGGTTTTATACCTCTTAGGCTTTGATCCTTTTGATTTCTGATCTTGAATCTGATATAGGCAAGCTATATGGTGTTCATGACTTAACTTCTCTCTCTCTCTCACTCCCCATTTCGAAAATATAAAGAGAGAATGGTCTAGGATAATATGAAAAGTAAAGTAAGTTTCTTACTTAACTTTTAAGTTATAATCTTTTGATTCATGAACCAAATCTTGCAAGGTGGCACAAAATTTGATCTTGGAAAGATAATAAGCACATGGGATAAGTCTTGGAGCAATGACTCACCAAGATTTGGAAATCTTTTACTTAAGTTTTAAGTAAAAGGGCATTTTGGTCATTTCGCACATACTAAGGGTATTTTGGTTTTTTCCCCTATAATTTAAAGGGTATTTTGGACATTTCACTTTTATCCCATAACTTATAACACTTAAGCTTTTATTCTTAACATTTGAATTCCTGAATTAGGGTTTTAAATATCTGAATTAGGGTTTCTGTGACGCCCCCAAAATAGGTATACATCACCCATCTTGAGTCGCCAGATACATGGTACATAAATTCAAATACAACTTAATTATACAACAGTCGTGCAAAATACGACGTCATATATACTGAGTTTCAATACAAATATTGTAACGTATATAATACGACAATATTCATACTCAAATTAATACATGCCATATAAAGTACAATGACAAATATTTCTAGTCCCTAAAGGGACATGAGAAGATTCTGTTTCTCTTCATTTTATCATGCGATTGCACTTTTGGCGCTTTCGTGGTGGGTTCTCATCACCCTATTGTTGTTCACCAAAATCAATTATTAAGTAACGTTTAAAATACGACACACACATCTTAGGTCCTCAATACAATTATATATTGCATGTCATGCCATAGTGAGGACTACTAATGCTATCATCACGGACCGTCACTCCATTCCCTCGACTAGTCCCAACTATATTCTCATTTCACAAGAGAACAATAAAAGAAAGGGTGAGCTCAACTAGCCCAAGAAGAAATATTATGACTAAGATAATGCGAATAAATTATCATTAGTCTTCAACAATGTTAAACTGATAAAATATAATAGACATCAAGTTTAAGCGCAGTGAAACAAAGCAATCCATTAGAAGAGTCAAGTAAAGAATAAAATCTACTATCTTTTATGATTTAAAATGTTTTCATCAATTTTTATCATTTGAGACTCAAACTTAGTAAATAAACCACATCATCGAATCATCCACCGCTTTCTGGCCGAGGACATTCATTAAATTATCAATGGTCGTGACTATACCGAATAATCCACGGTCATAATCATACCAAGTCCATCTCGCACGTAAGCCGAAAAGATATACAACAATAAAACCAATAATCAACAATCTATCTTTTCACGTAAGCCAAAGATATATAATTCAATAATCAGCGATCCATCTTCGCATGCGTAAGCCAAAAATAACTTTCATCACCATATAAGCATGAGGGATGATGACAATGATATAAGCATTAATCAAACTAAAACAAGGATAAATATTAAAGACTTTAAAATTATCCAAATATTATCAATCACTTAATAAACTCATAATCTAATATTATTAATATTATAACAATATTTTAATCACTTCTTAAACTTATAAACAATTTATTTAAATTATTTACACTTTACCAAATAATGCATTTAATCATATAAAATGTCATACTCATAAGATTTCATCACCAATGATTAAATCCCTCATCAAAAATCTGCATATACCTTATATAAGATTTTCAAGCCATAAAATCCTATTTTCCAACTTTTTTACTTCACATAACATATTTAACTCATATGTTTGTAACTAAACCATTTTCATGAAAATACCAAATCGGTCCCAAAAATATTTCTTTTCTTGGATTTAGCGAGAATATAGTCCCATAATGAACATATATTTTTTCTCGAAAATTTTTTAAAATTCATTTACTATTTTTCAAAAATCAATTTCTAATTAATTCCTTAAGAAATTAGCTACCTCAAGGTTAACTCGAGAAATTTCCAAATCTTGGCGAGGATCTTACACATGTTAACGTGATCTTCCGGTTTAAATTTCATGGTCACGTGAGTTATAGAACTCAGGTTATAGCATTTTTCGTCGAAAAAACCTAATTATTAAAATGGTCATAACTTGCTCATTTAAGTCAAAATGAGCTCATTTTTGGACAGGATGTTCTTTATACCATATACTTTCATGTCCCAAAAGGCCGGAATATTTCTCACAAATTAAGTGGCCGAAACAGCCCTTTTAAAAATATGGACAGTAGCTTTTTAAGCATTTCCAGATTTTTCATCCTTTACTAAAATCAGTCCACACAAAAATCTACAATACCTTTTCCAATGATTCCACTTGGATAAGTTATAAGACTCATAGATCTAACTCTAGAACTTGATCACACTCAAAAATTCGAAATATAATAGGAGATATGGTCAATTGAATTTCATGTTCCATTTTCACCAAAATCTGATTTTTCAACCCTTTGTGATTTCTAAGAAACTTTCATGTTTTCACATATTAACCAACATAACTTATCATAACACTTACTAATACTACATATACCCATGGTTTTCATCAATCCCTTGCTTTTATTATGACTTTCTCCATAATCCACAAATGCAGATCTTTTCCACAATTTAATAAGGAATGAATACAAAGGATCGATCACCGTGCATGTGGTAATCCACATGTAGGCGAGGTTATTCCTCTGAGAATAATAAAGAATGAAATAATAGAAGGATTCACCATGCATGCGATAGAGACCGCACAGACAGGTTATTCCTAACAGAATAATAAAGAATGGAACCAGGTCAGGTGTAATCCGCACCGATAGGATGTTCCAACAGAATAATAAATAATGGAACCAGGTCCGGCGTAAACGCACAGACAGGATATTCCGACAGAATAATAAATAATGGAACCAGGTCCAGCGAAAATGCACAGACAGGATATTTCGACAAAATAATAAAGAACGAAATAATAGAAGAATTTCACCATATATGCAGTACTTTGCATATACAGGTTATTCCAACATAATAATAAAGAATGGAATAACCGAAGAAGTTCACCATGTATATGCGGTGTGATAACCGAGTTATTCAACATAATAATAAAGAATGGAATAATGAGAAGAATTTCACCATGTATGCGGTACTTGATTATAAGCAGTTATTCAATGAATAATAAGGAATGGAATAACAATAGCTCTCTTCATGAATACAAAAGAATAATACCCCTTATAAGTACAACAAATAATATCCCTTACCTTAGAATAAAGCTGGATACTGGAATAGTCAGGTAGCAGATTTTCTTCTTATTTCTCTTTATAATAATGGCTCAAAAACTTTAGAGAATTGGTGAGAAATGAAGGAAAAATGAGCTTCTATTTATCGAAAAATATAGTTTCGATAATTGCACGTTTTGGGGCTCGAAATATTACGATCAATACCTCAACTTTTCTTTCATTTTTACTTGATCATCCAAGTATTATCAAACTTGCACCACCTCCCCTAATAGTAAATCATGTGAATCAATAGTAAATCATGTGACTCAATAGTTCTAAACATGTGAAAAAATTAATTACAGTATAGTACCTCCATCTATACCTCCATTTTTAACTTAGTCATGCAAGTATCATCAATCTTGCACCAACTCCCCTAATAGTAAGTGAATGTGAGTCAATAGTAACTCGTGAATAGTAACTCATGAATAGTAACTCGTGAATAGTAACTCGTCAATAGTACTCCGACACAAAAAGTGCCCTAAATACCCGATTGAACAATATAATCTCCAGACATCAATTATTATCGAAATAAATGTCAATTTCTACTAACACAAATAATCCCAACACAATGGAACTATCAAATTCATCTTTAATCAACATGAACTTATTCATCATTAATATTATAACTCACAATATTTAACAACCCGGTCGTTCCCGGAAAGAGGGGATTTCGATAAGGATTTCTCTCTATCATGGCGCATGATTAGGTGACCAAACCTCTCCTTGGCAGAACTTCTAGACATTGTAAATATTGCAATTTAATAATATGAATAACTTTGTTGTCTTAATTATTGATTTAATAATATAAGATATTATGCAGATGATATTGTGACAATAATCGAATCAATAATATGAGAGATATGATCGTGAATCTTGTAGCAATAATTGAGTATAAGCGAGTGACTTCTCACGTAAGCATCAATAACCAATACCATGTGCCACTATGCAACCACGCGTATTACTGTACTTTTACTACCGAGTAGTTCAACAGTTTTAACGGTAAAACTTCCGCCGTTATTTTCAATAAAATATTTTTGTCATTTTCTTAATTCGACAATAATTCCGTTGTGGGGTCCACCAATGATTGTACCGTCGTACGGATATTCCCCAACACAAAGAATATTCCCCGACCAATCAAATATAATATAACAACTTGCATACTTTGCAAAATTTATAAATACTACCCACAACTATAACATTATCTCAAATTCACACCATAATATTCAAAAAAATATTTTGAGAAAATTAAATCTTTATTCATAAAATCTGGGGTCTCACAGTTTCAGACTCTCAGAACTAAAATTAGGGTTTACCAATTAGGGTTTGCTATTTCTCACTTGATTTCCCTGATAAATTTTATACATAATCTACATCTACATACTTGTGATAATATTTAATATCATAAACTCATAGTGTTACCCCTAATTAGGGTTAGGGTTCGTTTATCTGGGTTTAGGGTTTCTAAATTGAAAATTAGGGTTATCCGACATTCGATTAAGGTTTCTAATCCCTTATCAGGGTTTACGAAGTTTATACCCTATTTGATCAATCATTGATCATCAATTCTATATCGTGCAAACACATATTCATCAATACAATTTTTATAACTATATTTTCTACTGAATTCCTATCCGAACTTAAGGTTAGGGTTTTTATTCTCTGTTAAGCACAACTCTACTCATATTTCTTAGTCAATACACAAATTGACCACTTCTCTAGACTTGTATCACAGGTACTTAACACAATATTGATAAGCAATATAAATATTAAATAATAATAAAATAAAATAAAAATTTATTCGTAAAATTTTAGATCCTCACAGATCTTGGAGTCGTAGTGTCTGCACAATCTAAGGCAGAATCGTAGAGTGCAGAACTAAGGCTTCAACAAGATGTGCTCACAACGCCAAGGTAGAATCGTAGAGCAAACACGATTCAAATGAGCACTCCCAGAATATCCAAAGTAATGAAGCTTCTTGTCTGAGGTGCAAAGATACATTTAAAAGTAGTATGCGCACAAGTCAATCATGTTTGATGATAAAGCATATACTTTGTAACAATCTTATTCATTTATTAATAAAAAGTATTAATTTATTAAAGGCTTTTAATTATCTACATGATGCTGTTTTATAATATGTGATAAACCCATAGTTTTAAGCAATGCTTTTAGAATAATGATGATGATCATTCTAATGAGATCTAAATTCTTAGAAAGCTTAAAACTAAAATAGTTCCCAATCATTGGATTACTAAATTGGGGATTAGTGAATCCGGATAGATTGGTACATACGTTGCTTGCTCATTAGATGAGAATGATTGATCTCATGATCATTTGTGTGGAGACACTAAAGCAAGTATGTAGGTGCTTATTAGAGAATAAGTTCATTTGAGCGTGGCTCGCTAAGGAATACCTAATGGAGTTTTATTTGCTGTCGATAGGATTTCTGTAGTGATAGTAAGTACAAGTAATCCTTGGACTTGAGATCATCATAGTATCTTGTGTATGATGAGTTATACTTTGACTTATTCCTTAAGACCCTTAGGGTATATCAAAGGTATGCTTGGGTATAATAAGTTGTACATGGAGATAATGTATGATCGATAAAGAATCTACCACTTCTAATAAAGAAGAGAAATGTCTATGTGATTCGATAAATGACAACCCAGTAGTCTTGGGCGGCGAGAATGAAATTAGAAAGGAGTTTCTAATTTGCATTATTTGGAGTTGTGCGTTTAAGGATCGAAATACATATAATTAAATAAAATAAGACTTGTGGCGGTAATTCCATGTCTTATATTTAATTGGGACATTGTATGGTGGAAGGATTGAATTTATGCAGTAACTATTTACTCAAAGGTTCTTTTATGATTAATGTTGAAATCTATATTATATACGGAAAGTCGTTGATCGCTAGGGAGGCTTATCCCTATTGTAGAATAAATATTATTTATTTAAATAAATTAATTGTTTAATTTATTTATTTAAATAAGATTAGAATTATTCTAATTGATTTATTCACAATAGGTTTAATATGGAGAACCTAAAGGGTCACACCATAAAAGGAAGAATAATTATTTAAGAAGTTAATGGCATAATCGTAATAATATGTTAAGTATATTTAATTTAATCTATGGTGATAGAATAAATTAAATAGCTTAATATTATTATTTAATATTTTAGAAATATTAAATATAAATTAATAAGAGGAGTCTTATTTATATTATTACAATTATTATTATTTTAATTTCTAAAAGAGTTTAGGAATTAATTTAATATAAGTACTCTCATTTATTCCTAATTGGATTAGGAAGGAAAATTAGTTAAAGGAGTTTTAATTAATTATCCCTAATAAGATTAGGGAGCTTAATTAATTAAAATAATTTAATTAATTAAATAAAACTCAATTCCTTAATTGTTAAGGTGGGTTTGCCCACATCTATTAATAAGAGAGTCTTATTATGGGTGAGAGGGTTGTTGACTTTTTACTGAGGACATAATTCCGATTGGTTGGGAGAAGTACACCTTTTCTATAGAGATAGAAAAACTAGGGTTTAGCCAACCACCCATCTTCTTGAATTCTTATTTTTCCTTGGTGGATCACCTCTGAGAGGCCAAACATATGGGTGGCTAACGTTGATCAAAGGAAGGAACAAAAACCCGGTGGATTCAAGATTGAGCGAAAGGATTTGGAGGTGAACTTGTACACGAGGAAGCTCGATCTTCAAGGGTATGATTTATTCTTTATCTTTTCGTTTAATTAATAATTATGCATAAAGGGTGATCCGGGTATATGGTTTTGTAAAAATTTTAAACTCGATTTTTTACACGCTTAAGCTTATTTTTTTGCAATTTGATTGCGTTCGAGAATATTACAAACCTACTTGGTGGTATCGAGCCCAAACCTTTATGCGAATTATTAATTGTTTTAATATGTATATTGATATGTGTTTAGAACAATTTATTTGGGCATAATTATGTTGTATAAAATTTATTAAAAAAAAAAAAAAAAATCGATAATCAATTTTTTTTTTTTACCGAATATCATGTAAGTTCCTTTTAAAAAAAAGCGAAATTAGTGTCTTGAATTAATAAAAAAAAAAAAAAAAAATAGGCCACAGTAAGTCGATTTTTTGAAGCATGTTAAGCAAAAATGGAAATCGAGAAATCGAGTTTGATGATTGGTGATGATTACTGATGCGTGATTGGTACGATGATTAAAGGCACGGAAATCGTAGGTGATGATTGGTGATGATTCTGATGCATGATTGGTGATGATTACGATTGCATGGAAATCGAAGGTCATCGAAATTTGGTTTTACATGAAATCATGGCATTTGTAACCTTTTAAGGATTGCACGGATTTGATTATATATATATATAATATAATATATATTACGAATATATATATACATATATATATATATATATATATTCTTAATTATTATATAATTAAAATAAAAGTTTATTTTAATTTTAAAATAAAAGGTTTATTTTAATATTAAAATATAAAGTTTTATTTTAATTTTAATAATTTTATAATTAAAATAAAATGTTTATTTTAATCTTAAAATAAAAGGTTTATTTTAATATTAAAATAAAAGATTTATTTTAATTTTAAAATTAAATTTCATGCTAACTAATTAGAGTTAGAATTGGATTCCATGATAACTAATTAGAGTTGAAATTGGATTATGTTTTCTAAAATAAAAGAGTTTATTTGTGAATAGGAAAGAGAATCCTAATTTCCTTAAATAAAGGAGTTTATTTAGATATGAAATATGATTTCATATTATTCAAAATAAAGGAGTTTATTTATGAATAGGAAAAGAATATCCGTGTTTCCTTTAATAAAAGATTTTTTTTTTACATGGAATTGGATTCCATAATTGATTAAAATAAAAAGAGTTTATTTTAATTAAAGATTTTTTTTATATGGAATTGGATTCCATAATTAATTAAAATAAAGGAGTTTATTTTGATTAAAGATTTTGATTAAAATAAAATAGTTTATTTTATTCAAAATTGGATAAATTAAAATAAAATCGTTTTATTTTGATTTAAATTTGGATTAAAATAAAGGAGTTTATTTTGATTGAAAATAGATTTTATACTAAGTAAATTTGCCCATTAAATGATATCAATATATATATTAAATGTTTATTATTCATAAGATGAATGTTATTTATTGATGCATATGATGATGTGTATGATAATAAATGGGATTGATTATGGACTATTGACGATGTGATTGGATTTTATTTTAGTTGGATGCGTGAATGTATGAGTTTTATTAAATGAGGTCTGCGTGCCTCGTCTTCTCTAATTTTTTTTAATGTAAATTCTATATCTCCTCCTATGTACTTCCCTCGGCTAGCGATCGAGGTTTCTATTTATTTTAAATAGTTTTGTAATAGGAATAGTTAGAATTAATTTTGAAGAATTGGAGATCAAGGAGCGAGGAGCTTGAAGACCCATTTGTAATGGAGCAGGGTTTAAATGTAATAGTTATATTTAAATATTATTTCTTGCACCCTAGGGTTTGACCTTTTAGTTCACTTGGTGGCTCTAGTGAACCAAACTAGATAAAAGTCCATAATCAATCAAGGGTAGAATATAGTATTCTATATGTGCATGCTTATACTATATATATTATATATTATGCAAACATGCTTCTCGCATGTTCATTAATATACTTCGTATTTTATATATATATATATATGCATGCGCTAAACAAGATGAGACAAATTAATAACAAACCCCTCAAATTTTATATTAAGTCCTAAGCATTCAAAGATATTTGGAATATCGAGCGTCAGCCTTTCTAGTATGATAAAATTAATAGAGTATTAAATATTTAATATGAGTTTGTTGTGTCACCACAAGGCAAGTATTAAGTATTTAAGATGTTAATTTATCACATTTGATGCTTATAAAGAAAATTGAACAATATTGTTTTGTTGTGTCACCACAAGGATGATATTTTTCTTTTTGAATATATGGAGTGCTAGGTCGGACTTAACTTGGATAATTTTGATTCGGATGAGCCACCACTTGATCAAAATAATCTAAGAGGCAAAATAAAAAGGAGTTGCATAGTTGATGTAATTGACAAAAGTTGTCTACCTATTTATTTATATATAGTTTGTTGTGTCACCACAAGGCTATATACATTTGAAATGGGATCCTTATTCTCACTAGCAAATCTTTAATTAGATTTCTTAGAACTATATAAGTGAGGTAATATAGTTTGAAGAAAATAGTGGGAGATACCAATTTAAAACAAGACCTAATTTATTTTGGTAATTAATAAAAGAATGTATGCTAAAATGTTGTTAATTACAAATTCATTTACAAAATTTTACAATGTCTAAAAATTACTATCACTACGAAGCATATTAGATGCTAAATTAACCAGACCGAATTAAACGGATTGGTTAAGGAATTTGAGAATAGTTCTCATAGCTGAAAAGCTACCTTATGTCCTTAATACGCCTATTCCTGCAATGGTTGCAGACAATGCCTCTGAGGAAGAGATTGTTACTTTTAGAAAGTGGCAAGATGATGCACAGTCGGCTCAATGCATCATGCTCGCATCTATGAGTAACGAGCTTCAACGTCGGCGATGAAACTATGGATGCTTCTACTATATTCCCGCACATCAAGTAGTTGATGGTGAGGAAAATAGGACCGATAGATATCGAGATATCTAAGGAGCTCTTCCGATCTAGAATGGCGATGGCACTATAAATGCAGATAAAAAGTTCTTAACATAATCAATTTGATTGATCAATTAGGACAATTTGGTTTTGCCATGGATGGAGAGTTGAGCCAAGATTTGATCTTGCACTCACTCCGGACTCCTTTCACAATTGTTGTGAATTTTTCATATGAACAAGCTAGATATCGACTTTCTTTGATTTGCTTAACATGTTGAAAAATGTTGAGAGTCACTTTCAACCAAGAAAGACCATGTATCTTCTTGGTAGGGAAAAGAAGAGCGATTCAAAGAAGGTAAGCAGAAAGGAGTAAACAAAGGATAATAAGAACAAAAGCGTCACGGATAGCAAAGGAGTTTGCTTCCACCGCAATAAGCACTGGACACGGAAAGAAAGCTGCGAGAAGCATCTTGCAAAGGCTAACAAAAGAAGCTTAGTGAAGTTTGGTTACAAATACAAATTTGTTCATGATTTAAAATAAATTTTCTTTAAGTCGAGGTTCTACTTGGGTATTGGATACGACTTTGGTTATCATAAATATAGATTTATGAAGGACCAAGCAAAAGTAGAAAGTTAAACAAGATAAGTAATCTATGTGTGGGAAATGAAGCAAAGGTTCTTTGCATTAGCTATAGAAACTTATAGTTTATGCGCTTCTACGGGCAAATCTATTAAGTCGATAAGTTGTTATTGTATTCTAATTCTTGTTAGAAACATTATTTCCATTTTATTGTTGATGATAAAATTTTGGTATTATAATTAAGAACAATTGTTGTTCTATTTATAATAATAATGTTTTGTATAGAATGGAATATTACTTAATAAATTTTGTATACTTGACTTACATGAAAATAATTTTGCAAATTGAACAAACTAGTATAAGAAAAGGAGATGATCATTCAAAGAGTTGAATGTGTGTATTTCTTTGAAATACAAGTATGAATTATTTGAAAGGTTCAAAGAATTGAAGTGAAATAAATTGACAATGTATTAAGATTCTTTGATTAGATCAAGGAATAAATACTTGTGCAATAAGTTTCTAGATCATCTCAAATGGTTTTCTCATAATGGACACATCATCGATCTGTGATAATTGATTGATGTATCTGAATGAAAAAATCGTACCTTATTGGACATAGTGCGGTCCATAATGATTTTACCGAGCATTCCGGTATCTTACGGGATAATGTCCTAGAAATGGTTGCATATCACGAAAATGGTAACCTCAAAATCCGGCCCCAAGACTCCATAAAAGTTATGGACAGGGAGGATTCCTAATCTTAAGTTTGTTAAGATAAGGGGTTCGAACTTATGTGAAAAGGTTTCAAAAGGATAAGCTTGGGACAAGATTTGACAAGTGTCGATTTGTGGGACATCCTAAAGTAAGTTTAGGGTATATGTTCTATAATTCTACTTAGCAAAAGGTGTTTGTTGTAAAACACGCTGCCTTCTAAGATAAAGGTGTTTATCATTGAAGGGGCTAGTGGGAGGATAATAGATCTTGAAGAGTTCAAGAACCATAAAATACTATAAGTCAAATAAGAGGAACCTGTAGATAGAACTATTGTACCACAATCGAATCATAAATCTGGAATAGTACCGAAGATAGCTCGGAGGTATGGATTCATCATGGATGATGATGATGAGGTACACATCATAGAAGATGATGATCCAGAGTTACATTCGATGAGGTAAGACTTCTAGTGTGTACAAAAGGGTCAGTGGGAGCGTCGTGAAATTTCTAGTATTATATGTTGATATATTACGGATGAGGAATAACATACCAATGCTACAATCAGTAATGATAAAGTTGTCTAAACATTCCTCCATGAATGGTTTGGGAAGAGTATCTTAATTGGGGATAAAATATATATAGATAGATATAACAGGATGTTCGACTTAACCCAAGGAACGTATATTCATTTGATGCTAAAGTCGTTTAGCATGGCAAACTCAAGAGATGTCTCATGTTGATGAGCCGTGGGTGTATATCTCTTAATAGTCCCCATAGACTCCAAAGAGAGAGATCGCATGAGTGACAATCATGTATGCAATGAAATATACGAGACACGATGTTGATCGGTCATATTGCGGAGAAGATCAACGTAAGGCGGTGAAAAACATCTTAAAGTTAAATGGCAGCACTAAGGATGTGAGCAAACATGGTGGGTGCGAATTAAAACTAAAGGGCTTCTGAGACTCAAGTTTTTCGAATGCACGAGAAGAGGCAATAGAAAATCCACTTTAAGGTAAAGTGTTACCTTGAACAGTGGTGCAGTAAATTGGAAAGGTTCCAAATAGCAAAGAGTTGCTGGTTTAGTGATAAAGACAAAGTATATAGCTATAAATGAAGCTACAAATTGATTGTTTGGTTAAAAGTTCATTGCAGAACTAGGAATAGTTCCTAAGTCTCATCTTGGATCTAAACATGTGTTGTGGCACTTTCATTTGATTATAAGAATCATTGAAAGATGGAAAATCACTATAGAGATGGTGGACTCTCAAGAACAACATTACATATCCATTAACTAAAGCTTATCCAACAGCAGGATAATCGTCACTTAGAGAAGAAGAGTATAAGATACCATGACGATTGGCTTTAGTGCAAGTGGGAGATTGAAAGTAGTATGCACACAAGCCAATCATGTTTGATGATAAAGCATATACTTTGTAACAATCTTATTCATTTATTAATAAAAAGTATTAATTTATTAAAGGCTTTTAATTATCTACATGATCTTTGTTTTATAATATGTGATAAACCCATAGTTTTAAGCAATGCTTTTAGAATAATGATGATGATCATTCTAATGAGATCTAAATTCTTAGAAAGCTTAAAACTAAAATAGTTCCCAATCATTGGATTACTAAATTGGGGATTAGTGAATCCGGATAGATTGGTACATCGTTGCTTGCTCATTAGATGAGGATGATTGATCTCATGATCATTTGTGTGGAGACACACTAAAGCAAGTATGTAGGTGCTTATTAGAGAATAAGTTCATTTGAGCGTGGCTCGCTAAGGAATACCTAATGGAGTTTTATTTGCTGTCGTCAATAGGAATTCTGTAGTGATAGTAGTACAAGTAATCCTTGGACTTGAAATCATCATAGTATATTGTGTATGATGAGTTATACTTTGACTTATTCCTTAAGACCCTTAGGGTATATCAAAGGGTATGCTTGGGTATAATAAGTTGTACATGGAGATAATGTATGATCAATAAAGAATCTACCACTTCTAATAAAAGAAGAGAAATGTCCTATGTGATTCGATAAATGACAACCCAGTGAGTCCTTGTTAAGGCATGAATGAAATTAGAAAAGGAGTTTCTAATTTGCATTATTTGAGTTGTGCATTTAAGGATCGAAATACATATAATTAAATAAAATAAGACTTGACAAAGTAATTCCATGTCTTATATTTAATTGGGACATTGTATGGTGGAAGGATTGAATTCATGCGGTAACTATTTACTCAAAGGTTCTTTTATGATTAATGTTGAAATCTATATTATCCGGAAAGTCGTTGATCGCTAGGGAGGCTTATCCCTATTGTAGAATAAATATTATTTATTTAAATAAATTAATTGTTTAATTTATTTATTTAAATAAGATTAGAATTGTTCTAATTGATTTATTCACAATAGGTTTAATATGGAGAACCTAAAGGGTCACACCATAAAAGGAAGAATAATTATTTAAGAAGTTAATGGCATAATCGTAATAATATGTTAAGTATATTTAATTTAATCTATGGTGATAGAATAAATTAAATAGCTTAATATTTATTATTTAATATTTTAGAAATATTAAATATAAATTAATAAGAGGAGTCTTATTTATATTATTACAATTATTATTATTTTAATTTCTAAAAGAGTTTAGGAATTAATTTAATATAAGTACTCTCATTTATTCCTAATTGGATTAGGAAGGAAAATTAGTTAAAGGAGTTTTAATTAATTATCCCTAATAAGATTAGGGAGCTTAATTAATTAAAATAATTTAATTAAATAAATAAAACTCAATTCCTTAATTGTTAAGGTGGGTTGCCCACATCTATTAATAAGAGGAGTCTTATTATGGGTGAGAGGGTTGTTGACTTTTATAAGGACATAATTCCAATTGGTTGGGAGAGTACACCTTTTCTATAGAGATAGAAAAACTAGGGTTTAGCCAACCACCCATCTTCTTGAATTCTTATTTTTCCTTGGTGGATCACCTCTAGAGGCCAAACATATGGGTGGCTAACGTTGATCAAAGGAAGGAACAAAAACCCGGTGGATTCAAGATTGAACGCGAAAGGATTTGGAGGTGAACTTGTACCTGAGAAAGCTCGATCTTCAAGGGTATGATTTATTCTTTATCTTTTCGTTTAATTAATAATTGTTCATAAAGGGTGATCCGGGTATATGGTTTGTAAAAAATTATAAACTCTGATTTTACACGCTTCCGCTTAATTTTTGCAATTTGATTGCGTTCAAGAATATTACAAACCTAACAACATTCCACCTAAGGGAAACCAAAGAGCACTCAACAAATGGCATGCAAGCTAACAGAAGATCTAAGCACCAACCCAATCAACATACAGATTGAGTTGTGAAGCCATTCAAGATGAAGTCTTCCATAAGTTGATCAGAAGAAGACTTCAGTCAAAGAAAAGGAAAGTCAGCAAGTGCAGTAGCTGTCAAATGAACAGAAGTCAACGATCTTGGGGTCAATTAGGATCGAAGTGTTTGCCAAGCAAAAAAGGAACTGATGAAGTGTACACAAAGATACTGGTCGGTTTCTAAAGAACAAGGCTAAAGTGATTAAGCATGAGTCAGTCTATTGATGATAAGTGAACCGGAGATCATAAGGAGAAAGCGAGCTGGGCATGCCATAAATCTGAGGTGTCTTGCTATTCAGAGGAGACCAGAACAAGGAGTCAAGCTATCAGTTCCTGAGATTAGTCAAGGCAAACAGAAGTATTGAAGCACTGCACAAATGAAGAAAGAAGTGTTCTACATTGAAGATTCAATGAACACTCATCAGGATCGTAGTGTTGTCTCAACTAGTCAATGAGCAACATTCAACAAGACACTACGATCAGGTCCAAGAACATCTGCATCAGAATTGTAGAGTTTGGTCATCCGAAGATTGAAGCATTGGCAACGGTTTAATCCAAAGATTGATATTCGAATAGAGCTTATTGAGAGCATCGATGCAAAAGGACAATCTCTGATCTAGAAATCAGAGAGAGGAAATAAAGTCGACTACCTGCCCAAGACATCAAAGTGACATCTCTGATGGGGTAGGTGAAACAGTAGACTGCAGTGTCAGAAAGTCATAAAGAGGATGTCAAGTCACATTTGCAGTCTACATCAAATAACTCGAGATTTGCGAGGCAATTCAAACTACTTTCAATGACTATATTCCAATGGGAAGATTAGGAAGGAGTATATATCAGCCAGAGCTTCAAAGATCAAAAGTTGCTGATCTTGCAGAACCGTTGAGTTGTTAGAATGCTATTGTTGACTCTACAAGTTCCACGAGAGCTAAACAGAATAAGTCTCAATGAGAGTGAGACTACAAAGGTGGAAGTGAAGCAACTTTGAAGAAGGGCTCGAACAGACCAAAGCTTCACTTAACAGAGATGAGAATGCCATTGAAGATGGCAGCTAAGCTGAGAGCCGAGAAGGCCAAGAAGATAGCATTCAGAAAAGTGGCAGAGCACAAAGAAGATCAGGAGAGCCACTCTACTAATCACCATTAACCGAAAGCTGAAATTGAACAAGTGCAGAACCATGTCTACAAAACATTCAAGAAGGGTTCAGGGATTGCTAAGTGCCAGACAAAGTCTACCAAAAATTAAAAGACTTAGCAAATCTAGATGGTGATGGTGCACAGCTGACATCAGATAAAGATGAGCAGAAAAGAGTGAAGATCAGCTGCACTAGAGAAGATATGGTCCAGACTCGAAGCAGAAAGAAAAGATGACCACGCCAAACTGCTAAATACAAAAGATGTTCAAGCTTAAAAACATCTTAGCATCTTAGCACCAAAAACAACAACACCAACAACTACAACAAGAAGCCAGGGCCTGAGGGGTCCTTGTCCGAAAGGACTAAATAAAGTTTCAAGTCTGCTGGGCTTGAAGAGTTCCTAGAGAACTAGAGGAGTTCCAAGCCTGCTGGGCTTGAAGAGTTCCTAGTGAACTGAAGTTCCAAAGTTGTTGGCCTTGAAGGAATCTTGGTGATTCAAGGTGCTGCCCTTCCTTAGTGGAAATCCTGCTAGTTGAAAGTAGAAGAGTGGATTAGGAGCTTGAGTCTCTGAACCACTTAAAATCCCTTGTGTCATTTACTTTATGTCATTTGTACCTAACTGCTATAACTTCTATGTATGTATTAACTGCTTACAACTTAACTAACTCTAAGAACATTGTATGTATGATTATGAATATATCAATGAAGGGGATCTTTTACTTATTCCGTCGTGCTTGAAAAGATTCTTATGTTTTTCATATGCTAATTCATTAGCAACACAAAATAAAAGAGAAAAGTATTTGAAAATTGAAAAGGATTTATTCAACCCCCCCCCCCCCCCTTCTAGATCTATTGTGTGCCTACTAGCAACTAACAATATATACTTCATCTGATTATGTAGTTTCAGAAATATACTCATCTTGCATAATTGGTACTTGAAAATGTTTGGCACTGGATTTAAAAGGAAAGGAGCAGCTTAAACAAAAAAATATTTAGCCTCGCAAAATGTTGAGGTCTTTGAGAATAATAAAGAAGTTGAACTTAACTTAACTGAAGGTTCAAATCCTCGTGTAAAAAGAAGAATTATGCTGACATCAAGTCCTCCAAGAAGCTCAATCACAAGATCATAAACTCGATCTGCTCAACCATCACCTGTGGGTTGAATAAGCAAATTATGTTCAATGATTGCACGTTCACCGAATGCTAATGATGGTCATGCGAATGAATTGCGTACTCCCATTTCTACCTCGATGCAACGTACTAATGACACTATAGTTGGTGAAAACTTTACCCCACCAACAGAATGTGGCCCGACACCAATGTCTAATGAGCAAGGGTCTGCACAATGTGAGTTTTATGTAAACCCATTTAGTAGAAATATGTTATACACATTTGTGTGTGTGTGTGTGTGTATATATATATATATGATATACATAATTATTGTTTTCTTGTTAATTTGTTATTCCTTTTACTTTTTGACATCTAATATTTTGAATAACTTCATCTTCAGTAAAGAAAATACGCGGACCTACTCGCGGTATTGGTCTTGAGAAACTCACCGAGTCAAAAGGAAAGAAGTTGGCTATCAATGTGTCACCTAGTAAAGGAAGGCCCATAGATCCTACAGAATCTGTTAAGTTATCGTCATATAGGATTGATGGTCCGCCACCACCTCCCAGTGAATATCAAGTTCAAGGATATTACAGAGGGAGTAATTGAAGAATCATTGTCAAGGGTTGAAGTAAGATGCAGAATATTAAATTATGTCAAATATTGTTATTCATAGTTGAGTCTGCATTTGTCCTTTTTGGTAATTAGTTTTTGTTTTATGCCTTGTTTATAAATCCATGGAGAATGACACTCATTAGGATACATGATTTGTTAGATAAAAGGTGCGAGTAACAGTTAAATTCATGGATTAGAGTTTAATAGGCAAATTTTGCTGATTTTTATCTCATGAACTGGTTAATTTTGCTGGATTATTTTTTTCTTTAGGCTCGCTTCGATATCAACCTTTCTAAACCTCATGTGAAGCGTGTTGCACTTGGAATAATGAATGATAGGAATAGAGGGCAAAGGTGTAAGCTTTAAAAATTATTCAAAACTTTTCAATCAACCGAAGATGTTAGGAAAAATCCTCCAAACATTGATATTGCCAAGTGGAATGAAATGTGTGATTATTGGACATCGCCAAAATTTATTGTATGATTATTCTAACTTTAATCGTTTATTTTAGGGTTAAGTTAGGATGACCTTTTGGGGTTTGTAGCGATTTCCACTTAACCATTGTAGTCGATGAAGGCTACATTTAAACTCCCGACTTTTTTTTGAGTTAAAGTGAATAAGCGCTCATTATAACTCATTACTTAAGTTGAATAAAGACTTAATTACCCTCCTTATATATAAACGACAGATGAGAAAACATGCCAGTAATTTCATGTTACTCTCTCAGCAACTTTCCCTCCTTTAGATATTAAGGATTCAAGTGCTGACACCTGCTTGATTCCAATCAGAATTCAATTCAATAGCCTCAATTAATCAAACTCATCATTCTCTTCTCTAAGAAAAACAGGGAAAAAGGAAATAAAAGAAAGAAATCCCAATCCAAACTGATTATATGGAAGTCACCTTCCCTGCTAGCCTATCAACCTCCAAGCTGATTTCGGAAATCAATTTGGCAGCCTATCTGCATGAGCATATCTACATAACAACACTTATAGAGGATCCCCTGCTTACCCATAAACAGAAACAAAAACAAACACAAATGTCCTAATTAATTAACAGATCAAAATGGTCACAATATAAACTGTGACATGATGATACATACTACATGTAATTTCAATCACGAAATTGGAAATAACTCCAATATTTTTGCATGCGATAACACTAAAACACACAATTCCAACTGGGTTTCTTTATCCTACTACACGTAGAGAGCCCACACCATAATTATAAACTGGAATGTGCATTTTTCAAGAAGAAGAAAACAAGGGAAACAGATAGGTAGCAATATTATACACATTGTAACTGCAAACTGAAAATAAAATTAAAAGCCAAAAGAAAATAATCACGCTTTCAACATCAAAGAAAAATCAAACAAGTAAAACAATACAATCAGCATAGCCAGAAACCAACATACATCAAATTTACAAGCATATGATTACAAATAAATCTTTAATGTCCAGGTTCTTCGTTTATGTAAACCATCCGCTCCCCCAATAAAATGTTCAGAAGATCCGCCAATCACCTAAGCTTGGCAATTTGCTACGCTTCTTACAATTTTTTTTTTGCTAAATTCTTCTTACAATTTACATAAACTCAAAAGCACACAATACCAATAAAAATGGCAATATTGTGCAAATTTATTGACCCAAACACAAATTTACATAAAGCAAAAATACCAGTCAAAATAACCATACTGTGGAAATGTATTGACCCAGAAGTAAATATACATTGTTGTAGAAAAACAAGAAAAGGCTAATTCAACTTTCTTGTGTTACCTACTAATGGGTCCCAATTGCACCATTCCCAGTTTTCTTCTGTTCTTTTTGGTGAGTCTCTGAGAAAGGGTCACTGTTTCTAGTTCAAGCACAAACTATACTACGTATTCAAACAACACGACCATTCATAAAGTAACATGAGTATAACTATCACCCAAATAGCAATACAACATATTAACTAAACATAAATTAAGCTTACCAAATCGGGATTGAGGAGCTTACCAGTGAGGTTAGGCCAGAGCTTCTACAAGGCACTTTCAAGTGCTTGGAATGTGGAACAATTATCAAGAATGTTGAGCAGCGATTCAAGTACACTCAGGTTCATTTGTTACTCATGAAAGTCGTGATTTTATTTATTTATTGTTTTTGTGGTTTGAAAGCTCATTAGAATTATAAAGCATTTGTCTTTAAACTACTGCTCTTGTGTGTGTATTGTTTAGGGGGTTACAAAGGTGTAAAAACAGGCATAGAGCTCTTAGACCTCTTAGGAAATACTGCTCCCATACACTGAAACATATAAGAAATGAGGCAAAAGACTTTAAATAAACATCTACAAAATGGTGAACACAACACTGGAAACACAAACTGACAAGTTATGCTTGAAACTAGAAAACCAGGATACTTAAGCCTTAATTCATGTTCCTTGTACAAAAAATTATACAATAATTCTCTCGTTATTAATGTTGAAGTTGTTATCGAGTCTTCAGAGTTTGTTGCTTAGTGGTCAGAGTTTGTTTCTGTTAAGTTACTTAGTGGTTTGAATAATCCCTATTCTTTAGGGACAAGTTATTTGTTTTGAGTCACATTACCACATTAATAGATTTGTAAAACGTGGTTGCAGTTTTTTCTCTCTTTTGTTATTGTAAGGCTATATATATAGCCAGTCAAGTTGGGTAATGAAATAAGATAACATTCTCCAATTTCTATTGTATTTACTAAGCAAACAGAGTTCTTAACATCTGGTATCAGAGCTCTCACAGGGCCTGATTGAAATTGAGAGGCAGTAGTCTTCTAAGGTGTGTAGTGGCGAGAATATGGCGACTGAGAGTGGATTTGTGCAACCAGCAATTCCAAAATTTGATGGGCATTATGATCACTGGTGCATGCTCATGGAGAATTTCTTGCGCTCGAAAGAATATTGGAGTTTGGTGGAAGATGGGATTCCTGCAGCAGCAGAAGATGTTCAACCCACTGAAGCACAAAAGAAGGTGATTGATGATGCAAGGTTGAAAGATATGAAGGCAAAGAATTATCTCTTCCAAGCCATAGATCGATCGATTCTGGAGACCATCTTGAACAAGGATACAACCAAAAGCATTTGGGATTCCTTGAAGCAAAAATATCAGGGGACGACACGAGTGCAGCGAGCTCAATGACAAGCTCTCCAAAAGGAGTTTGAAATGCTGAATATGAAGGTGGGAGAGTCGGTGAACGAGTACTTTGCTCGTACTCTTGCCGTGGTCAACAAGTTGAGGGCCAATAAGGGAAAGATGGACGATGTAGCAGTCATCGAGAAGATTCTGAGATCCATGGCACCCAAGTACGATTACGTAGTGTGTTCTATTGAGGAGTCAAATGATTTGGATTCCCTTACCATTGATGAGTTACAGAGTAGCCTTCTGGTACATGAGCAACGTATGAAAGCTCATGTTATGGAAGAGCAAGCATTGAAGGTTACTTATGGAGAGTCTTCAGGAGAAAGAGGACGAGGTCATGGCGGAATTCGAGGACGAGGAAGAGGAGGCAGACGTAGCTTTGACAAATCCACTGTTGAATGCTATAATTGCCATAGGCTTGGACACTTTCAGCATGAATGTCCGAAGAAGGAGGCAGAAGCAAAAGTAAACTATGTAGAAGGTAATAAAGAGATGTTGTTGATGGCGTACGTGGATGATAAGAAAGCCAGCAAAGAAGAACTGTGGTATCTCGACTCCGGATGCAGCAATCACATGTGTGGCAAGAGGGAACTGTTTTCAGTTTTTGATGGAAATTTCAGGGAGAATGTGAAGTTGGGAGATAATTCAAGCATGGAAGTGATGGGTAAAGGTAATGTGCGAATGCTGGTGAATGGTTTTGTACATATTATTACTGGCGTATTCTATGTTCCAGGATTAAAGAACAATTTAATAAGCATTGGTCAGATAGCGGAGAAGGGACTTGCAGTCCTCATACAACGAGGAACATGCAAAATTTATCATCCTGAGAGAGGGCTAATTATGGAGGCTGCAATGTCCTCGAATCGAATGTTCAAACTGTTTGCTTAACCACAACCGAAGGAGGAAGCTTGTTTCAATTCTTTCATGGAAGATCCAGCTCGACTTTGGCATTGCAGGTATGGTCATCTGAGCTTTAGTGGTCTAAAAATTCTTCTACAAAAGGGGATGGTGAGAGGATTGCCTCGTCTTGAAATCTCGTCAAAAGTATGTTTAGATTTCTTGGTGGGAAAGCAACAGAGAGATCCATTTCCTAGGGAAGGCACATGGAGAGCTTCTCAGATTCTTGAACTGGTGCATGCTGATATATGTGGACCAATTAGCCCTATGTCCAACAGCAACAAAAGGTACATAATTAGCTTTATTGATGATTATAGTCGAAAAGTTTGGATTTATTTCTTGGTTGAGAAGTCAGAAGCATTTATTACCTTTAAGAAATATAAGAATCGAGTTGAAAATGAGACTGGTTCGAGCATAAAAGGTCTTCGCACTGATCATGGGGGTGAGTTCACATCACTTGAATTCACTAATTTTTGTAGTGAGAATGGTATTCGAAGACAACTAACAGCCGCATACACTCCTCAACAAAACGGTGTTGCGGAGATGAAGAATCGAACTATCATGAATATGGTTCGAAGTATGCTTTCAGGGAAGAAGATTTCAAAAACCTTCTGGCCTGAAGTTGTGAATTGGACAGTTCATGTTCTCAACAGGAGTCCAACTCTTGCAGTGAAGAACAAAACTCCAGAAGAAGCTTGGAGCGGATTCAAACCATCTGTGGATTACTTCAGGGTGTTTGGGTGTGTATCTCATGTACATATTCTTGATTGCAAGAGGACAAAGCTTGATGACCAGAGTATGAGATGTGTTTTACTTGGAGTTAGTGAGGAGTCAAAGGCATACAGGTTGTATGATCCCATTTCTCAAAAGATTATTATAAGTAGAGATGTGGTGTTTGAAGAAGACAACAGTTGGGATTGGGACAAAAGTCATGAGGAAGCTATTTTGGCCGACTTTGATTTGGGCGATAATGACAATGACAAAGAACTAGATGCAGATGCTGGAAACAGAGATGATGCAGGTGTTGTAAATGGAGATGATGCTGAAATTGATGGCTTAAATGGTTTAGATGAAGGAAATTCATCTAGCACAAGTGAAAATCCCTCATTTGAATCTTGTGAACAAAGGCAGAGAAGGCAACCAAGTTGGATGAAGGAATATGTAAGTGGAGAAGGTTTATCCGAGGAAGAAGACATGAAAAATTTAGTCTTGTTTGCAGTAAATGATCCAGTTCTATTCGAAGAGGCAGTAAGAGATGCAAAGTGGAGAACAGCGATGGATGTGGAGATTGAAGCTATAAAGAAAAATGATACTTGGGAATTGATGAATTTGCCTATTGGGGCAAAGAAGGTTGGTGTGAAATGGGTGTATAAGACCAAACTTAATGAAAATGGTAAGGTGGAGAAGTACAAAGCACATTTGGTTGCAAAGGGTTACACCCAAAAGCATGGCGTGGACTACACTGAGGTTTTTGCACCTGTAGCATGTTTGGAGATAGTTCGATTGGTAGTTTCTCTTACAGCTCAGAAAAGGTGGACGATTTTTCAGCCAGATGTAAAGTCAGCATTCCTTCATGGAGAACTAAGTGAAGAGGTTTTCGTCGAGCAACCTCCTGTTTATGAGAAGAAAGATGATGAACAGAAAGTGTACAGGTTAAAAAGGCTCTATATGGACTAAAACAAGCTCCACGAGCTTGGTATAGTCAGATAGAGTCTTATTTTACTAAAGAAGGTTTCGAGAGGTGTCCTTATGAGCACACTTTGTTTATCAAAATGGGAGAAGGAGGTAAAATTCTAATGGTTTGTCTTTATGTTGATGACTTGATTTTTACGAGCAATGATGATCATATGTCTGTTGAATTTAAAAATTCTATGATGCGTGAGTTCGACATGACAGATCTTGGAAAAATGAGATATTTCCTTGGTATAGAAATGATGCAAAGATCAGAGGATATTTTCATCTGTCAAAGGAAATATACGCAGGAGGTGTTGAAAAGGTTTGATATGGATAAATGCAATTCAGTTAATAATCCAATTGTTCCAGGTTGTAAACTCATGAGAGATGAGAATGGAGTAAGGGTGGATAGTAGTCGTTACAAGCAAATAGTAGGCAGTCTAATGTATTTGACTACTACTCGACCCGACATTATGTTTGTGGTGAGTCTTCTTAGTAGGTATATGGATCGTCCCACAGAGCTTCATCTTCAAGCAGCCAAGAGAGTGTTGAGGTACTTGAAAGGGACTTCTGATTTTGGGATACTATATAAAAGGGGCGGAGATGAGTAGTTAGTTGTATATACAGATAGTGACTATGCTGGAGATTTAGATGACAGAAAGAGTGCTTCAGGTTATGTGTTTTTAATGAGCTCAGGAGCTATTTCTTGGTCATCGAAGAAACAACCAATAGTCACATTGTCTACCACTGAAGCTGAGTTTGTTGCTGCAGCTTCATGTGCTTGTCAAGCAGTTTGGGTAAGAAGGATTTTGAATGATTTTAATCATGTTCAAAGTAGCGGTACAACAATCTTTTGTGACAGCAGCTCAGCTATTGAACTTTCGAAGAATCTTGTATTACATGGTCGAAGCAAGCATATAGATGTCAGATTTCATTTTCTTCATGAGCTCACTAGAGATGAAGTTGTAAAGCTGGTCCATTGTCATACTCAAGAACAGGTTGCAGACATAATGACCAAGCCAATAAAGCTTGATATGTTCGTAAAGCTGAGAAGTCGTTTGGGGGTCTGCACAGATCCAAGTATAAACTGAATGAAATTGGCATTCAGTTTATGGGAGGATGTTGAAGTTGTTATCGAGTCTTCAGAGTTTGTTGCTTAGTGGTCAGAGTTTGTTTCTGTTAAGTTGCTTAGTGGTTTGAATAATCCCTATTCTTTAGGGACAAGTTATTTGTTTTGAGTCACTTACCATGTTAATAGATTTGTAAAACGTGGCTGCAGTTTTTTCTGTCTTTTGTTATTGTAAGGCTATATATATAGCCAGTCAAGTTGGGTAATGAAATAAGATAACATTCTCCAATTTCTATTGTATTTACTAAGCAAACAGAGTTCTTAACAATTAATTATTCTAATTTGATTTTCAGGGAGATCCAATTGAAGGTTACAAGAGCATACATCAGAAAAGAAACAAACGACTGGATACAACCTAAAAATGAAGCTGCATACGTAAGTTATACAAACCTTATCTTGTTTTTAAATTTGGGATTATGTAATGAATTAGTTGCATTTGTTGTTAATTTCACAGAATGAAATGAAATTACTTGAGTCTGAATGCACCTCTGAGATGAATGTAGAATCTGGAAATTTTGACAATAATGATAAACGGGAGATTATGACTCGAGTGTTGGGTAAGAAGGCAAGAAGATTGATTGGCTTTGGATTTGGACCTCGAGCAAAGAAGTCTTCGTCTATCGATAAAGAAAAAGTTGCATTGGCAGCAGAGTTAGAAGCGTCTCACAAAAAAAATGAAGAGCTTGAAGCAACCATTCAGGCACAAGGAAAACGGATGGACAATCTTGAGAATTTACTTAACAAGTTAGCCGACAATCCACAATTTCTACAGTTGATTCAAGGCAACAGCAGCTCAGGGACAGAAAGAGCTGGAAACAACTCTTGATCGATATTTATGGACATTCAAAACTGTTGAACTTTTGTTGTGGACACTACAAAATCTTGGACATTAAAGTTGAACTTTAGGTTAGACTTGGTAAATCATTAATTTATAGTATAATGGATGGTATTTGGATTTTGATTTTCCAATTTTGGTTAAATATGATGGAAAGATTTGATTTAGTTAATCTATTGTTGTAGTTGATGGTTTGCTATTGTTACGGTTCTTAACTTGTTTCAGGCCAAAAATTGGTTGGTGTTGTCTATGTTTTCTGTTGTTTGGACTGTCTTGCTCTGAATTTTCGTTGCTGCTCTGTGGTTGGACCTGGTTTTGCATGGGTGGTCTTTGAATAATGACTGGGCTTTTGGCCGGGTCTGTTTTCATCAATGCCAATTGGTCTGGGATCGATACTAAACTCAGTGTGATGGCTGTGAAAATGGTATACTTATTTTGTGTCTTCTTCCCCCTTAAAAACTGCTGATTTCTCTAATTCAATTTATTTGTTATTTATCTAGGTGGAAGAATACAGCGGGCTTCTTATTATTTCGCCACATTCTGTGTAGTTACTATACTCGTATTATTTCGCCACCATATCCAATTTTTCTTTTAAGACAGACCAATGTGCTTTGAGGTACTGTACTAAGACCACTAAAGGCCTTTTTTTTTTGGAATTTGGGTATGTTCTTCTGTAATGTGGTCTAGCAAGAACTTTTGTATTATCTGTTAGTAAATATTTTTTTTGGGGATGATTGACATCAGATTGCTGTACTGGAAGAGCTAAAAGATGAAGCTGCAGAGCAAGTGGATGTTGAGGTTGAGGATGAACCTAGACCAAGTGAGACTAACCCAGAGGCAGCAAAGCCAAATTCCAAGACCGATAGAAGGCGATGTGGCTTGTGTGGGGGAGGAACTGATGGCAAACCTCCAAAAAGTATTAGTACAAGATGGGGCTGGGAGTGATATTGAGGCATACTGTGGATCTTCTGCTTCTGAGGAACCAAACTATGACATATGGGATGGATTTGGTGATGAACCTGGCTGGCTAGGGCGCCTCTTGGGTCCCATAAATGTTCGTTTTGGCATTGCTGGGATATGGGTTCATCAATATTGTGCCGTATGGAGTCCAGAGGTATGGTTTTTTTACTGAATGCACTTTATATATTTTGTGTGCTCCTCTCTTGCATAAGTTACTTGCTGGTTGTGAGAATTGCTGCTTGCTGATCATACACATATCTTACTTCCTTTTATTCTAATACAGTTTTTTTAGGTTATACAATGCAAATTAGTGTGGATTACTCAAAATATCGCATGATATCTTTGTTCTTTAGTGGTACATTTAAGCAGCCATAAGATCGTTCATTTTTTTCGTCACTGATACAGTTTCTCCAAATTTCTGTATCCTAGAACATTTCACTTCTTTTAAATCATAGGTACATGTCGGTTTACTCATTTAGTTTGTTGATGACACCATCCTTTACTAAAATTTATTTACAATATTTATCGAGGGATTGTATAATGGAAACATTGCTGAATCTTTTAAACCGGTACGGTCATGTTGCATTTCTCAATGGGCTATTCTAGACTGAGATGGATTGTAGTGTAAATTCTGCGGGAGTATGGAGAGGGACTGCTGCCTAAATTCTTGTTATTGTTATGTTGTTCAACCACAATTTAAGTCCTCTCGATCTCATATCAACTTAAATTTGTTAGTAATAATCGTATCCCTGAATTTGTGTGATGGAAAGTAGGACTACTGTAATGTTTGAGAGTACGAGTAAAAACAATTATGGACCCTAAATAATGCATCTTATCTTGTTTCCAGCTGATATTCTTCTTGAGAAATGGTCTTGTATCCAAATTTTTTGGTTGATGAGGGGCTTACAGCTGCCTTTGGATGGCCCCTTCCACATAGCTTATTTCCTTCCGACTAGCTTATCCATCACTGTTATTGTGAACATCAGGAAGTAAACCAGAATCGTGATTATCAATAGATTCACCATTCAGGTGGTGTTATTGTAGTTTTCTACTTGTTTTAACAGCAATAGGATGCCCCAGGACACTTGATATATGTTTATATAATTCTCTAAATTTTATTTTGTATTATGTATTCCAGCGTGCAGTGTTTTTGGTCTGTGGGCTAGCCAATCCTTCACTAGTGTGAAACATCCTTCTTTTCTTCAAGAAATCCTTGCAATCTTGCATACTCCCTCAGTCCCATCTTTTAAGGTCTATTTCCATTTTTGTCTCTCACCTAATCTTTGGCTACAAGTTACAGTCAAAGGATAATAAATGCACGGATTTCAATACATCATTTATCAAGTATCAGGAAATCAATTTTTTTGGTGTTCATTTGCTAATATTACAAGTTCCACAAAACTCTTCAAAGTATAGATCACATTAAATTATTTTAAAAAATTGCACAAATATTTGGTATAAAAATTAATGTTGCAACTAGGAAACCTAAGATCCTCACAATTCAGAAAAGTTTAAACTATGGAAAACAACAAATAGCATTAAATAAACATCTACTTCCATCGCCAAAGATAGTTAACAACTTCTTTATTTTCAACTCTCAATTATCTTATTAAATAAGTCTCACCTCTAGTTCCAAGTAAGTTCATTAGTTCAACAACCCAGTAAGTGCATACATCCCTATCAAAACAAAGTATGTAGAAACTCTGTTCCACAAAATATTCCATTTAAAATCTATATGGTAACATGCAATTTGATGTAGTTGAAACCAGTTACATGCATCAAAATGATGCTACATATATTTTTACAAATTACATTCAGTACTTTCTTCTTCATATTTTGTTTGGACGACTTGCCTTACAGAAGTCAGTCACACGCTTCAACATGATGCTGTTGATAACTTTATATTTCCGAAATATGTAGAAATTGATTGGTCTTGGAACACCCGGACAATATTGAGAACATGGATTAACATATTGGCCTTGCACTGTCTAAAGATATATTAACATATTAACTTTTGAATCTGTTCTCTTCTTGAAAAATATTGTCACTTTATTTTACTCTGGAAAATATAGGGGATTGAAAGAATAAGATATAACATGTATGTGGGAGTGTGCCTCTTACTACATTAGAATGGATTGAGAGGTTATGAGTATATAGTTAAAACTTATTTCAGCTTCCATGAACTAAAATTCAATGAGTTTCATTTATTCTTTCCATGGCTTGACATTTAGTACTCTTAGGACTCTAATTTCCCTGTATATTTGGAGCAGGCAATCAAGAAAGCATTTGTGAAAGCTGATCATGAATTTGCAGACGATAGTTCTCTTGACATCTCCTCTGGGACTAGTGCAATTATTGCTCTGATATTTGGAAGGTAAGATTGTCTGTACTTTTAGAGGTTTTGATTTGTTTAGATATGATGCATATATAACCTGTGTATAATTTGCTCTGAGAGAAGTAGTAGTATCAGTTTTCCAATATTATTTGAATTATATGAGGAATGCTAGTTAGCTGGACTGATATGATTATTAGCCTACTTGGGATCAACCCTTTTAAAGTAGCCTAATTAGTAATGTGTGAGCGTGTGCGCGTGTGGCTCTCTCGTAACTGTTAAAACTGAATAGAGAACAATAAACGACTGATACACCTGTTTTTTGTTCCTGTTGTATTTTGCTTTTGTATCTCTATTCATCTCAACTGATTCATAGTTAAATTTATATTCCAGTTGTAGAAGGAATGGATATGTTGATGCCATTGTATATATTAAAAAAAAAACTGTACAAAACAAACATTCATGAAAACAAACAATTTTCCTGCTTAACTATACAAATCAAATCACATGAACTACATAAAGTTTGATAAATCAATTTGAGTATTTGAGGATATTTCAGTTTAGTCCTTGTCCTGCATATGTAAAAGCATGTTGCCTCCTATTGAAATTTCTTGATATTCCCCTAGAACTGCTCATTTCCTTTTCATTTTCCTTTTGTAAGGCATTAAAATTTATTAGAGTTGCATGTAAATGCATTTTTCCTTGTATTGAAAAGCAGCTTATACTCAAAGAACATATTAGTAAACTATTAGATTAATTGAAATCATAATTGGAAACTATGGACTAGTTGCAGTTTGGGGTTTAAATGCTGAATGAATTGAAGTTTTAGTGTGTTTAATATAGTTTGTTGATCAAAGGGATCATATACCTTTTTCCTAATCTGTATTCTGCATTCTGTGGTAGCCTTAACTTGTGGAGCTCTAATGGTGTTGTATACCAATGAGATATTTGTATTTAGCCATGGAAGAGAAACTGCTAGTAAGCTTATTGGGTCAACACCCCATGATCAGCTGTTAATCCAAACATCTGATTCATTTTCGGGTTTGCTTTTGTTTGCAATTGGGTTTCTTTTGTTCAGGGTGGCTTTTGTCAAAGACAGGGATTTTCAGGGATTCTTTGCAAGAGGGTGTGTGTTTCTCCATGTTGTTATCGCCATTTGGAGGATTTACTTTGATATAAAACTTGAGGATCTTGGTGGGGATTGGTTAAGGCTGGTGGTTGGGGACATTGCATTGGCACTTTCATGGGTTTTCTTTCTTGTTTACACTTGGAGAGAGAAGTATGATTAGTTTCATATGGGAACTGCATATCCAACTGTAACAAAGAAGACATTGATGTTGAATCATGGATTTCTTGAAGTACTTTTGTGCTTCAATATTAGAATTCTGAGGATTCTTGGTGAATTATGAAAAACTGGAGAATACTGCTGGTTACCTAGTCGGTTTGTTTGAGCATTGTGTGCAGGACAGGAGATACGCTTGGTGGTAAGGTGAAGAGTAAAGGAGAAAAACAGTGGTTTTATGCGTTCTCTTGTAATTAGACAATGAGTATTTACTTTGTTTTCTTTTTTTCCCTATTAGGTGAAATGGTATCCCCATTGCCTTCATAAAGTTATCTTCAGTGTAAACTTTTCTTGAAAAATAATGAAATATGTGATCTTTTCCTGTTAGCTTTTGCTTCTTCTTTCTTTCTTTCTTTCTATCAAGTTCTGCTAACTTGTCTGTTGGCTATGCTTTTAACACTGTCGAACAGAATATATTGTCACTGATTATTCCCAAGGAGATTCATAAAGTTTAAAACCATGCAAGGATGGAGTATATTAATGGATTAATAGTCAATATTATTTGATTAATTAGACTTGTGCACTCAGAAATGTTTCGTCACCAACAGGGAATTGCATTGTGCTTGCTTGTCTATCAACGAACACAGTTCATATGCTTATATTCCCATTCAAAATATGATTGTTTATTACATTCTTCATTCTTATCCTGTGTTTTTTGTTTACAATGGTGAAATCCAAGTTTCTGGTGTTTCTTTACATGTTTCTCACTGGTCTTCTAACTTTGACAAGTTTATTCTGCATTTTCATGCTTATTGATCGTATCTCCAAGACTTTCACCCCCGAGCAATTTCGACAAATTGGTGAGACATCCCTGGTGGAATTAAAACTTTTACAAACCTATTAATGCAAGAATAGTTTGTTCATAGCTCTTGACGTAATATAGGAGCAATGGCATTTAGGTGCCCAAATACATCGTTGGTTTAGCATTAGCAAAAATCCAACAAAAATGGAGAACGGATGAACACTAGAATAACTGGTGCCTTTTGAGTTTGATAATTTTTATCATTATTTTTTTTGCATTTATCGTTCAATTTGGCATAAAGTATAATTCACCTCTATTTATATCATGATAGTGGCCTCAGACATATCTTCAGAGTAGAATCATAGATGTCATTAGTGAAATATGCAGTCTAAAAAGTTAGATGTAGCTAAGGTGTCATTTTAATAGTGGTTGTAAAATTGTTGACAATGAATGTGGTGCATATTAGGCTACGAAATATGACAACAAAAAATATTTAGTTGCCCACAAGAGTTAATAATCATTATAAATTACATCCAATTTACTACAAATTCTAATTTTTATAAATTAGAAAATATATCTATATGTGCTCAATTTTAATTTCAAAAATTATAACTCTGACTAAAAAAATTAAAACTGTTATTTTGAGATGAAAGGAGAGAAACATTTGACTATATAAAATTGAGTCCAAATAAATAAAAATTTTAAAATGCAAAATGAAGTGTTTTGGGGAAAAAAAGAGAGGTGAAAACGTACTTATTGGGGTTTTTTAATTTTGGGCAACAATTTACTAGTCGTTGCAAAAAATGTACAAAATATGCAACGAAAAAAAATTTGTTGACAACGAATGTTGCCCATATTAGGCAACAAAATATAACAACAAAAAACTTTTCATTGCCCACGATGAGGAGAAATCACATTGGCAACAAAAAAGTAAATAGGCGGGAATTTTTTTTTCGCGCCAACTAATTGGCAACGAAAATTTACAACGAACTATGAATTTCGTTACGAAAAATGAAAGCCTATCACAAATTGCAACGAACAACAAATTTCGTTACTAAACATGCATTTTTGGCAACGACTTTATAATTTGTTGCCCGAAAAATCGTTGCCGAATGTCTATTTTTTTGTAGTGTGATGATCTCAAGTCTAATGATCACTTGTACTACTATCACTATAGGAATTCCTATTGACAGGCAAGTAAAACTCCATTAGGTATTCCTTAGCGAGCCACGTTCAGTGAACTTATTCTCTAATAAGCACCTACATACTTACTTTAGTGTCTCCACACAAATAATCATGTGATCAATCATCCTCATCCAATGAGCAAGTAACGTATGTACCCATCTATCCGGATACACTAATCCCCAATTTAGTAATCCAACGATTGAGAACTATTTTAGTTTTAAGCTTTCTAAAAATTTAGATCTCATTAGAATGATCATCATCATTATTCTAAAAACATTGTTTAAAACTATGGGTTTATCACATATTATAAAACAACATTATGTAGATAATTAAAAGTTTTTAATAAATTAATACTTTTTATTAATAAATGAATAAGATTGTTAGAAAGTATATGCTTTATCATCAAACATGATTGGCTTGTGTGCATACTACTTTCAATCTCCCACTTGCATTAAAGTCAATCGCCATGGTATCTCATACCCTTCTTCTCTAAGTGACGATTATCCTGCTGTTGGATAAGCTTTAGTTAATAGATATGTCATGTTGTTCTTGAGAGTCCACTAACTCTACAGTGATTTCTCATCTTTCAATGATTCCTATAATCAAATGAAAGTGCCACAACACATGTTTAGATCTAAAATGAGACTTAGGAACTATTCCTAGTTCTGTAATGAATTTTTCATCTAAACAATCAACTTGTAGCTTCATTTATAGCTGTATACTTTATCTTTATCACTAAACCAGCAACTCTTTGCTATTTGAAACCTTTCCAATTCAGTGCACCACCGTTCAAGGTAACACTTTACCTTAAAGTGGATTTTCTGTCGTCTTGGTCTATCTGAAAAACTTGAGTTTGTTAAGCTCTCTAATTTTAATTTAGATCCACCATAAATTTTAATCACATCCTTAGTGTTGGTTAAGTACTTTAAGATGTTTTTCATTGTCTTGCAGTGATTTTCTCCATAATATGATTGATCAACATCAGGTCTCGTATATTTCATTGTATACATGATTGTCACTCGTGCGATCTCTCTTTTCAGGAGTCTATGAGGACTATTAAGAGAGATACACTCCATGACTCATCAACATGAGACATCTCTTGGGGTTTACCATGCTAAACAACTTTAACATCAAATAAATATACATTCCTTGGGTTAAGCCGAGTATCCTTTTAAATCTACCTATATAGATTTGTATCCCTAATTACGATACTCTTCCCAAATCATTTATGGAGGAATATTTTGACAACTTTATCTTTACTGATTCTAGCATTGACATGTCATTCCTTATCCGTAGTATATCAATATATAATACTAGGAATGTCACGACGCTCCCACTGACCCTTTTGTACACACTAGGTTCATTCTTGTTTTTGATAAAATCAAACTCTTTTGATTGTTTCATCAAAATGAATGTTCCATTTTTGAGAATCTTGTTTCAATCCATTTCTCTGAGTGTCTACAACTCTTACCTCATCGTATGTAATTGGATCATCATCATCATCTATGATGCGTACCTCATCATCATCATCTATGATGAATCATACCTCCCAAGTATCTTGATGACTAATTGATTTGATTATCTTTGTGAATGGGTACAACAGTTCATCTACATGTTCTTCTTATTTAACTTATAATGATTTGTGGTTCTTGAACTCTTCAAGATCTATTATCCTCCCACTAGCCCCTTCAATGATAAACATTTTTATATTAGAAGGCAACATGTTTCGCAACAAACACCTTTTACTAAGTAGGATTATAGAACATATACCCTAAACTTACTTTAGGATGTCCCACAAATCTGTACTTGTCAAATCTTGTCCCAAGCTTATCCTTGAAAACCTTTTCACATAAGCTGGACAACCCCTTATCTTAACTTACTTATAATTAGGAATCCTTCATGTCCATAACTTTTATGGAGTCTTGTGGCCGGATTTTGAGGTTACCTTTTTCGTAGATATGCAACCATTTCTAGGACATTATTCCAGAAGGATACTAGAATGTCGGTAAAATCATTATGGACCGCACCATATCCAACAAGGTACGATTTTTCCTTTCGGATACATCAATCAATTATTGTGTATCAAGAGGCGTCCATTATGAGAAAACCATTTGAAATGATCTAGAAACTCATTGCACAAGTATTCCTTCCTTGATCGGATCAAAGAATCCTAATACTTTGCCAATTTGTTTCACTTCTGAATTCTTTGAACCTTTCAAATGATTCAAACTTCTATTTCATCAAATATAAATATTTAACTCTTTGAATGATCATTTCCTTTTCTTATACTAGTTTGTTTAATTTGCAAAATTATTTTTCACGCAAGTCAAGTTTACAAAATCCATTAAATAATATTCCAGTTCTATAAAAACATTATTATTATAAATAGAAAAAAAATTATTCTTAAATATAATACCAAAGATTTCATTATCCAACAACAAAATGAAAATAATGTTTCTAATGATAACTAGAATACACTAACAACTTATTGACTTAATAGACTTGCCCGTAGGCAATGCTAAACAATAAGTTCCTATGGCTAATGTAGCAACATTTGCTTCATTTTCCACACATAGGATTACTTATCCCTTGTTTAGCTTTCTACTTCTGCTTGGTTCCTTCATAAATCTATATTTATGAGAATCAAAGCCGGTATCCAATACCCAAATAGAACCTTAACTTACAAAAAAATTAATTTAAATCATAAACAAAACTGTATTTGTAATCGAAACTTCACTAAGCTTCTTCTGGTTAGCTCTGCAAGAAGCTTCTCGCAATTTCTTTTCCAGTGTCCAGACTTATTGCAGTGGAAGCAAACTCCTTTGCTATCTGTTGGGCCATGATATTTTAGATATTGGGCGAAAAAGGGCTTCAATAGAGTTACTTGGTTAATTAATCTACGGGTCATTTCGGTTGGGGCCCGATCGGTTGGGTCCTCTTTGTTGGTTTGGTCGTTAAGGGTGACTCGTGAGATGTCTAAATATCTCCATCCTTGACCGGTAATGATGAATAAGATAGCTGTTGACCGATATGTCTGCAAGGCATTAATGTGGATGGGATTCAGTCGGCCGAAAGTGGCAAACAATGTAGAAAAGGTGGCAGTCTGCCAGTCGGCTAAGATCGCCAGCTGTGGGGAACTGTGTCTGACGGTGGTGAACAGTGATAATAGTAGTGGGTGAGCTGCATGCAGTCAGATGAGACCGTCAGAGTCAGTGGATAGACGTTAGACAGCAGTAGGAGGCATGGTGAACCGGGCAGGAGAGTATAACATAGCAAGAAAGTCATCCAAGTAAAGGTAACTGATAATTTTTTCTCTCTCAATACACTAGATTTTATTATCCTCCATTGTTAACCTTGTGATCACTTGTACTGACTCTCACGCCTGAGCTATCCCCCCGACGGTCGAAGCCGTCAAGCTTTCGATGTTGATCGTGTTTATTGTGCAGGATCAGGATGTCTTTCGTGATTGGGGCGTGGCAGAAGATCTTGGCGTTAACATTGGCGCTAGAAGGAGGGCTGTGTTCTAGTGTCCTTGAGTTTTCAATCACAATCTTTTCAGTTGTTCTACATTGGAAGATGGTGAGGAGTAGAAATGTTACACCGGAGGGACAGCCGATGCCGAAGGGACGATTTCCAAATTTGATTCAGGGGGTTTTCGTTCGAGAGCCCATGGTTAAGCTCGAAGATGGTTGGTCTTTGCTGCTGACAAGGAGTGTGATCATTGCCGAAGGCATCCCGCCTAGAACTCGGCACCGAAGTGGTCAGGACGACAAGGCTTCCAAGCTGGCGAAGATGGCAGATGAAGCAGATAAAGCTGTGGAGGTTCTCTTGAAGCAGAGCGAGGATATAGCTGAGCAGATGCTTCGGATGGCAGAGCTGAAGGACGAGGCGTCCACTTATGAGCAGATGCTTCAGATGGCAGAGCTGAGAGACGAGGCATCCAATTATGTCCAGTCTGAAAGACATAGTAAGCCTAAAGATGGATAACCATGAGTTGGAAAGCAGTCTATACACTTTGAAAACATGTGTTGATACAGTCCTCGGGATCAAAGAAGACCCAGAAGCTATATTTCTAAGGATCCGGAGAGGGTACCTCGCCTTAGGGGTTCTCAGGGTTATGGCACAAGCAGTTCAAGAGGATGTTCACCAGAGAGTATGGAGAAGGCATTTCGTCTTGAGTGTTCTCATAGCAACGGAAGGGCTCAGTATCGAAGCAGATCAAGAAGCCATACTCTTGAGAGTCCGAGGAAGGCACTTTACCCTATCGGTTCTTGGGATTATGGTCGAAGTAGACGAAGAAGTTGATCCAGATAGTATGCACCTCAGAATACAAATAAGGCATTCTGCCTTAAGTATTCTCAACACAGTGACATAAAGTTTCACCGAAGTAGATCCATAAATTACACTCCCGAGAGTCCACTGAGGGCACACCGCCCTGTGGGTACTTGTCTTCGGAGAAATCCATCTAAAGCTGCAGGTTAGGATGGAAAGGACCGAATTGTTCCGAAGAAGCTTTGAGGCGGTTGATGTCCAAATCGGCAGAAGCAGAGTTCGTGGATGTTGTGTGCAGACGGATATTCTACTTCGGACATTCAGTACAGCAGGTTGTCAGGTTCAGATTCAGCACACAATAATTCACCGGAGTTAGGAGGTTTGGGTGGACTCGCTGACCATTCGATGGTAGCCTTATTGGCAGGTGGTCCTTATGAATTTGTCAGGCCCTTCATGGTAGGAAAACTTCATCGGTGTAAGGAGGTTCGGTTGGACTCGCTGACCATTTAATGGTAGCCTTATCTGCAGGAGTGTCTTCATGGGTTTGTTATACCTTACGTGGTAAACAAATTCCATAGTCCTTTTAATATTGTTTTACCGCGAGTGGTAAACTAATGCACCGAAGTAAGGAGGTTCGGTCGGACTCGCTGACCATTCGATCGTAGCCTTATTGTTAGGTGTGTCCTTATGAATTTGTTTTACCCCGTGTGGTAAACAAATTCCAAGGTCCTTATAAATTTGTTCTACCGCGAGTGGTAAACAAATGTCCTTATATACTTGTTTCACCCCGAGTGGTAAACAAGATCCCGATAGTGCAAGGAGGATCAGTCGAATTCACCTTATACATGATCTGTCTCACACTTCGGTAACGATAAGTATGCCTTACTTTATTTTGTTCAAGTGTTAAGTTCGGTTCATTGAGTTCATTTATGTCATTTCTTAACTTAACTGTTATATGCCTTATCTGATTCATAATTTAAGTTAAGTTCAAAAGAACCTTGTACAGTCTTCAAGTTGATTGATACTGAATTATTGACAAGAAATGAATTATACAAAAGTAATAAGGCATGAAGTTGATATTTCATTAATATTAACTGTTCACAAAAAGTTAGAATTTTTACAAAAAGTTCTACAGCTAAAGATAAGAGGAGGTCATCTTATGGCTTATTCATCGTCATCATCACCATCTGAAAAGTCTAGAAGAGATGGATCTACCTTGGTCGCGATGAGCTTTTTCTTGCCTTTACTTCGATAGATTTCATATCCTTCGGCATACATATGGACGATCTCATCGTTCAGCTCAACGGATTTTCTGTATGCTGCCTGGATTTCCTTACGAAGATCTTCGATCAATGGCGGACCCAAATCCCTAAGGGTTCGAAGTTCTTTGAGCTCTTCTTCAAGCTTCTGACGATATGCCATATGTTTGGATTCTTTAGCTTGGGTATCGATATTTTGCTTTGACAAGCTTGAGTTTGATTGGGCCAGCTCTTCATTCTTCTTTGTTAAAATTTCATTCTTCTGAAGTATATCGACATTTATATCAGTGATGACCCGATGAGTGGCCTTGATCATTTTCAGTTCTTCTTTTACCTTGTCGATATCCTTCCGGAGGCATTCATTGTTGAAGAGAGCAATATCAAGATTACTTCTTTCTTTTGCCAACGCAGACTTTAGAGTGGCATCCTCTTCGGCATCCTCTTCGAATTCTTTGTATTTGAGACGGAGGCACCCGAAGATAGCGTTTGCATGCAGATGACCAATATTAGTCAATCAGTTTAAGTTGATGGGCATTGATGTAAATGGATAAGTCAAAATATCAAATTCCTTTAGTATGGTATTTCATTTCTTCGTCCATCAGGTCCCTGATTGAATTATTGCCGAACTGGTGGTCATCGGTATCACGGACGAATGAGTTGTAGAGCTGAAATGGGAATTTTTCATTGGATTCTGGTAGAGATAGTTAGGGATCTTATCAATATGCGCTCTAATTGTTCTTCAGGCTCTTTGTCAGGAACCACGATTTCAACCAGGGTGTCCGAAGGAAGATCGGCTTCTGTGGGAGGTACTTGTGGCTCTTCGACGATTGGAGGAGTTATTTGGATTTTCCTCTTTTTTGCACGAAGGACTCGGGTCCGATCGTCAAGGAGCAAATCGAGGAGGCACTCGTTGTAAGTATGTGTGGGGGGCTGTTCTAAATTTTGGCTAGCTTGCTTTCTTTGGCGAGGTTGGTTTGTCCTTTCAGTAGGAGTTGATTCTGTGGCTTGAACTTCGATAGTTGAAGGCTTCTCAGTTGGTACTTCTGTAAATGTCGGCGAAGATGAACCCTTTATGTTGCTATTTGATGTTCATCAGATGGGCCTCGGTAAGCTATATTTTGGGTCTTTATTGATCTTATTATAATTCCTTTTATTCTGGACCGATGCCATTTATACTCTTTCATTAAACATCCAGTTTAATAAAAGACTGGGGGGTAATGTTGGGCCATGATATTTTAGATATTGGGCCAAAGGGCTTGGGCCGAGTTACTTGGTTAATCTACCGGGTCATTTCAGTTGGGCCCGATCAGTTGGGTCCTCTTTGTTGGGTCGGGTCAGTGGGCTGACTTAGCAGATGTCTAAATATCTCCATCCTTGACCGGTAATGATGAATAAGATAGCTGTTGACCGATATGTCTACAAGGCATTAATGTGGATGGGATTGATCGGCGGAAGTGGCTAATAAAGGCGAAAAAGGTGGCGATCTACCCGGTCATTTGAGATCGCCAATTGTGGGGAAGCGTGGTCGACTATGGTGAATAAACGATGATGTATGTAGTGGGTGAGCTGCATGCAGTCGGATGAGACCGTAAGAGTCAGTGGATAGACGTCAGACAGCAGTAGGAGGCACGGTAAACCGGGCAGGAGAGTATAACATAGCAAGAAAGTCATCCAAGTAAAGGTAACTGATAATTTTTTCTCTCTCAATACACTAGATTTTATTATCCTCCATTGTTAACCTTGTGATCGCTGTCAGATCGACTCTCACGCTCGAAGCTATCCCCAAGCAACGACTAAGCCGTCAAGCTTTTGGTGTTGATCGTGTTTATTGTGCAGGATCAGGACGTCTTTCGTGATTGGGGCGTGGCAGAAGATCTTGCCGTTAACACTATCCTTATTATTTTTGTTCTTATTATCCTTTGTTTTGGCCTTTCTATTTACCTTCTTTAAATTGTTCTTTTTTCAGAAGATCTTTTGGCCCCTACCGGTAAGACTTGGTCTTTTTTGGTTGAAAAGAGACTCTCAGTTTTTTCAACATGTTAAGCAAATCAGCTAGGCTAATATCTAGCTTGTTCATATGAAAAATTCATAACAATTGTGAGAAGGAGTCCAGGAGTAACTGCAAGATCAAATCTTGGCTCAACTCTCCATCCATGATAAAACCTATTGTCCTAATTATTCAATCAAATCGATCATGTTTAAGACATGTGTCTATACTGTAGTGTTGTTGGTCATTCTAGATCGGAAGAGCTCCTTAGATATCTGATTTCTATTAGTCTTACTTTCTTCACCATCAACTACTTGACGTGCAGGAGTATAGTAGGAGCATCCATAGTTTCATGTTGACGATGAAGCTAGTTACTCATGGATGCGAGCATGATGCATTGAGCCAACTGTGCATCATCTTGCCACTTTCTAAAAGTAGCAATCTTTTCCTCAGAGGCATTGTTAGCAACCATTGTAGGGATAGACGTATTAAGGACATAAGATAGCTTTTCAGCCGTGAGAACTATTCTCAATTTCCTTAACTAATTTGTTTAATTCGGTCCGGTTAATTTAGCATCAAATATGCTACGCAGTGATAATAATTTTAGACATTGTAAAATTCTGTAAATGAATTTGTAATTAACAACATTTTAGCATACATTCTTTTATTAATTACCAAAATAAATTAGGTCTTGTTTTAAATTGGTATCTCCCACTATTTTCATTAAACTATATAACCCTCACTTATATAGTTCGGTAAAATCTAATTAAAGATTTATTAGTGAGAATAAGGATCCCATTTCAAATGTATATAGCCTTGTGGTGACACACCAAACTATATATAAATAATAGGTAGACAACTCTTGTCAATTATATCATCATGTAACTCCTTTGTTTTGCCTCTTAGAATATTTTGATCAAGTGGTGGCACATTCGAATCAAAATTATCTAAGTTAAGTCTAACCTAGCACTTCCATATTTTCAAAAAAGAAAAACATTGTCCTTGTGGTGAAACAACATTGTTCAATTTTCTTTATAAGCATCAAATGTGATAAAATTAACATCTCAAAAAAATAAGATAAGCCTTGTGGTGACACAATAAACTTATAATAATTAATTGATACTCTATTATTTTTTATCATGCTAGAAGGCGACGTTCGATATTCCAAATATCTTTGAACGCTTAGAACTTAATATAAAATATTTGAGGGGTTTGTTATTAATTTGTCTCATCTTGTTTAGCGCGTATGCACATATATATATATAAAATACGTGTCATATTAATTAATATGTGTCATATATATATATATATATATATATATATATATATATATATATATATATAGTAAAAGCATGCACATATAGAATACTATATTATACTCGGATTGATTATGGATTTTATTCTGGTTTGGTTCACTAGAGCCACCAAGTGAACCAAAAGGTCAAACCTAGGGTGCAAGAATTAAATTTAAATATAACTATTACATTTAAATCCCAGGCTCCATTACAAACGAGTCTTCAAGCGCTCCTTGCTCTTTGATCTCCAATTTTTTAAAATTAATTCTAATTATTCCTATTACAAAACTATTTAAAATAAATAGAAACCTTGATCAGTAGTCAAGGGAAAGTACGTAGGAGGAGGATAGAATTTACAATAAGAATAAATTAGAGAAGACGAGGTACGCAGACCCCATTTAATAAAACTCATACATTCGTGAATCCAACTAAAATAAAATCCAATCACATTGGTCAATAATTCATAATCAATCCCATTTATTATCATACACATCACCATATGCATCAATAAAAAATATTCATCTCATGAATAATAAACATTCAATATATATTGATATCATTTAATGGGCAAATTTAGTTAGCATAAAATCTAATTTTGAATCAAAATAAACTCCTTTATTTTAATCCAAATTTAAATCAAAATAAACTTTTTTATTTTAAGGAAACACAAATTTTCTTTTCTATTCACAAATAAACTCCTTTATTTTGAATAATATGAAATCTTATTCCATATCTAAATAAACTCCTTTATTTAAGGAAACATGATTTTCTTTCCTATTCACAAATAAACTCCTTTATTTTGAATAATATGAAATCTTATTCCATATCTAAATAAACTCCTTTATTTAAGGAAATACTAATTTTCTTTCTAATTCAAAAATAAACTCATTTATTTTAGGAAACATGAAATCCAATTTCAACTACAATTAGTTATCATGGAATCCAATTCCAACTCTAATTAGTTAGCATGAATCTAATTTTAAGATTAAAATAAGCCTTTTATTTTAATTATAAAATAAGTAAGAATATTATATATATATATATATATATATAATAACGTAATCATATAAAAATGAAATCAGTATCTGTAAGTGAGTCACGTGATCCTGATCATACATAGGATCAACTTTTAAAAAAAAATAAGCCAAAACACGGATCATCGAAACCGATTTTCAAAAACAGTTTCCTTTTTTTTAGAAATTTTATACAACAAATTATTATGCCCAATTAAATTATTATAAACACATATCAACATACATATCGAATATGAACAATTAATAATTCGCATAAAGGTTTGGATCTGATACCACTGTTAGGTTTGTAATATTCATGAATACAATCAAATTGCACAAAATAAGCGGAAGTATGGAAAATTAGAGTTTTAAAAATTTTCAAACCATATACCCGGATCATCCTTTATGCACATTTATTAATTAAACGAAAAATATGAAGAATAAGAATCATACCCTTGAAGATTCGAGCTTCCTCAGGTACAAGTCCACCTCCAATCTTTTTTGCGTTCAACTTGAATCCATTGGGTTTGGTTCATTCCTTTGATCAATGTTAGCCACCCAAGTGTTTGACCTCTAGAGGTGATCCACCAAGGAAGAAGAAAGATTCAAGAAGATGTGTGTTTGGCAAAACCCTAATTTTTCTATCTCTTATTGAAAAAAAGCGTACTCTCCAACAATTGGAATCACGTCTCATGATATCTGATATAAGACTCCTCTTATAAATATATCAGTTAACCCTTCTAATCTAATTAGAAAATAGGGTATTATTTAATTAATTAAATTCCTTTAATTAATTAAGCTTCCTAATCTTATTAGGGATAATTAATTAAACTCTTTTAATTAATTTGCCTCTAATCTTATTAGGAACAAATAAGAGTACTTTTATTAATTAATTTCTAAACTCCTTTAGGAATTAAATAATAATAATAATAATAACAATAATAAGACTCCTCTTATTAATTTATATTTAATATTTTCAAAATATTAATTAATAAATATTAAGCTATTTAATTTATTCTATCACTCTAGATTAAATTAAATATACTTAACTTATTATTACAATTATGCCATTAACTTCTTAAATAATTATTCTTCCTTTTTTATGGTGTGACCCTTTAGGTTCTCTATATTAAACAGGTTGTGAATAAATCAATTAGAACAATTCTAAACTTATTTAAATAAATAAATTAAATTATTAATTTATTTAAATAAATAATATTTATTCTACAATAGGGATAAGCCTCCCTAGCGATTAACGACTTTCCAGATAATATAGATTTCAACATTAATCATAAAAGAACCTTTGACTAAATAGTTACCGTACAATTCCATCCTTCTACCATATAATATGTGACACCCCCAAATCTAGGTACTTCATTCCCACAAGATTTGGTGTTTACTTTCTATTAAATCATATCTAACTACCCAAATATAATAAAATTTAAGTAATAAATCTTCCCATAAAATGGGTTACATAATTGAATCAATAAGTCTCCCAGGTTATCTAACCTTTAATATACATCAAGTGCGGAAAATTAAATTAATTACATCACGTCATTTAAGATAAAGTTTGTCATCATGAAAGCAAATAAATTACTAGTCTTCATCACTTGTTCATTTTTTCTTTTCCTTTGCTAGTGGTAGGTTCATCGACCTTCTCAACTTTATCTGCAATAATTATATATATGCAAGAGTGAGCAAAACAAATGCTCACTTGAAATAGCAATGAATAACAACAGTATAATAACTACCAATGAATAGGCTCAACAGAATTGAATAATACTCTATCTATGGTAAACAAGAACTGAGATCGAAGTATGAAATATATTTGAGGGTCACAAGACCACGAATTATGTCCAAGGTTATAAGTAATCTTTCAACTTAAACCTAAACAATCATAGTGTAGGGACTCCCCGTACTTAGGGTGATCAGCCCTTCGTACCATGTATTATTCACAAACATCTAAACGCATAGCATAAAATAATTTCCCTATAATAGGGTTGTTCTTCTCAATTTTAGAGTAAAAGTTCGCACCAAAGAAAGTTTGGTTTGGATAAGCTTCAAGGGTAATTTAGAGTTTAACGACCATCAACTAAAGGATTAGTTGAATCAAAAAAGTTCAACAACACTACGAATGATCAATAACAACATAATATGGAATAATTATGAATCATAGGTGAACCGACACTATATATCGAACTCATGCTTAGAAATAAACTAAAAAGCATAAGCATGGAATAATACAATAAACCTTTCTTGAAAAATATTAAGTTAATGCTATAATCTTGTCGAATAAGAAAATTAAATTATTACATATGCATTAATAAATAACAAGCTGAAAACAAAAAACTTGCTCATTATGACAATAAGATTACCACTTGTGTAAAGTAAATGAAATAGGACAACTTAATTGGAGATTAGAGTTCAAGAACTTGCATTCATTATAAAAAGAATAAAACTAGGAAAACTTGCTTAACTATAAAAAAGTTAGGATAAATCAAACAACGATTAGAGCTCAAATAAAATTAGGGTTAAAGAGCTTACTCAAATAAAGTTTAGGGTTAAAGAACTTGCCTCGTGCGTAAGCTATAAATTATAACTCACGTTCACCTACACATATTATTAGAATCACAACATCTATTAGATATACTAACATCCACTTTCCAAATTAAATCTCAATTTAGTTAAACTTGTTACTTTAGTACAAGTTTCGAATCACTAGTAACATATATACACTTCAGAATCACAAGTCTTAGTATTACAACACTTATTCATAAATTCTAGATTTTAATAAATCATAATGTACGGTTTTCACAATTTACTAACTTTTACAACTTTGGAATTACCACTTACATGATACAAATCTGTTGTAGTATCTTTATTACATGTCCATCACATTAACATTTCATTAGACTAGGTTACAATGGGTTTTTAAGGTCTGCATAACCCACAAGCGATCTTCGCCTCGATCGGGTATAAGCGTAAGCGCACCATATTTAAGCTTGGAACTATTTCAATTTCTTGTAGCTTTTCGCCTTGATACCCAATGTAAATTGTGAGAAAAACTACTACGATCTGTTTATATACTATGTTCAAATTTTAACTATCATTTAATTTCATCCATTAAACAACAAATTCTACATACCCAAATGATATAGAACTCATACAAACATTATTCATCACATATATACCAACTTAGAACAATTAAACAACAACTACAACTAATTTAAATCCTTGAATTCCATGTTTTTACAAAAAAAACTCTATTTTTGACATCCTTGACAAAAATTAACATTGAGGTCTCAATACTACACCAAATTAACTCATTCAAACTGTGTTCTTCTCATTTCTTACTGAATTAACATATTCAAGGCTCAATTTATAATTTAGTTAACAAACCAACTACCAATTTTTGTACTTTCACAAGCCATATATATACACACGTTCACTGTAAATGGTTTCTTTCTTTTTGAACGTAATTAGTATACTAAATTCTTATCTAGATGCTAGTTATAACCTCACAATTACACACAAACACATTTAACACTTTATATATCAACAATTCATCCAATTTTGAATTTATAGAGAATTCAAAATTCATAATACACAACTTTCATATACGTAAATTAAGGTTTTAGAAGTTATACCTTCAATTGCTTGGATAATCCTTGATAGAACACAGAGAATTACTTTGGAATTCACAAGAATCCTCTCTCAAACGCTCTCTCTATTTTCTTTTCTCTGTATTCTTCTTCTCCTCTACTCTTAAGCCAATACCAAACCTTTTACGTAAAATAAAACAGACGCACCAAAACGTATGAAACTGTCATATACTTATTATAATAATTACATATCAGTTATAAAATATTTAATATATTTTATTTTTATTTTTATTTATTATTATTATTTTTTTAAAATTCAAAAACCATAATGTTTTGTTTGGATAAAACTAATTAAAATAAAGACTTAATATTTTTAAGCCTTGTTTGGTAAACCCATTTAAACTCCTTTAATTTATTTTAATAAATCATTTATACTATAGTTTATAGTCTCGCTTAGTTATTTGGATTTCCATATCCAATCTTAATTAAATAAAAAACTAATTACAACATATTAAATAAATTCTCCACTTAACTAATTACCACAAAATTATAATTTCATTATAATTTTATTTAATAAATTAACATATCACTTTAATTACTAAGTTAAAACAACATTATGGCAACTCTGTAATTATTAAATTTCCTTAGCGAGCCACGTTCAGTGAACTTATTCTCTAATACGCACCTACATACTTGCTTTAGTGTCTCCACACAAATGATCATGAGATCAATCATCCTCATCCAATGAGCAAGCAATGTATGTACCAATCTATCCGGATTCACTAATCCCCAATTTAGTAATCCAACAATTGGGAACTATTTTAGTTTTAAGCTTTCTAAGAATTTAGATCTCATTAGAATGATCATCATCATTATTCTAAAAGTATTGCTTAAAACTATGAGTTTATCATATATTATAAAATAACATCATGTAGATAATTAAAAGCCTTTAATAAATTAATACTTTTATTAATAAATGAATAAGATTGTTACAAAGTATATGCTTTATCATCAAACATGATTGGCTTGTGTGCATACTACTTTCAACACGAACATCCAAGATATGCCACACACTTGCCCAAGGTGCTGCCCAATTGACTTTGTACGTCCAGCCTAACTCTAGCCGCCTTTGACATGCAATAGCCTTGTACGTTGGGCATCAGCCCACGCCATGCCTTGACATGGTAGGTGTAATGCCCCGAAATTCGGTCTATCTTTACACTTGGATTCCGTACGTCACGGTTCTATCTTCTTCCAAACATACATCATTATATAGTTAAATATAACAACATACATTCTCAAATCCTAGGTTCTAATACCTTATAACCTCATTTATTTCAAGTAATGATAATTACATTATTCTTTACATCTTACAAGAATGACTTTCATCCGCCACCAAGGATACATAACAATTTATTAAACTATTTTACAATTTAATTATACTATTCTACATTACAAGTCTTGGCTTGATCTTCACGCTCATTCATATACTAAATGACACTTCTTCTGGATACCGATCAGCTTGATCTTTACGGGATCCTTAAGTTCTTATACTTGTACGCTGAAAATGTTTTTTATTTAAAGCAAGTGTGAGCATTCAATTGCTCATCAAGTCATAGTAGTTGAATAAACAACTTCAAGAATTTAAATATTCTTTTAAGACTTCAATAACCGAACAAAGGTTATGAAATAGCTTGAATAATAGGAATAAACTCTGCTTCCTATCATTTTAAAATATTAGTCACATTCACTTTGAAATACTTTCTTTCTTCTACCTTTTTCCATACACATTCTGTCTGGCTAGAATCATTAGCACAGACTTAACAATAAGGGATCATGTATAAATAGAACATTCTCATATTGAACAATTTAATCACAGAATAGTTCATCTCATAGAAACACCGAAGTGTTAAAATTGTGGCACAAGGCCTCATACATTCTACCACCTTGTACAAATATCACACATTTGCACATAGACAAAACTTCTCAAGTTCAACATTTGAGAAAGTTTAAGAAACTAGCATTCATTTCAAATATGAATGAAGTTAGGAAACTTGCCTTACACACAGCTACATCTTACAGTTTATGTTGAACTGTTCATCGCAATCCCTATATATCACATAAGGAATAACATGTACCAATTAGTCATATTTTTGACTTATGCATTGATTTAAACTTGACTTTACTTCTTAGGGTTTGCGTTATTGCAATCTAAGTTTACGCGACCAACTTTCTTTATCGTTTATGGTGTTACGACATACGGGGATGTCTTACTCATACGGTCATTATCTTTAATGATTTACATTCTTATCTTCTTTTTAGAACTCTTATAGGACTCAACACACACCACGTCTCTACTAGTAGTCCATATGGTACTCTAAGTGGTTTCCCACAAATAACCAACAAACTAGTTTCTTGTCTCATCTACACTGTCTTTCATAGTGAGTTAGATCGGTTGCCAGTTTTGTATATACCTCTGCTCTCTGAAGGAATTGTTTAGCCTAGCTCCCATATGTCAACCATTAAAGATTACGATTGTACCACAATCTAAACTTAACTTAACTTAGCCGAACCATTAAAACTATAATATTCATTAAGTTATTTTCTCATTCCTTATGGCTTTCTGGCAACTAAATGCCATACCTCAAGATTTATTTCTTATCGTCTAAGTTATACAGTCTTTTATATACTCAGAACGATCATTCAATGTTAATGTTATGCGTTCATAGCATTAAGCATTTTACATTACATAATTCATATCTTATAACGTCCGGTTCACTTGACTCAGAATGTTATCCAAGTTATTATTACTAACTTGGGTTCTTAACATTATACATCATTGTCATTAATTTAGTTTCTTCACCATTCACAGGTTTAATCATTGGTCTTCATTATCTTACGGTCAAACCATACACGATGTGAAGGTTCTACCCATTTAATATTCTCGTACACTCAACCTTACATCGGCTAAAGTGTTTAACGCTTACATTTCTTTCCAACATTCTCTAACCGACTCACACTCGGACTTTCATTAATCTTATTACCATTCATTACGACTTTCTTGATAATTTCATATCTTACTTACTACCTTCGTTAATGTTTAAGTCATACAACCAATGTATACTTAGAACGTTCGCACGATGCGAATACGATTCATGAGGATCGTTTACGTATTCTGCGTTCACATTGCTCATCTCTTAATCTCTCATTCAACCTTTATCTAAGGGTTTAATCTCTCATGTTCATTATTTATTACATGAACTTCCCATTCATCATTCTTTCTTAATGTCGAAGTCATACGGTTTGTTGTATGCTAAGACTATTCGTTCATCGTAACTACGTTACGTTTACGTTCTTTGTCTTTTAATATCGTTCAATCTTTTTGTTCAACCTTTACTAAAGGTTTAAATTACTTGATTAAGTGTTACATTACGTGAACTATATGTTCATTATCGTTTCTTACACTTTTCCGAGGAGTTGAGCAATTAAAAGCTCTTCTCTGGGCTTTGCCCTGCAACGGCGCTGCATTGCCGGTTCCCTTATTATTTTCGCGTGAGTGCCACTCACCAATCTGATTGTCCCCGTTTGGTCTTTGCTGATCTTAGCCTCCCAAGGCATAAGCGGCATCATGGCGCCAGTTCTAAAACTCAGAAAAAAATTCTAAGTTTTGAACATGTTTGAGACACTTACTTCATAATCTCATAACTTCTTTATTATAACTCGGAACGACGTCGTTCCAAAGACATCTTCTAAATCTCATCACATACTTTAACTTCTCTAGGACAAAATTTCATTCTGAATCCGTTAACATGCCATTCAATTGGCTTAAATTTTATCATTCGTTCGTTTTATGTTATTGCTATCCCTATAATCATTTAAGCTTGTGGTGATGGTGGCGTGGCACAAAGACTAAAAAATCCTCCACATCGAAATTTGAAGGAGGATACTGTGTCATGGGCTCAGGCTGGTGGCTTCCCTTTCCATAATCTTTTGCCTATCCATTGAACCTCCAATACTTGCAATGAAGAGAGACAACATGGATTAGAATAGCACTTTGAATTATAAGAGAACTTAATAAGCAAATTAATTCCTATCTACTAAATAAATTAGTAAAGCATATAAATAAAAAATTCTTGGGTTGCCTCCCAGTCTGCGCTTGATTTATAGTCTTTCAGCCTGACTTTGTCTGGTTAATGCTATCCAATTCCTCTTCGATAATTGAGGAACCCTCCACCCATTATCCCGAAAATATTTTATATTTGTCTTGAAAATTCTTACTCGTTCAGTCTAGCTCGTAGCCAGAATCCTCCCGATTTATAATCATCCTAGGTTATAGAACTTTTAATAAACACATAGCACATAATATTATTAATAAAATATTATTTTATTAATAATTAATTCTTTAAATCTTAATTTCTAAACAATTCGTATTCTCCGGGTTGTTAGAAGCTCATAGCCAGAATCCTCCCATTTTATAATCATCCTAGGTTCTAGAACGATTAATAAACACATAGCACATAATCTTATTAATAAAATTCATTTTATTAATAACTAATTCTTTAAACTTAAATTCTGGACAATCCGATTTTTTGGGTTGTCACATTCTTCCCCCCGTATAAAAATTCTATCCTCGGAATTTGTATAACAACATCCATACCCGGATGCTTTATCCTTACGACCTTTAGCAAAGGTTTTAATCTTAATTCATCTTTTTCATAAGGATCATCTGTTGACATAATCTTCATTACTTAAACCTCTCGCCTAACTATACTTTCAATCTTTTGGGTTCTCACATTCATCCCTTCTTCACAGAATTTCATCCTCGAAATTTTAACATACTGTTCTTCTCAACTTATCTTCAAAGAAGTTCTTATCTTTCAAACATTCCCTTTCCTTCATAACTTATCAAGAATCATGAAGTAGAATGAATAACGATGAACATAAGAATTCCTTTAAAACCTTTCATACTTTTGCTGAGGGGTCAAATCGACCATCAACTCTTACTAGGTTTAACAACATTTCACCATAAACCCTTCTATCACGGTCAGTTTACAATCACAAAGAAAGTAAACTACCTCTTCCATACGTTGGCGATCAACCTATCGTATAACCCCATTTCAGGGTATGTTCACCTCAGACTTATTCATCAGATTCCGCACCAAAACAATTTGTCTTGGCATAACTTCTTCAAAGAAAGCTCGATTTTCTTTTAAACATGGCATACCATTTGTCTTAACCAAATCAAATAGCTTAGACCATACCAATAAATTGGACACCAACTTGAAACATTCATTTAGTCAAATCAATTGACATCGACTACTCTTTAAATTCTTTCAATCATAACTTCAAAACATTTTATGACGTTATGATACTGTACTATTTTATAGTACGTTGAGGACTTTTCAGTTTATGACTTCATCATTATAAATCATACCATAGCGGGTTGTTGATCATAAGACCACATCCAACACTAGGTTCAATTGCATTAATAACTCCATCCTTTTACCATCTTTGCATCAAATGCACCGATGATATAAAATTCATTTTGATATTTCAATTATTTTTTTGTCTAGCCGACACAATTAGCATAGACACACAAAGAATAATTCTTTTAAAATCCATTGGTTCCAAAAATTGAACCAATTCTTTCCTTTTCAAATGCACACATAAGCCCTATTTCAATAAACTTCGAAATCTAGCATAGCTAGATGACTTGGAATATGCTTCTTCCCCATCTTCCTTCATTGTCTTACTTATGACAATACTTAATCTTCTCTAACACTTTCTGTGACGCCCCCAAAATAGGTATACCTCACCCATCTTGAGTCGCCAAATACATGGTACAGAACACAAATACAAACTTAATTATACAATCGTCGTGTAATATACGACAATACATAAAATGAGAGTTTTAATAGGAATATTGTCATCTAGACAATATCCACACTCAAAGGAGTCCTCATTACATTTATTGTCACACTATTTAACAGAATAATGAGGACTACTAATGCTATCATCTGGACCGTCACTCCTTTCCCCGACTCGTCCCAGCTATATTCTCATTTCTTGAAGAGAACAGTGAAAGAAAGGGTGAGCTCAACTAGCCCAGTAAGAAATATTATGACTAAGATAATGCAGAATAAATTATCAATAGTCTTCAACAATGTTAAACTGATAAAATACAATAGACATCAAGTTTAACTGCAGCGGAACAAGTAATCCATTAGAAGAGTCAAGTAGAGAATAAAATATACTATCTTCTATGGTATAAGATGTTTTCATCAATTTTTATCACTGAGACTCAGCTTAATAAATAAAACACATCATTTAATCATCCCTGTACTACGGGCCAAGGATATTCATTAAATCATCAATGGTCATGACTATACCGAACAATCCTCGGTCATAATCATACCAAAAGCGCCCATCAATGCATTATGTGCCACCGAGGACTTTTACCATATCATTTATAACATTACAGGTCATGATTATACCGAATGATCCCTGGTCATAATCATACTAATTCCATCTATGCACGTAAGCCAAAGATGACTTTCATTACAATATAAGCATGAGGATGATGACAATGACATAATATTTCAATAAAACAAGTTCAAGAATTAATTTATCCAGAATTCAATAACGTCCAAATTGTCAACATGATACTGCTTTGTGGAGTAAAATTCAAGAATGCTCAGAAGAATATTTCCATGAAAAGATACTGGATGAAGCGCAAATATCTAGGATATTCTACTAATTTCATGGAGTATAGAAGCCAAAACTTTAACCAAGCTGAGTATAATGAATATATGAAACTACAAATGGATTTTCACACCATTATGCAGTAATCCACGATATCTGAGATCATTTCCAAATTTAATAAGGAATGAATACAAAGGATCATTCACTATGCATGTGGTAATCCACATGTATAAAAGTTATTCCAACAAAATAATAAAGAATGGAATAATGAAGGATTCACCATGCGCATGCGATAGATCGCATGATATAGGTTATTCCCAATGTAATAATAAATAATGGAATCGGTCATGCGAACGCGTTACAGAGAGGATATTCGACGTAATCATAAATAATGGAACTGTGTCCGGCGTAAACGCATGTATGTGGGATATTTTGACGTAATAATAAAGAATGTAATAATAGAAGAATTTCACCATGTATGCGGTACTTCACATAAACAGGTTATTCTAACATAATAATAAAGAATAGAATAACAAAAGAATTTCACTATGTATGCGGTACTTCGCATAAACAGGTTATTCCAACATAATGATGAACAATGGAATAACAGAAGAATTTCACCATGTATGCGGTACTTCGTATAAACAGGTTATACCAACATAATAATGAAGAATGGAATAACAACTCTCACGAGTATTGAAAGAAAATAATTCTCTTCATGAATACGAAAGAATAAAACCCCTTACCTTTAGAAAAACTGGATATTGGAAAAGTGAAGTAGCAGAATACTTTTCTTCTTTCTCTCTATAGTTTCTCTCTCTAGAGTTTCAGTGAATTCGTAAGAAATAATGAAGGAATGAGCTTCTATTTATAGAAGATCTGAAAGTGGCTCTTGGTCTTAACGAAGGGTCAAAATGACTCTTGGTAATATTGAAGAGACAACTACTATTTACGAAGGGGTAATTAACTCTTGAAACACCGAAGAGGCAAATAACTCTTGGAAAACTGAAGGGACAAATAACTCTTGGAAAACTCAAGGGACAAGTTACTATTAAAACTTTAAATTAACAATCCATATTGATTTACTATTATAATTTCAACCAACGGTCTGAAAAATTAGCACATCTCCTCATGGAATAATATTGTACCCAAAATGATTTGGACCGAAAAGAAATATATATTTTTGGGTGAATAGTACCCCGTGAATAGTAACTCGTGTATAGTAACTCGTGAATAGTAGTACTCCGACACGAAAAGTGCCTCGAATATTCAATTGAACAATATAACCTCCAGACATCAATTATTATCGAAATAAATGTCAATTTCAACTAACACAAATAATTTTAACACAATGGAACTATCAAATTCATCTTTAATCAACACGAACTTATTCATCATTGATATTATAACTCACAATATTTAACAACCAGGTCATTCCCAGGAAAGAGGGGGCTTTTCAATAAGGATTTCTCCCTATTGGCGCCGCAATTAGGTGACCAAACCTCTCCTCGATGTAACTTCTAGACATTGTAAATATTGCAATTTAATAATATGAATAACTTTGTCATCTCAATTATTGATTTAATAATATATCATATTATCTGAGATGATCCGTGAAAGTAATCGAATCAATAATATGAGAGATATGATGCAACAATTATCGTAGTAATAATTGAGTATAATCGAGTGACTTCTCACGTAAGCATCAATAACCAATACTGGCGTGCTACTATCCGACCTAATGCCAGACATCATCGTACTTTTACTACTGGGTAGTTCAACAGTTTTAACATTAACACTTTCGCCGTTATTTTTAATAAAAGATAATTCTGTCGTTTTCTTATTATGACAATACTTCTGTTATGGGGTCCACCAATGATTGTCTTGCCGTCGTACGAATATTCCCTGTTAAAACGAATATTCCCCGACCAATCGAATATTATATAGCCACTTGCTTACTTTGTAAATTTTGTAAATATTACCCACAACTATAACATTATATCATATCCACACCATAATATTCAAAAATATATTTCGAGAGAAATTAATCTTTATTCATAAAAGTTGGGGTCTTACAACCTCCCCTTCTTATAAAATTTCATCCTCGAAATTAGGGTACGTACCTAGTATATCAAAGAGGTGAGGATATCTTGACTTCATCTCAGATTCTAACTCCTAGGTCATTTCTTCCACATCGTGGTTTCTGCACAAAACTTTGACTTGAGGTATAACCTTAGAGCGTAGAATATGATCCTTCTTATCCAAGATTTTAACAGGTAACTCTTCATACGTTAAATCTTCCTCTATCTCGTTCGGTTCTAATTCAATAATGTGGTTTGGGTCTTTCACATATTTACGTAACATAGATATGTGAAAAACATTATGAACACGAGACATATTTGGCGGTAAGGCGAGTCTATAGGCTACAGTTCCTACTCGTTCGAGGATTATAAATGGGCCAATGAATCGAGGATTGAGCTTTCCTCTTTTTCCAAATCTTGTAACTCCTTTCCATGCAGCAACACGTAACAACACATGATCTCCAATATCGAATTCCACGTCCTTTCGATGAAGATCAGCATAACTCTTTTGTCGATCTTGTGAGGTTTTTATATGTTATCGGATCATTTGAATCTTTTCCATATTCATACGTACCAAATTCGGTCCCAACAACGTTGCTTCACCCACCTCATCTCAGCATACTGGCGAACGACACTTTCTTCCATACAACGCCTCAAATGGAGCCATGCCAATACTTGCTTGATAACTATTGTTGTAGGAAAACTCCACCAATGGTAAGAACTTGTCCCAACTTCCCTTGAAGTCAAGGATATAAAGTCTTAATAAATCTCCAAGAGTTTGAATAGTCCTTTCTGACTGTCCATCCGTTTGAGGATGATATGCCGAACTAAATCGTAAATCCGTGCCCATAGCTTTTTGCAAACTAACCCAAAATCTTGAAGTGAATCTTGGGTCTCGATCAGAAACTATGGCTACTGGCATACCATGCAATCTTACAATCTCGTTTATATATATACTAGCAAGACGTTCAAGTGTATAAGTTTCTCGTATTGGTAAGAAATGAGCAGACTTGGTCAATCTATCAACAATGACCCAAATCGCATCTATGCCTTGAGAAACCTTGGGAAGACCAGTAAAGAAATCCATGGTAATGTGCTTCCACTTCCATTCTAGAATTTCAAGTGGTTGCAATGGACCTTTTGGCACTTGATGCTCCGCCTTGACTCGTTGACAAGTTAGACACCTTGTGATAAACCCCGCTATCTCTCTCTTCATATTGCTCCACCAAAATGTATGTCGAAGATCATGATTCATTTTGGTACTCCTAGGATGGATTGCAAACGGTGTGTTGTGCGCCTCCATCATGATTTTATACTTCAGGTCAGAATCGTTAGGAACACAAAGTCTGGAGTTGACTCGAAGTATTCCTTCGTCATCGATTTTTGCTTCCGAAATAGCAACTTCTTCCACTTTCTTCTTCATATGCATCAGCTCCAGGTCTATAGCTTGATCAGCTTTATCTTTATCGATTAAAGTCGGTTCTACTCGTATATTCGCCATATCATATGGGTCCATGGAGTCTTTAACTCTATCTCCATTCTTTGTAAGTCATACATAATGGACCTTTGCATTGACAATATCGTACTCGTACCCGTATATGATCTTCTACTCAATGCGTTAGCTACTACGTTTGCTTTTCCAGGATGGTATTGAATGGTATGATCATAATCTTTCAACAGCTTAAGCCAATGTCATTGCCGCATGTTGAGTTCCTTTTGAGTGAAGAAATATTTGAGGTGCGAGTTAGCAGTATGTGACTCTCTCGGTTTCATACCGACAGAAGACCATCATCTAAGCAGTGTCGGTCAGCCCATGGCCAAGACCTTCTTCCCGAAAATTTTTCTAAGTCTTTGGTCGTTCTGAGACGCGTACTTCAAAATCTCATAACTTCTTCGTTATAACTCGGAACGAGGTCGTTCCAAAGCTATTTTCTTCGTTATCTAATGTACTTCAATTACCTTCAGACAGAACTTCATTTTGAATCCATTAACATGCCATTCGATTGGCTTAATCTTTGCCCTTCGTTCATTTTACGTTTTTAACGTTCTTCGTTCGTTCGTCCGTAATTCTGTCATCCGACCTTGGAATTCATTCGTTCTTGAGTCAACGAATCACACTTTCTATTTTCTCTTACATTCTTATGAAACCCTACACATTCGGGTTCATTTACTAACTTTCTCATTCTCATTCTTCTTTTACAAAAATTTCGCCATAACTTCGTTATAGCTCAATTTTAATCCGTTCTTCATGAACGTTTCTAACGTTCCTAACCAAGCAATAAGCAACTAACTTATACGCGATGATTTTAAACTTTTGCATCAAGAACAATTATCCTACGATGGTTTTAAATTTGTCCATCGACAATATTCTTCGCGTTTTTCGCGTGTTCTTCGCGTTCTTCACGTTCTTCGCGTGTTCTTCATTTTTAAACGATATTTTGGATTATGATTTCACTTTTTCTTGGAATTTGATGTTATAGAATATCATTCCTTACTTATTTAACCTACTCATTCATAAGATTCATTAGGATCGCTCAAAATCCTTGCAAATCTTATACTTCATTAAGAAATTTATAAACTAAATTCCTAATTCTTATTTCCTCGTTTTCTCATGAATTCAACCATATGAATTCATTCTTAACATTATCTACTTCTTATCTTCATTAATCTATGTTTTTAAACATAATAAACTTAAAGAAAAAATTAGAAGAACTAGGGTTTGGATTACCGTTCTTCTTTAATTCTGCTCCGACGGACAAAGCGTGCATTAGAGCTAGCTTTTCCTCTTCCTTTTCCTCTCTTCTCCCATCCGAACTCTCTCTCTCTCTCTCTCAAAGTTGTAGGATTTTCAAAATCCTTAAACAATGAAATAAGCTTTCTATTAATAGATTTTCAAAGCTAGGGGCATTTTGGTCTTTTCACACCCTAACCTCCTTACTATTCATTACTTAGCCACCAAGTTTACTTGGTGGCTAAGTAGCCGCCCCACCTCCTCACTTAGCTTCCCTTGGAAGTTTCGTGCTTCCGTCTTGCGGAATTCGTCCGATAGTTTTAAAAACTACGATTCTCGAAATTCAAATATTTTTGGATATTTCGTCTTTCCTTTACCGATTAAATATTACGTATTCTTTGAATTTCTGAAAAACTAAAAAACACTTTTTAACATTAAGCGTTTTCCTTCACGTTTCACCCTAATATAGCTAAACAAATAAAAAGTACATAACAGTACTTTTTGTTATTTTTATTTTATCCAATTTCTGCTCGTTTTTCGAGAAAAACTTTTATCAGCTTACTTAACATTTCACGATATATTATCGTCAAATCTTTCGACGGAATGTCATTTCGACATACAGAACTCTCAGAACGGCTTAGGTTATTCAAACCCTAACCCTTAGGGTTTCGTCAGGTGAATAATGCCTATTTCGTCTTTTTCCCCGGAAATATTTTTGTTCCCGGAAAATTTTCATTTTCGTCTTGAAAATTCTTACTCGTTCGATCTAGCTCGTGAGCGTAATCCTCCCGATTAATAATCATTCTAGGTTATAGAACGATTAATAAACACATAGCACAGAATAGTATTAATAAAAATTCATTTTATTAATAACTAATTCTTTAACTCTTAAATTCTGGACAATCCGATTTTTTGGGTTGTCACACGAAGTCATACGGTTTTTTGTATGCTAAGACCATTTGTTCATCACAACTACGTTGCGTTTATATTCTTTTACTTTTAATTTCATTCAATCTTTCTGTTCAATCTTTATTAAAGGTTTAAATCAGTTGATTAAGTGTTACATTACGTGAACTATATGTTCATTATCTTTCCTTACACTTTCCCGAGGAGTTGAGCAATTAAAAGCTCTTCTCTAGTCTTTGCCCTGCACCGACGCCAGTTCCCTTATTATTTCTGACGCTGTAGCGCCACTCACCAGTACCATTGTCCCCGGGATGGCGCTGCGATGCCGCCTCCCAAGGCATAACTGGCGCTGTGGCACCAGTTCTAAAACTAAGAATAAAATTCTAAGTGTTGAACATGTTTGAGACACTTACTTCATAATCTCATAACTTCTTTGTTATAACTCGAAATGAGGTCGTTCTAAAGCCATCTTCTTAATCTCATCACATACTTTAACTTCTCTGGGACAAAATTTCATTCTGAATCCGTTAACATGCCATTTAATTGGCTTAAATTTCATCCTTCGTTCATTTTATGTTATTAACGTTCTTCATTCGTTCGTCCGTAATTCGGTTATCCGAACTCGGAATTCGTTCGTTCTTGAGTCCACGACTCACATTATCTACGTTCTCTTATATTCTTATGAAACCCTACACATTCGGGTTCATTTACATACTTTCTACTTCTCTTTTATCTTCTATAAAATTTTTGCCATAACTTCGTTATAGCTAAGTTCAATTCGTTCTTCATGAATGTTTCAGTCGTTCTTAACCAAGTAATAAGTAACTAACTTATATGCGATGGTTTTAAACTTGTCCATCAACAACAAGTTCTATCCACGATAGTTTTAAATTTTTCCATGAACAACTTTCTTCATGTTCTTCACGTTTTTCGTTCGTTCTTCATTTTTAATCGATATTTTGATTATAATTTCACTTTTTCTTAGAATTTGGTGTTATGAAACACCATTCCTTACTTATTTCACCAAATCATTCATATGATTCATTCAGATCGTTCAAATTCATTACAAAATTCATACTTAAGAAAGCTTTTATTAATAAATCTTTAATTCTTCATACTTCATTTTCTTATGATTTCAACCATATGAAATCATTCTTAACATCTTCTTCCCCTATTTTCATTAAGCTATGTATATTGACATAGAAAACTTAAAGAAAATTTAAATTAGACTAGGTTTTGGATTACCTTTCTTCTTTAATCTTCTTCCGTTGGACAAAGTTTGCACACGGGCTAGCTTTTCCTCCTCATCCAAATTCCCTCTCTCTCTCAAGTGTTGGTGATTTTCAAAATCACTAACAAATGAGCTAAGGTTCTATTTTATAGAAAACTAAGGCTAGGAGTATTTTGGTCATTTGGCAAACCTTCTTACTATTCACACCTCCTTACTATTCATGAAGCTTTTCTTGGAAGCTTCGTGCTTCCGTCTTACAGAATTTGTTTGACAGTTTGAAAAACTACGATTCTCGGAATCCAAATATTTTTAGATATTTCATCTTTCCATTACATATTAACTTTTACGCATTCTTCGGAACATCGAAAAACTAAAAAACACTTTTCGATGATAAGTATTTTCCTTCACATTTTCTTTTAACGTAGTTAAACAAATTAAAGTACATAACAATACTTTTCGTCATTTTTATTTAGTTCGATTTTTGAACGTTTTTTGAGAAAAACTTTTATCGGCTTACTTAACTTTTCACGATATATCATCGTTAAATCTTTTGACAGAATTCCATTTCGACATACCGAACTCTCAGAAAGGCTTAGGTTATTCAAACCCTAACCCTTAAGGTTTTGTCAGGTGAATAGTGCCTATTTTGTCTTTTTCTTCGAAAATACTTTTGTTCCCTAAAAAATTTTATTTTTCGTCTTGAAGATTCTTTCTCGTTCAGTCTAGCTCATAGCCAGAATCCACCCATTTTATAATCATTCTAGATTCTAGAATGATTAATAAACACATAGCATATAATCTTATTAATAAAAATTCATTTTATTAATAACTAATTCTTTAAACTTAAATTCTGGACAATCCAATTTTCTGGGTTGTCACACTAGGCGCACGCCTATGCCATGCCCAACTTTGAATGTGCCCCGTACAACAACATTCTTGCTCGATCGTGCCCCACTCTTGAGCGAGTCTTTGATTCAATCCAAAGCCACGATCCGATGTTGGACATTGTTGTAAGGGAGCCCAACAATGTCCCAACATCCAGCACGCATCGCCCATGGCACCTGCCCATGGTCCCGGGTGACCTTCACGGAGCACCCTCTTTATAGTAGCACTTATGAAAATTTCAAAAGTGTTACGACTAGACATCAGACCTATCTGAGGAAGCATAATGCAAACCATTTAGATTTACTAGTTTTCTGACATAGTCAATTTTTTGCACAATAACCAAACTTTCTGCCTAGTGTCAGCCACTGCTGCACAACGCTGCTCATTGTTGCTCAAATGACTAAGTGTCAAGCTCATTTGCCAACTACGCGCACCTAACGCCCATGGCTGCCACCTACTGCTGCACACTGTTGCATGCATACGTCTTGCCACACAATCGAGTGTCAAGGCTTGGCTTGGCATGTTATCTAGGCATCCCACATGCCAAGTGCCTGTCAAGCCAAAAGGGTCTAACAAACCACCCCTACTTAAAGAATTCGACACCCTCGTCGAAGAACTTCTGAGAAGCCCTTAATTGTTAAACCGCAGAGATCTTTTCCTAGCAATCAAGTTCGTCTGATGCCTTCCTTTATAGTGAACTTGGCATCTCCCCCTCCAAGATCAGTATTCCAAACTAAATTATTTTTTGTTGCATGCAGGCCCCAGTACCTGCACGTTGCCAACTCTAACCACGTTAAGGCTTGCCACTGCACCAGAATCCAACCCCTCCCAATCTTCATCAGCCATCAACGCTGCCACCTTAACTTTTTTCGGGCAATCTCTTACAAAATATAGCCCATTACAGATGAAATAACCGCCCGACTTGGGCTGTCCTTTATTTTTCTGCCCACAATCAGCAACCTTGTTACCCTTCTCCTGCCCATCGCTAAGATTTCCAGCGACACGACCCTTATCTACCTTCTTGGTTTTGGTTGTTCTTTGGTTAGCCTTGTCAAGTTATATATCTACAAGTTTATCTGCTACAGTTAACACTGACTGAAAATCCTTTGCACCTTGGCGATGTAATTCTGCCTGCGCCCAAGGCTACAAACTAGCAACAAAGTTGAATATCTCATCCTCCTCGGACATTCCTTTGATATCCAATAGCAACGATGTGATGTTTTTTACATACTCTCACACAGTACCATCATGCTTTAAGCATCTCAACGTCTCCCTCGCTTGCCAACTCGAATTCACCGGAATGAACTGCCCCTTCAATTCCTTCTTCAAGTCAGTCCAAGTCGTCACAGCAGCACGGGTTTCATCTCCCACCCTTGTTTGCCACCATAACTTGGTATCACCAGTTAAGTACATACTAGTGATGTCCACCATCTTAGCCTCTCGAATATGGGAAGTTTTAAAGTATTGCTCCATATCCCATAGAAAATTCTTTAACTCTTTGGCACTATGATCCCCTCCGTAGGCCTATGGTTTGGGAATTCTAGTTTTCTGATGCACCACAGTAGTCTCCGTCCCAAGTGTTTGCAACACAGCCCGCTTGATGAGGGTAATTTCCCCATTAATTCGGTTGGAAGCCGCTTCTAGCTTTTCACCAATGGTTGCCAATCATGCCATCTCTGCTGACAAACCATTGACCTTTTAATCAGCTTCTTGATCATATTTCGTCATGTAACTCAGTGCATTTTGTAGATCAGCACCAAACGCCCTGATCTAATTTGATAGCGTGCTATTTTCCCCTAAAAGTGCTTCACCTACATATGTTTCGAGTTGTTGCATAGGCTCCTGCAACTCAGCCTTCCAATTTGTATTCGCCATCTGCCCTCAGATTTTCTACAGCAAGAAGCTCACAAAATTTTGCCCCATTAAAACTTTAAAGTGATTCCACTGATTGAAACCTCGCTCTGATACCAATTATCATAGGTTCTACAATCTGACACTAAATTTTTCACGTCTTTGTTCTCCTTGTGATGCACTGGTTTGCCCAACCAGTCAGCAAGACTCACACACTCACCCATAGTATGTAAATCACCCACATTCTAATTAAACAAGCCAACATGAGCCAACACAAATTTATAGGCAAATGCCCAACCTTTTATTGCTTTTCAATAAACTAGGAATTACAAACTGACTTAGGCTTGCAGACTCACACTTGCTTAGTGTGTCTTTGCCTGCCTACCCCTACATGTATATATAGACATACAAAATCTAGGTTGCAGTTGACACCCCCAACTGCTAGGACATTTAGAACCAATAGGAAACTAGCATTTTGAATCAGCAACTGCCTGCCAACTGCCCACTAGCATATGTGTGCGCACAATGATGTGAGTTGCCCATCAACTATCCATCAAACGCCCACCAGCAGATGTGTGCGCCCCACTAACAGATGAGTCACCACATGTTCAACAATTCAACTCTAAACCATGCCAGTCATGTGCTTGGAGGTTGGCTGAGTTTGTAACCGCCGTCAACTGCTCATCATTTGGGTCATGCAACCAGCCACTCTAGTCAGCGCACTCAGTTAGCCCACAATCTTGTTATTGCCTTAGCCCACGAACTTGCTTCACATGTTGCCACAATGTTTATCCCAACCAGCCCACACGAACATCCAAGATAGGCCACACACTTGCCCATGGTGCTGCTCAATTGACTTTGCACGTCCATCCCAACTCTAGCCGCCTTTGACATGCAACAACCTTGCACGCTGGGCATCAGCCCATGACATGCCTTGACATGCTAGGCGCACGCCTATGCCATGCCCAACTTTGAACGTGCCCCGTACAACAACATTCTTGCTCGATCATGCCCCACTCATGAACTAGTCTTTGATTTGATCCAAAGCCATGATCCGATGTTGGACATTATTGTAAGGGAGCCCAACAATGTCCCAATGTCCAGGATGCATCGCCCATGGCACCTACCCATGGTCCCCGGTGACCTTCATGGAGCACCCCCTACTTATAGTAGCACTTATGAAAATTTTCAAAGTGTCACGACTAGACATCAGACTTGTCTGAGGAAGCATAATGCAAACCATGTAGATTTGATAGTTTTCTGGCATAGCCAATTTGCTACATAATGACCCAATTTGCTGCCTAGTGTCACCCATTGCTGCACAACACTGCTCATTGCTGCTTAAATGACTAAGTGTCAATCTCATTTGTCGACTACGTGCGCCCAATGCCCTTGGATGCCGCATGCTGCTACACACTGCTGCACGCATACGCCTTGCCACACAACCGAGTGTCAAGGCTTGTCTTGGCATGCTATCTAGGCATCCCGCATGCCAAGTGCCTGTCAAGCCAAAAGGGTCTAACACTAATTATGTAGGAAGGTAGAATCGTCTTTCATCTTCCAGAGACAACCCTGAAAGTTAAAATCATCAAACTAGACCCCCAAAGACAACCCCAAAAAATCATCAAACCAGACCTCCAGAGACAACCTTGGAAAATCATCAAACCAGACCCCCAGAAACATCAAATCAACTTCATAGACAACCTTGAGGACAGACAGAAATCAACAACCGTCATACCCCGGAGACAACCCTGAGGAAAGACAGCTGCAACACATTAAGCCCAAAAATCAACCCAAAAGGGCAAAAGAGTAATTTTGTCAACTCAACATCAAAACTGATCAAATTATCATGAAGAAGATCATGCAGGATCAAAACAGCAATCTCGAATGAAAACAGCGCAAGACAGCTCAACAAACAGACTTTGAAGACTCGAAGATCTGGTTATGGACCCATCTTACCGAATTCGAAAAAGTTCAAATCACATGTCATTGTGCAGTTCTCGAAAAGGGCTTTCTAGAAAGGTATAACACGCCTCCATCGGATTTCCTGATTGAAAGTTATGAAGGTTCAAGCAGACTATGCATTGGTCAGAGTGCATGTACTTCGAGAGAATGGGACCCACTAGCCAGGCCCACCAGGGTCAACCGTAGGTAGACCCGTGATTGATCGGGTCTATATATACCCCCTCCCCCCAGCTCATTTAAAAAAAAGAAAGAGAGAAAGAAAGGGTCCGAAGAGAGAGAAATCATACCATTTGAGGGCAAAAGGCAGTTTTTCTTCTGTTCAATCTTTGTAAATCTCTTATACAAACATTTCTATACATATATATAGCAATATATCAAGTTTTAACTGGTGGAAGACAAGTTTTGAGGCGCTTAAAGCTGTTTGATAGCTATTCTCATGCGTAACTGTAAGATTTCGCCAGATCTGGCTTCTTCACTTGCTCTAATATATATATAAGCATTATATATACTTTTTTAACGGTTAATATTTGTCAGATCTGAAGTTTTAACTGTTCATTTTGTCAACTCTAGAAATAATTTTATATCCCTCTTCCTATGTGTTTCTTACCCTTTATGTTTTCTATGTGAGTTTATATAATCTGAAGTGTGAGATTTTCAAGAAAAAGGCCGACATATAATGTTGATGATTTAAAAAGATTTAATTGTTTATTGGTCTGAATTATATAGAGTCATCTGTTGGTATGAGTTAAATGGTTGTACCAACTCAATCGAGTTTTGAAAGGTTTTACAATATGGCCCAATATTGTACTCTATTTAATTGGTCTTGGAAATCGAGATTCATAGAGTTCGGGGGCTTGATTAAGAGAGGGAAAGGTGTTAGGCATCCCCTGACTTCCACAAAACACAGTTATCACACTTTTTGTTCCATAGTTTATGTGTATATGTGTGTGTACATTACATTTAATTGGGCCTAAGTGTTTTGTTTGGAAGTAGTGTTATGCCTCTGTTGCATATATATACAAAGGGTTTGACTTATTGAAAAGTTCAATTTTAAGCAAAATATACAGAAATGATGTTTTGAAAACAAGTTTTCAAACCCTTATGCTCACATAGTAATTGAGGCATTTTATACTTCCATTTTAATCCGTATTCGGCTTATTTTGATTTTATTCTTGAGATGCGAAACATCTTGACAAAAATATATATATATATATATATATATATATATATATATATATATATATATATAAGTTTTGGGCTCATTATGGGCATGAAAGCCATCAAAGTATGCCCGAGCACCACACATAGGATTTCCACTATTACGGAGACCTTAAATCCGAATAACTTTTTTAGGGTCCTACATTTACAATTACAAAATTTGCAAGCTAGCTGTACAACTGAAAATGGTCCATCATGGGAACCAGATCTAGATCTGTTTGTGAGATCTTAGATCATGTGGCTCCTAGGTTCACATAATATCACATAAATAGCCTGCATATCAAATATACTGAAATAAAACAGATATATTTACTCTAAACGTTGCAAAACAACGGATTCATCAGTAGAATCCTTGCATGCGCGTAGCCAAAGCTTCCAGTGTCTTCTAGATACAGATCCAGGGCCGCGTGGTTGCTAAATATTTACCAAAACTATAAAGAAAACTAGATCTGTACAAATCTTAGCCATTCTAGCTTATAGGTTCAAGTTTTACAACTTTTAAACTGGTTAAAAGTTAGATCTGGCTAGATCCAGTACAGATCTAGTCAATACAACACAAATATTAACTATTTAAAAGAAATGAACGGTTAAAACTTCATATCTAACGAATGTGAGTAAGTATTAGAGTAAGCGAAGAAGCCAGATCTGGCGAAATCTTACTGTTAGACACGAGAATGGCTATTAAATGGCTTTAAACACCTTTAGGAATGATTTTCACTGGTTAAAACTTGATATGTTGTAGTATATATGTATATGAGTGTTTACAAAGAAGTTTTACAGAAATCAGAGCACGATTCGAGCTCCGTTTAGCTATTCTAGCATCTATTTCTCTCGCATGGGCCCTCTTCATTTTTAATCTTCTTTTGGAAGCCAAAGGGGTGAGGGTGTATATATAGACCCGAGTTTTCGCGGGTCTACATGCGGCTGGGCCTACTAGTCCCAGCTCGGTTGGTCCCGTTGTCTCGAAGTGCATGCACTCCGGCCAATACGTAGTCTGCTCGAACCTTCATAACTTTCAATATGGGAATCCGATGGAGGCATGCTATACCTTTTCGGAAAGACCTTTTTGAAAGCTACACAATGACATGTGATTTGACCTTTTCCTAATCCGGGAAGACATGTCCATGACCAGATCTTCAAGTCTTCGCAGTCCGTTCGTTGAGTTATCTTGCACTATTTTCACTCGGGATTGCTGTTATGGTTCCACATGACCTTTTTCATGGTAATTTGATTTGATATTAAGTTGGAAAAATTACTCTTTTACCCTTGCTGGTTGATTTTCGGGCTTGATATGCTGCAGTTGTCTTTCCTCAGGGTTACCTCCGGGGTTTAACTGTTGTCGACTCTTGTCTGTCTTCAAGGTTGTCTCTGAAGTTGATTTGATGATTTCCCGGGGTTGTCTCCGGGGTTTGGTTTGATATTGCAGTCCTCCAGGATTATCTTTGGAGAATGAAAAAGATATTTTTGCCTTCCTTCACAGTTAGTAATAGGAAAATGAAATTTTGAGTGTCTACAGATGCCCCTCTTTATCATGTTTCACTACAAGAAAAAGGCCTAACAACGACCAAGACTATCAGCGACCGCATATGCGGTCGCTGATATTAGTAATAACGACCGACATATACGACCGTGATTTACTCCAGACGCTATATTATATCAACGACCGTATGCGGTCGCTGAGCAGTCACTTTCATAAATTTACCTCCTAAAAATTGGCATGAAATGTTGGCTCGGAGGTTTTGTGCGACCACTTAACATCAGCGACTGCATGCGGTCACTGATAAGTCCATGTTATTAAAAATCGGACCAGATCGCGATCGCTAATAGCGATCATTGATCAATTTTAATGTAATCGATGATTGCATTATTTCGACACAAACGGTGAAGGAAAAAAAAAGAGGGATGAGAAGAGAGAGAAGAGGGAGAAGGGGGAGAAGAGAAAAGGAAGAAGAGGGACACCACCCGCCACCGCTGCCACCGCCACCCAAACCGCCGCCGCACAGGTGACCCTTTTTAATTTGTTCGGTATATGTTAATGATTTGTGAAGTAATAATAATGGGTGTGTTCTGTATATGTTATGTATGCTATATGCTTTTATGGCCTATTTGTGAATTTTAATTTGGGGGGAAGGGATGAGACCTTTAATGTGAATGGAGCTGTCTGTATTAAAGCACTACAAAAAAATGGGCCTTTAACAACAATTTTTCGGGCAACAACTTTATAAGTCATCGCTAAAAGTATATGTTTAGCAACGAAATTCGTCCTTCATTGCAGATTGTGTCAAGCTTTCACTTTTTGCAACGAAATTCATAAGTCGTTACAAAATTTCGTTGCTAATTCATTGGCGGGAAAAAATTTCAGTAGAAATTCGTTGCAAAATTTTCGGCCACTTGATTTCCTGTTATCGTGGGCAACGAAAGATTTTTTGTTGCTAAAAATGGGAATTTAGCAACGATTTTTCAAGCAACAACATATAAAGTCGTTGCTAAAAGTGTATGTTTAGAAACGAAACTTGTCCTTCATTGCAGATTGTGTCAGGCTTTCACTTTTTGCAACGAAATTCATAAGTAGTTGCAAAATTTGGAAACAAAATTCGTTAGAAATTCGTTGCAAAATTTCTAACCACTTGTTTTCTCCTCATCGTGGGCAACGAAAGTTTTTTTATTGCTATATTTCGTTGCCTAATATGGATCACATTCATTGGCAACAATTTTTATTTTCGTTGCATATTTTATACAACTTTTTGCAACGACTATTAAAATGTTGCCTTAAATTAAGATAATAATAATAATAATAATAATAATAATAATAATAATAATAATAATAATAATAATAATAATAATAATAATAATAGTAATAGTACTAATAAATTTTTTCACTGCTTTGCCTGTTTCCATAAACGTTGTTAAATGTTTATTTTCTCACTAGAATTAGCATTGCCTATAAAGATTTTCCATTATCTTATTGATCTTCGCTTCTCCCAAGCCTTATTTAGTATACTTGCGGATTCTGCCTGAGATTGGTTTATGAAAGGATTACTAAAATTATGAGACTTAGGTGTGTCATTTGGGCAAGTAGGAAATGGGAAAGTACACATTCATGGGTTGATATTCTTTGCAACTATGGCTAAATTGGTAAAAAACTTAATGCCTCAAATTCAAAAAAACAACAAACCTTTCCTTAGTTACATTATCCTTGCATTTCTCCCAACATCAACAATTTGCTAGCTCTTTTCCTCTTAATTTTTATCGAGTAAGGAAAAGAAGTTGGGGTACTTTGTTGATTGATCGAAATAGAATTCTATGATTCAATACTATGATCGGTTTTGTCAATTCTTTGTTGATCACTAGGATAATTAGGATTTGAGTGTGTGCTAGATTTATTTAAGTTTCTTCCGTAATTTCTAACGGATGAACTGTATCGTGTATGATATTTCTAGATACAATATGGCTATGGAGATCACCACGATACTTTTGAATGCACAATCAATGGATGGAGCAAAGACGCAAGCGGTAGAAGAAAATTTGAAGCGGTTTCAAGAGCAAAACCTTGTTGGTTTCTGTTATCTCTCATTTGGAGAGCTTTCTAGTGATGATAAGCCTATTAATAGTCGAAAACTAGCGGGTTTAATTCTTTAAAATGCGTTGGATGCCAAGGAACAACATAGAAAGTTTGAACTTGTTCGAGAGATGGTTATCCCTAGATGTGTTTGTCAAATTTTCAGATCAAAACATGCTTACTCTGAGACCCTCTCCTCCCTGCACGATGCTCGATCAAGCTGCATCACAAGTTATTGCAAAGCTCACGGGCATTGAGCTCCCACGAATAATGGCCCGAGTTCGATGGTCACTCTTCGCATACATTCATCGAGTTCATCCATTCATGTCCAAAGAAGTCACTTTAGCTTCTACGGCTCTATCATCCACAATCACACCATGAGCTTGATTAATTATGTTTTCATCGCTTAAATTTTATTTTTTGATTCTTCATTTACGTGGAAGCAATTAGGTTTGATTGCAATGGTCAATCTATTTTTTTCTGATCTGATTCGCAATTTATTCTTCTCAGGGCTGAGTTTTGAATTCGATAAAAAAGGGTTGTCATTGATGATCTATGAAATGTAATATATAGTTAAATATTAGTTATTTTGATTATTCTACTAAATACCACTACATTTGTACAACTTGTATAAATAGTAGTTTATAACATTCACAATTGTATGGGTTAAAATAAATTAAATCCACTTTTAGTTTTAGGATTCTAAACAAGTCAAATGAGACTCTTTGTTTAGAACTGAGGGAGTATTTGTTAATGGGCATGTGTCATCTATTGAAATCATTAAATTGCCATTCAGAAGAATTTAAATTGAAGTACTCAGTTTAAAGGGGCAATGGGAGACAATGTAGACCTTTAGGAAGTGTTTTTGCATTTAGGTGTGTCAAAAACAAGGTCTGCTTCTTGTGGACTCGGAGCTGCTCTTCCGTTGAGTGGAGAATAGCTCGAAGCTTCTTTACCACAGCAGTACAATCATCTTGAATTTTCTTCCCTTTGACCAATGTCTGCTCCATTGCCTTCAACTTATCATAAGCACTAATACAGAAAGCTTAAATTAAATGTTAAAATAATAGATTAAATTGGGCAAGAACAATACTTGACAACAAAATTATTTGACAAGAAACTAGAGACCAATAGAATTCTAATACGTATCATAACAGAACTACTACTTTATGGACAGATGACAACGTAATTCACAGAAAGAGAAAAATCTTACTTTGTTGGCAACTCAGAATCTTTGGTTGAATCCCCGAGTGCTCGTTGAACTTTCTTCATCCGTAATCGGAGTTCCCTTATAAAGTGGGGATTTTTTCGGTAGTGCATGCATAGGAAAGATAAACCCTTCCTCGATTAGTCGATCCTTAAGATGTCGAACACGAGCATCTGCCGGACTGTTTGTTCATTTTGTTTTTCGGTTTTGATATTTATAGGTTCGCTGGTGCTAACTTTGGCTGAGGCTTAAGCAGAATGACACACTATATCAACTATTCACCTCAATTCACACTAGCATTCAACCACACGCTGTGGTACTTCCCTAAACCATTCTCTCTCTCTATGGTACTTATATTTATTATTTTATTTATAAGCAACTATGGCATATGAACTTGTAGAATTTATGTTTGGAGTTGAAATTCATTTACTGTACATGATTTGCTTAGTTATTTTATGATATTAGGCATTAGATGCTTGAATTAGTTATAGACACTAGTCCATTATGTTTTGTTGAAGGAATAATATGTGTATTATGAAGGGGAGGAACTTATCTCGCTAACCTGGGTATGTTCTGCCCTTACCACTTAAAAATTCCCAAGTTATCAATAAATGTGTCTTTCTAATGTCTGCTGCAATATGATGAATTCTTGGTAAATAAATCTATGATGTCTGTGATTATAGCTAGCATCTTTGGGGCATATATTATATGGAAATTTGTCTTCTCAAGAATTTTTTTTCCATATTGACTAATAGCCTCAACTTTTTCATAATTGTTGTCCTTTCTATATAGAAATCTAAACATTGTTATTTAAGATTGTGTGATGGTATTTAAGATTGTGTGATGCTTGTGGTTGTTGAATGTGACTGAATTCTGACTTGAGGTTAACATATAATAATAATCTACAAGTCTTGTAACAGAAAATATGTTTACCACTATGCTTACCGAAATTAATTCATGAAATGGCCGATTAAGATTCTAATTTTTTCTTGTAACAAAGCAATCATATAGTCACACTGAAGGTTCTTTTTCTATTTGGATTTGTAGCAAATGATATTGTGATTGCCTATTTGTCTTTTTCTGCTTATGAGCAATACGGTGTACATTAGTACCACGTAGCAACTTTATTATCTTTGTGTATTGATTTTGGCACTAAGTGCCTCTGGTGACCTATTTGCTTCATTTTCCTGACTTGCTATTATTTTTAAATATGTGCAGGAAGACTGCATCTACGACCTGCCTTACAATATTGGGTATCAAATTTTCGTGCTATGTTTATGGAAGACAAGGGACAAAATTATGAAGTGTACTCTCTCTATATATGTAGATATATACTTTGATTGAAGAACTGTGGTAGCTTTAGATGGTTAATTGTAAAGATAATGAATGATTATGTAGTGGATGATTTTATTAAGTTAAAAATATTGTAGTTTTTTGTATTTTTGCCATTATTTGCTATGGGGACATTGAGCCAGCCAGGTACACAAAAAGAATGTTAAATTTTGATTTATCAACAATATAATTCGTTACCAAAGCTTTGAACAAGTTTTAATATAGCAACAATTTGTTATACATTTAGCAACAAATTTTCATTGCTAATGGCATTAAAAATATAATATTTGGCAACGAAAAATTAACTTAATAACAACGGAGAGGATATTGTTGCTAATACTAAAATAAAAGGCAACATTTTTCATCTTTGCAAATCATATCAACTTTCGTTGCACATATAAAGAAACGACAACAAAAAATGTCGTTGCTAATCGAAAACTTTTGTTGCTATTGAAAAATAGCCAGAAACAAACATTTTCGTTGCTGATTCAGCATAATGTCATTGCCAAATAATATTATCAGCAACAAAAATCGTTGCTAAAAAGTTTACATTCCGCAACAAAAGCAAGCTTAGGCAACAATTTTCATAATTTACTGCAACGAAAAATGTCGTTGCAAAATGGTATCAATTGCAACGAAAATGCATGGTCGTTGCAAAAAAAAAAGAGTTCATTTCGTTGTCAATTAGCAGGCTTTTGCAACAAAATGGGGTTTTTACCAATGAAATTTTAATTATTCTGCAACAATACATTTTGTTGCTAAAGGATCGATGTCTCTGAACGAAAGCCAAATTTCATTGCAAAATGTATTACTTTTGGCAACAAAAAAAAAACATTCATTGCTGAACAATTAGCAACGCTCATTGCGCAATGAAAGACGCAACGAAAGTAAAGTCGTTGCCTTAACCCTTTTGCAACAAAATTTGGCACCTTTAGCAACGAAAATTAGTTGTTGTTGAAGCCCCATTTTTTTGTAGTGAAGAAATCTATATGGAGCTTTAATTTGGGGGGGAGGACATAAAAGTTTGGGGGGTAATGGAGCTGTCTGTATTAAAGAAAAAAATGTGGGCTCACAGAGAGAACTTAAGAGAGAATTTGCAAAGTGGGTATTGATTTGATTTGTAATGGAGGAAATTAACTTGCAGAAAAAAAGAACAAAGAGCCATGGATCAAATTAAGTATCTAGGATGAGTTTATCCAAACATGTTTGTTTTGTTTTTGTTTTGATTTTTAACGTAACAAAAGTATTAGCCAACAAGCGGAAGACCTTATCTTCTTTTTTGGTTAGTCTCTTTCCCTACTAAGGTAGGACACTTCATGAAAGTAGTACGCACACAAGACAATCATGTTGATGATAAAGCATATACTTAGTAACAATCTTATTCATTTATTAATAAAAGTATTCATTTACTAAAGGCTTTAATTTATCTACATGGTGCTGTTTTAATAATATGTGATAAACCCATAGTTTTAAGCAATGTTTTTAGAATCATGATGAAATCATGCTAATGAGATCTAAATTCTTAGATAGCTTAAAAACTAAAATGTTCCCAATCGATGGATTACTAAAAAGGGATTAGTGAATCCGGATAGATTGGTACATACGTTGCTTGCTCATTGGATGATGATGATTGATTTCATGATCATTTGTGTGGAGACACTAAAGCAAGTATGTAGCTGCTTATTGGAGAATAAGTTTACTGAACGTGGCTTGCTAAGGAATACCTAATGGAGTTTTATTTGCCCGTCAATAGAAATTCATGTAGTGATAGTAATATAAGTGATTGAATTGTGTGATAACTATTTACTCAAAAGTTATTTTATGATTAATGTTGAAATATATATTATCTGGAAAGTCATTAATCGCTAGGGAAGCTTATCCCTATTGTAGCATAAATATTATTTATTTAAATAAATTAATAATTTAATTTATTTATTTAAATAAGATTAGAATTGTTCTAATTGATTTATTCACAACCAGTTTAATATGGAGAACCTAAAGGGTCACACCGCAAAAGAAAAAATATTTATTTAAGAAGTAAATTGCATAATCATAATAATAAGTTAAGCGTATTTAATTTAATATATGGTGATAGAATAAATTAAATAGCTTAATATTTATTATTTAATATTTTGAAAATATTAAATATAAATTAATGAGATGAGTCTTATTATTATTATTACTATTATTATTATTGTTTAGTTCCTAAAAGAGTTTGGGAATTAATTAAATATAAGTACTCTTATTTATTCCTAATAAGATTAGGATGCAAATTAATTAAAAGAGTTTAATTAATTATCCCTAATAAGATTAGGGAGACTAATTAATTAAAGGAATTTAATTAGTTAAATAATACCCTAATTTCTAATTAGATTAGAAAGATTAACTGATATCTTTATAAGAGGAGTCTTATATCAAATATCAGCGAGGGAAATATATACATGATTCCAATAGTTGGAGAGTATGCCCCTTTTTCTATAGAGATAGAAAAACTAGGGTCCAAACACCTATCTTCTTGAATCTTTGTTCTTCCTTGGTGGATCACCTCTAGAGGCCAAACACTTGGGTGGCTAACGTTAATCAAAGGAAGGAATCAAACCCGGTGGATTTAAGTTGAACGCGAAAAGGATTGGAGGTGAACTCGTACATGAGGTAGCTAGTTTTTACAAAGGTATGAATTTTTTCTCCATCTATTTTCTATTGATTGATAATTGTGCACATAGTATGATCATGGTGATGGGCTTGTATGAAAATATTAAATTTCTATTTTATTGCGCTTCTGCACCTTTTGTGTAATTTGTTTGCATGATTGCGTTATATACAAACCCAACACTTCAAACATGTTTTGTTTTTCCATTTCAAAATCAACATATAATAGAAATATGTTAGTGATTTTCTTTTGAAAATTTAAAACAAAAACAAAAGGTTACAAAACGAGTCCAACCTTTAATTATAAAATATATTGGCACCCTAAAGATGCAGTTTGGGCTGAATTTTAGGTATTTTTTTAATTACGACAGATAATATAATTAATAAACTAAAATTGTTTAGTAGTGTTGAATTATATGTTAATAGTACCGTTTTAATATTATTATTGTTGTTTTATTAACAGAAAAAGGTATAAATGGGAGGACGCACATGCTTTAGTGATACAAACACTATTTTGGCAAAAGTGCACTGTCCACACCAAAGACAACTTGAATAAAGAACGACAAAAAGCCATACACAATGCATTAATCGACCATCCACGCCAGGGAGAGGAGTACATGCATAAGCATAGCCCCTGGTGGTGCACCTAGTCCATATGGGTTGAGATGTGTGCCCAATGGAGACATGAGAGCTAGGTCAAAAGTCACAAGACTTTCGCCACTAACAGATCCTCGGGTGTACCTGATGGCGAAAAGGCGAAAGGAAGGAACCTACAGGGGCGGAAGTATATCACAGTTGCAGCATATCACTGCCAGGGTACATATGAATAGTTTTAATATGTTTACAATCATGAATTGTAGAATATTACATGTTTACTTAGTAATATGGGAGTATGTTTTGTATAGGTGTCTCAGTCTCAAGGTTAGTCTATCCATTGGTTGGATGTGTACGTGGCCACCCATGATGGTCTGCCTGATGCTATCTAGATAGTGGTAATAAGTTTTGACAAATTTGATGTTATTTATCAAGTTTTATGTCATTCTTTAGAATTTTATATTTATTTTTAACTATTTAATTATTAACTTGCTGAAAGGATACTTATAAGAGTTTATTGAATGAGCGCTATCCTGAAGGTACCACACGTCTGCCGATTGATCAAGAATTATGGGAGATGGCGTCTATTATGAAGAAGAACTACGTCAAAGTACAAGGACAATGATGACGCCCAACCTTTAGTGTCTCAGGCAGCTCTGCTACCTAGTCTTCATAGTCATCGAGTCATCCAGCTATTCATACTCCTGCTGACTGTGTGAGAGCTATATGTCGAGATCGTGATCTTCTTCGTATACAAGGCTGGCATCTAGCATCTCTGAGTCCTGATGAGTTAGTTGATACAGTGGTAGCAGCGACATCACAGCACGAGGATGGCGACGAGGTAATCAATCATATTTATTACAATCAAATTAGCGACTTATATATATATATATATATATGTATTATTGTGTTTAATTTTTTGTATATTGTCGTAATACCAGTATCAACATATATACTATATATGTAACTTGTTTTACTATTTTGTTAATTATAGGGTGATCAACGAGAAACTAATTTGGACGATGATGCATGACGACCGACCTAGTCTTGTTTTCTAGTTATTTATGAGCCTTGTACTTTTATATTCATTCTTTGGATGACTATATGTTACTTAAAGATTAGATTTGTATATATTTCTTTAGTTCATATTGGTTTTTTAATGTTTATATAATTTATACTATTTTGGTGTATGTGTCGGTATATGGATGGATGTTTATATTGTTGTGCATGTGTTGGGTTATATAAAACTTGGTTGGAAGTTTATATATACTGTCTGTTGTGTGTTGGGATATAAAACAAGTACAAAAAAGTATAGTTTTTATTGGAAATCTATAACATGAATTTTTTATTTTATTTTATACATTAGCGATCGTAGGCGATCGCTGATACTCATTAGTGACTGCTGATTGGATTAGGGTGTTAGCGACTTCTCCGGTCGCTAACACGTGGCCCACGTCAGCCTTCGGCCTTGAACCATGCTAACTCAGCTTAGTAAAGATCCCAGTCGCTAATATCGGTTACAGATAATTCGGTTGCTAATAGTGGTCGCTGATGTGCATTCCAGGGACCAAATTTTATGCGAGGACTATCAGCGACCGCAATCGATCGCATATGGCTATCAGCGACTGCTTTTAGTCGCTGATAGTCGGTCACAAATAGACCTTTTTCTTGTAGTGTTTATGCAATGTAATGGAATAAACATGATAAGGATTACTAAACACTTGAAATATGATTAGATAAATTTAATGATGCAAATCGCAATGCAATGAATGTTAACATGCTTTCGCAAATTGCACTTTGTATTTTGCAAGTCGCATTTCGCACTTCACACATCGCATTTGGCCAATCGCACTTCGTAAATTGCATGTCGCATTTCGCAAATCACAAATCGTACATCGCATCGCAAATAACTTTACCATTACAGGTTATTGTTGATGCCTATGTTGGGGTTGATTCCAATGCTTGTCTTTCATTAGTGTTGTTGATGACTATGCTGGTGTTGACTCCAATAGTTTTATTTTTGTCGGTGTTGCTCATTCTTGTTTGATGAAGATAAACTGAGATGTTTTCTACATATTTACTGGGGATGATGTTCTGAAATCACTGGACCTTCCCGATGTCTACGCTGGTAGTTTACAACGGTGCCTACCCTGTTGGTAGTTGACAATGGTGCCTACCCTGTTAGTAGTTGACAACGGTGCCTACCTTGATGGTAGTTCACAACGGTGCCTACCCTGATGGTAGTTGACAATGGTGATTACCCTGATGGTAGTTGAAAATGGTTTACATCACCAGACTGTCTCAATGCCTACTCAAACGGTAGTTTTCAACAGTAAATATTTTTTCTCAAGTTTGGACATTTAATGTGTACACATATTTAACTCTACTGGGGATGCATGCTAAACTTTTTAATGGAGATGTGTGCTGATATAGCGCAGTTGCACATGTGCAAACCATACATGATGTGATGATCTAAATTTATCCTTAGGAGTCTATTGTCCTAGGTTGATTCGCATGCTTAATTGAATTAACTAGATGTAGAAACATAACTCACCCTTTCTGAGGTGATTTTGAGTTTCTTTTAGCTATTGGGTGCTTGTGCCCCATTTCCTTATGATTTTTATTCGCAACCCGACTAGACTGATGACCTGGGTGCCGCTGATGTCCCTGTAAGGTGTAGCCCATTCTTTCACTACCCAGATTTGAACTTTGGTGCAGAGGCCTTGAATTATGATGACTTGGCACAGGTTGCCTTTTTTGATGATGTGGATTTCATTTGCTAGACCTTTTGTTAGTCATTGGGTGCCTGTTTTTTGAGTTAAGGGTTCCTCTGGGAGATTGTCCCTTCTTTTGTTGTGGCAAGCTTATGTCGCTGTAACTTCTTTCAAGAGTTCTCTCCTTTCTTTTGATGAGAAGCTTCATCTTTCCTTAGACTCTTTCCATTTCTTGGAATCGAAAAATGTCCCAGTCCTTTCGCGTGTTATTTTCGGGGATTCATATAAGAAAGTCTCTTTTTTGACTAAGTCGAGAGTGAGCAATATCCTTCACATTAAAAGAATAAAATGTACCATGAGCTTGACAACTCGGCTGCCCGGATTAGTATAATCTTGTGAATGAGGCATTTCAAGTTAAAGTTTATGAAACTAAATGAATTATCAAATTGTAAGCAAATTTTGAAGCATCCATGGTCATTGTTTATGAGTAGGATAGATTCAAAAGAATTATCTCCCTTTATCAGAAATACTTCATCTTTGATCTAGACGTTATTCTTCGCAGAATTGATTTCATATGACACGTGCACTATGAGTGACGCAACTCTTAGCAGGGGTTTCATTTCCATGACTTTTAAGATTCTAAATTTTTCTCTTTTTTTTTCTCTCGCTTGACTTGTCTCATTTTTTTAGGCTATTCAGAGTTACCCATTTAACGAGTTTTGGAACAATGACTCATAAACAAGACGGATTTAGGGCACTAGGGGTTAAGACACCCCTTCAGGTTTACTGGCTCGAGTAACAAAGGCCACGCTTCGATACAACTCAAGCGATCTACTCTATTTGCTCCTTGCCTGAGCTTGTGCAGGATTCATTTTCTTAGGCGTAAATTACCCATGTAGCGAGCATTGGGCCGGTGACTCCCAAACCAGATGGCTTTAGGACACCAGGTGTGAAGACACCCCTCAGGCTTAATTGCTTAAGTAACCTAGACCACGATTCAAATTTGCTCAGGTCTCGCCTTATTCTTCCTCGTAATGCTTGTTTTCTTAGGCACTAAGTTACCCATGTAATGAGCGTTGGACCGGTGACTCCCAAACCAGATGGCTTTAGGGAACCAATTGTAAGGACACCCCTCAGGCTTAATAACTCGAGTAACTCAAGCCACAATTCAAGACATTAGACTAGCTACTTATTTTATCATTAATCTTTATCATTGTCGCCATAGTTTCATACCCCCACAACTAAGAGTTAGGACTATTGAAAAGTGCAGACATGCATATGAGGTTAATTTTACTCTGAAAAGTGCTTTAAACTAGGATGTCGTACCTAATCAAAAGGTTGAATAATATTAATTCTTTAATCGTTCTCGTGATTTTTGCTCCACGGATGCTAATGCATGTAAATAAAGACTGAAAGCATATAAAGAAATGAGAGAGTCGTACCTCACATTTGGATTAAGCAAATTTTGATTGGAAAAGACTAATTGATCGTACCAGATTGCCAATGAAATGATATGAGGGAAGCTCTGATGATGACGGACTGACTGATGCATTCTTCTTCTTAGGATGGTCGATGAATACCAGATTGGCTTTGATGATTTTCTTTTGATTAAATAAAGGTTTCAGATTGAGGATGTCAACTCTTTGAAGGTCCTTGTTAATGCTCATGCTTGTTATATCGCTATGACATTGATTTAGCTTTGATGATTGATGTCTAGATGCTTTCAGATTCCATTAAATTGGATCTAAGAGCTTAGATGGTTGGTGATGTGATGGCTTTAACCGGGTTTGATCTGTGAGGTTTAATTTGTTACCTTTTCCTCAAGGAACAGGTCGTCGGGTATGAGATAGACGTTGCCACGATAGTAGCCCATGTACTTCTGTAGGTTAAAGGAGATCAAGCCTTCTTGCACTTCGGGAGTGACGAGTTGCTAAAGGTTTGCATCTTAGGATGAATGTTATTTCATCCCTGTGACCGGTTCAATAATGTATCGCTGCCTCTTCCTTTTGAGACTTGCTCCAGATTTGATGGAATGACATTGAAGTGTCGTTAGGTCTTCCCAACATGGGTCGCAAACTTTTAGGGTTTATCTTGGGTGTGGACTTTGGTGACTATCAGGTCTTTCATAGTTTAGGCTTGGCCTGAATGGTTGGAAACTGGTATTTTGGAGTGGAGTATTCTGGGGATTTTAAAGGTGTTTATTTTGATTAGTTTGAGTGGGTTTTTGGGTTTTTTTATTTGGTTTGACCGCACCATAGATGGCTGCCTACGTACTCCCACTGATGGGGGAGATCAGGTCTTTCGTAGTTCAGGCTTAGTTGTAAAGACTTGAATGACTTGATTTTTTGTTTGTTTGTTTGTTTGTTTTTTTTCGGTTTCTCGATTTTTTTTATTTTTATATTTTTTTCAATATTTACATACATGGAAAATAAAAGGCATAATGCTAAGAAAGTGATACCATCCCAACATCTTCTGGAACTCACAACTTTATCCTCTGGATCTAAGTCTTCATGGCTAGCTGAGGCCTGCTAGTCCAGTTGTCAAAGGTTATGTTGTCTTTGAGGCTCGCGATAGAGGTTACGTCTTGGTCATGAATTTCTTTAATCACTACAATAACTTGATCGTCTCCTAATTCAGCACATCCCTCAAGGATGCTTAAACTGGACCGATCATAAAAAAGGTTGAACTCTTCATTCCTTGATGGGTTCGCTTCCCCAATAACTTCACTACCTATTTCTTCATATGTTCCTTCACCTTTCTCATAGGTTTGAGAGGATTGAACTATGAAATATCTCTCGAATTGTTGTTGTATTTCTCATAGGGAACTTTCCTTTATCATTCCAGATCTTCTTGTAATTTTATCATTCCACTTTTCGCTGGCCAAATCTTCTTGTAATTTTATCATTCCATTTTTCTTGTGCTTTCAGCCCACTTTGACCTTCTTCATTTAGCTGGCTCATCTTGGAGGGGTATAGGTTTGAATTCTGGTTAACCTCTTTTTTCTTTTGGCTTTCTGATAGTTAAGTGACAAGTTGCATTGTAACCTGATGTTGGCACACTATCAGATTAGCTAATAGAGTAACTTGATGTTGGATCGTCTCCAATGTTTGACTTACTGTCATATATTCCTCTGAATTTTCCCACTCTAGGACATTTGTTCTACTTCTGTGGGGGTATTCCTCCATCCTTTGTATATACTTATGATTTGGATGCATTTTAGCGCTTCCTGACCTGATCATGTTCACTCCCTCAGTATCATACTGAAATAGAAAATTGGTGTTGACATTTGACTGGTCAAGTTGTTGGACCACACCATTGCCACTTTCGATTAGATTTTGGATTTTATGCTTTAAGGATCAACAATCTTGTGTATCGTGTCCCGGAGACCCTGAGTGGTAAGCACATCTCTGGCTGGATTGTATCTTTTGTTTCTTGGACCAAGAGGTGGAGCAAATTTGGTAATTTTCCTCTGGTTCATTAATAGCTCTAACATGTTTTCCAGGGAATCGCCTAGTGGAGTGAAAACACAATTTTCTGTTCCTTCTAATCTTCTCTTCCTATCCTGGCATTGGCTGAATGCGGTCTGCTGTTGAAATGGCAGATTGCCTTGCTTCTTCCAAATGGGGGGACTATGATTGAGTTTCCTTGATTTCCCCTGTAAATATGAGGGATACATCTTCATCGCCTTTCTTGGGTACCCTCTTGGGAGTGCTCACATAGCGGCCAAATTGTATATACTCGGCGACTGTTTCCAAGGCCATGATGTCTTTAATCTTATGTGCTTTCAGGCCCATCTCTACCATTTCACCATGTTTGATCATCTCCAAGAATGGCTTGCCTATTCTTGCTAGGATCCTCTCATGGTAAGGTGCCACTTGAATGTTTATGAAAGTCATCACCATTTCAGTTTCTGTCATAGGCAGGCTGACCTGTGCTGCCAGACATCTCCATCTTTGGGCATATTCACGGAAAGACTCAGTACTCTACTTTTTGACTTTAGTCACTTGGTATCGATTCGATGTAATTTGTGACTGAAAACTATACTGATTTAGGAAGGTGTGGGCTAACTCTTCCCAGTTGTGGATTTTGTCATTGTCAAGTCAGGCATACAAGGCTCTAGCCACTCTAGTGAGACTCTTTTGGAAAAGCTGCATTATGAAGCTTTTATCTTCAGCATAAGACCTCACTCACCAATGTATACTTTCAGGTGTATATATGGATTGCCTGTGTGACGCCCCCAAAATAGGTATACATCACCCATCTTTAGTCGCCAAATACATGGTACAAAATTCAAATACAACTTAATTATACAACAGTCGTGTAAAATACGACAAAACATAATCTAAGAGTTTTATTAAGAATATTGTCATCTAGACAATATCCACACTCAATGGAGTCCTCATTACATTTATTGTCACACTATTTTATAGAATAGCGAGGACAACTAAAACAACCATCTGGACCGTCAATCCGTTTCCCGACTCATCCTAGCTATATTCTCATTTCCTGAAGAGAACATTGAAAGAAAGGGTGAGCTCAACTAGCCCAGTAAGAAATATTATGACTAAGATAATGCATAATAAATTATCCTTAGCCTTCAACAGTATAACAACTGATAGAATATAAAAGACAACAAGTTTTAAATCAACAACTGCAACGGAATAAGCAATCTATTAGAATAGTCAAGTAGAGCATAAAATCTACTATCTTCTATGATTTAAAAAGTTTTTCAACAATTTTATCACTAAGACTCAGCTTAATAAATAAAATCGAATCATCCTTGCACCACGGTCATGATTATACCGAATAATCCCTGGTCATAATCATACCAAGTCCATCTATGCACGTAAGCCAAAGATGACTTTCATCACAATATAAGCATGAGGATGATGACAATGACATAATAATTCAATAAAACAAGTTCAAGGATAAATTTTAAAGATTTATAATCAAATTTATCCGAGAAATCAATAACGTCAAATTATCGACATGATCTTTGCTTTGTGGAGTAAAATTCAAGAATGCTCGGAAGAATATTTCCATGAAAAGATCTTTGGATGAAGCGCAAATATCAAGGATATTCCACTAATTTCATGGAGTATAGATTCCAAAACTTTAACCAATTGAGTATAATAAAATATATGAAGCTATGAATGGATTTTCACCGCCATGCGATAATCCACGTGAAACAGATCATTTCCATAATTTAATAAGGAATGAATCTGAAGGATCATTCACCATGCAAATGATAGTCCACACAGACGAGTTATTCCAGCGAGAATAATAAAGAATGAAATAACAGAAGAATTCACCATGCATGCGGTAGTCTGTGTAGACAGTTTATTCCAATAAAATAATAAAAATGGAATAACAAAAGAATTCACCATGCATGCGGTACTCAGCGTGAGCGAGTTATTCAGCGAGAATAATAAAGAATGGAATAATAGAAGAACTCACCAGGCATGCGGTAGTCCGCATAGACAGGTTATTCTAACAGAATAATAAAGAATGGAATAACAGAAGAATTCACGGGCATGCGATAGTCGCGTAGGCGAGTTATTCAGCAGAATAATAAAGAATGGAATAACAGAAGAATTCACCAGGCATGCGGTAGTCCGCACAGACAGGTTATTCCAATAGAATAATAAAGAATGGAATAACAACCCTTACGAGTATTGAAAGAAAATAACTCTCTTCATGAATACAAAAGAAATAATATCCCTTACCTTAGAAGAAATTGGATACTGGAATAGTGAGGTAGCAGACTTCTCTTCTTCTTTCTCTCTATAATTTCTCTCTATAATAATTGCTCTTGTGAGACTTAATGAATTGGTGAGAATGAAAGAAGAATGAGCTTCTATTTATAGGAAAATATAGTTTCGATAATTGCACGTTTTGGGGCTCGAAATATTACAGTATAATACCTTCCTCTTTTTCTTTATTTTTAATTTAGTCCTGCAAGTATTATTAAACTTGAACCACCTCCCCTAATAGTAAATAATGTGAATTAATAGTTCATTCATGTGACTTAATAGTATAATCATGTGAAAAAACTAATTACAATATAATACCTTCATCTATACCTCCATTTTTAATTTAGTCATGCAAGTATTATCAATCTTACACCAACTCCCCTAATAGTAAATCATGTGAATCAATAGTACACACATGTGAACACATAGTTATAAGCATGTTAATTAATAGCAATTAATTGCTCATTTATCCGGTGAATTACCCGATTGGTCAATTTAACCTCCAGACATTAATTATTATCAAAATAAATGTCGATTTCCACTAACATTAATAATTCCCACACAATAGAACTATCAGTTTCATCTTTAATCAACACGAACTTATTCATCATTAATATTAAAACTCACAATATTTAACAACCAGGTCGTTCCCAGGAAAGAGGGGGCTTTCCGATAAGGATTTCTCCTTATTGGCGCGCAATTAGGTGACCAAACCTCTCCTTGACAGAACTTCTAGACATTGTCAATATTGCAAATAATAATATGAATAACTTTGTCGTCTCAATTATTGATTTAATAATATAAAATATTATGTAGATGATACTGTTACAATAATTGAATCAATAATATGAGAGATATGATGCAGCAATTATTGTAGCAATAATTTAGTATAACTAAGTGACTTCTCACGTAAGCATCAATAATCAATACCGTATGCTACTATGCAACCACGCGTATTACTGTACTTTTACTACCGGGTAGTTCAACAGTTTTAACGGTAACACTTTCGCCGTTATTTTTATAAAAAGATAATTCTGTCGTTTTCTAACTATGATAATACTTCCTTTGTGGGGTCCATCAATGATTGTACCATCGTACGAATATTCCCTGTTAAAACGAATATTTTCCGAACAATCGAATATTATATAACCACTTGCTTACTTTTACAAAATTTGTAAATATTACCCACAACTATAACATTATATCAAATCCACACCATAATATTCAAAAATATATTTCGTGAAAATTATTCTTTATTCATAAAAGTTGGGGTCTTACAACCTCCCCTTCTTATGAAATTTCATCCTTGAAATTAGGGTACGTACCTGGTATATCGAAGAGGTGAGGATATCTTGACTTCATCTCAGATTCTAACTCCCAGGTCATTTATTCCACATCGTGGTTTCTCCACAAAACTTTGACTTGAGGTATAATCTTGGAGCGTAGAATATGATCCTTCTTATCCAAGATTTTAACAGGTAACTCTTCATATGTTAAATCTTCTTCTATCTCGTTCGGTTCTAATTCAATAATGTGGTTCGGGTCTTTCACATATTTACGTAACATAGATATATGAAAAATATTATGAACACGAGACATATTTGGCGGTAAGGCGAGTCTATAGGCTACAGTTCCTACTCGTTCGAGGATTATAAATGGGCCATTGAATCGAGGATTGAAATTTCCTCTCTTTCCAAATCTTGTAACTCCTTTCCATGTAGCAACACGTAACAACACATGATCTCCAATATCGAATTCCACGTCCTTTCGATGAAGATCAACATAACTCTTTTGTCGATCTTGTGAGGTTTTTATATGTTGTCGGATCATTTGAATCTTTTGCATAGTCATACGTACCAAATCCGGTCCCAACAACGTTGCTTCACCCACCTCATCCCAGCATACTGGCGAACGACACTTTCTTCCATACAACGCCTCAAATGGAGCTATGCCATTACTTGCTTGATAACTATTATTGTAGGAAAACTCCACCAATGGTAAGAACTTGTCCCAACTTCCCTTGAAGTCAAGGACACAGAGTCTTAATAAATCTTCAAGAGTTTAAATAGTCCTTTTCGACTGCCCGTCCGTTTGAGGATGATATGCTGAACTAAATCATAAATCCGTGCCCATAGCTTTTTGCAAACTAACCCAAAATCTTGAAGTGAATCTTGGGTCTCGATCAGAAACTATGGATACTGGCATACCTTGCAATCTTATAATCTCATTTATGTACATACTAGCAAGACGTTCAAGTGTATAAGTTTCTCGTATCAATAAGAAATGAGCAGACTTGGTCAATCTATCAACAATGACCCAAATCGCATCTATGCCTTGAGAAACCTTGGGAAGACCAATAATGAAATCCATGGTAATGTGCTCCCACTTCCATTCTGGAATTTCAAGTGGTTGCAATGGACCTTTTAGCACTTGATGCTCCGCCTTGACACGTTGACAAGTTAGACATCTTGAGATAAACCCCGCTATCTCTCTCTTTATATTGCTCCACGAAAATGTATGTCGAAGATCACGATACATTTTGGTACTCTCAGGATGGATTGCAAACGGTGTGTTGTGCGCCTCCATCATGATTTTTACTTCAAGTAAGAATTGTTAGGAACACAAAGTCTGGAGTAGACTCGAAGTATTCCTTATTCATCGATTCTTGCTTCTGGAATAACACCTTCTTTCACTTTCTTCCTCATACACATCAGCTCCAGGTCTGTAGCTTGAGCAACTTTAACTTTATCGATTAAAGTCAGTTCTACTCGTATATTCGCATCATCACATGGGTCCCTGAAGTCTTTAACTCTATCTCCATCCTTCGTAAGTCATACAAAATGGGTCTTTACATTAACAATATTGCACTCGTACCCGCATATGATCTTCTACTTAATGCATCAGCTACTACATTCGCTTTTCTAGGATGGTATTGGATGGTATGATCATAATCATTTAATAGCTCAAGCCATCGTCGTTGCCGCATGTTGAGTTCCTTTTGAGTGAAGAAATATTTGAGGCTTTTATGATCCATATAGATCTCCACCTTCTCTCTATACAGGAAATGCCTCCAAATCTTAAGCGCAAAAACGACTGCTGCCAACTCTAGATCATGAGTTGGATAATTCCTCTCATATTCTTTGAGTTATCGCGAGGCATAGGCTATGACTTTCCCATGTTGCATGAGAACACATCCTAACCCTTTGCCTGAAGCATCACTATAGATGACAAATCCCTCCGAGCCAGATGGTATTGTCAGAACAGGTGCTGAAATCAGTCTTCTCTTGAGTTCTTGAAAACTCTTCTCACATTCCTCGCTCCAACCAAACTTTGTATATTTTTGAGTCAGCTGAGTTAATGGAGTAGCGATTCAAGAAAATCCTTCCACGAATCTCCGATAATAACCAGCTAAGCTGAGAAAGCTACGTACTTCGGTCACTGACTTTGGTTGCTCCCAGCATTGAATTGCTTCAATCTTCGTTGGGTCAACAGATATTCTATGATTTGATATTACGTGCCCAAGGAATGCAACTTCCTTAAGCCAGAACTCACATTTCTTCAACTTGGCATAAAGCTTGTTTTCACAAAGCTTTTGAAGTATCAGCCTCAAGTGTTGCTCATGGTCTTCACGACTTTTGGAGTATATGAGGATGTCATCAATAAAGACGACCACAAAGTGATCCAAATATTCCTTGAATACTCTATTCATCATGTCCAGTAGTTGGGTTTTTAACTCCTGAAGTTCAATAGGAGCCATTCGATATGGGGCTTTGGAAATGGGTTTTGTACCGGATTCAAGGTAGATACAAAATTCAATTTCATGCTCTGGGGGTAGGCCAGGAAGTTCTTCAGGGAATATATAAGACCCCAACTTTTATGAATAAAGAATAATTTTCTCGAAATATATTTTTGAATATTATGGTGTGGATTTGATATAATGTTATAGTTGTGGGTAATATTTACAAATTTTGCAAAGAAAGAAAGTGGTTATATAATATTCGATTGGTCGAGGAATATTCGTTTTAATAGGGAATATTCGTACGATGGCACAATCATTGGTGGACCCCACAATAGAAGTATTGTCGTAGTTAGAAAACGACAGAATTACCTTTTTATAAAAATAACGGCGAATGTGTTACCGTTAAAACTGTTAAACTACCCGGTAGTAAAGGTACATAAATACGCGTGGTTGCATTGTAGCACACAATATTGATTATTGATGATTACGTGAGAAGTCACTTAGTTATACTCAATTATTGCTATAGTAATTGTTGCATCATATCTCTCATATTATTGATTCAATTATTGTCACAGTATCATCTGCATAATATTTTATATTATTAAATCAATAATTGAGACAACAAAGTTATTCATTTTATTATTTGCAATATTGACAATGTCTAGAAGTTCTGTCAAGGAGAGGTTTGGTCACCTAATTGCACGCCAATAAGGAGAAATCCTTATCGGAAAGCCCCCTCTTTCCTGGGAACGACCTGGTTGTTAAATATTATGAGTTATAATATTAATGATGAATAAGTTTGTGTTGATTAAAGATGAAATTGATAATTCCATTGTGTGGGAATTATTAGTGTTAGTGAAAATTGACATTTACTTTGATAATAATTAATGTCTAGAGGTTATATTGACAAATCGGGTTATTCACCGGATAAATGAGAAATTAATTGCTATTAATTCACATGAATATAACTATGTGTTCACATGTGTGTACTATTGATTCACATGATTTACTATTAGGGGAGTTGGTGCAAGTTTGATAATACTTGCATGACTAAATTAAAAATGAAGAAAAAGAGGAAGGTATTATACTGTAATATTTCGATCCCCAAAACGTGCAATTATCGAAACTATATATTCCTATAAATAGAAGCTCATTCTTCTTTCATTCTCACCAATTCACTAAGTCTCACAAGAGCAATTATTATAGAGAGAAATTATAGAGAGAAAGAAGAAGAGAAGTCTACTACCTCACTATTCCAGTATCCAGCTTCTTCTAAGGTAAGGGATATTATTTCTTTTGTATTCATGAAGAGAGTTATTTTCTTTCAATACTCGTAAGGGTTGTTATTCCATTCTTTATTATTTTATTGGAATAACCTGTCTGTGCGGACTACCGCATGCCTGGTGAATTCTTCTGTTATTCCATTCTTTATTATATTACATTGGAATAACTTTTATGCATGCGTGACTATCGCATGCTGGTGAATTCTTACATTATTCCATTCTTTATTATTCTATTTGAATAACCTGTCTATGCGGACTACCACATGCCTGGTGAGTTCTTCTATTATTCCATTCTTTATTATTCTGTTGGAATAACCTGTCTACGCAGAGTACCGCATGCATGGTGAATTCTTTTGTTATTCCATTTTTATTATTTTATTGGAATAACCTGTCTACACAGACTACCGCATGCATGGTGAATTCTTTTGTTATTCCATTCTTTATTATTCTGTTGGAATAACCTATCTGTGTGGACTACCGCATGCATGGTGAATGATCCTTCGTATTCATTCCTTATTAAATTGTGGAAATGATCTGTCTACGTGGATTACCGCATGGCGGGCCAAAATTCATTTGCAGTTTCATATATTCTATTATACTCAATTGGTTAAAGTTTTGGCTTCTATACTCCATGAAATTAGTGGAATATCCTTGATATTTGCGCTTCATCCAGTATCTTTTCATGGAAATATTCTTCTGAGCATTCTTGAATTTTACTCCACAAAGCAGTATCATGTTGACAATTTGGACGTTATTGATTTCTGGATAAATTAGATTATAAATCTTTAAAATTTATCCTTGAACTTGTTTTATTGAATTATTATGGCATTGTTATCATCCTCATGCTTATATTGTGATGAAAGTCATCTTTGGCTTACGTGCATAGATGGACTGGGTATGATTATGACCAGGGATTATTCGGTATAATCATGACCACAATATAACGAATGATGTGGTAAAAGTCCTCATTGGCCTGTAGTTCATTGATGGACAGTTGTTGGTATGGTTATGACCAGAGATTATTCGGTATAATCATGACCATTGATGATTACATGAATATCCTTGGACAAGTAGTGCGGGGATGATTCGATTTTATTTATTAATTTGAGTCTCGTGATAAAATTGTTGAAAAACTTTTAAATCATAGAAGATAGTAGATTTTATGCTCTACTTGACTCTTCTAATGGATTGCTTATTCCATTGCGAGTTGTTGATCTAAAACTTGTTGTCTTTTATATTCTATCGGTTGTTATCTTTGTTGAAAGCTAAGGATAATTTATTCTGCATTATCTTAGTCATAATATTTTTTACTGGGCTAGTTGAGCTCACCCTTTCTTTCACTGTTCTCTTCAGGAAATGAGAATATTGCTGGGTCGAGTCAAGGAACGGATTGACGGTCCAGATGGTTGTTTTAGTAGTCCTCACTATTCTATAAAATAGTGTGACAATAAGTGTAATGAGGACTCCATTGAGTGTGGATATTGTCTAGATGATAATATTCTTATTAAAACTCTTAGATTATGTTTTGTCGTATTTTACACGACTGTTGTATAATTAAGTTGTATTTGAATTTTGTACCATGTATTTGGCGACTTAAGATGGGTGATGTATACCTATTTTGGGGGCGTCACAGAATACCTTAGAAAATTTATTAACAATAGAAATATCATTCAAATTTGACGTATTTTTATTTAAATTCGTGACATGGGCTAAGAAAGCTTGACATCCATTTTTCAATAAACGAATTGCTTTATGACTTGATATGACAGTGATTGACTTTAGTGGTTTGGTTACTTTAATTCGTATAATTGGTTGGTTAGGAATATGAAAGCTAACAACCTTACGAAAATAATCGATTTTAGCATGATGAGTAGTTAACCAATCAATCCCTAAAATCACATCAAATGCAAGTATTTTCAAAGAAATAAGATCGACAGGTAATGTGCGGTTACCGATTTGAATCAAACAAGACTTATAAACAGGGGATGTAATGAAGGTTTCTCCCTGATAAGTAGGTTTTATACCTACTTATCCGGTATCTATTACTGGAATTATTTGCTTAAACTCATGTTTATTAGTTACTTTTCATGTATTTTGTGTTCATTTTGTAGATTATATGTTTAGGAGCTGTGTGAGCAACTATTGGTATAAAAACGCAAGGAAAAGAAATAATCCGGACATCGTTTGGGCTTTCATGGTCATTTTATGTTCTTGGCTTGGAACTTGGACTATATTTTAGAGCTTCTTCTTAGCTTTTCGGAACATCTTGAATCATTCTAATCGGAGTTCGGATGCAAGAGTTATGACATTTGTACCAACGGACGTTGAACTTCACTATTTTGGGTGGCTATTTGCATAGCAGTCACTTCCAGTCCAATTCAGACCTTCATAGGTTCGTTATTTCTCAATTCTCAAAGAATAAAAGTTGTAGAACTCGTCGATAGCTTTGATTTGATAGGTGGCAGGTTCCGTAACTCCTCCCGGATCAAAAGTTATGGCCATTTTACCAGAGGACACTACAACAAAAAGACAATTAGCATCTTATACCCAAGCCGGGGCTTGCTCTTTTAAGCCTAATGCCCAAGCCGGGGCTTGGGGTCCTAAAGTCAAAAATAGCAGCATAGCAAGTCGGGGCTTGCTATTATGAAGGCAACAAGCAAGCTGGGGCTTGGGAACGCGCAGAAAGAGTAGTTTTTGTCCGAATTTGAGTCCAAGAAGGATTGGTTCGAGCTGATTGATTCAAGGACTTCCATGAGGACTAAAGGACATATAAAGAGGCTTATAAAAGGAGGAGAATTACGAGGATTAGAGAGGTAGAAGAATTCCATTAGATTAGATTAGAGCATATTAGGATCAAAACCCTAGTTCTTATTGGTTTTGGAGATTGATGCAACTTGGAGACCATTGAAGATCAAGAACAGGAGCTTGAGGAAGATGGAGATTTGCTGACAATAGATTTATTCTTTACTCTACTCTTATTTTTGTCTTTCAATATGTATTCAAGTGTGGATTCTTAGTTTTAATTCAATGAACTAATTTTTTGTTTGAGATTACAATGGATCTTATTGTGTAGTTTATTTTAATATACTTCACTATCAATTATTATATTCTATTGTGAGGATTGTCTATTGTGATTTGGACTTAATTGCTTAATTGCCTAGCTAACAATTACCGTGATAATCTATATGAACTCGAGAGATGAAGTTTAGATTTAGATCTGATCATGATAGCATGTGTCTGTGATTTCTGTATATATGGAATTCATGATTCGTGTTTAGGATAGAGATATGCCTTTATGCCATATGTAATCTTATAGAGAACTTGTGCTTTAAATCCTTTTTAATTGTAATTCATATAGAGATATAGTGGATTAGTTAATTAGGGTGTCTTGCTTAATTCTATCAATTGTGGATTTAAGTGAGTATGGGTATTATGCATCGAGAGGTGGTTTTATCTGCTTTAGTGTTCTTGATTAACAATTCATGATAGAAAATAATTGATGAGAAGTGTGTTAATTTAAATGAAGCAATAAGTGAAGTTATGATTTTAAATCTCCATAATCTGATTTTTAATTAGTGGTAATTAGAATTAGTGTAATTAGATAATTTAATTAATATTGTTAAATTGTCTGTTTAAATAAAATTAGTTTGATTAAGGGTTAGTACTTGGTAATTTGTATTAATAATTCCTCGTGGGAACGATACTCTATTTTCACTGTATTACTTGTTGACCACGTATACTTGCGTGTTGTGCGTAATTAGATTTTACCCAACACTCCCAACGGAGTTTTAACAGATAAGTCAAAGTCTAATTTTTCCGGAGTCAAATTTAAACGTTGAGCGCAAGTAGGAGAAATAAAGGAATGGGTAGAACCGGTATCAAATAAGGTATATACTTCACTAGAGTTTATGATTAGCTTACCCGTGATCACCTCGTTCGGATTCCTCACTTTTTGGGAGGTTACGACAAACGCTCTCCCTTGAACTACCGATTTTGTCTTGTTTGAGACGACCTTTGAAGCCTCTATCCCAGCAGGACTTGAATTTGGTGCACGACAAAATCGGGCTAGGTGACCTTCTCTTCCATAATTGTAACATGCTTTGGACTGCATCACGCAGTTTGGACTGATATGTCCCTCCCCTCCGCATTTGTAACATACGACCGGCGGTCGTTCTCCTTCCTTAACAACAAGTGTTGGTGATTATTGAATCTTTTATTGTCATGGCCATGATTACCGCCAAAGTGATTACCATTTCTGGCATGTTGATTCCCTCCACGCTTGTGGTCACCGCTTCGATGACTGCTACCACTGGTATTATCGACTTCTCGGTTGCTTTCTCTTGGTTGGATTGACTCATTATCGTGCTCCAATAACTGAGCCCTATTCACGACATCTGAATACAAACATAGTTTGTGAGAAATGAGTTATTAATGATCTCGGGTTTCAAACCTCTTAGAAACATCCGCGTCATTCTCTCCTCATTATCAACCAAGTGGGACGCAAACCGAGACAACTCGGCAAACTTAGCTTCATACTGTGACATGATCATATTGTTTTGCTCCAGCTTGATAAACTCTACTTCCTTCATGTGACGAATACTTTCGGGAAAGTACTTGTCGTTGAACAGCTCTTGGAACTTCTCCCAAGACATCTTCAGTGCGGTAGGTTGAGTACGCTTTACAGATTCCCACAAGAAATCTGCCTCTGCTCACAACGTGAAGGTGGCAAAGGGAACCTTTTGCTCCTCGGAGCATCCCAAGACATCAAATATCTTGGTGATCTGCTTTATCCACGTCTCCACCTTAAGTGGTTTTGGCTCTCAAAAAAACTCCGGTGGTCCTAGCTCCTTAAACTGTTTAGCAGTGACCGTCCGAGAGTTGCCTGTGTTTCCTCCTGCATTTTGAACAGGAGCCGCTCTCGCCTGATGTTGGATGAATTGCATAAAACCTCTGAACATCCCATCGTAGACCATTTCATCGGTGTTATTGTTTACCTGAGGATTATTGTCTTCATGTTGCACATTACCTGAGGATTACGGTCTCATGTGCTTCATTGCTTATCTAAACATATTCGGATGCCATTTTCAAATACTACCACAAAACAAGGGTTAATTAACATATAACATATTATCACTATACTACCGTGAGCCAATTAAGTACCAAATAAACTTAGGTAGGTCATACTAGCGCGAAGGAATTAAATAAATCATCCCCTCTAGTTCTTGTCTCACATCTCTAAATGGGATCATATCCCTAAGCTTTGATACTAATCTGTGACACCCCAAAATAGGTATACATCACCTATCTTGAGTCGCCAAATACATGGTACAAAATTCAAATACGACTTAATTATACAACAGTCGTGTAAAATACGACAAAACATAATCTAAGAGTTTTAATAAGAATATTGTCATCTAGACAATATCCACACTCAATAGAGTCCTCATTACATTTATCATCACACTATTTTATAGAATAGTGAGGACAACTAAATCAACCATCTGGACCGTCAATCCGTTCCCCGACTCATCCCAGCTATATTCTCATTTCCTGAAGAGAACAGTGAAAGAAAGGGTGAGCTCAACTAGCCCAGTAAGAAATATTATGACTAAGATATTGCAGAATAAATTATCCTTAGCCTTCAACAGTATAACAACTGATAGAATATAAAAGACAACAAGTTTTAGATCAACAACTGCAACGAAATAAGCAATCCATTAGAAGAGTCAAGTAGAGCATAAAATCTACTATCTTCTATGATTTAAAAAGTTTTTCAACAATTTTATCACTGAGACTCATCTTAATAAATAAAATCGAATCATCCCTACACCACGGTCAAGGATTTTCATGTAATCATCAATGGTCATGATTATACCGAATAATCCCTGGTCATAACCATACCAACAACTGTCCATCAATGAACTACAGGCCAATGAGGACTTTTACCACATCATTCGTTATATTACAGTCATGATTATACCGAATAATCCCTGGTTATAATCATACCAAGTCCATCTATGCACGTAAGCCAAAGATGACTTTCATCACAATATAAGCATGAGGATGATGAAAATGACATAATAATTCAATAAAACAAGTTCAAGGATAAATTTTAAAGATTTATAATTTAATTTATCCAGAAATCAATAACGTCCAAATTGTCAACATGATACTACTTTGTGGAGTAAAATTCAAGAATGCTCAGAAGAATATTTCCATGAAAAGATACTGGATGAAGCGCAAATATCAAGGATATTCCACTAATTTCATGGAGTATAGAAGCCAAAACTTTAAGCAATTGAGTATAATAGAATATATGAAACTGCAAATGGATTTTCACCCGCAATACAGTAATCCACGTAGACAGATCATTTATACAATTTAATAAGGAATGAATACGAAGGATCATTCACCATGCATCTGATGAGTCCACACAAACAAAGTTATTCCAATGAATAATAAAGAATGGAATAATGAGAAGAATTCACCGTGCATGCGGTGAGTCGCGTGAGATGATTATTCAATAGAATAATAAAGAATGGAATAACAAAAGAATTCATCAGGCATGCGGTAGTCCGCGTAGACAGGTTATTCCAACAGAATAATAAAGAATGGAATAATAGAAGAATTCACCAGGCATGCGGTAGTCCGCACAGACAGGTTATTCCAACAGAATAATAAAGAATGGAATAAGAGAAGAATTCACGGGCATGCGGAGTCGCATAGGCAGAGTTATTCAACAGAATAATAAAGAATGGAATAACAACCCTTACGAGTATTGAAAGAAAATAACTCTCTTCATGAATACGAAAGAAATAATACCCCTTACCTTAGAAGAAACTGGATATTGGAATAGTGAGGTAGCAGACTTCTCTTCTTCTTTCTGTCTATAATTTCTCTCTATAATAATTGCTCTTGTGAGACTTAGTGAATTGGTGAGAATGAAAGAAGAATGAGCTTCTATTTATAGGAAAATATAGTTTCGATAATTGCACGTTTTGGGGCTCGAAATATTACAGTATAATACCTTCCTCTTTTTCTGTATTTTTAATTTAGTCCTGCAAGTATTATGAAACTTGCACAACCTCCCCTAATAGTTAATAATGTGAATTAATAGTTCATTCATGTGACATAATAGTATAATCATGTGAAAAACTAATTACAGTATTGTACCTTCATCTATACCTCCATTTTTAATTTAGTCATGCAAGTATTATCAATCTTGCACCAACTCCCCTAATAGTAAATCATGTGAATCAATAGTACACACATGTGAACACATAGTTATAAGCATGTGAATTAATAGCAATTAATTGCTCATTTTTCCGGTGAATTACCCGATTGGTCAATATAACCTCCAGACATTAATTATTATCAAAATAAATGTCGATTTCCACTAACATTAATAATTCCCACACAATGAAACTATCAATTTCATCTTTAATCAACATGAACTTATTCATCATTAATATTATAACTCACAATATTTAACAACTAGGTCGTTCCCAGGAAAGAGGGGGCTTTCCGATAAGGATTTCTCCTTATTGGCGCGCAATTAGGTGACCAAACCTCTCCTTGACAGAACTTCTAGACATTGTCAATATTGCAAATAATAATATGAATAACTTTTGTCGTCTCAATTATTGATTTAATAATATAAAATATTATGCAGATGATACTGTTACAATAATTGAATCAATAATATGAGAGATATGATGCAGCAATTACTGTAACAATAATTGAGTATAACTAAGTGACTTCTCACGTAAGCTTCAATAATCAATATCGTGTGCTACTATGCAACCACACGTATTACTGTACTTATGCTACCGGGTAGTTCAACAGTTTTAACGGTAACACTTTCGCCGTTATTTTTATAAAAAGATAATTCTGTCGTTGTCTAACAACGACAATACTTCCGTTGTGGGGTCCACCAATGATTGTCTTGAGTAAATACGAATATTCCTGTTAAAGCGAATATTCACGACCAATCGAATATTATATAACCACTTGCTTACTTTGCAAAATTTGTAAATATTACCCACAGCTATAACATTATATCAAATCCACACCATAATATTCTTTATTCATAAAAGTTGGGGTCTTACAACCTCCCCTTCTTATTTAATTTCGTCCGCAAAATTAGGGTACGTACCTGGTATATCGAAGAAGTGAGGATATCTTGACTTCATCTCAGATTCCAACTCCCAGGTCATTTCTTCCACATCGTGGTTTCTCCACAAAACTTTGACTTGAGGTATAACCTTGGAGCATAGAATATAATCATATCCAAGATTTTAATAGGTAACTCTTCATACGTTAAATCTTCCTCTATCTCATCTGGTTCTAGTTCAATAATGTGGTTCGAGTCTTTCACATATTTACGTAACATAGATATGTGAAAAACGTTATGAACACGAGATATACTTGGCGGTAAGGCGAGTCTATAGGCCACAGTTCTTACTCGATCGAGGATTATAAATGGGCCAATGAATCGAGGATTGAGCTTTCCTCTCTTTCCAAATCTCGTAACTCCTTTCCATGGAGCAATACGTAACAACACATGATCTCCAATATTGAATTCCATGTCCTTTCGATGAATATCAACATAACTCTTTTGTCGATCTTGTGTGGTTTTTATACGTTGTTGAATCGTTTGAATCTTTTCTGTAGTCATACATACCAAATCTGGTCCCAACAACGTTGCTTCACCCACCTCATCCCAGCATACTGGAGAACAAGACTTTCTTTGTGACGCCCCCAAAATAGGTATACATCACCTATTTCTGAGTCACCAAATACATGGTACAGAATACAAATACAACCTTAAATATACAACATGAGCTGTGAGTTTTAATACAAATATTTTCTTCTAGACATTATTCAAACTCAAAATAAGTCCTCAATACATTTATTATCACATTATTTCATAGAATAGTGAGGGCTACTAATGCTATCATCTGGACCGTAACTCCGTTCCCCGACTAGTCCCTGCTACGTTCTCATTTCCTGAAGAGAACAATGAAAGCAAAAGGGTGAGCTCAACTAGTCCAATAAGAAATATTATGACTAAGATAATGCAGAATAAGTTATCATTAGCCTTCAATGGTGTTAAACTGATACAATATAACAAACATCAAGTTTAACTGCAGTGGAACAAGCAATCCATTAGAAGAGTCAAGTAGAGAATAAAATCTATTATCTTCTATGATTTAAAAGGTTTTTCAATACTTTTATTGCTGAGACTCAGCTTAATAAATAATCCACATCATCCCTGCAGTACGACCAAGGATATTCATTAGTATCACAACCACAAATTATCTATGCACTACGGGCCAAGGATATTCGTCTTTTCATCAGTGGTCATGATCATGCCATAAAACAATTCATCTTTGCACCTTTGGCCGAAGAGAATCCATAGCCATAATCATACCAAAAACCGTCCATCAATACACTACGGGCTAATGAGGACTTTTTCCAAATCATTTGTAACATTACGGTCATGATTATACCGATTAATCCCTGATCATGATCATACCAAGTCCATCTATGCACTACCGGCCACAGATGACTTTCAACATAATATAAACATGAGGATGATAACAATGATATAAGAATTCAATAAAACAAGTTCAAGAATTAATTTATCTAGGAACTAATAACGTCCAAATTGTCAACATGATACTTCTTTGTAGAGTAAAATTCAACAATGCTCAGAAGAATATTTCCATGAAAAGATACTGGATGAAGCGCAAATATCCAGGATATTCTACTAATTTCATGGAGTATAGAAGCCAAAACTTTAACCAACTGAGTATAATAGAATATATGAAATTGCAAATGGATTTTCGCCCGCCATGCGGTAATCCACGTAAACAGATCATTTCTAGAAGTTAATAAGGAAAGAATACAAAAGATCATTCACCATGCATGCGGTAATCCATATAGACATGTTATTCCAACAGAATAATAAAAAATGGAACCAGGTCATGCGTAATCCGCATAGACAGGATATTCTGACAGAATAATAATGAATGGAATAACAACAAAATTCACCAGGCATGCGATAGACCGCACAGACAAGTTATTCCACAGAATAATAAATAATGGAACCAGGTCATGCGTAATACGCACAGACAGGATATTCTAACATAATAATAAAGAATGGAATAACAGAAGAATTTCACCATGTATGCGGTACTTTGTATAGACAGGTTATTTTAACATAATAATAAAGAATGGAATAACAAAAGAATTTCACCATGTATGCGGTAGTTCCCATAGACAGGTTATTCCAACATAATAATAAAGAATGGAATAACAGAAGCTCTCTTCATGAATACGAAAGAATAATACCCCTTACCTTAAAAAGAAGAGCTCAAACCTTCTTAAAACTCTAAAGAAATATGCTCAAGATTATAGAAGAAGAATTCTCTGAATTTCTGGTGTGTTTTCAATTCTAACTAAGCATCCTATTTATAGGAGAATGGAAAGGATACTATGCAATAAAATATAATATATTCTATTTATAATATATATATATATATATATATTTATATATTTTATTTAAAATCTAATAAAACAAATAACTTTATAAAAGTATTCTGTTTTATATAAAAAGATTTTACTATGCAAACACTATGCATGCACTATGCAAACACTATGCATAATAAAATATAATATATTCTATTTATAATATAATAAAACAAATAACTTTATAAAAGTATTACATTTTATATAAAAAGATTTTACTATGCAAATACTATGCATGCACTATGCAAACACTATGCATAATAAAATATATTAAATTCTATTTATAATCAAATAAAACAAAACTTTATAAAAAGTATTCTGTTTTATTACATTTATAATAATAATAAAACAAACTTCATCATCATTATTATAATTCACACTATTAATCGACCAGGTCGTTCCCATGAAAGAGGGGGCTTTCCAATAAAGATTTCTCCCTATTGGCGCGCAATTAAGTGACCAAACCTTTCCTTGGCAGAACTTCTAGACATCGTTAATATTGTAAATAATAATATTAATAACTGTATCATCTCAATTATTGATTTAATAATATATAAAATATTGACAATAATTGAATCAAATAACGTGAGATACTATGCAGTAATTACTATAGCAATAATTGAACAAAACTGAGTGACTTCTCACGTAAGCATCAATAATCAATACTGGTATTACTCTCTTATACGTACTTTTAACTTTTAAGGGTGTTTCAACAGTTAACGGTAAAAGTTTCGCCGTTATTTTCATAAAATATTTTTGTCGTTTTCTCAATTCGACAATAATTCCGTTGTGGGGTCCACCAATGATTGTACCGTCGTACGGATATTCCCTGACCAATCGAATATTATACAACAACTTGCATACTTTTCAAAATTTATAAATATTACCCACAACTATAACATTATCTCAAATTCACACCATAATTTTGAAAAAAATATTTTGAGAAAATTAAATCTTTATTCATAAAATTTGTGATTTTACAATCTCCCCTCTTTATGAAATTTCTCCCTCAAAATTTACGTACGTACCTGGTATGCCGAACAAATGAGGACACTTCGTCAGATTCTAACTCTTGAGGTATAACCTTTGAGCGTAAAATATATTTCAAGATTTTAACAGGTACATATTCATACGTTAAATTATCCGCTATCTCATCCGGTTCTAAATTAATAATGTGGTTCGAGTCGTCCACATATTTACGTAACATCGATACGTTAAAAACATTATGAACACGCGACATACTTGGCGGTAAAACGAGTCTATAAGCCACAGTTCCTACTCGATCGAGGATTTCAAATGGGCCAATTAAATCAAGGGTTGAGTTTTCCGCTCTTTAGCAACTCTTGCTTTTAAAATAACGCCCTCTTGAACCTTCTTCTTCGTATTCATCAACTCCGGGTCTGTAGCTTTAGCAACTTTAACATTATCGACTAAAGTCGGTTCTAATCATATATTCATTATCTTCACGTAGGTTCGTATATTCGCACTCGTAAACGCATACGATCTTCTACTCAACGCGTCAACTACCACATTCGCTTTTCACGATGGTATTGAATGGTACGATCGTAATCTTCAACAGCTCGAGCCAACGTCTTTGGCGCATGTTACGTTCGTTTTATTTGAAGAAATATTTAAGGGTTTTAGAAATGGGTTTTGTACTGGGGTCAATACAAAATTCGATTTCACGCTCTGGAGTAGGCCAAGAAGTCTTCAGGAATACGTCAAGAAATTTATTAACGATAGAAATATCATTCAAAACTGTGACCCTCATCCAAGACTTAGATAGCACGTCACATTGATACCTATCAACTTGCCACCGTTATTCATGACGTCCCCTATGGAAAGTCTGGCTTAGGTGCATTCCACACAAGGAAGTCACCAACGACAGGTTCGGGGCTCTTTACTTATGGCTTGATATGACAATGATTGACTTTAGTGGTTTGGTTGCTTGAATTCGTATAACAAGTTGGTTAGGAATATGAAAGCTAACAACCTTACGAAAATAATCAATTTTAGCACGATGAGTAGTTAACCAATTGATTCCTAAAATCACATCAAGGGCAAGTATTTTCAAAGAGATAAGATTGACAGGTAACATGAGGGTATCGATATGAATCAAACATGATTTATAAATAGTGGATGTAACGAAGGTTTCTCCTAATAGAGTTTCAACCGATAAGTCAAAGTCTAATTTCTCAGGAGTCAAATTTAAACGTTGAGCGCAAGCAAGAGGGATAAAAGAATGGGTAGAACAGGTATCAAATAAGGTATAAACTTCGCAAGAATTTATGATTAACTTACCCGTGATAACTTCATTTGAGTTCCTCGATAAACACTCTCACTTAAACTATTAGCTTTGACTTGTCTGAGACATCCTTTGGCATCACTATTCCAGCTGGACTTGACTTCACTACATGACAAAATCGAGCTAGGTGACCTTCTCTTCCGCAATTGAAACACGCTTTGGATTGCTGCGTACAGTTTGGATGGATGTGTCCCTCCTGTCTGCATTTGAAACATACGACCGATGGTCGTTTTTCTTCCTTTGAAACGGGTGCTGGTGCTGCTGTCTTTCCATCATTATTGAACCTTCTCTTCCTGAAATTTCCACTTCTATTATCTTGGCCATGATTACCACCAAAGTGGTTACCATTCTTGGCATGATAATTTCCCCCACGATGGTTATCATTGTTCTGATGGCCGTTGCCACCGGTACGATTATTATCGTGTTGTTGCTCGTTACCTTTTGGTTGTACTGACTCATTATCGTGCTCCAATAACTGAGCCCTATTCACAACATTTGAATATAAACAAAGTTTGTGAGAAATGAGGTATTGAAGTATCTCAGGTTTCAAACCTCTTAGAAATATTCGCTTCATTCTCTCCTCATTATCAACCAAATGGGACGCAAACTGGGACAACTCGACAAACTTGGCTTCGTACTGCGACACGGTCATGTTGTTTTGCTCCAGCTTGATGAAATCTACCTCTTTCATGTGACGAATACTTTCAGGAAAGTACTTGTCGTTGAACAATTCTTGAAACTTCTCCCAAGACATCTTGAGTGCGTCAAGCTGGGTATGTTTTACAGATTCCCACCAATGATCTACTTCTTCATGCAACATAAAGGTGGCGAATGGAACCTTTTGCTCCTCTGAGCATTCCAAGACATCAAATATCTTGGTGATCTGCTTTATGCACATCTCTGCCTTAGGTGGTTCTGGCTTTTCAAAAAACTCCGGTGGTCCCAACTCCTTGAACTGCTTAGCGGTGACTGACCGTGGGTTGCCATTATTTCCACCTATATTTTGAACAGGAGTCTCTCTTACCTGATGTTACATGAATTGCATAAAGCCTCTGAATATCCCATTGTTCATCATTTGATCGGTGTTGTTATTTACCTGAGGATTATTGTCTTCCTGTTGCACATTATCCTGGGTATTGATCGTTGATGACTTAACAGTCTCATGTGTTTCATTGCTGATCTCAACATTTTCAGATGCCATTTTCAAATACTGTCATAAAACAAGGGTTAATTAACATATCACATATTATCCCTATACTCTGACCGACCAATTAAATACCAAATAAACTTAGGTAGGTCATACTAGCGAAGGAATTCCCTGTCTCTCCCCTCCTAGTTCTTGTCTCACATCTCCGTCCGGGATCATATCCCTAAGCTTTGATACCAACTATGGCGGCCCAAAAATAGGTATACATCACTTATTACGAGTCGCCAAATACATGGTACGAATACAAATACAACCTTAAATATCTGACATGAAGTGTGAGTTTTAATACAAATATTGTCTTCTAGACAGTATTCAAACTCAAAATAAGTCCTCAATACATTTATTATCACAATATTTCATAGAATAGTGAGGACTACTATTGCTATCATCTGTAACGCCCCAGAAAATCGAACCTTTTGTAAATACTTTTAATAATAAATAAAATAATATTATTTATTATTACTACGTGTTGATAAGATGAATGTCGTTCTATAACCTAGAAACGTTGGAATGTCGTAGTATTTTAACTACGTGAGAGAATTAAAGTGTTTGAATTTCTAAGACGAAAATAAAAGCTTTTCGAGAAATTTTTTGAAAATCACTATTCATCGATTTCCGCTCGGGAATTATTTTTGTATTTTTGAGAAATACGTAACGTTATAATATCAAGGTGAGATGGATTATGTAATAATAATCTAAGTATGGAAAACGTAATATTTCGCATGGGGACATAATTTGGGAACGTTAGGTTTATTAAGCGTTAAGGAAAGAAAGTTGTAATCGTATGATGCGTATGCATTGTACGAGGTAATGAATGTAAGTATAATACGACGTATTATACTATTATGTATGGAGAATGAAATAACGTATATTACGAATTAATATACGAGCTAACATACGAGAATTATACGTGGTGTATATATATTAAGATTCTTAATTAAAGATAATGGACTTGTAGGATTATTAGCTTAATGGTAGAAGTCCAATAAAATGTGATACTCAAGCCCAAGTGTTTGATAAATCATAAGTCCAAACTATTGTAGTATAAGTCCAACAAGAAATTAGCTTGATTAGTTAACAAGCCCAATGACTAAGCCATGATCAATGGAGCAATCCAAGTGTAAATGGGTAGACTTGATGGGCAAACAAATTATGTGATGAGCAAGTGTTGTGGCTAGCAAGTAGACTAGGACGTTAAGAAAGGAATAGTAAGGAGGTGGAGATTAAGAAGGTTTAACTAAGGAGGTGGGATGGCCTAAAGTCTATTATGCCCTCACTTTGAGTTGCCTATAAATAGAAGGCTTGATTTTTCATTTATTGGTTGTTTCATTTCATCCAAATCCTCTCAAGATTAAGTAACTTATTGGTTAGAGAGAATAAGCACATAAGTTAAGAATAAGTCAATCATCCTTTGATAAATCTTCAAGGAAGAAAAGCACAAGTGCTTCTAGGGTAAGACTCATGTCTATTATCTTTATCTCTTTTATGATAGGTTTGATACAGAAGTGGGATTGTTTGATAATAACATGTAATAAGTCATTGATGAATGAACTTAAGCCGAATAAGTTGAATAAGCAACTTGAACCTAAATAAGTTGATAAAATTGTGAAGAATTTGTCATATGTTTGTCATATGATGTTAGTATGTTCAATATAGTATGAGAACATTAATTGATGGACTTAAGTTCATAGTAAGTCATAAGCATGAGAATTTGTAGTTCATAAGTTAAATAAGTCATTGACTTATGAGAATAAGTCAAAACCTACTTTGTCAATAAGTTGGTGTAATAAGTAACTTGAAATGTTCATGTGAAGATTAAAATCCATTTTGAATCATTAGAAATGAGGTTTTGCCGAAATTCACACGATTGGATGATAATCGTCGAATTCGTGAAATTCTCGGAATGGAAGTCGTATTTTGTGTTTGAAGTCGGAAACGTTGGTTTTCAATGGAGATAAGTCATATTTGGCATTATAGAGTTGCGGACTCAAAAATGACCGGATTTTGACTTAGAACGAAGAAACAAGCATTGAACGTTCACGAACGTTTATCATTTTTGTTAAAATGAACTAATTAGTGAAATTTTATCAAACAAAGTCAAATAGATAAAATTCTTACATGAATGCATATAGTATGTAATTTGTGAACAATAGGCTTTTGAACGAGCCAATTCGGACTTATAACAAAGAAGTTGTGCGTCTGGGAAGTTCACAAAATTTAAAATCTGCAAAATTTTTCTAAGGCACGAGAGTTGCACTTGCATGGCCAACCTTAAAGCCAAATGGTGAAATAGCAAATACCATAATGATGTCGAGCATACTACTAACTAACTTTCGCCTTGCATGGTGCGAGATGCAAAGTTAAGTGTGGAGCCGCGGCGCCAGTCCCAGAGTTTTAACAGACAAGAATGTTTACAAGTATAGAATGAAAGATAACTCAATAGTAATGAACTAAGGTGTTAATATAACATTGTTAAGGCATTGTTAGACACTTAATGTATGATGATTAAAGGTTAATAATCAATTAAATGTGAACGTAATGTGAATGACGTAATAAAAAGCCAGAAACCATAATAACAGATCTAAGTCAGAATTTAGATTGAGATGAAGGGTACGATATAATAATATACCTACTTGATTATATAAGACCTAATGTGGTATGTTATATGATCATGTATTGTAGAGACTTAGAGACTTAAAATGCGTGTGATAATCGAAGAAAACGCAGCTGAAGCAAGTATTCTAACCCTTGTTCCAGTTCAGTCTGGAAAAGCTTTGTAATTCATGTATTCTTTCGCATGAAGTCTTGAATGATGAAGTCAAAGCTAATTCTTTCGGCTAGACTTGTATTATTAATCTGTCAAGCATGATTAATGTTTACCGAGTTATATTGGTATAGTTTTCAATCGGAGACTGAGTATGCTAAAATGTTTTTGTAGTTTAACGACAGGCACGTGAGGTTGCCACAACTTAAACATATACACGTTTAATGAATGTAGTGTTGATCAACATAGAGTACTATGGGCTGATCGCCCAGAAGTGCTCGTAAGTAATGTCAAACTTACGAACTTAGTGTCGGGACGTCCTTTTCAAAAGAACTTATGAAATGCTCAAAGTCTTGGACCGGAATTGATGTTTTACTAAATATTGTTGTTGTAAAATGTTTTGAAGAAAAAGAAGTGCTATTTTTAATTATTGATAGTACTTCGTAACTATTATTCAGTTATTGAAGATATATGAGTTCTATGTTTCAAGCATGTTGTTTATTAGAATTGTAGTACTTGCTGAGCTAGTCATGCTCACTTTTGCTTGAACCATATGAACACAGCTAAGATCGAACGGACCGAAGGCTCCGGTAAGGATAAAGGCAAGGTGAAGACGAACCCTTAGAGTTCTGATGTAATAGTATAGGTGAACGATTGTAATGTATTTGATATTATGATAAGAGCAAGTGAAAGGGTTATAAAGAACCTGGGGAATGTAAATATTATTTTAATATATAGAAGACATATTCATTCTTTTGAGGCATTTCAATTGAATGTATGTATGAATGGTAGTACCGTGTAGCACCATCTGTCGGGTTGGAAGATACCCGGATTTGGGGGCGTCACATCATCTGGACCATCACTCCGTTCCCCGACTAGTCCCTGCTACGTTCTCATTTCCTGAAGAGAACAATAAAAGCAAAAGGGTGAGCTCAACTAGCCAAGTAAGAAATATTATGACTAAGATAATGCAGAATAAGTTATCGTTAGCCTTCAATGGTGTTAAACTGATACAATATAACAAACATCAAGTTTAACTGCAGCGGAACAAGCAATCAATTAGAAGAGTCAAGTAGAGAATAAAATCTACTATCTTCTATGATTTAAAAGGTTTTTCAATACTTTTATCATTTGAGACGCCGACAATAAATAATCCACATCATCCCCGCACTACTACCAAGGATATTCATTAGTATCACAACCACAAATTATCCATGCACTACGGGCCAAGGATATTCGTGTTTTCATCAATGGTCATGATCATGACATAAAACAATTCATCTTTGCACCCTTGGCCGAAGAGAATCCATAGCTATAATCATACCAAAAACTATCCATCAATGCACTACGGGCCAATGAGGACTTTTTCCACATCATTTATAACATTACGATCATGATTATACCAAATAATCCCTGGTCATAATTATACCAAGTCCATCTATGCACTACATGCCACAAATGACTTTCAACATAATATAAGCATGAGGATGATGACAATTCAATAAAACAAGTTCAAGAATAAAATTTAAAGATTTACAAATTAATTTATCCAGGAACCAATAACGTCCAAATTATCAACATGATATTACTTTGTGGAGTAAAATTCAAGAATGCTCGGAAGAATATTTCCATGAAAAGATACTGGATGAAGCGTAAATATCTAGGATATTCTACTAATTTCATGGAGTATAGAAGCCAAAACTTTAACCAACTGAGTATAATAGAATATATGAAACTGCAAATGGATTTTCGCCCGCCATGCGATAATCCACGTGATGCGAATCATTTTCATGAAGTTAATAAGGAATGAATACAAATGATCATTCACCATGCATGCGGTAATCCACATAGACAGGTTATTCCAACAGAGTAATAAATAATGGAACTAGGTTATGCGTAATCCGCACAGACAGGATATTCTGACAGAATAATAAAGAATGGAATAACAACAGAATTCACCAAGCATGTGGTAGACCGCACAAACAGCTTATTCCAATAGAATAATAGATAATGGAACCAGGTCATGCATAATACGCACAGATAGGATATTCGAACAGAATAATAAAGAATGGAATAACAGAAGAATTTCACCATATATACGATTACTTGCATAGAGCGAGTTATTAGATATAATAATAAAGAATGGAATAACAGAAGAATTTCACCATGTATGCGGTACTTTGCATAGACAGGTTATTCCAACATAATAATAAAGAATGGAATAACAGAAGCGCTCTTCATGAATATGAAAGAATAATACCCCTTACCTTAAAAAGAAGAGTATTTCGACTGGTAGGGCGAGGATATTCTTGAAGACAACTTATACTATTTTCTATGCTCGAAGCTTCTTAAAACTATAAAGAAATACGTTCAAGATTATAGAAGATGAATTCTCTGAATTTCTGGTGTGTTTTCAGTTTTAACTAAGCATCCTATTTATAGGAGAATGGAAAGGATACTATGCAATAAAATATAATATATTCTATTTATAATATATATATATATTTATATATTTTATTTAAAATCTAATAAAACAAATAACTTTATAAAAGTATTACATTTTATATAAAAGATTTTACTATGTAAACACTTATCACGAGCACTATGCAAACACTATGCATAATAAAATATAATATATTCTATTTTTAATCTAATAAAATAATTAATTTTATAAATGTATTCTGTTTTTTATAAAAAGATTTTACTATTCAAATACTATGCAGGCACTATGCATAATAAAATATATTATATTCTATTTATAATCAAATAAAACAAAACTTTATAAAAAGTATTCTATTTTATTATATTTATAATAATAATAAATCAAACTTCATCACCATTATTATAATTCACACAATTAATTGACCAGGTCATTCCTAGGAATGAGGGGGCCATCCAATAAAGATTTCTCCCTGTTGGCGCACAATTAGGTGACCAAGCCTTTCCTTGACAGAACTTCTAGACATCGTTAATATTGCAAATAATAATATTAATAACTTTGTCGTCTCAATTATTGATTTAATAATATATAAAATATTGACAATAATTGAATCAAATAACGTGAGATCTTATACATCAATTCTTGTAGCAATAATTGATTGGCCCGGTGACTTCTCACGTAAGCATCGATAATCAATCTGGTGTGCTATGCGACCACCGTATTCTTTGTACTTTTAACGGGTGGTTCAACGGTTAACGGTAAAATTTTCGTCGTTATTTTCATAAAATATTTTTTCATTTTTCAATCAAATGATAATTATTTGTGGGTCCCACCAATGATTGTCTTGTCATCACGGATATTCCCCGACAAAAGAATATTCCCAGACCAATCGAATATTATACAACAACTTGCATACTTTTCAAAATTTATAAATATTACCCACAACTATAACATTATCTCAAATCCACACCATAATTTTGAAAAAAATATTTCATAAATATTAAATCTTTATTCGTAAAATTTGGGATTTTACATTCTTCCATACAACGCCTCAAATGGAGCCATGCCAATACTTGTTTGATAACTATTGTTGTAGGAAAACTCCACCAATGGTAAGAACTTGTCCCAACTTCCCTTGAAGTCAAGGACACAAAGTCTTAATAAGTCTTCAAGAGTTTGAATAGTCCTTTCCGACTGCCCGTGTGAGACCCCAGATTTTATGAATAAAGATTTAAATTTTTCAAAATATTTTTTTGAATATTATGGAATGAATTTGATATAATGTTATAGTTGTGGGTAATATTTATAAATTTTGCAAAGTACGCAAGTGTTATATAATATTCGATTAGTCGCGGAATATTCGTTTTAACAGGGAATATTCGTACGACGGCTCAATCATTGGTGGACCACACAACGAAATTATTGTCGGATTGAGAAAATAACAAAAATATTTTTATGAAAATAACGACGGATGTTTTACCGTTAAAACTGTTGAACTACTCGGTAGTAAAAGTACGATGAATACGCGTGGTTGCATAAGAGTAACACCTGTATTGATTATTGATGCTTACGTGAGAAGTCACCGCTTTTGTTCAATTATTGCTACAAGAATTGTTGTATAAGTATCTCACGTTATTTGATTCAATTATTGTTGATATTTTATATATTATTAAATCAATAATTGAGATGATGAGTTAACAATATTATTATTTGCAATCGACGATGTCTAAAAGTTTCGCCGAGGAGAGTTTGGTCACCTAATTATGCGCCAACAGGAGAAATCCTTATTGGAAAGCCCTCTTTCTCGGAATGACTTTCGTCGATTAATATTGTGAATTATAATAATGATGATAAATATTGTTAAATATATTGAGGTGTCTTTTTATGAAGTCACGGAAGTTTATATATATATTTGTTATATATATATAAATTTTGTTTTATTAGTATTATTAATGTAATAAATCAAAAATCTTTTATATAAAACAAAATACTTTTATAAAGTTATTTATTTTATTAGACAATAATTAGAATATAATATATTTTATTATGCATAGTGTTTTGCATAGTAAAATATTTTTATATAAAGCAGAATACTTTTATAAAGTTATTTGTTTTATTAGACAATAATTAGAATATAATATATTTTATTATGCATAGTATTTTGCATAGTAAAATCTTTTTTATATAAAACAAAATACTTTTATAAAGTTATTTATTTTATTAGATAATAATTAGAATATATTATATTTTATTATGCATAGTATTTGCATAGTACTGCATAGTGTTTTTACATAGTAAAATCTTTTTTATATAAAATAAAATACTTTTATAAAGTTATTTGTTTTATTAGACAATAATTAGAATATATTATATTTTATTATGCATAGTGTTTTGCATAGTAAAATCTTTTATATAAAAGCAGAATACTTTTATAAAATTATTTGTTTTATTAGATAATAATTATAATATATTATATTTTATTATGCATAGTGTTATCATAGTAAAATCTTTTATATAAAATGAATACTTTTATAAAGTTATTTGTTTTATTAGACAATAATTAGAATATATTATATTTTATTATGCATAGTGTTTTGCATAGTAAAATCTTTTTTATATAAAATAGAATACTTTTATAAAGTTATTCGTTTTATTAGATTATAAATAGAATATATTATATTTTATTTAAAAGATTTTGTTTTATTAGAATATTTTATTTATCTTCGCATAGTAAATTAATATGGAATAAGTCTGTTCAAAAGTAAATCAATACGGACCGTTAAGTGAATTAGTTCTTATTCATCCATTCTCCTATAAATAAGCTCATTCCTTCATTATTTCTTACGAATTCTTTGAAACTCTGAGAGAGAAACTATAGAGAGAAAGAAGAAAAGTATTCTGCTACCTCACTTTTCCAATATCCGGTTCTTCTAAGGTAAGGGTATTATTTCTTTCAGTATTCATGAAGAGAACTTCATTATTCCATTCTTTATTATTACATTGGAATAACTCAGATATCTGCTACCCTATACTTGGTAAAATTCTTCTATTATTTCATTCTTTATTATTATGTTGGAATAACTCAGTATGTATGCTAAGTACCGCATACATGGTGAAATTCTTACATTATTCCATTCTTTATTTGGAATATCCGTCGGTCGTATTTACCGACACGGGTTCCATTAATTATTATTCTATTGGGATAACTTTTTTTTATGCGATCTATCGCATGCATGGTGATTTCGTTGTTATTCCATTCTTTACTATTACATTTGGAATATCCGTCGATGCTAATTTACTTTGACCGATTCCATTCTTTATTATTCTTTGAATATCACATTCATGCAAGGCTTACGCATGACTGTTCCATTCTTTATTATTACATTGGGAAGAACACATGCATGCGCCTATAACACGACGCGTGGTGAATCATACATTATTCCATTCTATATTATTTCATTGAATAACCGGTCTACGCGGACTCACGCATGCATGGTGAATGATCCTTTGTATTCATTCCTTATTAAATTGTGGAAATGATCGTGATCATGGATTCTTTGGATGGCGCGTAAAATTCATTTGTAGTTTCATATATTCTATTATACTCAGTTGGTTAAAGTTTTGACTTCTATACTGCATGAAATTAGTGCAATATCCTTGATATTTGTGCTTCATCCAGTATCTTTTCATGGAAATATTCTTCTGAGCATTCTTGAATTTTACTCTACAAAGAAGTATCATGTTGACAATTTGGACGTTATTAGTTCCTAGATAAATTAATTCTTGAACTTGTTTTATTGAATTCTTATATCATTGTCATCATCCTCATGTTTATATTATGTTGAAAGTCATCTGTGGCCTGTAGTGCATAGATGGACTTGGTATGATCATGATCAGGGATTAATCGGTATAATCATGACCGTAATGTAACAAATGATGTGGTAAAAGTCCTCATTGGCCCGTAGTGCATTGATGGATAGTTGTTGGCATAATCATGACCATTGATGAATACACGAATATCCTTGGCCCGTAGTGCATGGATAATTTGTGGTTGTGATACTAATGAATATCCTTGGTCGTAGTGCAGGGATGATGTGGATTATTTATTAAGCTAAGTCTCAGCGATAAAAGTGATGAAAAACCTTTTTAAATCATAAAAGATAGTAGATTTTATTCTCTACTTGACTCTTTTAATGGATTGCTTGTTCCGCTGCAGTTAAACTTGACGTTTGTTATTTTTTGTCAGTTTAACATTGTTGAAGACTAATGATAATTTATTCTACATTATCTTAGTCATAATATTTTTTACTGGGCTAGTTGAGCTCACCCCTTTCTTTCACTATTGTATGATCATGATCAGGGATTAATCGGTATAATCATGACCGTAATGTAACAAATGATGTGGTAAAAGTCCTCATTGGCCCGTAGTGCATTGATGGATAGTTGTTGGCATAATCATGACCATTGATGAATACACGAATATCCTTGGCCTGTAGTGCATGGATAATTTGTGGTTGTGATACTAATGAATATCCTTGGTCGTAGTGCAAGGATGATGTGGATTATTTATTAAGCTAAGTCTCAGCGATAAAAGTGATGAAAAACCTTTTTAAATCATAAAAGATAGTAGATTTTATTCTCTACTTGACTCTTTTAATGGATTGCTTGTTCCGCTGCAGTTAAACTTGATGTTTATTATTTTTTGTCAGTTTAACATTGTTGAAGACTAATGATAATTTATTCTACATTATCTTAGTCATAATATTTCTTACTAGGCTAGTTGAGCTCACCCTTTCTTTCACTATTCTCTTGAAATGAGAACGTAGTAGGGACTAGTGGGGAATAGAGTGGTATGTCCGGATGATAGTATTAGTAGTCCTCACTATTACGTTAAATAGTGTGACAATAAATGTAATGAGGACTCTTTTGAGTGTGGATATTATCTTGATGACAATATTCTTATTAAAACTCTCAATTTATGTTTTGTCGTATTTTATACGACAGCTGTATTATTAAGTTGTATTTGTACTTCGTACCATGTTTTTGACGACTCAGAATAGGTGATGTATACCTATTTTGGGGGCGTCACAGCCCGTCCATTTAAGGATGATATGTCGAACTAAATCGTAAATCCATGCCCATAACTTTTTTCAAACTAACCCAAAATCTTGAAGTTAATCTTTGGTCTCGATCAAAAACTATGGATACTGGCATACCATAAAATCTTACAATCTCATTTGTGTACATACTAGCAAGATGTTCAAGTGTATAAGTTTCTCGTATCGGTAAGAAATGAACAGACTTGGTCAATCTATCAACAATGACCCAAATCGCATCTATGCCTTGAGAAACATTGGGAAGACTAGTAACGAAATCCATGGTAATGTGCTCCCACTTCCATTATGGAATTTCAAGTGGTTGCAATGGACCTTTTGGCACTTGATGCTCCACCGTGACTCGTTGACAAGTTAGAAACCTTGAGATAAACCCCGCTATCTCCCTCTTCATATTGGTCCACCAAAATGTATGTCGAAGATCATGATATATTTTGGTACTCCTAGGATGGATTGCAAACGGTGTGTTGTGCGCCTCCATCATGATTTTATACTTCAAGTCAGAATTGTTAGGAACACAAAGTCTGAAGTTGACTTGAAGTATTCCTTCTTCATCGATTCTTGCTTCCGGAATAGCACCTTCTTGCACTTTCTTCCTCATACGCATCAGCTCCAGGTCTGTAGCTTGAGCAGCTTTAACTTTATCGATTAAAGTTGGTTCTACTCGTATATTCACCATCATCACATGGGTCCCTGGAGTCTTTAACTCTATCCATCCTTCGTAAGTCATACAAAATGGGTCTTTGCGTTAACAATATTGCACTCGTACCCGCATATGATCTTCTACTCAATGTGTCAGCTACTACGTTCACTTTTTCAGGATGGTATGATCATAATCTTTCAACAGCTCAAGCCATCGTAGTTTCCGTATGTTGAGAGTTCCTTTTGAGTGAAGAAATATTTGAGACTTTTATGATCCGTATAGATCTCCACTTCTCTCCATACAGGTAATGCCTCCAAATCTTAAGCGTAAAAACAGAAGCTGCCAACTCTAGATCATTAGTAGGATAATTCCTCTCATATTCTTTGAGTTGTTGCGAGGCATAGGCTATGAATTTCCCATGTTGCATGAGAACACATCCTAACCCTTTGCCTGAAGCATCACTGTAGATGACAAATCCCTTCGAGCCAGATGGTATTGTCAGAATAGGTGTTGAAATGAGTCTTCTCTTGAGTTCTTGAAAACTCTTCTCACATTCCTCGCTCCAACCAAACTTTGTATCTTTTCGAGTCAGCTGAGTTAATGGAGTAGCGATTCGAGAAAATCCTTCCACGAATCTCCGATAATAACCAGCTAAGCTGAGAAAGCTACGTACTTCGGTCACTGACTTTGGTTGCTCCCAGCTTTGAATTGCTTCAATCTTCGTTGGCTCAACAAATATTCCATGATTTGATATTACGTGCCCAAGGAATGCAACCTCCTCAAGCCAGAACTCATATTTCTTCAACTTGGCATAAAGCTTGTTTTCACGAAGCTTTTGAAGTATCAGCCTCAAGTGTTGCTCATGGTCTTCACGGCTTTTGGAGTATATGAGGATGTCATCAATAAAGACGACCACAAAGTGATCCAAATATTCCTTGAATACTAGGTTCATCATGTCCATGAAGGCAGCAGGAGCATTAGTCAATCCAAAAGACATGACTAGGAATTCATAATGCCTGTACCGAGTTCTAAAAGCAGTCTTTGGAATGTCATTAGTTTTAATCTTCAACTGATTATATCCAGAACGAAGATCAATCTTTGAAAAGAATTTGGCTCCTTGCAACTGGTCAAACGGGTCATCAATGCGAGGTAACGGGTACCTATTTTTGATGGTGACATGATTTAACTCCCGATAATATATACAAAGTTTCATACTTCCATTTTTCTTCTTCACGAAAAGAACAGGAACACCCCAAGGAGACGTACTAGGACGAATGAAACCGATGTCTAACAATTCCTGTAGTTGGGTTTTTAACTCCTGAAGTTCAATAGGAGCCATTCGATATGGGGCTTTGGAAATGGGTTTTGTACCGGATTCAAGGTCGATACAAAATTCAATTTCACGCTCTTGGGGTATGCCAGGAAGTTCTTCAGGGAATATGTAAGACCCCAACTTTTATGAATAAAGAATAATTTTCTTGAAATATATTTTTGAATATTATGGTGTGGATTTGATATAATGTTATAGTTGTGGGTAATATTTATAAATTTTGCAAAGTAAGCAAGTGGTTATATAATATTCGATTGGTCGGGGAATATTCGTTACCATTATCTTTTTATATAACACGGAAGTATTGTCGTAGTTAGAAAATGACAAAATTATCTTTTTATAAAAATAACGACGAAAATGTTACCATTAAAACTGTTGAACTACCCGGTAGTAAAAGTACAGTAATACACGTGGTTGCAAAGAAGCACACGGTATTGATTATTGATGCTTACGTGAGAAGTCACTTAGTTATACTCAATTATTGCTATAGTAATTGCTGCATCATATCTCTCATATTATTGATTCAATTATTATCACAATATCATCTGCATAATATTTTATATTATTAAATAAATATTTGAGACGACAAAGTTATTCATATTATTATTTACAATATTGACAATGTCTAGAAGTTCTGTCAAGGAGAGGTTTGGTCACCTAATTGCGCATGATAAGGAGAAATCCTTATCGGAAAAGCACCCTCATCACAGGAACGACACGGTTGTTAAATATTGTGAGTTATAATATTAATGATGAATAAGTTCGTGTTGATTAAAGATGAAATTAATAGTTCCATTGTGTGGGAATTATTAGTGTTAGTGGAAATAGACATTTATTTTTATAATAATTAATGTCTGGAGGTTATATTGACCAATCGGGTAATTCACCGGATATATGAGCAATTAATTGCTATTAATTCACATGCTTATAACTATGTGTTCACATGTGTGTACTATTGATCCACATGATTTACTATTAGGGGAGTTGGTGCAAGTTTGATAATATTTGCAGGACTAAATTAAAAATGAAGAAAAAGAGGAAGGTATTATACTGTAATATTTTGAGCCCCAAAACGTGCAATTATTGAAACTATATTTTCCTATAAATAGAAGCTCATTCTTCTTTCATTCTCACCAATTCACTAAGTCTCACAAGAGCAATTATTATAGAGAGAAATTATAGAGAGAAAGAAGAAGAGAAGTCTGCTACCTCACTATTCTAGTATCCAATTTCTTCTAAAGTAATGGGTATTCTTTCTTTCGTATTCATGAAGAGAGTTATTTTCTTTCAATACTTGTAAGGGTTGTTATTCCATTCTTTATTATTCTGTAGGAATAACATTTTACATGTGACTCACCGCATGCACGTGAATTCTTCTATTATTCCATTCTTTATTATTCTGTTAGAATAACCTATCTGTGCAGACTACCGCATGCATGGTGAATTCTTCTATTATTCCTTTATTTATTATTCTGTTGGAATAACCTGTCTGTGCGGACTACCGCATGCTTGGTGAATTCTTCTGTTATTCCATTCCTTATTATTATGTTGGAATAACCTGTCTACGCGGACTACCGCATGCATGGTGAATTCTTTTGTTATTCCACTATTTATTATTCTGTTGGAATAACCTATCCACGTGGACTACCGCATGCATGGTGAATTCTTCTGTTATTCTAATCTTTATTATTCTGTTGGAATAACCTGTCTCTGTGGACTACCGCATGCATGATGAATGATCCTTCGTATTCATTCCTTATTAAATTGTGAAAATGATCTGTCTACGTGGATTACCGCATGGTGGGCGAAAATCCATTTGCAATTTCATATATGCTATTATACTCAATTGGTTAAAGTTTTGGCTTCTATACTCCATGAAATTAGTGGAATATCCTTGATATTTGCACTTCATCCAGTATCTTTTCATGGAAATATTCTTCTGAGTATTCTTGAATTTTACTCCACAAAGCAGTATCATGTTGACAATTTGGACGTTATTGATTTCTGGATAAATTATATTATAAATCTCTAAAATATATCTTTGAACTTGTTTTATTGAATTATTATGTCATTGTCATCATCCTTATGCTTATATTGTGATGAAAGTCATCTTTGGCTTACGTGCATAGATGGACTTGGTATGATTATGACCAGGGATTATTCGGTATAATCATGACCGTAATATAACAAATGATGTGGTAAAAGTCCTCATTGGCCTGTAGTTCATTGATGGACAGTTGTTGGTATAGTTATGACAAGGGATTATTCAGTATAATCATGACCATTGATGATTACATGAATATCCTTGATCGTGGTGCAGGGATGATTCTATTTTATTTATTAAGTTGAGTCTCAGCGATAAAATTGTTGAAAAACTTTTTAAATCATAGAAGATAGTAGATTTTATGCTCTACTTGACTCTTCTAATGGATTGCTTATTCTTGCAGCAATTGTTGATCTAAAACTTGTTGTCTTTTATATTCTATCGGTTGTTATCTTTGTTGAAGGCTAAGGATAATTTATACGCATTATCTTAGTCATAATTTTTCTTCTTTGGGCTAGTTGAGCTCACCCTTTCTTTCACTTTGTTCTCTTGAAATGAGAATATAATTTGGGGCAGTGAGGGATGGATTGACGGTCCGGATGGTTGTTTTAGTAGTCCTCGCTATTCTATAAAATAGTGTGACAATAAATGTCTTGAGGACTCCATTGAATGTGGATATTATACAGATGGCAATATTCTTATTAAAACTTTTAGATTATGTTTTGTCGTATTTTTACATTTGTTGTATAATTAAGTTGTATTTGAATTTTTGTACCATGTATTTGGCGACTCAAGATGGGTGATGAATACCTATTTTGGGGTGTCACGGTTGGTATCAAAGCTTAGGATATGATCCTGGTGAGATGTGAGACAAGAACTAGGAGGGGAGGCGAGAATTCCTTCGCTAGTATGACTTACCTAAGTTTATTTGGTATTTAATTGGTTGGTCAGAGTATAGGGATAATATGTGATATGTTAATTAACCTTTGTTTTGTGGCAGTATTTGAAAATGGCATCCAAAAATGTTGAGATAAGCAATTAAGCACATGAGACCGTTGAGTCACCAACGATCAATACCCAGGATAATGTGCAACAAGAAGACAATAATCCTCAGGTAAACAATAACACCGATGAAATGGTGAACGATGGGATGTTCAAAGGCTTTATGCAACTCATGCAACATCAGGCGAGAGAGGCTCCTGTTCAAAATGTAGGAGGAAACACTAGCAACTCTCAGACGGTCACCGCTAAACAGTTCAAGGAGCTGGGACCACCTGAGTTTTTTGGAGAGCCAAAACCACTTAAGGCGGAGATGTGGATAAAGCAAATCAACAAGATATTTGATGTCTTGGGATGCTCCGAGGAGCAAAAGGTTCCCTTTGCCACCTTCATGTTGCGAGTAGAGGCAGATTACTGGTGGGAATCTGTAAAGCGTATTCAACCTACCGCACTGAAGATGTCTTAGGAGAAGTTCCAAGAGCTGTTCAACGACAAGTACTTTCCCGAAAGTATTCGTCACATGAAGGAGGTAGAGTTTATCAAGCTGGAGCAAAACAATATGACTGTGTCACTGTACGAAGCTAAGTTTGCCGAGTTGTCTCGGTTTGTGTCCCACTTAGTTGATAATAAGGAGAGAATGACGCGGATGTTTCTAAGAGGTTTAAAACACGAGATACGTCAATACCTAATTTCTCACAAACTATGTTTGTATTCAGATGTTGTGAATAGGGCTCAGTTATTGGAGCACGTTAATGAGTCAACCCAACCAAGAGAGAGCAGCTAACAAGTCGATAATACCAGTAGTAGCAGTCATCGAAGCGGTGACAACAAGCATGGAGGGAATCAACATGCCAGAAATGGTAATCACTTCGGCGGTAATCATGGCCATAACAATAAGAGATTCAATAATGTTGGAAAGACGTCATCACCAACATCTGTTGTTAAGGAAGGAGAACGACCGCCGGTCGTATGTTACAAATGCGGAGGGTCGTGACATATCAGTCCAAACTGCGTGATGCAGTTCAAAGCATGTTACAATTATGGAAGAGAAGGTCACCAAGCCCGATTTTGTCGTGCACCAAAGTCAAGTCCAGCTGGGATGGAGGCATCAAAGGTCGTCCCAAACAAGATAAAATTAGTAGTTCAAGTGAGAGCGTTTGTCGTAACCTCCCAAAAAGCGAGGAATCCGAACGAGGTGATCATGGGTAAGCTAATCATAAACTTTAGAGAAGCATATACCTTATTTGATATCGGTTCTACCCATTCCTTTATTTCTCCTACTTGCGCTCAACATTTAAATTTGACTCCGGAGAAATTAGACTTTGACTTATCTGTTGAAACTCCGTTGGGAGAAACCTTCATTACATCCACTGTTTATAAGTCTTGTTTGATTCAAATCGGTGTAGCATCGCGTTACTATCGATCTTATTTCTTTGAAAATACTTGCATTTGATGTGATTTTAGGGATTGATTGGTTAACTACTCATCATGCTAAAATCAATTATTTTCGTAAGGTTGTTAGCTTTCATATTCCTAACCAATCTATTATACGAATTCAATCAACCAAACCACTAAAGTCAATCACTGTCATATCAAGTCATAAAGCTATTCGTTTATTGAAAAACGGATGTCAAGCTTTCTTAGCCCATGCCACGGATTTAAATAAAAATACGTCAAATTTGAATGATATTTCTATTGTTAATAAATTTCCTGACGTATTCCCTGAAGAACTTCATGGCCTACCCCCAGAGCGTGAAATTGAATTTTGTATCAATCTTGAATTTGGTACAAAACCCATTTCCAAAGCCCCATATCGAATGGCTCCTATTGAACTTCAGGAGTTAAAAACCCAACTACAGGAATTGTTAGACATCAATTTCATTCGTTGTAGTACGTCTCCTTGGGGTGCTCCTGTTCTATTCTTGAAGAAGAAAGATGGAAGTATGTGACTTTGTATTGATTATCGGGAGTTGAATCATGTCACCATAAAAAATAGGTACCCGTTGCCTCGTATTGATGATCTGTTTGACCAGTTGCAAGGAGCTAAATTCTTTTCAATGATTAATCTTCGTTCCAGATATCATCAATTGAAGATTAAAACTGATGACATTCCAAAGACTACTTTCAGAACTCGGTACGGGCATTAAGAATTCCTAGACATGTCTTTTGGATTGACTAATGCTTCTGCTGCCTTCATGGACATGATGAACCGAGTATTCAAGGAATATTTGGATCACTTTGTGGTCGTCTTTATTGATGACATCCTCATATACTCCAAAAGTTATGAAGACCATGAGCAACACTTGAGGCTGATACTTCAAAAGGTTTGTGAAAATAAGCTTTATGCCAAGTTGAAGAAATGTGAGTTCTAGCTTGAGTAAGTTGCATTCCTTGGGCATGTAATATCAAATCATGGAATATCTGTTGAGCCAGTGAAGATTGAAGCAATTCAAAGCTGGGAGTAACCAAAGTCAGGGACCGAAGTACGTAGCTTTCTCGGCTTAGCTGGTTATTATCGGAGATTAATGGAAGGATTTTCTCGAATCGCTACTCCATTAACTCAGCTGACTCGAAAAGATACAAAGTTTGGTTGGAGCGAGGAATGTGAGAAGAGTTTTTAAGAACTTAAGAGAAGACTCATTTCAGCACATGTTCTGACAATATCATCTGGCTCGGAGGGATTTGTCATCTACAGTGATGCTTCAGGGAAATGGTTAGGATGTGTTCTCATGCAACATGGGAAAGTCATAGCCTATGCCTGGCAAAAACTCAAAGAATATGAGAGGAATTATCCTACTCATGATCTAGAGTTGGCAGCAGTCATTTTTGCGCTTAAGATTTAGAGGCATTACCTGTATGGAGAGAAGGTGGAGATCTATACGGATCATAAAAGCCTTAAATATTTCTTCACTCAAAAGGAACTCAACATGCGGCAATGACGATAACTTGAGTTGTTGAAAGATTATGATCATACCATCCAATACCATCTTGGAAAAGTGAATATAGTAGCTGACGCATTAAGTAGAAGATCATATACGGGTACGAGTGCAATATAATCAACGTAAAGACCCATTTTGTATGACTTACGAAGGATGGAGATAGAGTTAAAGACTCCAGGGACCCATGTGATGATGGCAAATATACGAGTAGAACCGACTTTAATCGATAAAGTTAAAGCTGCTCAAGCTACAGACCTGGAGCTGATGTGTATGAGGAAGAAAGTGCAAGAAGGTGCTATTCCGGAAGCAAGAATTGATGAAGAAGGAATACTTCAAGTCAACTCCAGACTTTGTGTTCCTAATGATTCTGAGTTGAAGTATAAAATCATGATAGAGGCTGAAACACACCGTTTGCAATCCATCCTGGGAGTACCAAAATGTATCGTGATCTTCGACATACATTTTGTTGGAGAGATATAAAGAGGGAGATAGCGGGGTTTATCTCAAGGTGTCTAACTTGTCAACGAGTCAAGGCGGAGCATCAAGTGCCAAAAGGTCCATTGCAACTACTTGAAATTCCAGAATTGAAGTGGGAGCACATTACCATGGATTTCGTTACTGTTCCTCCCAAGGTTTCTCAAGGCATAGATGCGATTTGGGTCATTGTTGATAGATTGACCAAGTCTGCTCATTTCTTACCGATACGAGAAACTTATACACTTGAATGTCTTGCTAGTATGTACATAAATGAGATTGTAAGATTGCATGGTATTCTAGTAGCCATAGTTTCTGATCGAGACCCAAGATTCACTTCAAGATTTTGGGTTAGTTTGCAAAAAACTATGGGCACAGATTTACTATTTAGTTCGGCATATCATCCTCAAATGGACGGGTAGTCAGAAAGGAATATTCAAACTCTTGAAGATTTATTAAGACTCTGTGTCCTTGACTTCAAGGGAAGTTGGGACAAGTTCTTACCATTGGTGGAGTTTTCCTATAACAATAGTTATCAAGTAAGTATTGGCATGACTCCATTTGAGGCGTTGTATGGAAGAAAGTGTCGTTCTCCAGTATGTTGGGATGAGGTGGGTGAAGCAACATTGTTGGGGCCGGATTTAGTACGTATGACTATAAAAATGATTCAAACGATCTGACAACGTATAAAAACCTCACAAGATCGACAAAAGAGTTATGATGATCTTCATCGAAAGCACGTGGAATTCAATATTGGAGATCATGTATTGTTACGTGTTACTCCATGGAAAGAAGTTACGAGATTTAGAAAGAGAGGAAAGCTCAATCCTTGATTCATTGGCCCATTTATAATCCTCGATCGAGTAGGAATTGTGGCCTATAGACTTGCCTTACCGCTAAGTATGTCTCGTGTTCATAACGTTTTTCACATATTTATGTTACATAAATATGTGAAAGAGTCGAACCACATTATTGAACTAGAACCAGATGAGATAGAGGAAGATTTAACGTATGAAGAGTTACCTGTTAAAATCTTAGATAAGAAGGATCATATTCTACACTCCAAGGTTATACCTCAAGTCAAAGTTTTGTGGAGAAACCACGATGTGGAAGAAATGACCTGGGAGTTGGAATCTGAGATGAAGTCAAGATAGCCTCACCTCTTTGATATACCAGGTACTTACCCTAATTTCGAGGACGAAATTTCATAAGAAGGGGAGGTTGTAAGACCCTAACTTTTATGAATAAAGAATAATTTTCTCGAAATATATTTTTGAATATTATGGTGTGGATTTGATATAATGTTATAGTTGTGGGTAATATTTACAAATTTTGCAAAGTAAGCAAGTGGTTATATAATATTTGATTGCACAGGGAATATTAGTACAACGGCACAATCATTGGTGGACCCCACAACGGAAGTATTGTCGTAGTTAGAAAACGACAGAATTATCTGTTTATAAAAATAACGGCGAAAGTGTTACCGTTAAAACATTGAACTACCCGGTAGTAAAAGTAAATGAATACGCGTGGTTGCGCATAGTAGCTACAGTATTGATTATTGATGCTTACGTGAGAAGTCACTTAGTTATACTCAATTATTGCTACGATAATTCTTTGCATCATATCTCTCGTATTATTGATTCAATTATTATCACAGTGTCATCTGCATAATATTTTATATTATTAAATCAATAATTGAGATGACAAAGTTATTCATATTATTATTTGCAATATTGACAATGTCTAGAAGTTACATCGAGGAGAGGTTTGGTCACTTAATTGGCGCTTGATAAGGAGAAATCCTTATCGAAAGCCCCTCTTTCCCAGGAGCGACACTGGTTGTTAAATATTGTGAGTTATAATATTAATGATGAATAAGTTCGTGTTGATTAAAGATGAAATTGATAGTTCCATTGTGTGAGAAATATTAGTGTTAGTAGAAATCGACATTTATTTTGATAATAATTAATGTCTGGAGGTTATATTGACCAATCGGGTAATTCACTAGATAAATGAGAAATTGATTGCTATTAATTCACATGCTTATAACTATATGTTCACATGTGTGTACTATTGATTCACATGATTTACTATTAGGGGAGTTGGTGTAAGTTTGATAATACTTGCAGGACTAAATTAAAAATGAAGAAAAAGAGGAAAGTATTATACTGTAATATTTTGAGCCCCAAAACGTGCAATTATCGAAACTATATTTTCCTATAAATAGAAGCTCATTCTTCTTTCATTCTCACCAATTCACTAAGTCTCACAAGAGCAATTATTATAGAGAGAAATTATAGAGAGAAAGAAGAAGAGAAGTCTGCTACCTCACTATTCTAGTATCCAATTTCTTCTAAGGTAATGGGTATTCTTCCTTTCGTATTCATGAAGAGAGTTATTTTCTTTCAATACTTGTAAGGGTTGTTATTCCATTCTTTATTATTCTGTAGGAATAACCTTTCTGTGCGGACTACCGCATGCCTGGTGAATTCTTCTATTATTCCATTCTTTATTATTCTATTGGAATAACCTGTCTGTGCAGACTACCGCATGCATGGTGAATTCTTCTATTATTCCTTTATTTATTATTCTGTTGGAATAACCTGTCTATGCGGACTACCACATGCCTGGTGAATTCTTCTGTTATTCCATTCTTTATTATTCTGTTGGAATAACCTGTCTAGGCGGACTACCGCATGCCTGGTGAATTCTTTTGTTATTCCATTCTTTATTATTCTGTTGGAATAACCAGTCTACGCAGACAACCGCATGCATGGTGAATTCTTCTGTTATTACATTTTTACTATTCTATTGGAATAATCTGTCTGTGTGGACTACCGCATGCATGGTGAATGATCCTTCGTATTCATTCCTTATTAAATTGTGGAAATGATCTGTCTACGTGGATTACCGCATGGCAGGCAAAAATCCATTTGCAGTTTCATATATTCTATTATACTCAATTGGTTAAAGTTTTAGCTTCTATACTCCATGAAATTAGTGGAATATCTTTAATATTTGCGCTTCATCCAGTATCTTTTCATGGAAATATTATTCCGAGCATTCTTGAATTTTACTCCACAAAGCAATATCATGTTGACAATTTAGACATTATTGATTTCTGGATAAATTAGATTATAAATCTTTAAAATTTATCCTTGAACTTGTTTTATTGAAATATTATGTCATTGTCATCATCCTCATGCTTATATTGTGATGAAAGTCATCTTTGGCTTACGTGCATAGATGGACTTGGTATGATTATGACCAGGGATTATTCGGTATAATCATGACCGTAATATAACGAATGATGTGGTAAAAGTCCTCATTGGCCTATAGTTCATTGATGGACAGTTGTTGGTATGATTATGACCAGGGATTATTCGGTATAATCATGACCGTAATATAACAAATGATGTGGTAAAAGTCCTCATTGGCCTGTAGTTCATTGATGGACAGTTGTTGGTATAGTTATGACAAGGGATTATTCAGTATAATCATGACCATTGATGATTACATGAATATCCTTGACCGTGGTGCAGAGATGATTCGATTTTATTTATTAAGCTGAGTCTCAGCGATAAAATTGTTGAAAAACTTTTTAAATCGTAGAAGATAGTAGATTTTATGCTCTACTTGACTCTTCTAATGGATCGCTTATTCCACTGCAGTTGTTGATCTAAAACTTGTTGTCTTTTATACTCTATCAGTTGTTATATTGTTGAAGGCTAAGGATAATTTATTATGCATTATCTTAGTCATAATATTTCTTAATGGGCTAGTTGAGCTCACCCTTTCTTTCACTGTTCTCTTCAGGAAATGAGAATATAGCTGGGACGAGTCGGGGAACAGATTGACGGTTCAGATGGTTGTTTTAGTAGTCCTCACTATTCTATAAAATAGTGTGACAATAAATATAACGAGGACTCCATTGAGTGTGGATATTGTCTAGATGACAATATTCTTATTAAAACTCTTAGATTATGTTTTATAGTATTTTCCACGACTGTTGTTTAATTAAGTTGTATTTGAATTTTGTACCATGTATTTGGCGACTCAAGATGGGTGATGTATACCTATTTTGGGGGCGTCACAGAATATGTCAAAAAATTTATTAACAATAGAAATATCATTCAAATCTAACGTATTTTTATTTAAATCCGTGACATGGGCTAAGAAAGCTTGACATCCGTTTTTCAATAAACGAATAGCTTTATGACTTGATATGACAGTGATTAACTTTAGTGGTTTGGTTGCTTGAATTCGTATAATAGGTTGGTTAGGAATATGAAAGCTGACAACCTTATGAAAACAATCGATTTTAGCATGATGAGTAGTTAACCAATCAATCCCTAAAATCACATCAAATGCAAGTATTTTCAAAGAAATAAGATCGATGAAGTAGCGATGCGATTCCGATTTGAATCAAACAAGACTTATAAACAGTGGATGTAATGAAGGTTTCTCCCAACGGAGTTTCAACAGATAAGTCAAAGTCTAATTTCTCCGTAGTCAAATTTAAACGTTGAGCGCAAGTAGGAGAAATAAAGGAATTGGTAGAACCGGTATCAAATAAGGTATATACTTCACTAGAGTTTACGATTAGCTTACCCATGATCACCTCATTCGAATTCCTCGCTTTTTGGGAGGTTATGACAAACGCTCTCCCTTGAACTACCGGTTTTGTCTTGTCTGAGACGGCCTTTGATGCGTCCATCCTAGCTGGACTTGACTTTGGTGCACGACAAAATTAGGCTAGATGACCTTCTCTTCCATAATTGTAACATGCTTTTGATTTGCATCACGGTTTGGGTGATATGTCCTCCTCCCTCGATTTGTAACATACGACCGACGGTCTTTCTCCTTCCTTAACAACAAGTGCTGGTTCTGACGTCTTTCCATCATTGTTGGATCTCCTCTTCTTGAAATGTCCACTCTTATTATCATAGCCATGATTACCGCCGAAGTGATTACCATTTCTGGCATGTTGATTCCCTCCACGCTTGTTGTCACCGCTCGACGATCGCTACCACTTGGTATTATCGACTTTTTTTACCGCTCTCTCTTGGTTGGGTTGACTCAATATCAAGGCCCAATAAGCGAGCCCTATTCACAACATTTGAATACAAACATAGTTTGTGAGAAATTAGGTATTGACGTATCTCGGGTTTCAAACATCTTAGAAACATCCGCGTCATTCTCTCCTCATTATCAACTAAGTGGGATGCAAACTAGGACAACTCGGCAAACTTAGCTTCGTACTGTGACACGGTCATATTGTTTTGCTCTAGCTTGATAAACTCTACCTCCTTCATGTGACGAATACTTTCGGGAAAGTACTTGTCGTTGAACAGCTCTTGTAACTTCTCCCAAGACATTTTCAGTGCGGTAGGTTGAGTACGCTTTACAGATTCCCACCAGTAATCTGCCTCTGCTCGCAACATGAAGGTGGCAAAAGGAACCATTTGCTCCTCGGAGCATCCCAAGACATCAAATATCTTGGTGATCTGCTTTATCCACGTCTCTGCCTTAAGTGGTTTTGGCTCTCCAAAAAACTCCGGTGGTCCCAGCTCCTTGAACTGTTTAGCGGTGACCGTCCGAGAGTTTCCAGTGTTTCCTCCTGCATTTTGAATAGGAGCCGCTCTCGCCTGATGTTGCATGAATTGCATAAAGCCTTTGAACATCCCATCGTTCACCATTTCATCGGTGTTATTATTTACCTGAGGATTATTGTCTTCCTGTTGCACATTATCCCCGGTATTGATCGTTCAGTGACTCAACGGTCTCATGTGCTTCATTGCTTATCTCAACATTTTTGAATGCCATTTTCAAAATCGCCACACAAAACAAGGGTTAATTAACATATCACATATTATCCCTATACTACGAATGACCAATTAAATACCAAATAAACTTAGGTAGGTCATACTAGCGAAAGGAATTCCCGTCTCTCCCCTCCTAGTTCTTGTCTCACATCTCACCGGAGATCATATCCCTAAGCTTTGATACCAACTGTGACGCCCTCAAAATAGGTATACATCACCCATCTTAAGTCGCCAAATACATGGTACAAAATTCAAATACAACTTAATTATACAACAGTCGTGTAAAATACGACAAAACATAATCTAAGAGTTTTAATAAGAATATTATCATCTAGACAATATCCACACTCAATGGAGTCCTCATTACATTTATTGTCACACTATTTTATAGAATAGTGAGGACTACTAAAACAACCATCTAGACCATCAATCCATTCCCCGACTCGTTCCAGCTATATTCTCATTTCCTGAAGAGAACAGTGAAAGAAAGGGTGAACTCAACTAGCCCAGTAAGAAATATTATGACTAAGATAATGCAGAATAAATTATCCTTAGCCTTCAACAGTATAACAACTGATAGAATATAAAAGACAACAAGTTTTAGATCAACAACTGCAGCAGAATAAGCAATCCATTAGAAGAGTCAAGTAGAGCATAAAATCTACTATCTTCTATGATTTAAAAAGTTTTTCAACAATTTTATCGCTGAAACTCAGTTTAATAAATAAAATCGAATCATACTTGCACCACGGTCAAGGATATTCATGTAATCATCAATGGTCATGATTATACCGAATAACCACTGGTCATAACCATACCAACTACTATCCATCAATGAACTACATGCCAACGAGGACTTTTACCACATCATTCGTTATATTACGGTTATGATTATATCGAATAATCCCTGGTCATAATCATACCAAGTCCATCTATACACATACGCCAAAGATGACTTTCATCACAATATAAGCATGAGGATGATGACAATGATATAATAATTCAATAAAACAAGTTCAAGGATAAATTTTAAAGATTTATAATTTAATTTATCCAGAAATCAATAACGTCCAAATTGTCAACATAATACTACTTTGTGGAGTAAAATTCAAGAATGCTCAGAAGAATATTTCCATGAAAAGATATTGGATGAAGCACAAATATCAAGGATATTCCACTAATTTCATGGAGTATAGAAGCCAAAACTTTAACCAATTGAGTATAATAGAATATATGAAACTGCAAATGGATTTTCGCCCGCCATGCGGTAATCCACGTAGACAGATCATTTCCACAATTTAATAAGGAATGAATATGAAGGATCATTCACCATGCATGCGGTAGTCCACACAAACAAGTTATTCCAACAGAATAATAAAGAATGGAATAACAGAAGAATTCACCATGCATGCAGTAGTCCGCGTGAGACAAAGTTATTCCAACAAAATAATAAAGAATGAAATAACAAAAGAATTCACGGCATGCGGTAGTCGCAAGAGCGAGTTATTCCAATGATATAATTAAGAATGGAATAACAAAAAGAATTCACTGTGCATGCGGTAGTCATACGAGACAAGTTATTCCAATGAGAATAATAAAGAATATAATAATGTGAAGAATTCACCAAGCATGCGGTAGTCCGCACGCATGACAAGTTATTCCAATGAATAATAAAGAATGGAATAATGTAAGAATTTACTGTGCATGCATAATCCCACACGCATGTGTTATTCTAATAGAATAATAAAGAATGGAATAACAGAAGAATTCACCAGGCATGCAGTAGTCCGCACAGACAGGTTATTCTAACAGAATAATAAAGAATGGAATAACAACCCTTACGAGGATTGAAAGAAAATAACTCTTTTCATGAATACGAAAGAAATAATACCCCTTACCTTAGAAGAAACCGGATACTGGAATAGTGAGGTAGCAGACTTCTCTTCTTCTTTCTCTCTATAATTTCTCTCTATAATAATTGCTCTTATGAAACTTAGTGATTTGGTGAGAATGAAAGAAGAATGAGCTTCTATTTATAGGAAAATATAGTTTCGATAATTTCACATTTTGGGGCTCAAAATATTACAATATAATACCTTCCTCTTTTTCTTTATTTTTAATTTAGTCCTGCAAGTATTATCAAACTTGCACCACCTCCCCTAATAGTAAATAATTTGAATCAATAGTTCATTCATGTGACTTAATAGTATAATCATGTGAAAAAACTAATTACAGTATAATACCTTCATCTATATCTCCATTTTTAATTTAGTCATGCAAGTATTATCAATCTTGCACCAACTCCCCTAATAGTAAATCATGTGAATCAATAGTACACACATGTGAACACATAGTTATAAGCATGTGAATTAATAGTAATTAATTGCTCATTTATCTAGTGAATTACCCGATTGGTTAATATAACCTCTAGACATTAATTATTATCAAAATAAATGTCGATTTCCACTAACAATTATAATTCCCACATAATGGAACTATCAATTTCATCTTTAATCAACATGAACTTATTTATCATTAATATTATAACTCACAATATTTAACAACCAGGTCGTTCCCAGGAAAGAGGGGGCTTTTCGATAAGGATTTCTCCTTATTGGCGCGCAATTAGGTGACTAAACCTCTACTTGACAGAACTTCTAGACATTGTCAATATTGCAAATAATAATATGAATAACTTTGTCGTCTCAATTATTTATTAAATAATATAAAATATTATGCAGATGATACTGTGACAATAATTGAATCAATAATATGAGAGATATGATGCAGCAATTACTGTAGCAATAATTGAGTATAACTAGGTGACTTCTCATGAAAGCATTGGTAATCAATACTATGTGATACTATGCAACCATGCGCCAGACATCGTATTACTGTACTTTTACTACCAGGTAGTTCAACAGTTTTAACGGTAACATTTTCGCCGTTATTTTTATAAAAAGATAATTCTGTCGTTTTCTAACTACGACAATACTTCTGTTGTGGGGTCCACTAATGATTGTGCCGTTGTACGAATATTTCCTGTTAAAACGAATATTCCCCGACCAATCGAATATTATATAACCACTTGTTTACTTTTCAAAATTTGTAAATATTACCCACAACTATAACATTATATCAAATCCACACCATAATATTCAAAAATATATTTTGAGAAAATTATTCTTTATTCATAAAAGTTAGGGCCTTACATCCTGGGCCATTATACTTTTTAAACTTCGGGACTTGAAATTTGTCAAGATATCGAGCCCCTATGAATATGCAGAGATCAGCATAGGTGACACTTCCATAGTTTCCAGTCCCTTTGATTGTCTGGATGGATTTCTCCATTTATTGGACTTTTTTTCTTATGTTCCCAGCTTCTCGATCATCTGAGGTTAGTGATTTCAAGGGTTTTGTTGGTGATTCTTTAACTAGATTGAGGTTTAGGTATTTGTACTTCCCCCTTTTTGTCAGCACTTTGATTGCCACCCTATGAGGAGGACTTTGGTTGAGTGGGCGTTGTCTGGCCCTGAGTGCTTTTAGTTTGTTCTTTCAGGAGGATAGCTAACTCTATATTTTATTCTTGAAACCCTCAAACTCCTTTCGAGACACGGAACCTAATTCGTGTTGGCACTTTCAGCCATGTCAGTGGATAGGCCTTGTGCCTTCTTAGATTTCGATCTGGTAATGGGAGTAATCTTACCTATAAGAAGAGTAGGTAGTTTAGTCTTGATAAGCATTAACAACATGTATGGATGCAATGTCTTAGTTTTTTATGATTTTTAATATTTTCCTGCAAAACAAATGTCAGTTGTTTTGATGACAGGATTTGATATCTGTAGAATAATGGAATTGATAGGGAATGGAAATGATATTTACCATTAATTGGTATTTACATGGAATTTGAGATTTATATTGAATTGAAAGGGAAAGGCATGAAGAGACTTTCCTTCACGTTTGGTTTATTGGAGGCTGACCTATCTTAGGTTTACTCTTACGGACTTTTCGGCATGGAGGTTCCCAGATCATCGCAATCTACAAGATGGGAAGTTAATCCGATCTTTCAACTAGAGCGGATCTAAGTGGTACCTTTCATGAGCCTCACTTGGACTTAATTGCCACCAGAGTCCAATAATCAGTGGACGAAGGGTTCACCAGAGTCCAGTAATCCGATCTTTATTTGTTATTACTATGAGCTAGTAAGATGAATGTCATTCTATAACTTAGAAACGTCATAATGTCATAGTATTTTAACTACGTGAAGGAATTAAAGTGTTTGAATTTTCAAGACGAAAATAAAAGATTTCCAAGAAATTTTCTAAAAAACACTATTCATTGATATTTGCTCGGGAATTATTTTTGAACTTCCAAGAAATACATAATGATAGAATATCAAAGTAAGTTGGATTATGTAATAATAATTCAAGTATGGAAAACGTAATTTTTCGCATGCGAGCGTAATTAGAGAATGTTAAGGAAAATAAAGGGTTAGGAGCTAATGTAATGATCGTATGATACGTATATATTGTACGAGATAATGAATACGAATATGATACAATGTATTATACTAGTATGTATGAATATGGGATACCGTATATTATGAATTAGTATACGAGTGAGAATATGAGAATTATACGTATAAGATACGTTCTAAGGCTTTAGGTCATTTGTACATAGACTTGTGGATTATGTAGGATGTACAAGTCCAATAAGAATTGAATGTGCAAGCCCAAGTATTTGTTAATGAAAAGCCCAAAGTAAATTAATACAAGTCCAAAGCAATAAGTTAATCTAAGTGGACCTAAGCCCAATTAATGATCCAATGGGTAAAGCTTGATCCATGGGGCAACCAATGGGTGAACTTGGTGACCAAGAACTTTGAGTGATGACCAAGATATTAGTGTAATGACCAAGCAAAGGATATGATTTGTGTTGGCCATGTTAACTTAATTAAGAAGTAATGAATAGTAAGGAGGTTAGCTTAAGGAGGTGGGATGTGGCTTTTGACCATTATGTCCTAACGTAGAAAATCCTATAAATAGAAGGTTTTGGATTTCATTTGTTACTTGTTCTTTTTCATCCAACATAAAGCAACTTAAGTGTTAGAGAGAATAAGCACTTCTAAGTCAAACTTTCCTTGTTAGATTTTCAAGAAGAAGAAAGCTAGTCATTAAAGGTAAATGATCTTATAATCTTATATCTTCCATCTCTACCATTGTAGGATGATAAGAGAAGTGTAGCTTAATGAACATGTATGCTAAGAACACATAAGAATTGGATAATCAATGGACTTAAGCCGAATAAGTCATGAATAAGTAATTTGAACCTAAATAAGTTCTGAACTTATGATGGTCATATTTGAACTTGTATCATATTTACATAAATCAAGTTGATATGCTAATAAGATTTAAGAATATTGATTAAAGGACTTGAATCAATAATAAGTCCTAAGAAATGAAATCTTATAGTTTATAATTTGTTAAGTTATAAACTTATGAAGAATAAGTCATAACCTAACTTAAAAATAAGTTGTTGTAATGTGTAGGTTAAGATGTCTATAGGATGAATTAAATTCATTTAGAACTATGAACAAATCCTAAGTAACGAAGTTTTGCCAGAATTAACACGATTGGACGATAATCGTCGATTTCGTGAAATTCTCGGAATGGAAGTTAAATTTTGTGTTTGAACTCAGAAACATTGGTTTTCGATGGAGACAAGTCTTATTTGGCATTATTGAGTTGCAGACTCCAAAATGACCGAATTCTGACTTAGAACGAAGAAATAAGCATTGAACGTTCACGAACGTTTATCATTTTTTTAAAAATTAACCAATGGGTGAATTTTGAGTAAACAAAGTCAAAAATATAAAATTATTACATGAACACGTAGAGTATGTGATTTGTGAGCTAATGGATTTTGAACGAGCCAATTCAGACTTATAATGATCAAATTAGGAGTCGGGGAAGTTCGCAAAGTAGAAAAACTGTCATTTCTATCTAGTCGTGTTGGAAATGGCCAAAATTTCAAGGTCAACATGGTGGCTTTGCGGTACTTGAATATAGTGCCATGACCTACTGATGTTTTGCACTGCAATGCGGCATAAAAAACTAGGACTTGTGCCTGTAGCCGAGAACAGAACCACGACCCATTGCTAACTGTGCCACGTGGTTGACATAGAGAGAAGAAAGAAAGTGGTAAAATACATGGCTAGTCCTAGGGTTTTGACAGTGAAGAATGTTTGTAAGTAGAGCAAGGATGTTAATTAACTAACAATGAACTAAATCTTAATTATAACATTATTAAGACATTGTTAGACACTTAATGTATAATGACTAAAGGTTGATGATAGTCAATTGAACATGAACGTAATGACAATGTAAACTATATCGAAAAGCTGGAACCAATAGTAACAAATCTAAGTTATGTTTAGATTGAGAAGAAGGGTAAGATTCATTAGGAACCATGCATGTTTATTCATGACCTAATGTGTTATGTGATGTGATCATCTACTGTAGAGACCTTAAAGACTTAACGTGAACGTGTAATAACCATAACATACGCCGAAGGCAAGTTTTCTAACCCTTGTTTCAGTTCAATCTGGACAAGCTTTGTCATTCATGAACTCTTACGCATGAACTAATGTCTGATGAAGTCAAAGCTAATTCTTTCGGCTAGACTTAAGATATGTTGGATTTATTATAATCTATCAAAGTATGGTCAATATTGTATCAAGTTATATTGGTGTGGTTTTCAAATGAAGACTGAGTATGCTAAAAATGTTTTGTCGTCAAACGACAGGCACGTGAGGTTGCCACAACTTAAACGTACATACGTTTAATGAATGTAGTGTTGATCAATATAGAGTACTATAGGCTAATCACCTAGACGTACTCGTAAGAAATGTTGGACTTACGGACTTTGTGCCGAGATTTCCTTTTCAAAGAAAGTATAAAATGCTCAAGGTCTTGGACCGGAATTGATGTTTTACTGAATATTGTTATTGTAAAACGTTTTGAAAAAAAAGAGAAGTACTATTTTGAATTATCAATAGTACTTCATAACTATTGTTCAGTTATTGAAGATATACGATTTCTATGTTTTAAGCATGTTGTTTATTGAAATTGTCATACTTGTTGAGCTAGTTATGCTCACTCTTGCTTGAACCATATGAATGTAGCTAAGACTGAACGTCCTGAAGGATCCTCTAAGGATAAAGGAAAGGCTAAGGCAGACCGTTGAACTGTTGATGTAATAATATAGGTTTAATGTTGTAATATATTTGATATTATGACAAGAACATATGTAATGGTTATAAGGAACCTGGGGAATGTTAATAATACTTTGAATATATAAAAGACATCTTCGTTCTTTTGGGGCTTTTCATTTGAATGTATGCGTGAACGGTAGTACTGTGTAGCACCATCTGTCGGGTTAAAAGATACCCGGATTTGGGGGCATCACAGGTTGGTATCAAAGCATTAGGTTATAAAACTTAAGGGGGGGGGGGAAATTAAAACCTTAAGTCATAACCTTAAGAGAAGTCAAAGAAGTAAAAGAAGAAAATAACCTTATAAAAAAAATGCATTATGAATATGTTATGTGTTTTAATTATTCTACTGACGTGTACTAATCAACTTAATTATTTTGTGTAGATGTCAGGTGTAAATGGAATGCATTTAGATGTACAGGCAGTTAGTGAAGAGTGGGTTAACCAGATAGAGGTTATACCGAACCTGTAAGACCCCAACTTTTATGAATAAAGAAAAATTTTCTCGAAATATATTTTTGAATATTATGGTGTGGATTTGATATAATGTTATAGTTGTGGGTAATATTTACAAATTTTGCAAAGTAAGAAAGTGGTTATATAATATTCGATTGGTGGGAGAATATTCGTTTTAACAAGGAATATTCAGAAATGACAAAGACAATCATTAGTGGACCCCCAATGAATGTATTATGTCGTAGTTAGAAAAGCGACATAATTATCTTTTTATAAAATAATGGCGAAAGTGTTACCGTTAAAAGCTGTTGAGCTACCGGTAGTAAAAGTCATAAAGAATATAATATCGTGGTTAAGTAGTATACACGGTATTGATTATTGATGCTTACGTGAGAAGTCACTTAGTTATACTCAATTATTACTCACAAGAATTGTTGCATCATATCTCTCATATTTTTGATTCAATTATTGTCACAGTATCATCTGCATAATATTTTATATTATTAAATCAATAATTGAGACGACAAAGTTATTCATATTATTATTTGCAATATTGACAATGTCTAAAAGTTCTATCAAGGAAAGGTTTGGTCACCTAATTGCGCACCAATACGGAGAAATCCTTATCGAAAAGCCCCCTCTTTCCTGGGAACGACCTGGTTGTTAAATATTATGAGTTATAATATTAATGATGAATAAGTTCGTGTTGATTAAAGATGAAATTGATAGTTTCATTGTGTGAGAATTATAATTGTTAGTGGAAATCGACATTTATTTTGATAATAATTAATGTCTGGAGGTTATATTGAACAATCGGGTAATTCACCGGATAAATGAGCAATTAATTGCTATTAATTCACATGCGTATAACTATGTGTTCACATATGTGTACTATTGATTCACATGATTTACTATTAGGGGAGTTGGTGCAAGATTGATAATACATGCATGACTAAATTAAAAATAGAGGTATAAATGAAGGTACTATACTGTAATTAGTTTTTTCACATGATTATACTATTAAGTCACATGAATGAACTATTAATTCACATTATTTACTATTAGGGGAGGTGGTGCAAGTTTGATAATACTTGCTGGACTAAATTAAAAATGAAGAAAAGAGGAAGGTATATATCTTTGTAATATTTTGAGCCCCAAAACGTGCAATTATCGAAACTATATTTTCCTATAAATAGAAGCTCATTCTTCTTTCATTCTCACAAATTCACTAAGTCTCACAAGAGCAATTATTATAGTGAAAAATTATAGAGAGAAAGAAGAAGAGAAGTCTGCTACCTCACTATTCCAGTATCCAGTTTCTTCTAAGGTAAGGGGTATTATTTCTTTCGTATTCATGAAGAGAATTATTTTCTTTCAATACTCGTAAGGGTTGTTATTCCATTCTTTATTATTCTGTTGGAATAACCTGTCTCTGCGGACTACCGCATGCCTGGTGAATTCTTCTGTTATTCCATTCTTTATTATTCTGTTAGAATAACCTGTCTGTGCGGACTACCGCATGCCTGGTGAGTTCTTCTATTATTCCATTCTTTATTATTCTATTGGAATAACTTATCTGTGCGGACTACCACATGCCTGGTGAATTCTTTTGTTATTCCATTCTTTATTATTCTGTTATAATAACCTATCTACGCGGACTACCGCATGCCGGGTGAATTCTTTTGTTATTCCATTCTTTATTATTCTGGTTGAATAACCTGTCTACGCGGACTACCGCATGCATGGTGAATTCTTACATTATTCGGTCTTTATTATTCATTGGAATAACTTTGCATGCGTGTGGACTACCGCATACATGGTGAATGATCCTTCGTATTCATTCCTTATTAAATTGTGGAAATGATCTGTCTACGTGGATTACCACATGGCGGGAAAAAATCCATTTCCAGTTTCATATATTCTATTATACTCAATTCGTTAAAGTTATGGCTTCTATACTCCATGAAATTAGTGGAATATCCTTGATATTTGCGCTTCATCCAATATCTTTTCATGGAAATATTCTTCTGAGCATTCTTGAATTTTACTCCACAAAGTAGTATCGTGTTGACAATTTGGACGTTATTAATTTCTGGATAAATTAAATTATAAATTTTTAAAATTTATCCTTGAACTTGTTTTATTGAATTATTATGTCATTGTCATCATCCTCAGGCTTATATTGTGATGAAAGTCATTTATGGCTTACGAGCATAGATGGACTTGGTATGATTATGACCAGGGATTATTCGGTATAATTATGATCGTAATATAACGAATGATGTGGTAAAAGTCCTCATTAGCCTGTAGTTCATTAATGGACAGTTATTGGTATGGTTATGACCAGAGATTATTCTGTATAATCATGACCATTGATGATTACATGAATATCCTTGACCGTGGTGCAGGGATGATTCAATTTTATTTATTAAGCTGAGTTTCAGCAATAAAATTGTTGAAAAACTTTTTAAATCGTAGAAGATAGTAGATTTTATGCTCTATTTGACTCTTTTAATGGATTACTTATTCCGCTGCAGTTGTTGATCTAAAACTTGTTGTCTTTTATATTCTATCAGTTGTTATATTGTTGAAGGCTAAGGATAATTTATTCTGCATTATCTTAGTCATAATATTTCTTACTGGGCTAGTTAAGCTCACCCTTTCTTTCACTGTTCTCTTCAGGAAATGAGAATATAACTAGGACGAGTCGGGGAACGGATTGATGGTCCAGATGGTTGTTTTAGTAGTCCTCACTATTCTGCAAAATAGTGTGACAATAAATGTAATGAGGACTCCATTGAGTGTGGATATTGTCTAGATGACAATATTCTTATTAAAACTCTTAGATTATGTTTTGTCGTATTTTACACGACTGTTGTATAATTAAGTTGTATTTGAATTTTATACCATGTATTTGGCGACTCAAGATGGGTGATGTATACCTATTTTGGGGGCGTCACAGGACCCAATAGCAGAGGAGCCAGATATAGTAGTAATTGAGTCTGGAGACTCAGAAGACCCCGATCTCATGTCAGTATTTGACGGCATGATAGAAGAGGAGGTGGAGGTAGTGTCCTTCAACCCTATAGCACTTGCAGAAGAGACACCCTAAGGGGAGTCTATGATGTCACTGTTCATGGCAGTGCTAGACAGAAACCTCCACTATTGTCAAGAGGTGAAGGACTTATGAGCAGAGCTTCAGGCTATCTTACAAGATAAGACAGATGTGGAGTCGATGTGGGAACAAGAACACAACGAGTGGGTTTTAGCTAAGGACAAGGTCCATGAGCTAAAGCATGATTGGTTTAAGCTCAAGGAGGAGCTAAAGATCAAGAAGCAAAAGATAAGGAGAATGTCCTATATCCATAGGAGTTCTCATGAGATTTCAATGACAGTAGTGGGTATCCAAAGAGAGTTTGGCGGAGACTCGGCACACTATTAGTCGAGATGTTATCGCTGGTTTGACAACAACAGATTTTAATAATGCCTTAAGGCAGATGTAATCTAGTAGTAGCTAGAGTAGTTTTAGATATGTAAATATTGTAGTGACGTAAAACCCTCTTTTGTATATCAAAGGGTAGTCTTTTGTAAATCCCAATATTTGGAAAGCAATTGCGGGATGGTAATGTAATCAGCTTAGGTTGTGTAATGAAACGATGTAGTATTATACTACAATGAATGAACCAATATAAGCCTTTTTACGGAACATATTGAGTAATGGATGTTGAAGTTATTGTTTAATCTTGAATAATAACTAACTAATAAGAAGGGAATAATAATGCAATGTGTTGTTTATTGAAACAGCAAAATGCCGCCAAGAAGAGGGTAACGTAACCAAGGCGCTAACGTAAATCAACCTGAAGGAGGTCTGGTTAACAAAATGCAGGAATTTGTTAATTTATTAACAGTTGCGTTTAATAGAAATGGGGCTAATATCCCTGTAAATCCGGGAGTAACACGAGCTACTACCTTCAAGGATTTTAAAAGTGTCGGTCTGCCGAAGTTCAAAGGAACTACGGACCTCATAGAAGCCCAGACATGGGTAAAGGAAATCGAGAAGGCATTTGTCATAGCAAATGTCGAAGAAGGTCAGAAGGTTGCCTTTGCAACATATATGATAAAAGGTGAAGCCAATTTTTGGTGGGAGGCTAACCAGGCTAGGGTTGGTATAGAGAACCTAACGTGGGTAAGGTTCAAGGAGATATTCTTTGAGAACTACTTTCCCACAAGTATGCAGGGAAGGATGGAGATTCAATTTCTGGATTTGAAACAAGGGGACATGATGGTTCCCCAATATGCTACCAAGTTTAATGAATTGGCGAGGTTCGCTCCACACCAAGTGGATACCGAGGTTAGGAAAGCTCAACGGTTCGAGCAGGGTTTGAAACCCTGGCTCTATAACCATATATCTGTGTTGCAGAGTACTGCATTTGGGACTATTTTATAAAAGGCGATAATCATTGAAGGTGGTAGCGAGGATTTAAGCCAGTACCACAAAGATAAGAAAAATAAGGGGAAGGTTGATGGGGGAGTAAAGATAGAAGGATTCAGTGGGAGTGCCGAGGGACAGAAGAGAAAAGTGTTCAACTCTGGGAATACCAGAGTGAAGCAAGGAGATCCAAAGAGAAGAATGGTGGCCTGCAAAACCTGTGGGAAGACTCATCTGGGAGTCTATCTCAAGGGTAAGGCCGTATGCTACAATTGTGGACAGGAGGGGAAAATTTTGCCTAACTGTCCAAGTTCGAAGAAGAACCTCGGATGCTTTGTGTGTGGGTCAACTGACCACATGGCAAAGAACTGTCCGAAGAAGGGGACGGACGGGAATTGGGGCACTAATAGCGGTAAGTTAGCTATTACTTGTGCAGCACAGCCGGGTAGGCCGATGGGTTGTACCTTTAACATGACAGTCCAAGATGCAGTTGCATCAGGGGACGTAGTCACAGGTATTATTCCGATTAACGACATAAATGCTTACGTGCTATTTGATTCGGGTGCTACTTGTTTGTTTATAGCATGTGATTTTGCTAGACGATTAGGATTACTTCCCAAAAAGTTTCCTATAACTTTAAATATTAAGGTAGCAAATGAGGAGATAATTCCTGTTGAAAATATTCATAGGAGTTGTTGCATAGACATACGGGGTTGTAAATTATTGGTAGATTTACTACAGATAAAGTTAGGAGAATTCGATGTAATTCTCGGAATGGATTGGTTGGTTAACCATGGGGCAATTATAGATTGTCAGAAGAAATGTGTGAATATTAGAACGTTAAGACAACCTCAGGTAGTATTTTACGGGAATAGATCGTCGGGGCGTTCGTGTTATCATACCATGACACAAACTAGGAAATTATTGAGGAAGGGATGTGTAGGTTATCTGTGCTATGTTGTCGATACCCAGAGAGTGGTAGCAACCATGGAATAAATACCTATAGTTAGAGGATTCGTGGATGTATTTCTGAGTGAATTGCCTGGTCTTCCATCAAATAGGGAGACCGAGTTTGTAATAGACATTGTGCCAAGAGCGATACCAGTTTTCAGGGCACTGTATCGTATGGCGCCAGTGGAGATGAAGGAGTTAATGGTATAGCTACAAGAATTGTTGGACAGGAAGTACATACAACCAAGTGTTTCGCCGTGGGGAGCACCAGTACTGTTTGTCAAGAAGAAGGACGGATCGTTAAGACTTTATATCGACTATAGAGAGTTGAACAAGTTAACGATAAAGAATAAATACCCATTGCCCAGGATCGATGATCTTTTTGATCAGTTGAAAGGGGCTAAGTATTTTTCTAAAATAGATTTAAGAATGGGGTATCACCAGTTGAAGGTTAGGAAGGAAGAAGTACCAAAGACAACATTCAGGACTCGTTATGGTTATTACGAGTTTCTGGTGATGTCATTTGGGTTAACTAATGCACTAGATGCATTTATGGATATGATGCACAGAGTGTTTAAATAATATTTGGACAAGTTCGTCGTGGTGTTTATCGATGATATTCTAGTCTATTCTAAGATGCCAGAAGATCATGCTGAACACCTAAGAATAGTGTTGGAGACACTAAGGAAGGATGAGCTGTATGCGAAGTTCACTAAGTGTGAATTTTGGTTGGAAAAAGTATAGTTTTTGGGTCATGTCATTGACCATGAGGGGATTTCAGTAGATCCAGCGAAGGTGGAGGCCGTGATAAATTGGGAACAACCAAAAACACCGACTGAGGTGCTGAGTTTCCTAAGGTTAGCGGGATATTATCGGAGATTCATCCAAGATTTTTCAAAGATAGCTACTTCGTTGACTAACTTAACAAGGAAGACGGTGAAATACGTGTGGACTGATAAATACAAAGACAGTTTTCAAGAACTAAAGAATAGATTGAGTGAAGCGCCTGTTTTGTCATTACCTGATGACACAGGAAATTTCGTAGTTTATAGTGATGCTTCGCATAGAGGACTTGGGTGCGTGCTCATGCAGCATATCAAGGTCATTGCGTATGCATCAAGGCAGTTGAAGGATTATGAGAAAGTTTACCCTACTCATGATCTTGAACTGGTCGCAGTAGTTTTTGCTTTAAAGATATGGAGACATTATCTTTACGGAGAAAAATGTGAGATATACACGGACCATAAGAGTCTAAAATATATCTTCACACAGAAGGAGTTGAATATGAGACAAGGGAGATGGCTAGAGTTGATAAAGGATTACGACTGTGAAATCCTGTATCACCCTGGAAAAGCCAATGTAGTTGCTGATGCCTTAAGTAGAAAGGGTCGGGAGAAGTTATCTATATTAACGGCTCAAACTGAGTTAATAACAGAGATGGCTAGGATAGAAATAAAAGTGAAGTTGCAAAGTGAATTGGGATAGATATTGTTTACAACAGAGATTCAATATACCATCGTAGAAAGAGTCAAGGAGGTGCAGCTCAAAACTGTTGAGTGTGACCGGATAAAGGAGCGATTAAGCAATGAAAAAGATATTAAGTACAGTCTTGATAATGACGGGTTATTAAAATTTGAAGGAAGAATATGGTTTCCGAATGAGATGGAATTAAAGGAGCAAGTATTACAAGAGGCTCATAGTTAGAGGTTCTCGATTTATCCTGGGAGTACTAAGATGTATCAAGACCTTCGACATAGTTTTTGGTGGCCAAACATGAAGAGGGAAATAGTTGAGTATGTGAGTAGGTGCTTGACTTGTCAGAAAGTTAAGGCCGAACATCAACGACCAAGTGGCTTGCTACAGTCATTGGAGATTCTGGAGTGGAAGTGGGACCATATCACGATGGAATTTATGGTGGGACTTCCGACTACAACGAAAGGGTGCGACGCGATTTGGGTGATAGTGGACCAGTTGACAAAATCGGCTCACTTTTTGCCAATTAGGGTCAAGTATAACTTGGACCAGTTAGCTAAACTTTATGTTAAGAAAATAATTTCCAGACATGGAGTACCAGTTTTGATCGTGATCCACGATTCACATCGAACTTTTGGAGGAGTCTACAAGAGCAGTTGGGAACGCAGTTGAAGCTGAGTACAACGTATCATCCACAAACTGATGGTCAGAGCGAGAGAACAATTCAGACGTTAGAAGATATGTTAAGATCTTGCGTCATGGATTTCAAAGGTAGTTGGGATGATCATCTACCATTAGTAGAGTTTGTGTATAATAATAGTTATCATGCAAGCATAGGTACACCATTATATTGGGATGAGGTAGGAGAACGCCGAATGCTAGGACCTGAAATGGTGCAGTAAACAACGGATATTGTCAAGCTGATACGCATGCGTTTAGTAGCAGCTCAAGACAGACATAAGAAATTTATAGATTCGCATCGAGAAAATAGAGAGTTTGAAGTAGGCTCTTACGTATTTCTAAAGGTATCTCCCTGGAAAGGAAAGATACGCTTTGGAAAGAAGGGAAAGTTAAGTCCAAGGTTTATAGGACCTTTTGAAGTGTAAAAACGGGTAGGTGAGGTAGCTTATATGGTAGCATTACCTCCAGACCTAGAACAAATATATAATGTGTTTCATGTATCGATATTGCGTCCTTATAAGCCGGATTATAAGCACGTAATAGAGTATGAGCCTATTCATATTGAGAAGGACTTAACGTACGAAGAGTCGCCAATTCAAATTGTAGATAGAAAAGAACAAGTTCTGCGGAACAAAGTTATACCTTCCGTGAAGGTATTATGGAAGAACCACGATGCAGAAGAAGCAATGTGGGAAATTGAAAAAAAGATGAAAAAGAATTACCCTCACTTGTTTGTGTAATTTTTTTTCCCTTTTACGATATTTTGGGGACAAAATCCTTATAAGAGGGAGAGAGTGTAACGCCCCAGAAAATCGAACCTTTGTAAATACTTTTATAATGAATAAAATTATATTATTTGTTATTACTATGAGTTAGTAAGATGAATGTCATTCTATAAACTAGAAACGTCGGAATGTCGTAGTATTTTAACTACGTGAAGGAATTAAAGTGTTTGAATTTTCAAGACGAAAATAAAGATTTTTGAGAAATTTTCCAAAAAACACTATTCATTGATATTTGCTCTGGAATTATTTTTGAACTTCCGAGAAATACGTAATGATAGAATATCAAAGTAAGTTGGATTATGTAATAATAATTCAAGTATGGAAAACGTAATTTTTCGCATGCGAGCGTAATTAGAGAATGTTAAGGAAAATAAAGTGTTAGGAGCTAATGTAATGATCGTATGATACGTATATATTGTACGAGGTAATGAATACGAATATGATACGATGTATTATACTAGTATGTATGAATATGGGATACCGTATATTATGAATTAGTATACGAGTGAGAATATGAGAATTATACATATAAGATACGTTCTAAGGCTTTAAGCCATTTGTAAATAGACTTGTGGATTATGTAGGATGTAAGAGTCCAATAAGAATTGGATGTGCAAGCCCAAGTATTTGTTAATGAAAAGCCCACCGTAAATTAATACAAGGCCAAAGGAATAAGTTTATCTAAGTGGACCTAAGCCCAATTAATGATCCAATGGGTAAAGCTTGATCCATGGGGCAACCAATGGGTGAACTTGGTGACCAAGAACTTTGAGTGATGACCAAGATATTAGTGTAATGACCAAGCAAAGGATATGATTTGTGTTGGCCAAGTTAACTTAATTAAGAAGTAATGAATAGTAAGGAGGTTAGCTTAAGGAGGTGGGATGTGGCTTTTAACCATTATGCCCTAACTTAGGAAATCCTATAAATAGAAGGTTTTGGATTTCATTTGTTATTTGTTCTTTTTCATCCAACATAAAGCAACTTAAGTGTTAGAGAGAATAAGCACTTGTAAGTCAAACTTTCCTTGTTAGATTTTTAAGAAGAAGAAAGCTAGTCAACAAAGATAAATGATCTTATGATCTGATATCTTCCATCTCTACCATTATAGGATGATAAGAGAAGTGTAGCTTAATGAACATGTATGCTAAGAACACATAAGAATTGGATAATCAATAGACTTAAGCCGAATAAGCCATGAATAAGTAATTTGAACCTAAATAAGTTATGAACTTATGATGGTCATATTTGAACTTGTATCATATTTACATAAATAAAGTTGATATGTTAATAAGATGTAAGAATATTGATTAAAGGACTTGAATCAATAATAAGTCCTAAGAAATGAAATCTTGTAGCTTATAATTTGTTAAGTTATAAACTTATGAAGAATAAGCCATAACCTAACTTAAAAATAAGTTGTTGTAATGTGTATGTTGAGATGTCTATAGGATGAATTGAATTCATTTAGAACTATGAACAAATTCTAAGTAACGAAGTTTTGCCGGAATTCACATGATTGGACGATAATCGTCGAATTCGTGAAATTCTCAGAATGGAAGTTGGATTTTGTGTTTGAACTCGGAAACATTTGTTTTCGATGGAGACAAGTCTTATTTGGCATTATAGAGTTGCGAACTTAAAAATGACCGAATTCTGACTTAGAACGAAGAAACGAGCATTGAACGTTCACGAACGTTTATCGTTTTCGTTAAAAATGAACCAATAGGTGAATTTTGAGTAAACGAAGTCAAAAATATAAAATTCTTGCATGAACACTGTGACGCCCCCAAAATAGGTCCAATCCATCCAACCTATTCTGAGTCGCCAAATACATGGTACAGAATACAACTACAACTTTATTACTACAATTATCGTGAAAAATACAACAACATATATACTGTGAGTTTTAATACCAACTTTGACTCATGTCCCAACTATGGACATAACCTCACATTGATACATTACATAAATGTACATTCAATAACTGTTTTAGAAATTAAAATCTTTTGGAAGTGCTCAAGAAGACCTTCGTACATAGGAGGCCATGAACCTAAGTTATGATAGATATCATATGTCCAGAGAATTATCCTTGGTTGATCCAATAGACCCCAAAGAAAAACGAGAAGATTACTATCATGTTCCTTCCAATGGTGAGTCTTCTCTTGACATATAACTATCTCCATTGTCTGCAATTGAACATTATCCTTGGTAGTGCTCATAGATATACTCAGCAAGAGGATGTGTACAACCCTTTCTTATGATAATACGAGATTGTATGTCATTAGACATCTTGTATGATAGTGGCAAAACACCCTTCCAAAGTTGGGTTCACCTCACGCTATTGTTGTTCACCAAAATCAATTATTAAGTGACGATAATATAATATCGACACACATCTTAGGTCCTCAATACAATTATATATTGTATGTCATGCCGCATTTTATAATGTGTTGAGAAACTTTGACAGTCTCGGACCACCACACTATTCCCTGTTACCCCTCGCTTCGACCCAATTTACACTCTTATTACCCGAAAGGAATTGTGAAAAAGCAAAAGGGTGAGCACAACTAGCTTCAAGAAAGAATATTATGACTAAAGATAATTAAATTATCAATAGCCTTCATCAGTAATAAATCAGAGATTTAGAACATATGGTAGATGATAGAACTTTTCAATCATAGTTGCAGCGGAACGAGCAATCCATTAGAAGAGTCAAATAGACCATAAAGTCTATTATCTTCTCCATGTTAAAAGTCGACCAACAATGCTTTAACCCTGTAACATTAATCAACAGATCCTGTTCACAGTCGTGTGAATAACTCATAATCATAATTGTAGTTCTAATTTTCTCTTCTCATCCAAGACGAAGATATTTCTCATCACATGTCTTTACTTGAAACATCAAAGATCATGGTTATACCAAATCACAGTTCCTATTTATAATCATACTAATAAATTCATCTTTGCACTACGGGCCAAAGATATTCAACAATAGGACATCTTCGCACTACGAGCCAAAGATATTCAACAACAGGTCATCTTTGCACTACGGGCCAAAGATATTCAACAACAGGTTATCTTTGTACTACAGGCCAAAGATATTCATCAACAGGTCATCTTTCCACTACAGGTCAAAGATATTCATCAACAGTTCATCTTTGCACTACAGGCCAAAGATATTCAACAACAGGTCATTTTTGCACTACGGTCCAAAGATATTCATTAATAATTGATCTTTGCATTATAGGCCAAAGATATTCATATCTCAAAGAAACATACAATCATTTCAGAATTTATATAAACCATAATTATAATCATGTTGATCAATTCACCTTTGCACTTAAGCTAAAAATATTCAATTGTAAATTCAATGGTCATGATCATACTAGTCAACAATTCATCTTTCAGACCATGGCCAAAGAGAACCCATAGTCACGATCATACCAATAATCTACCCATCTTTACACTTAAGTCAAAGAGAAATTTCATCACTTTGGGATTATAAAAATATTATATATGATAATAACAATATGATCAACAACTGCATTTAATTTCAAAAGTAAGATTCATAAATCAATGATTTCATAACACCTTAATCCAAATGTTATAAATCACTTAATAATCTCATAATCTAATATTATTAATATTACCACAATATCTTAATCATTTCTTAAACTTATAAACAACTTATTTTAATTGTTTACACTTTACTAATTAATGCATTTAATCATCCTAAAATGCCAAACTCATAAGATTTCATCACCAATAACCAAAACCCTCATCAAAAGTTTGCATATACCTTATATAGGATTCCCAAGCTATAAAATTCTATTTTCCAATTTTGTTACTTCACATAACATATTTAATTCATTTACTCATAACTAGTCCATTTTCATGAAAAATACCAAATCAGTTCCAAAATTATTTTTTTTCTGGGATTTAGCATAATATAGTCCTATATTGAACATATATTTTTCTCGGAATTTCTAAAATTCAATTACTATTTTTCATATGGCCAAAACTGCCGAATAATTAGACATTTATCATAAATTGTAATCTTATCCAAAAATTCTGAAATTTACAGGGTATACTGATATTATATAGATGTACTCCCACTAAAAATTTCATCAATTTTGGAGTTAACCACAAGGAGTTATAAGTGTTTACATTTAAAATATTCTTTTCTCATAAAATCCATAACTCCTAATCTATACATCAAAAAATTGCCATTTTTGGACACAATCAATAAAACTCATCAAATTATCATTTCAAATTTTTCCAGAGTTTTTGAAGGTTCAAAAGAATTTCGAAACTAAAAAACATAATAACCCTTAAAATCCCTTACAATCCCTTACCTCAAAAGAGAAAAGATTTTTAATTGGAATGTAAAGTCAAGGAAGGAACAGAATCGAATAGCAAATCTCAAAGTATCTAAATACTCACAAAATACGCTTGATAATATAGAGAGAGAAAGAGAGAAAGCTTAAGTTTCTGGTGTGATTTTCAATTCTAACTTAACCCTCTAATTATAGAAAAATGTTAACACGCCGAAGCAGACTTGACCTGCTACCTGATGGCTTTACCTGCTACTATTGCCACCCACCACATTTGAATTAGAATTTTAGCACATTTATTCACCAACCATAGGTGGGGCCCACACATTCTAGAATTTTCTACCAAAATGATAAATTCTGAAACTTTAACAATTTCTGAACCAGTCACCTCTTAAAATTAATAATAATTTATACATTCATTTTTAACGGTTCAAAATTTGTGTACATATACTCAACTTATATATGTATAACATATCCAAAAATCACAACGATCTAACGGTCGTATTAAAAATTATAACTCACGCAATATATCTCAAGAACACTGGTTTGATTTTTAATACCTCCTTTCCGACAAAAATACTGATAAAACACCTCAACATTAATTCTTTCATTTATAACCACATAAATAAATCCATTATTTATATCCGCATCAAATAAATATTTCCTTATCATATAAATCAATAATTAATTATTCATAAATAATATTACAGAATCACAATTATGACAACCAAGCCATTCCTAGGTAAGAGAGGGGTTTTCGATAAGGATTTCTCCTTACTGGCGTGCAATTAGGTGACCAAACCTCTCCTTGACCGAACTTTCTAGACATTGTCAATAATGCTATCTAATAATATTATTTAAATAATATGAATTATTGATCTGATAATGGAAAATACTGTGTCGTGACAATTATTGAAACAACAATAATATAAAATATCAACGCAACAATTATTAAATCAATAAAATAAAATATTGAACAGTAATTACTGTAACAATTATTGAGTAGAGCCTTCTTACGTAAAAATCAATAATTCAAAATACTTGTGTAATATCGTGTGCTATCTCTCTTAACCACGCACGCAGACATTATATATTTAACCACCAGGTATTCCAACAGTGTTAACGGTAACAACTATGCCATTATTTATAAAAACTCAAACTTGTCATTTTCTTCATCTGACAGTTATTCTGTTATTGGTCCCACAAATGGCTACGCCGTCATACGAATATTCCCCGACAGCAAGAATATTCCACGACCAAACGAATATTCCCCGACAACAATGAGTATTTTATAACCACTTGCGTATTTTGAAAATTTTACATATATCACCCTTAACTTTTTATCAATTTAACCATTTACTAAATAGGAAAATTGAATAATTTTATTTCACAAAAATTCGGGGTCTTACAATCTCCCCTCCTTATGAAATTTCATCCCCGAAATTTACGTACCTGGTATTTCGAAGAGTTGAGAATACCTTGCTTTCATTTCAGATTCCATCTTCCCTGTCCTCGTGATTTCTCCATTGCTCATCTCCTGTATTTCAGATATCATTCTATAATACAGCTTCAAAGCAAAGGTTAATTGAACAAATTAACATATCACATAATATCCCGATATTGTGACTGACCAACATATAAGCTTAGGTAGGACACACTAGCGAAGGATTTACTCATCTCTCCCCTCCTAGTTCTATTCCCCAAACTCCGCCAGAGATGATATCCCTAAGCTCTAATACCAACTGTAACGCCCCAAAAATAGGTCCAATCCATCCAACCTATTCTGAGTCGCCAAATATATGGTACAGAATACAACTACAACTTTATTACTACAATTGTCGTGCAAAATACAACAACACATATACTGTGAGGTTTAATACCAACTTTTACTCATGTCCCAACTATGGACATCACCTCACATTGATACATTACATAAATATACAGTCAATAACTGTTTTAGAAATTAAAATCTTTGGAAAGTGCTCAAGGAAACCTTCAAACATAGGAGGCCATGAACCTAAGTTATGATAGATATCATATGTCCAGAGAATTATCCTTGGTTGATCTAATAGACCCCAAAGAAAAACGAGAAGATTACTATCATGTTCCTTCCAATGGTGAGTTTTCTTTTGACATATAACTATCTCCACCGTCTGCGATTGAACATTATGTTTCAACCCAACTCCAAGATCATATAGGTAGTGCTCGTAGATATACTCAGCAAGCGGATGTGCACAACCCTTTCTTATGATAACACGAGATTGTATGTCATTAGACATCTTGTATGATAGTGGCAAAACACCCTTCCAAAGTTGGGTTCACCTCACCCTATTGTTGTTCACCAAAATCAATTATTAAGTGACGTATAATATACGACACACACATCTTAGGTCCTCAATACAATTATATATTGTATGTCATGCCATTTTATAATGTGTTGAGAAACTTTGATAGTCTCGGACCACCACACTATTCCCCTATTATTCCCGCTCGACCCAGCTACACTCTTATTACCTGAAAGGAATTGTGAAGCAAAAGGGTGAGCACAACTAGCTCAGTAAAGAATATTATGACTAAAGATAATTAAATTATCAATAGCCTTCATCAGAAATAAATCAGAGATTTAGAATATATGGTAGATGATAGAACTTTTCAACCATAGTTGCAGCGAAACGAGCAATCCATTAGAAGAGTCAAATAGACTATAAAGTCTATTATCTTCTCCATGTTAAAAGTCCACCAACAATGCTTTAACCCTGTAACATTAATCAACAGATCCTGTTCACAGTCATGTGAATAACTCATAATCATAATTGTAGTTCTAATTTTCTCTTCTCATCCAAGATGAATATATTTTTCATCACATATCTTTACCTGAAACATCAAAGATCATGGTTATACCAAATCAAAGTTCCTGTTCATAATCATATTAATAAATTCTCTTTGCACGACGGGCCAAAGAAATTCAACAACAGGACATCTTCGCACTACGGGCCAAAGATATTCAGCAACAGGTCATCTTTGTACTACGGGCCAAAGATATTCAACAACAGGTTATCTTTGCACTACAGGCCAAATATATTCATCAACAGATCATCTTTGCACTACAGGCCAAAGATATTCATCAACCGTTCATCTTTGCCTTACACGCCAAAGATATTCAACAACAGGTCATCTTTGCACTATGGTCCAAAGATATTCATTAATAATTGATCTTTGCACTATAGGCCAAAGATATTCATATCTCAAAGAAACATACAATCATTTCAGAATTTATATAAACCATAATTATAATCATGTTGATCAATTCACCTTTGCACTTAAGCTAAAAATATTCAATTGTAAATTCAATGGTCATGATCATACTAGTCAACAATTCATCTTTGCATTACTGGCCAAAGAGAACCCATAGTAACGATCATACCAATAATCTACCCATCTTTACACTTAAGTCAAAGAGAAATTTCATCACCAGAATTATAAAAATGTTATATATGATAATAACAATATGATCAACAACTGCATTTAATTTTAAAAGTAAGATTCATAAATCAATGATTTCATAACATCTTAATCCAAATGTTATAAATCACTTAATAATCTCATAATCTAATATTATTAATATTACCACAATATCTTAATCATTTCTTAATCTTATAAACATCTTATTTTAATTGTTTACACTTTACTAATTAATGCATTTAATCATCCTAAAATGCCAAACTCATAAGATTTCATCACCAAAAACCAAAACCCTCATCAAAAGTTTGCATATACCTTATATAGGATTCCCAAGCCATAAAATCCTATTTTCCAATTTTGTTACTTCACATAACATATTTAATTCATTTACTCATAACTAGTCCATTTTCATGAAAAATACTAAATCAGTTCCAAAAATATTTCTTTTTTGGCATTTAGCATAACATAGTCCTATATTGAACATATATTTTTCTCGGAATTTTTAAAACTCAATTACTGTTTTTCATATGGCCAAAACTGCCGAATATTTAGACATTTATCATAAATTGTAATCTTATCCAAAAATTCCAAAATTTATAGGGTATAATTATATTATATAGATGTACTCCCAATACAAATTTCATCAATTTTGGAGTTAACCACAAGGAGTTATAAGGGTTTACTTTTAAAATAATCTTTTCTCATAAAATCCATAACTCCTAATCTATACATCCAAAAATTGCCATTTTTGGACACAATCAATAAAACTCATCAAATTATCATTTCAAAATTTTCCAGAATTTTTGAAGGTCCATAAAAATTTTGAAACTGAAAAACATAATAACCCTTAAAATCCCTTACAATCCCTTACCTCAAAAGTGCAGTATTTCTGATAAGAATGTAAAGCCGAAGGAACCTTGCACTGAATAGCAACTCTCAAAGTATCTAAATACTCACAAAATACGCTTGATAATATAGAGAGAGAAAGAGAGAAAGCTTATGTTTCTGGTGTGATTTTCAATTCTAACTTAGCCCTCTAATTATAGAAAAATGTTAACACGCCGAAGCAGACTTGACCTGCTACCTGATGGCTTTACCTGCTACTATTGCCACCCACTACATTTGAATTAGAATTTCAGCACATTTCTTCACCAACTATAGGTGGGGCCCACACATTCTAGAATTTTCTACCAAAATGATAAATTCCGAAACTTCAAAAATTTCTGAACCAGTCACCTCTTAAAATTCATAACAATTTATACATTCATTTTTAATGGTTCAAAATTTGTGGTCATATACTCAACTTATATATATATATATATATATAACATATCCAAAAATCACAACGATTCAACGGTCGGATTAAAAATTATAACTCACGCAATATATCTCAAGGACACTGGTTTGAATTTTAATACCTCCTTTCCGACAAAAGTACTGATAAAATACCTCAACATTAATTCTTTCATTTATAACCACATAAATAAATCCATCATTTATATCCGCATCAAATAAATATTTCCTTATCATATAAATTAATAATTAATTATTCATAAATAATATTACAGAATCACAATTATGACAACCAGGCCGTTTCTAGGAAAGAGGGGGCTTTCCGATAAGGATTTCTCCTTACTGGCGTGCAATTAGGTGACCAAACCTCTCCTTGACAGAACTTTCTAGACATTGTCAATAATGTTATCTAATAATATTATTCAAATAATATGAATTATTGATCTGATAATGGAAAATACTGTGTCGTGATAATTATTGAAACAACAATAATTTAAAATATCAACGCAGCAATTATGGAATCAATAAAATAAAATATTGAACAGTAATTACTGTAACAATTATTGAGTAAAGCCTTCTTACGTAAGAATCAATAATACAAAAATACTTTGCAATACCGTGTGCTACTGTGCAACCACGCGTATTACTGTATTTTAACCACTAGGTATTCCAACAGTGTTAACGGTAACAACTATGCCATTATTTATAAAAACTCAAACTTGTCGTTTTCTTCATCCAAGCGCGCTTATTACATTATGGGCCCACAAATGGTTTTGCTATCGTCATTTAATATTCCCGATAGCAAGAATATTCCACAACCAAACGAATATTCCCCGACAACAATGAGTATTTTATAACCACTTGCGAATTTTGAAAATTTTACATATATCACCCTTAACTTTTTATCAATTTAACCATTTACTAAATAGGAAAATTGAATAATTTTACTTCATAAAATTAGAGGTCTTACAAACACGTAGAGTATGTGATTTGTGAGATAATGACGTTTGAACGAGCCAATTCAGACTTATAATGATCAAATTAGGAGTCTGGGAAGTTCGCAAAGTAGAAAAACTGTCATTTCTATCTGGTGCACAGAGCTGGCGTCGTGGCACCTGCCCAAGGTCAAACAGTGGCGCTACAATGCCGGATACAATGCCATGACCTACTAATGTTTCGCAATGCAGCGCGGCATAATGAACTAGGACTCGCGCCACAACGCCAAGCCCGGACCCTGACCACTGCTAACTCGCGCCGCAGCACAGTACAGAGAAGAAAGGGTGGCGCCGCAACGCCAACCCTAGGGTTTTGACAGTGAAGAGTGTTTGTAAGTAGAGCAAGGATGTTAATTAACTAACAATGAACTAAAGCTTAATTATAACATTTTTAAGACATTGTTAGACACTTAATTTATGATGACTAAAGGTTGATGATAGTCAATTGAACATGAACGTAATGACAATGTAAATTATATCGGAAAGCCAGAACCAATAGTAACAAATCTAAGTCATGTTTAGATTGAGAAGAAGGGTCAGATTCATTAGGAACCATGCATGTTTATTCATGACCTAATGTGTTATGTGATGTGATCATCTACTGTAGAGACCTTAAAGTTTTAACGTGAACGTGTAATAACCGTAACAGACGCTGAAGGCATGTATTATAACCCTTGTTTTAGTTCAATCTGAACAAGCTTTGTCATTCATGTACTCTTACGTATGAACTAATGTCTGATGAAGTCAAAGCTAATTCTTTCAGCTAGACTTAAGATATGTTGGATTTATTATAATCTATCAAAGTATGGTCAATGTTGTACAAAGTTATATTGGTTTGGTTTTCAAATGAAGAATGAGTATGCTAAAAAAAATTTGTCGTCAAACGACAGGCACGTGGGGTTGCCACAACTTAAACGTACATACGTTTAATGAATGTAGTGTTGATCAACATAGAGTACTATAGGCTGATCACCTAGACGTGCTTGTAAGAAATACCGGACTTACGGACTTTGTGTCGAGATGTCCTTTTCAAAAAAAATGTTAAATGCTCAAGGTCTTGGACCGTAATTGATGTTTTACTGAATATTGTTATTGTAAAACGTTTTGAAAGAAAAGAGAAGTGCTATTTTGAATTATCAATAGTACTTCATAACTATTTTTAAGTTATTGAAGATATACGATTACTATGTTTCAAGCATGTTATTTATTGGAATTGTCATACTTGCTGAGCTAGTTATGCTCACTCTTGCTTGAATCATATGAATGTAGCTAAGACTGAACGTCCTGAAGGATCCTCTAAGGATAAAGGAAAGGCTAAGGCAGACCGTTGAACTGTCGATGCAATAGTATAAGTTTAATGTTATAATATATTTGATATTATGACAAGAACAGATGTAATGGTTATAAAGAACCTGGGGAATGTTAATATTACTTTGAATATATAGAAGACATCTTCGTTCTTTTGGGGCTTTTCATTTGAATGTATGTGTGAATGGTAGTACCGTGTAGCACCATCTGTCAGGTTGGAAGATACCCAGATTTGGGGGCGTCACATTAACATCCATTCAATGAAAAGACGTCATTTCAATCATATACACAGAGAAGGGAATCAAAAAATTGAATTGCGGCTTAAGTCCTCTACTGTCCCCAGCGGAGTCTCCACTTGCGATGCCGGAAAAGCTTTTATCTCCCTCTTCCTATATGTTTCTTACCCTTTATGTTTTTTATGTGAGTTTGTTTGATCTGAAGGGTGAGATTTTCAGGAAAAAGGCCGACATATAATATCGACGATTTGAAAAGATTTAATTTTTTATTGGTCCAAATTAGATAGAGTCGCCAGTTGGTATGAGTTAATGGTTGTACCAACCCAACCGAGTTTTGAAAGGTTTTGCAATATGGCTCAATATTGGACTCTGTTTAATTGGTCTTGGAAACCGAGATTCATATAGTTCGGGAGCTTAATTAAGTTGGGGGAAGGTGTTAGGCACCCCCGACTTTCGTAAAACACGGTTATCGCGCTTTTTGTTCCCTAGTTTGTGTGTATGTGTGTGTGCATTACAGTTAATTGGGCCTCAGTGCTTTGTTTGGAAGTAGTGATATACCTCTTTTGCACCTATATACAAATGGTTTGACTTATTAAAAAGTTAAATCTTATGAAAAATATATAGAAATTATGTTTTAAAATTAGGTTTTCAAACCCTTATGCTCACATAGTAATTGAGGCCTTTGATACTTCCATTTTATTCCGTATTCGGCTTATTTTGATTTTATTTTCGAGATGCGAAGCATCTTCGACAAAATAATATATATATATATATATATATATATATATATATATATATATATATATAAGTGTCGGGTTCCTTACGGGCATAAAAGCCATCAAAGTATGCCCGAGCACCACACATAGGATTTTCACTATTACGAGGACCTTAAATCCAAATAAACGTTTTAAGGTCCTATATTTACAATTACAAAATTTGCAAGCTAGATGTATAACTGAAAAGGGTCCATCATAGGAACCAAATATAGATTTCTCAATGAGATCTTAGATCATATGGCTCCTAGGCTCACATATATCACATAAATAGTTATCATAACAAATATACTGATATAAAATAAATATATTTACTATAAACGTCGCAAAATAAAGGATTCATCAGTCACATCCTTGCATGCACGTAGCTAAAGCTTCCAACATCCTCTAGATATAGATCTAGGGCCGCATGACTACTAAATATTTACAAAAACTAGAAAGAAAACTAGATTTGAATAGATCTTAGCCATTCTAGCTTCTAGGTTCAAGTTTTACAACTTTTTAATCGGTCAAATGCTAGATCTGGCTAGATCCAATACAGCTCTAGTCAATACAACTCAAATATTGACTATTTACAAGAAATGAAAGGTTAAAACTTCAGATCTATCGAATATCAATGGTTAAAAATCTATATAAAATACTTATAGAAGTATTAGAGCAAGCGAAGAAGCCAAATCTGGCAAAATCTTACTATTAGGCACGAGAATGGCTATCGAGCGACTTTAAATGTCTTTAGGAACGATTTATATTGGTTAAAACTTGATATGTTGTAGTATATGTGTATGAATGTTTATAAAGAAGTTTTACAAAAATCAGAGCACGATTCGAGCTCCGTTTAGCTATTCTAGCCTCTATTTCTCTCGCTTAGGCATTCTTCTTTTCTAATCTTCTCTTGCAAGCCAAAGGGGTGAGGGTGTATAGACCTAGATTTTTGCGAGTTTACCTGCGGTAACCGCGGGTCTACCTGTGGCTGGGCCTATTGGGCCTGGCCCGGTGGGCCCTATTATCTTGAAATACGTGCACCCTAGCCAAGGCACAGTCTGCTTGAACCTTCATAACTTTCAATCTGAGAATCCGATGGATGCGTGCTATACCTTTCTAGAAAGCACTTTTCAAGACCTACCCAATGAAATTGAATTTAACCTTTTTTGAGTCAGGAAAGACGAGTCCATGACCAGATCTTTGAGTCTTTGTAGTCTATCCGTTGAGTTGTCTTGCGTTGTTTTCACTCGGGATTGCTGCTATGGTAAGTGCAATAAAATAGGAATTTAAAATTTTTATACAAACCCATCACCAAGATCATACTATGTGCATAATTATCAATAAATAGAAAAGAGATGGAGAATATATTCATACCCTTGTAGAAACTAGCATCCTTAGGTATGAGTTCACCTCCAATCCTTTTCGCGTTCAACTTGAATCCACCGGGTTTGATTCCTTCCTTTGATCAACGTTAGCCACCCAAGTGTTTGACCTCTAGAGGTGATCCACCAAGGAAGAACAAATATTCAAGAAGATGGGTGTTTGGCTCAAACCCTAATTTTTCTATCTCTATAGAAAAACGAGCGTACTCTCAAACAATTGGAATCACGTATATTTTTTTCAACACTAATATCTTATATAAGACTCCTCTTATAAAGATATCAGTTAATCTTTCTAATCTAATTAGAAATTAGGGTATTATTTAATTAATTAAATTTCTTTAATTAATTAGGCTCCCTAATCTTATTAGAGATAATTAATTAAACTCTTTTCATTAATTTGCCTCCTAATCTTATTAGGAATAAATGAGAGTAATTATATTAAATAATTCCAAAACTCCTTTAGGAATTAAATAATAATAATAATAATAATAATAATAATAATAGTAATAATAATAATAAGACTCCTCTTATTAATTTATATTTAATATTTCCATAATATTAAATAATAAATATTAAATTATTTAATTTATTCTATCACCATAGTTTAAATTAAATACACTTAACTTATTATTACGATCATGCCATTTACTTCTTAAATAAATATTTTTCCTTTTATGGTGTGACCCTTTAGGTTCTCCATATTAAAGCGGTTTGTGAATAAATCAATTAGAACAATTCTAATATTATTTAAATAAATTAATTAATCTAATAATTTATTTAAATAAATAACATTTATTCTACAATAGGGATAAGTCTCCTTAGGAATTAACGGCTTTCCAGATAATATAGATTTTAACATTAATCATAAAATAATCTTTGAGTAAATAGTTACCGTACAATTCAATCCTTCCACCATACAATGTCTTAATTAAATATAAGACATGAATTTACTGTCAAGTATTATTTTATTTAATTATATGTATTTCAATTCTCAAATGTACAACTCCAAATAATACAAATTAGAAAATCTTTTCTAATTTCATTCTGCCTTGGCCAAGGGCTACTGGGTTGTCATTTATCGAATCACATAGGACATTTCTCTTCTTTTACTAGAAGCGATAGATTCTTTATTGATCATACATTATCTCCATGTACAACTTATTATACCCAAGCATATGCTTTGATATACCCTAAGGGTCTTAAGGAATAAGTCAAAGTATAACTCATCATACACAAGATTTTATGATGATCTCAAGTCCAAGAATCACTTGTACTTCTATCTCTACAGGAATTCCTATTGTCATACAAGTAAAACTCCATTAGGTGTTCCTTAGCGAGTCACGTTCAGTGAACTTATTCTCCAATAAGTACCTACATACTTGCTTTAGTGTCTCCACACAAATGATCATGAGATCAATTATCCTCATCCAATGAGCAAACAACGTATGTACCAATCTATCCGGATTGGGAACAATTTAGTTTTTAAGCTATCTAAGAATTTAGATCTCATTAGCATGATCTCATCATAATTCTAAAAGCATTTCTTAAAACTATGAGTTTATCATATATTATTAAAAATAACACCATGTACCTTTAATAAATGAATACTTTTATTAATAAATGAATAAGATTGTTACAAAGTATATGCTTTATCATCAACATGATTGGCTTATGTGCATAATACTTTCAAGTTCTGCATGACCTTCTTCATGATAATTTGATTTGATTTGATGTTGAGTTGGAAAAATTACTCTTTTGCCTTTTCGGGTTGATTTCTGGGCTTGATGTGCTGCATCTATCTTTCCTAAGGGTTACCTTTGGGGTTTGACTGCTGTCGACTCTTGTCTGTCTTCAACGTTATCTCTAAAGTTGATTTGATGATTTCCCAAAGTTGTCTCTGTAATGCCCTCAAATTCGGATACTTAAAAGCCGAACTCAGTGCATTACGATACCATTTCTATGAGCGAAAATAATAATATTATCATAAATATCAAATTTAATGTACATATCAGAGTCTAAACCTAGGTACGCGACCGTAAAACATTTCATTACATGATAGATAATAAATATAATCATCTTATTTAAGTCTAACTACTACATAAGATAACTCAAACTTATTCGAGTAGCTTTCCTTTCCTTTTGTTCTTGGCAGAGCCCTCTGGTCGATCATACTTAACTGAAAATATTTGAATTAAGCAAGGATGAGCATTTGAATGCCAAGTAAGTAATAACAATTATAAATATTAGCTGAAAGGATTAAATGTTTTCTTTGTACTACCCTTCTACAAGAAATCAAAAGTTGTGAAGTAATCTGAACCGAACATATCAACTCTCTATCAAATTTCTGAAATTACGTACTGACTATGAACATTATTTTTCATTTTCGCTAAGGTTTAGCAGAACTTCATTCGCAAACCGTCATAACTTACTTGGACACGAGGGTGATCTCGCCTAATGTGCCCCTGATTGATCAATACTACATGCGAAACGATATTATCGTTCTCTCGCCGCTTTAAGTAGCATAAAAGTTTTTCCATGTTCGGGATGTTCATACATAGTCTGGAATCCGAACCAAAGCAATTTAATTGGATACAAAAAGGTTTTATCATATTCAACGATATTTCTGAATCTGTGTCTAGCTGGGTCAAATAGCTTAGTCGTACATATATATATCAACATGTGATTAAATACAATGAATATCCAAGTGGGGACACTTGTGTAACTATATTTAAGAATTAACGAACGGAATATATATCTGAATTACCATATACTAACATGTTGATAAACAATGATCGGATATAAAATATATCACAATAGGGTTAATAATTTATAATAATAATATAATTCTGAAACTTCTTACTCATATAAATTGCATAAAGGAAATGCAAAGGTAAGGATACTTGCTCAATAATAATTGGAGTAAGTATAGGAAACTTGCATGGTCTGCTGCTTACTGTTACGAAAACTTAGTTCTATCCTTAATTCAACAACCTATCATTCATGAGATCATTCTAACGATTAGAATCACATATCATAACACATAGTACTGCTTATTGCAGTCAGCACATAACCTAATCACATCGGCATACATGTTTCACAGTCATTAAATCATAAATAAACACATATACAGTCAAACTATCTAGGTTTGTATCAATTCAAAAAGACATGTAGCCGATTTGCCAGCGGGTACTTACTTACGGAGTTTAAAACTCTATTCAATACCCTTAATATTATTCTGGACAACCTAAGTATTAGTCATATTATTTTTCATAGCCTCATAAAAATTTTCAAATAATTATTATAATTTATCATGAACTTTCAAACACCAGAATCATTATAAAATGATTTAAATATCAAATAATTCTATTATCATTAATATTTAAATAATATTAAACTATTAATGAAACCATCGCCAAAATATTAAAGTTAGTTATAATAACTCAGAATATTTATTATAAGATTAATAATACCCTTAAATGATTAAAATCATTTTTAAATAATTACCATTAATATTGAAATATTAATCTATTATCCTCAAAATATTAAAAGTCATTAAGTATAACTTAAAAATATTTTTAATTCATTTATATCCTTTTAAATGATTTTTCAATCAATAAAACCATTTTAAACTATTTATTTAATATAATAATTAAATAAATATAATATCAATAATATTAAATAATTAATATTTTTCATGACAAAATATCAAAAGTTATATTTTATAACTTAAAATATTTTTATAGCCTTTTAAATCATATTTATACAATTTTTAAATCATTAATTCTATTCCTCATAATTTATTTAATACATTTTATTAAATAACTTAAATATCATTAATTTTATTTAATTAATGAAATTCATCACAAAATATTAAACATAACTTAAAATATTTTCTTATAACATAATATAATTTTAAATGATTTTTCAAGTATTAAAAATTATTTTAAGTAATTTATTAAATATAATAATTAAATAAATTAAATACCATTAATATTCCAAAAATAATAAATATTAATGAAATATATGTAAAATAATTAAAAACCTATTTTTAGACTTTAAAATAATTTTTAGGAATTTATTTTATATTTTTAATAATTAAAAACTATTTTTCTATATTTATAAATAAAAATAATAATTTCCATAAATAAACTGTCGCTAAAGGGCCCTATAGTGACGAAACTATCACTATAGGTGTTCTTGAGCATGTTCTTGAGCTGCCCAGAAAACCATGTCAGTATACCAGATGCTAGGTTTGACCAGCTATAATTCTCAACCTAATGTGTTTCTGGGATGGCTAAAGCTTCTAGATTGTAGTATTTATGTAATAGTACAACTGAAATCAAGTTTCATGGTCATTCTTCAACAGGTCAGAGACATCTAAGCTTTCAAAATCTTGTCAGACAGTGTTCTTGAGTTTCTGGGTTTTCCAGAAACTCGAGCAGTGTGATGGTCCCTACTTTGCATCCTTATATCTTTGATTCTAGGAATGTTTTACGTGATCTATGAATTCAAAAGTGTAGTAGAGGTGTCAGGGTACCATTAGCAAACAATTCCATATCATTTTATCAACACATAAGATGGATCAAAGCCGGACAAAGTAGTGGTCAGGAACTTCGTTTGAAGATTTCTGGGTTACCCAAAATCTTCATCCGGCAGTTTCGTCTGGCTTACTTTGACCACAAATTTCTTGGATTATGTGCATTATTTAAGGATTATAAAGACATGGGTCAATAGTACTTATGTCAATCTACACAACCATAACAATTGTGACGCCCCCAAAATAGGTATACATCACCTATCCTGAGTAGCCAAATACATGGTACAGAATACAAATACAATCTTTAATATACAACAAAAGAGCTGTGAGTTTTAATACAAATATTGTCTTCTAGACAATATCCACTCTCAGAATAAGTCCTCATTACATTTATTGTCACACTATTTAACAAAATAGTGAGGACTACTAATGCTATCCTCTGGACCGTCACTCCGTTCCCCGACTAGTCCACGCTACGTTCTCATTTCCTGAAGAGAACAATGAAAGCAAAAGGTGAGCTCAACTAGCCTCAGAAGAAATATTATGACTAAGATAATGCAGAATAAATTATCATTAGTCTTCAACAATGTTAAACTGATAAAATACAATAGACATCAAGTTTAACTGCAGTAGAACAAGCAATCCATTAAAATAGTCAAGTAGAGAATAAAATCTACTATCTTTTACGATTTAAAAGGTTTTTCATCACTTTTATCTTTGGGACTCGATTTTAATAAATAATCCACATCATGAATCACCCCCACTACTGACCAAGGATATTCTTTAGTATCACGACCACAATTATCCATGCACTACGGGCCAAGGACATTCGTGTATTCATCAATGGTCATGATCATGCCAACAACTGTCCATCAATGCACTACGGGCCAATGAGGACTTTTATCACATCATTTATAACATTACGGTCATGATTATACCGAATAATCCCTGGTCATAATCATACCAAGTCCATCTATGCACTACAGGCCATAGATGACTTTCAAAAAAATATAAACATGGGGATGATGACAATGATATAAGAATTCAATAAAACAAGTTCACGAATTAATTTATCCAGGAACTAATAACGTCCAAATTGTCAACATGATACTTCTTTAGAGAGTAAAATTCAAGAATGCTCAGAAGAATATTTTCATGAAAAGATACTGGATGAAGCGCAAATATCAAGGATATTCTACTAATTTCATGGAGTATAGAAGTCAAAACTTTAACCAACTGAGTATAATAAGGAATGGAATAACAAAAGAAATCACCAAGCATGTGGTAGACCGCACAGGCAGGTTATTCCAACAGAATAATAAAGACGGAACCAGGTCCGGCGTAAAACGCATAGACAAGATATTCCAACAAAATAATAAAGACGAAACCAGTCAGAACGTAAAAGCCTGCATGACATGGATATTCCAATGAGAATAATAAAGAAGCGGAACCGTGAGTTGCGTAAGAAAGCCTGAACAGGATGTTCCAACAGAATAATAAAGAATGGAATAACAGAAGAATTTCACCATGTATGCGGTACTTCGCATAACCAGGTTATTCTAACATAATAATTAAGAATGAAATAACAGAAGTTCTCTTCATGAAAACGAAAGAAAGAAATAATACCCCTTACCTTTGAAAGAAACTGGATATAGGAGTAGTGAGGTAGCAGACATCTCTTCTTCTACAGATTTTCTCTCTACAATTTCTCTCTATAATAATTGCTCTATAGCTTTAGTGAATTAGTAAAAAATGAAGGAGGAATGAGCTTCTATTTATAGAAAAATATAGTTTCAATAATTGCACGTTTTGGGGCTCAAAAAATTACAGTACAATACCTCCAACTTTTTCTTTATTTTGAATTTAGTCATGCAAGTATTATCAAACTTGTACCATCTCTCCTAATAGTAAATAATGTGATTCAATAGTAAATCATGTGAATCAATAGTTCTAGACATGTGAAAATACGAATTACAGTATAATACCTCCATCTATACCTCCATTTTTAACTTAGTCATGCAAGTATTATCAATCTTGCACCAACTCCCCTAATATTAACAAGAATGTGAAACAATAGTATACACATGTGAACAAATAGTTATAATTATGTGAAATAATAGCAATCAATTGCTCATTTATCCGGTTAAATACCCGATTGGTCAATATAACCTCCAGACATCAATTATTATCGACATAAATATCGATTTTCACTAACACAAATAATTCCAACACAATAAAACTATTTTTATCAAAAATATATATTTTGAAATTTAGAAGTTTGACTTTTTCCGAAAAAGTCAACTATTGACTTTTTGACCAAATAGTAAAATCCGGAAAATTTTGTGTTTATAGTCTATTTTTATTAATTTCATCGATCTGGACTCAAATATTACGTCCGCGTCTCCAAATTCAACTCTGAGCACAACTTCAATTTTAATAACATTCATCATTAATATTATAACTCACAATATTTATCAACCGTGTCGCTCCCGGAAAAGGGGCTTTCAATAAGGATTTCTCCCTATTAGGCCGCGATTAGGTGACCAAACCTCTCCTCGTGAGAACTTCTAGACATTGTAAATATTGCAATTTAATAATATGAATAACTTTGCCGTCTCAATTATTGATTTAATAAAATAACATATTATGCAGATGATACTGTGACAATAATCGAATCAATAATATGAGAGATATGATGCAGCAATTACTGTAGCAATAATTAAGTATAACTGAGTGACTTCTCACGTAAGAATCAATAATCAATACCGTGTGCTACTATGCAACAACGCATATTACAATACTTTTACTACAGAGTAGTTCAATAGTATTAACGGTAAAACTTTCGCCGTTATTTTCATAAATATATTTTTGTCGTTTTCTCAATCCGACAATAATTATGTTGTGGGGTCCACCAATGATTGAGCCGTTGTACGAATATTCCCTGCTAAAACGAATATTCTCCGACCAATTGAATATAATATAACAACTTGTATACTTTGCAGAATTTATAAATACTACCCACAACTATAACATTATAACAAATTCATTCCATAATATTTAAAAATGATAATTATAGAAAAATCATCTTTATTCATAAAAGTTGGGGTCTTACAACATCCCCTTCTTTTAAAATTTTGCCCTCAAAATTAGGGTACGTACCTGGTATGTCGAATAGGTGAGGATATCTTGACTTCATCTTAGATTCTAACTCCCAAGTCATTTCTTCCACGTCGTGGTTTCTCCACAAAACTTTGACTTGAGGTATAACCTTGGAGTGTAGAATATGATCCTTCTTATCCAATATTTTAACAGGTAACTCTTCATATTTTAAATCTTCCTCTATCACATCTGGATCTAATTTAATAATGTGGTTCGGGTCTTCCACATATTTACGTAACATGGATATATGAAAAACATTATGAACACGAGACATACTTGGCGGTAAAGTGAGTCTATACGCCACAGTTCCTACTCGATCGAGGATTAAAAATGGGCCAATGAATCGAGGATTGAGCTTTCCTCTCTTTCCAAATCTCGTAACTCCTTTCCATGGAGCAACACGTAACAACACATGATCTCTAATATCGAATTCCACGTCCTTTCGATGAAGATCAGCATAACTCTTTTATCGATCTTGTGAGGTTTTTATACGTTGTCGGATTGTTTGAATCTTTTCCGTAGTCATACATACCAAATTCGGTCCCAACAACGTTGCTTCACCCACCTCATCCCAACATACTGAAGAATGACACTTTCTTCCATACAAAGCCTCGAATGGAGCCATGCCAAAACTTGCTTGATAACTGTTGTAGGAAAAATCCACCAATGGTAAGAACTTGTCCAAACTTCCCTTGAAGTCAAGGACACAGAGTCTTAATAAATCTTCAAGCGTTTGAATAGTCCTCTCTGATTGTCCGTCCGTCTGAGGATGATATGCCGAACTAAATCGTAAATCTGTGCCCATAGCTTTTTGCAAACTAACCCAAAATCTTGAAGTGAATCTTGGGTCTCGATCAGAAACTATAGATACTGGCATACCATGCAATCTTACAATCTCATTTATATATATACTAGCAAGATGTTCAAGTGTATAAGTTACTCGTATCGATAAGAAATGAGCAGACTTGATCAATCTATCAACAATGACCCAAATCGCATCTATGCCTTGAGAAACCTTGGGAAGACCAGTAATGAAATCCATGGTAATGTGCTCCCACTTCCATTCTGGAATTTCAAGTGGTTACAATGGACCTTTTGGCACTTGATGCTCCGCCTTTACTCGTTGACAAGTTAAACACCTTGAGATAAACCCCGCTATCTCTCTCTTCATATTGCTCCACTAAAATGTATGTCGAAGATCACGATACATTTTGGTACTCCCAAGATGGATTGCAAACGGTGTGTTGTGCGCCTCCATCATGATTTTATACTTTAACTCAGGGTCGTTAGGAACACAAAGTTTGGAGTTGACTCGAAGTATTCCTTCATCATCGATTCTTGCTTCCGGCATAGCACCTTCTTGCACTTTCTTTCTCATACGCATCAGCTCCAGGTCTATAGATTGAGCAGCTTTAACCTTATTGATTAAAGTCGGTTCTACTCGTATATTCGCCATCATCACGTGGGTCCCTGTAGTCTTTATCTCTATCTCCATCCTTTGCAAGTCATACAAAATGGGCCTTTGCGTTGACAATATCGAACTCGTACCCGCATATGATCTTTTACTTAATGTGTCATCTACCACATTCGCTTTTCCAGGATGGTATTGGATGGTATGATCATAATCTTTCAACAGTTCAAGCCAACATCGCTGTCGCATGTTGAGTTCCTTTTGAGTGAAGAAATATTTGAGGCTTTTATGATCCGTAAAGATCTCCACTTTCTCCCCATACAAATAATGCCTCCAAATCTTTAGTGAAAAAACGAATGCTACCAACTCTAGATCATGAGTAGGATAATTCCTCTCATATTCTTTGAGTTGTCGTGAGGTATAGGCTATGACTTTCCCATGTTGCATGAGAACGCAACCTAACCCTTTGCCCAAAGCATCACTGTAGATGACAAATCCCTCTGATCCAGATGGTATTGTCAGAATAGGTGCTGAAATGAGTCCCCTCTTGAGTTCTTGAAAACTCTTCTCACATTCCTCGCTCCAACCGAATTTTGTATCTTTCCGAGTTAGCTGAGTTAAGGGAGTAGCGATTCGAGAAAACCCTTCTACGAATCTCCAATAATAACCAGCTAAGCCGAGAAAACTACGATGCCATCCATCGATTTAAGTTGCTCCCGACTTTGAATAGCTTCAATCTTTCTTTGGGTCGGCAGATATTCCATGACTTGACACCACGTGCCCAAGGAATGCTACTTCCTCAAGCCAGAACTCGCATTTCTTCAACTTGGCATAAAGCTTATATTCACGAAGCTTTTGGAGTATCAGCCTCAAGTGTTTCTCATGATCTTCACAGCTTTTGGAATAAATAAGGATGTCATCAATGAAGACGACCACAAAGTGATCCAAATATTCCTTGAATACTCAGTTCATCATATCCATGAAGGCAACAGGAGCATTAGTCAATCTAAAAGACATGACTAGGAATTTATAATGCCCATACCGAGTTCTGAAAGCCGTCTTTGGAATTTCATCGGTTCTAATCTTCAATTGGTGATAACCGGGATGAAGATAAATCTTTGAAAAGAATTTGGCTCCTTTTAACTGGTCAAACAGGTCATCAATACGTGGCAATGGGTACTTATTTTTGATGGTGACATGGTTCAACTCCTGATAATCAATACAAAGTCGCATACTCCCATCTTTCTTTTTCACGAATAGAACAGGAGCACCCTAAGGAGACGTACTAGGACGAATGAAACCAATGTCTAACAATTCCTGCAGTTGGGTCTTTAACTCCTGAAGTTCAATAGGAGCCATTCGATATGGGGCTTTGGAAATAGGTTTTGTACCGGGTTCAAGGTCGATACAAAATTCAATTTCACGCCGGGTGTAAAGGGAAGTTCTTCAGGGAATACGTTAGGAAATTCATTAACAATAGAAATATCATTCAAAACTGACGTATTTTTATTTAGATCCGTGACATGAGCTAAGAAAGCTTGACATCCGTTTTTCAATAAACGAATAGCTTTATGGCTTGAGATGATAGTGATTGATTTTAATGGTTTGGTTGCTTGAATTCGCATAATAGGTTGATTAGGAATATGAAAGCTAACAACTTTACAAAAACAATCAATTTTTGCATGTTGAGTAGTTAACCAATCAATCCCTAGAATCACGTCAAATACAAGTATTTTTAATGAAATAAGATCGACAGGTAATGTGAGGGTACCGATTTGAACTAAACAAGACTTATAAACAATGGATGTAATGAAGGTTTCTCCTAATGGAGTTTCAACAGATAAGTCAAAGTCCAATTTCTCCGAAGTCAAATTTAAACGTTGAGCGCAAGTAGGAGAAATAAAAGAATGGGTAGAATCGATATCCAATAAGGTATAGACTTCGCTAGAGTTTATGATAAGCTTACCCGTGATGACCTCGTTTGGGTTCCTTTCTTTCTGGGAGGTCACAACAAACGCTCTCTCTTGCACTACCGTCTTTGACTTTTATGGGACGGCCTTTGGTGCCTCTATCCTAGCTGAACTTGTATTCGGTGAACGACATAATTGGGCTAGGTGACCTTCTCTTCCACAATAATAGATAAGATATTGACATATCTTGGGTTTTAAACCTCTTAGAAACATTCGCGTCATTCTCTCCTCATTTTCAACCAAATGGGGATAAAACCGGGACATCTCTAAGCAAACTTGGCCGTCTTTGCGACACGGTCATGTTGTTTTGCTCCAGTTTAATGAACTCTAGCTCTTTCATATGACGAATACTTTCGAGAAAGTACTTGTCATTAAACAGTTCTTAAAACTTCTCCCAAGATATCTTCAGTGCGGCAGGTTGGGTACGCTTTACAGATTCCCACCAGTAATCTACCTCTGCCCGCAACATGAAGGTGGCGAAGGGAAACTTTTACTCCTCGGAGTAACCCAAGATATCAAATATCTTGTTGATCTGTTTTATCCACGTCTCCGCCTTAAGAGGTTTTGGCTCTCCAAAAAACTCCAGTGGTCCCAGCTCCTTGAACTGTTTGGCGGTGACCATCCGAGAGTTGCCAGTGTTTCCACCTGCATTTTGGACAGGAGTCGCTCTCGCCTGATGTTGCATGAATTGCATAAAGCCTCAAAATATTCCATCGTTCATTATTTGGTCAGTGTTGTTGTTTACATGAGGATTGTCGCCTTCTTGATGCACATTGTACTGGTTATTGATCTATGGAGACTCAACGGTCTCCTGTGCTCCATTGATGTTCTCAACATTCTCGGATGCCATTTTCAAATACTGCCACAAAACAAGGGATAATTAACATATCACATATTATCCCAATACTTTGACCGACCAATTAAATACCAAATAAACTTAGGTAGGTTATACTAACGAAGGAATTCCCTGTCTCTCCCCTCCTAGTTCTTGTCTCACATCTTAGCCAGGGATCATATCCCTAAGCTTTGATACCAACTATGAGGCCCCCAAAATAGGTATACATCACCTATCCTGAGTCGCCAAATACATGGTACAGAATACAAATACAATCTTTAATGTACAACAAAAGAGCTGTGAGTTTTAATAAAAATATTGTCTTTTAGACAATATCCACTCTCAGAATAAGTCCTCATTACATTTATTGTCACATTATTTAACAGAATAGTGAGGACTACTAATGTTATCCTCTAGACCGTCACTCCGTTCCCCGACTAGTCCCCGTTACGTTCTCATTTCCTGAAGAGAACAATGAAATCAAAAGGGTGAGCTCAAATAGCCCAGTAAAAAATATTATGATTAAGATAATGCAGAATAAATTATCATTAGTCTTCAACAATGTTAAATTGATAAAATACAATAGACATCAAGTTTAACTGTAGCGGAACAAGCAATCCATTAAAAGAGTCAAGTAGAGAATAAAATCTACTATCTTATATGATTTAAAAGGTTTTTCATCACTTTTATCGCTGGGACTCAGCTTAATAAATAATCCACATCATCGAATCACAACTGTACTACGGCCAAGGATATTCTTTAGTATCACGACCACAATTATCCATGCACTACGGGCCAAGGACATTCGTATATTCATCAATGGTCATGATCATGCCAAAAACTGTCCGTCAATGCACTACGGGCCAATGAGGACTTTTATCACATCATTTATAACATTACGATCATGATTATACCGAATAATCCCTGGTCATAATCATACCAAGTCCATCTATGCACTACAAGCCATAGATGACTTTCAAAAAAATATAAACATGAGGATGATGACAATGATATAAGAATTCAATAAAACAAGTTCACGAATTAATTTATCCAGGAACTAATAACGTCCAAATTGTCAACATGATACTTCTTTGTAAAGTAAAATTCAAGAATGCTCAGAAGAATATTTCCATGAAAAGATACTAGATGAAGCGCAAATATCAAGGATATTCTACTAATTTCGTGGAGTATAGAAGTCAAAACTTTAACCAACTGAGTATAATAAGGAATGGAATAACAAAAGAAATCACCAAGCATGTGGTAGACCGCACAGACAAATTATTCCAATAGAATAATAAAGACGAAACCAGGTCTAGCGTAAAACGCACAGACAGGATATTCCAACAGAATAATAACTAGGTCCGGCGTAAAGCACAGATAGGATATTATAATAATAAAGACGAAACTAGGTCCGGCGTAAAGCACAGACAGGATGTTCCAACACAATAATAAAGAATAGAATAACAGAAGAATTTCACCATGTATGCGGTACTTTGCATAACCAGGTTATTCCAACATAATAATAAAGAATGGAATAACAGAAGTTCTCTTCATGAAGACGAAAGAAAGAAATAATACCCCTTAACTTTGAAAGAAACTGGATATAGGAGTAGTGAGGTAGCAGGCTTCTCTTTTTCTACAGATTTTCTCTCTACAATTTCTCTCTATAATAATTGCTCTATAGCTTTAGTGAATTGGTGAGAAATGAAGGAAGAATGAGCTTCTATTTATAGAAAAATATAGTTTCAATAATTGCATGTTTAGGGGCGCAAAAAATTACAGTACAATACCTCTAACTTTTTCTTTATTTTTAATTTAGTTATTCAAGTATTATCAAACTTGAACCACCTCCCCTAATAGTAAATAATGTTATTCAATAGTAAATCATGTGAATCAATAGTTCTAGACATGTGAAAATACGAATTACAGTATAATACCTCCATTTATACCTCCATTTTTAACTTAGTCATGCAAGTATTATCAATCTTGCACCAACTCCCCTAATAGTAACAAGAATGTGAAACAATAGTATACACATGTGAACAAATAGTTATAATTATGTGAAATAATAGCAATCAATTGCTCATTTATCCGGTTAAATACTCGATTGGTCAATATAACCTCCAGACATCAATTATTATCGAAATAAATGTCAATTTTCACTAACACAAATAATTACAACACAATGAAACTATTTTTATCAAAAATATAAATTTTGAAATTTCGAAGTTTGACTTTTCTCGAAAAAGTCAATTGTTGACTTTTTGACCAAATAGTAAAATCCAGAAAATTTTGTGTTTATAGTCTATTCTTATTAATTTTATCGTTCCGGACTCAAATATCACGTCCGCGTCTCCAAATTCAACTCCGAGCACAACTTTAATTTTAATAACATTCATCATTAATATTATAACTCACAATATTTATCAACCAGGTCATTCCCAAGAAAGAGGGGGCTTTCCAATAAGGATTTCTCCCTATTGGCGCGCAATTAGGTGACCAAACCTCTCCTTGACAGAACTTCTAGACATTATAAATATTGCAATTTAATAATATGAATAACTTTGCCGTCTCAATTATTGATTTAATAAAATAACATATTATGCAGATGATACTATGACAATAATCGAATCAATAATATGAGAGATATGATGCAACAATTACTGTAACAATAATTGAGTATAACTGAGTGACTTCTCACGTAAGCCTCAATAATCAATACTGCAGTGCTCTTTCTTATGCAACCACGCCAGACATTCGTACTTTTACTACCAAGTAGTTCAACAGTATTAACGGTAAAACTTCCGCCGTTATTTTCATAAATATATTTTTGTCGTTTTCTCAATCCGACAATAATTCTGTTGTGGGGTCCACCAATGATTACGCCATTGTACGAATATTCCCTGCTAAAACGAATATTCTCCGACCAATCGAATATAATATAACAACTTGTATACTTTGCAGAATTTATAAATACTACCCACAACTATAACATTATAAAAAATTCATTCCATAATATTCAAAAATGATAATTATAGAAAAATCATCTTTATTCATAAAATTTGGGGTCTTACAACAATAACATAGCACATATAACTAACAATGGCAAGATCAAAGCCCTGCAAAAATATTGTCAGACTTTTTTGGGTAATCTGGGTTACCCAGATTCATTCAGTCATGGTCGGTCAACGTCCTTTGACCACTCATATCTTGAGTTCTAGACATGTTATGACCCTACTTCCAATTCCAGATCAAAGCTAGCATTACATACTACAAGTCTATAACTTAAAACACGCATAACACTTAACACAGAAAGATCTAGAGGCTCTGACATTCATTGTCAGACCACAGTTTTAAACTTTTTCCAAATTTCTAAAATCATCAATTTCGAGCATCTAAGTGTTATGTATCTGAGTTATAACAACCTAGATCACTAAATGACACCTTCTAACATAAATTTAAACAATAAACAACAACAAATAACATGAATCACAAGGATTTCTAGGTTTAGGTGTTTATACCTTTTTATGAAACAAATCTTGATCTAATGCTTCTGATCTGCTACAAGTGTTAGTGGGGCTTGAATAGTGACTGGTCTAGCAAGAAAATTTCGGATGTTTGAAGTTGAGAGAGTCTTGGTTAAGTGTTGTGATCAAATGTGGCTTGAATGTGACATTTTCTCTCTCTCAAAATCTATATATAATATGGTGTAATGCTATGGCTGATCATATCTTGAATGATTAAAGCTTATTACTAGACCACATGGCTAGCTAGAGTTGGTCACCAACTCCATACTAGGGCTAGATCTACACTCCACCTTATTAAAGTAATCAAAAGGGTAGTTTGGACATTTGACTTATAAAGTGCATGGCAACTTGGTAACTTTTCACACCCATTAGGTTTTAACCCTTAGGGTTTCATAAGCTCTAAATCTAGAATTATGTATTAAGGGCAAATATAGAAATCTTAATTTCTAAAATGTTGATTAGGGTTCCCTAATTACTCTCGGTTTCCTAATCACCTAGGTTGTGCAAATTAGCCATTTTATAATATTAATTACTATTAACCTTGCTAAATTAATACTTAGGGTTTATAACTTAGCAATTAGGGTTCTAATTTAGTAATTAGGGTTTCTAAATATTAGTTAGGGTTTACCTAATTAACATTAACATATAAAGGTCATTAATTACAAATCACACAACTTAACACATGTTACAGTCATAACACACTTCTATACTATAGTTTATCAGTAATGCTAGGATTTTGTACTGTTTTACTATAACTGTTCCACACAATAACATTACGCACATATAAGACATGTTTATATTACTGAAACATAAATATTATTATATTATTATTCTCATTCCTTATTCAAAATCCAGACTAAGGGTTTTGAATTCATATTTGGCATAACCTTCATACATACCATCATTAATTAAGTTAAAATAATTAACATAACCAATATAATAAAATACATATCATAATAATCCTAATAATCATATCATGTATACCATAATCATATTTTCATGAAAATAAATAATAAATATTTGTATTACAAAATTAATTTATTGTAAAAATATAATCTATAATGATCAATAAGTCTAAAAGAAATTATTTACATCTAATAAATATTTTTATTTATTACATAGATACATATACTTTACTTTGCAAATATTTTCACCTTTATATATATATATATATATAAAATTTAAATCGCAAAATTTCTTATTAAAAATATTGGGTTATTACATTCACCCTCTCTTATAAGGATTCCGTCCTCGGAATCACCGCTTTAAAACCTATAGACACTAAGGAAAATAGCATACACAGTCTTTGCAAATAGATCTCGATCATAATTAATCGAACTGATCTTTAACTATTCAACATAAAGTTTATCTATCTGCTTAAACAGAAATTTAATTTCTAATAGAACTCAAATTCCTCCTTCAAAATTTCTTTATAAAATAATTTACTATATATATACGAAAATCATATATAAGAAAATAAAATTTGATTCGAATAATACCTTAACTCGCATCCCCTTCTCCGGCTCTAGCTTGATTTGACTCCCACCAAAAATTCGCCTCCTCTTTCATCGTATAGGTGGCAAAAGCTGTCTTTTCTCCTCTATTACCATAGCTATCACAAATACTTCTACAGGGTCAGTTGACCCTCTAAATCCTGACGGTCTTATGGCCTTAAAATCTTTAACGTTCGCAAATCGTTTGTCTGGCTGATTTCCTGCGGCTGGTATTCCATTCTGTATATCTTGAATGACCACATTCGCAAAATTCTGCATCGGGTCTGGTTGTCCTCCAGCTTTGTTGATAGGTTCTTCTACCCTTTGGTTTCGTTTACGTCTTGGCGGCATTATCTGATCATAATTGATCTTTTATCGACTTACCTTCTATAACGCAACATTTTCTACTCAAATAATCATAAATTCAAAATATTATATTTTGAAAACTTGGTTACTATATTAATTAGTGTTCAGATAAATAATTACTATCTTTATACTAACTTATTTCATTAATCCAACATAGATTCATATTTATAGCGCTTGACATACCATAACACATACTACTTTAAACATCCGCTATCCCCTTATGACTCGAAAGTCGGGATTCGCAGCCATAACTTATACAAAAGTTAAGAATATTACATTATACCCACATACCTATCATATACGCATCATATAATCATACATATTCAAGTAAAACTAATACTATTTATTTCTTACGCCTTCACTAAGGATCAATTGCTTAGTATTCTATATATTCCCATTATCCTCAATAATCCATTCACACTTAACTATACCAAGTTCGTTAAACTTTACTACACCTTATGAATTTAAGAACTCACCACAGATATATGAGTTTAAGAACTCGAGCTTGTCCTTATATTCTTTCACTATACTCTACCTATCAGTTATGCTATCGTTTCTGGGTCCGATACTACATTTTTCCAGTATAATCACCTTGTCAGGGTTGCTTTTAATGTAAGCCTCTATTTCAGCTATCAGCTTTGATATTGGCTTGGTTATGGAGGTTGACTCCTTCTTTACGATCTGAGGGTATCCTAACCCTTTTCTATCTGACATCTACACATAAATTATCCTGATTAGCATATAATATATACACATAACAATTAATAGTTTTATTTAAGTTATCTTTTATTTTTGTTTGATGATGAATTTATTCGATTCATCTCCTTTTAAACTCTATGTGAGTTATTTGCACTTTCAACGTTTTCCTCTGCTCTAAGTTTATAGCCTAAGGTCTACCCCCACCTAAGGTTTCTAACCCTAAAGCTCTGATACCAAACTATAATGCCCCCAAATTCGGATACTTGAAATCCGAACTCAGTGCATTACGATACCATTTCTATGAGCGGAAATAATAATATTATCATAAATATCAAATTTAATGTACATATCAGAGTCTAATCCCAGGTACGCGACCGTAAAACATTTCATTACATGATAGATAAAAAATATAATCATCTTATTTAAGTCTAACTACTACATAAGATAACTCAAACTTCGGGTAGCTTTCCTTTCCTTTTGTTCTTGGCAGAGCCCTCTAGTTGATCATACTTAACTGAAAACATTTAAATTATGCAAGGATGAGCATTTGAGTGCCCAACAAGTAATAACAATTATAAATACTAGCTAAAAGGATTAAATATTTTCTTTGTACTACCCTTCTACAACAAATCAAAAGTTGTGAAGTAATCTGAACTGAACATATTAACTCTCTATCAAATTTCTGAAACTGTGTACTGGCTATGAACATTATTTTTCATTTTCGCTAAGGTTTAGCAGAACTTCATCCATAAATCGTCATAACTTATAGACACGAGGGTGATCTGCCCAATGTGCCCAATATTGATCAATACTACATGCAAGAACGATATTATCGTTCACTTTGGCCGCCTTGGGTGCATAAAAGTTTTCCCATGTTCGGGATGTTCATATATAGTCTGGAATCCGAACCAAAGCAATTTAATTGGATACAAAAAGGTTTTTATCATATTCAATGATATTTTTGAAATTGTGTCTAGCTAGGTCAAATAGCTTAGACGTATATATATATATATATATATATATATATATATATATATATATATATAAACATGTGATTAAATACAATGATTATCCAAGTGGGGACACTTGTGTAACCATATTTAGGAATTAACGAACGAAATATATATCTGAATTACCATATACTAACATGTTGATAAACAATGATCGGATATAGAATTTATCACAATAGTGTTAATAATTTATAATAATAATATAATTCTGAAACTTCTTACTCATATCCATTACATAAAGGAAATGCAATGGTAAAGATACTTGCTCAATAATAATTGGAGTAAGTATAGGAAACTTACTGAACTGCCGCTTCTTTATTTAAAACTTAGTTCTATCCTTAATTCAACAACCTATCATTCATTAGATCATTCTAACGATTAGAATCACATATCATAACACATAAAATCGCTTATTATTGATCAAGACATAACCTAATCACATCGGCACACATGTTTCACGGTCATTAAATCACAAATAAATACATATCTGATCAAACTATCTAAGTTCAGTATCAATTTCAAAGACATATAGCCGATTATCTTGAAGACGGCGTATCGAATGCGTCTTGAGTTTAAAACTCTATTCAATACCCTTAATATTATTCTGGACAACCTATGTATCAGTCATATTATTTTTCATAGCCTCATAAAAATTTTCAAATAATTATTATAATTTATCATGAATTTTCAAACACCAGAATCATTATAAAATGATTTAAATATCAAATAATTCTATTAATATTTAAATAATATTAAACTATTAATGTAACCATTGCCAAAATATTAAAATTAGTTATAATAACTCAGAATATTATTAAAGTACTAATAATACCCTTAAATGATTAAAATCATTTTTAAATAATTACCATTAATATTAAAATATTAATCTATTATCCCTCAAAATATTAAAAGTCATTAAGTATAACTTAAAAATATTTTTAATTCATTTATATCCTTTTTAAATGATTTTTAAATCAATAAACCATTTTAAACTATTTATTTAATATAATAATTAAATAAATTTAATATTAATAATATTAAATAATTAATATTTTCATGATAAAATATCAAAAGTTATATTTTATAACTTAAAATATTTTTATAACCTTTAAATCATATTTATATAATTTTAAATCATTAATTCTATTCTTCATAATTTATTTAATACATTTATTAAATAACTTAAATATCATTAATATTATTTAATTAATGAAATTTATCACAAAGTATTAAAATCATTTTTAAGTAATTTATTAAATTTAATAATTAAATAAATTAAATACCATTAATATTCCAAAAATAATAAATATTAATGAAATATATGCAAAATAATTAAAAACCTATTTTTAGACTTTAAAATAATTTTTAGGAATTTATTTTGTATTTTTAATAATTAAAACTATTTTTCTCTATTTATAAATAAAAATAATAATTTCCATATAAATAAACTGTCGCTAAAGGGCCCTATAGCTTATTTAAACTATCGCTATAGGTGTTCTTGAGCATGTTCTTGAGCTGCCTAGAAAACCATGTCAGTATATCGGATGCTAGGTTTGACCAGCTATAATTCTCAACCTAATGTGTTTCTGGGCTGGCAAAAGCTTCTAGATTGTAGTATTTATATAATAGTACAACTGAAATCAAGTTTCATGGTCATTCTTCAATAGATCAGAGAGATCTAAGCTCTCAAAATCTTGTCAGACAGTGTTCTTGAGTTTCGGGTTTTTCGAAACTCGAAGCGATGTGAGGTCCCTACTTTGCATCCTTATATCTTTGATTCTAGGAATGTTTTACGTGATCTATGAATTCAAAAGTGTAGTAGAGGTGTCAGGTACCATTAGTAAACAATTCCATATCATTTTATCAACACATAAGATGGATCGGGAAGCCATCCAAAGTAGTGGTCGAAGCGCCTTTGAATATTTCTAGGTTACCCAAAATCTTCATCCAATGAGTTTAAATCAGCTTACTTTGACCACAAATTTCTTAGATTCATGCATTATTTAAGGATTATAAAGACATGGACTCGTATGTCGTCACTACACAACCATAACAATAACATAGCATATATAACTAACAACGGTAAAGATCAAAGCCCCAGTAAAAACATTGTCGGACTTTTTCAGGTAATCTGGGTTACCCAGATTCATTCGGTTATAATTCGATCGGCGACCTTTGACCACTCATATCTTGAGTTCTAGACATGATATGACCACCGCCCAATTCCGGATCAAAGCTAGCATTACATACTACAAGTCTATAACTTAAAACACACATAACACTTAACACGAAGATCTAGAGGCTCGACATTCATTTGTCGGACCAAAGTTTTAAACTTTTTCCGATTTCTAAAATCATCAATTTTGAGCATCTAAGTGTTATGGATCTAAGTTATAACAACCCAGAGCACTAAATGACACCTTCTAACATAACTTTAAACAATAAACAACAACAAATAACATGAATCACAAGGATTTCTAGGTTTAGGTTTTTATACCTTTTTATGAACCAAATCTTGATTTAATGCTTCTGATCTGCTACAAGTGTTAGTGGGGCTTGAATAGTGACTGGTCTAGCAAGAAAATTTCGGATGTTTGAAGTTGAGAGAGTCTTGGTTAAGTGTTGTGATCAAATGTGGCTTGAATGTGACATTCTCTCTCTCTCTCTCTCTCTCTCTCTCTCATAATCTATATATAATGTGGTGTAATGCTATGGCTGATCATATCTTGAATGATTAAAGCTTATTACTAGACCACATGGCTAGCTAGAGTTGGTCACCAACTCTTTACTAGGGCTAGATCTACACTCCACCTTATTAAAGTAATCAAAAGGGTAGTTTGGACATTTGACTTATAAATTGCATGGCAACTTGGTAACTTCTCACACCCATTAGGTTTTAACCCTTAGGGTTTCATAAGCTCTAAATCTAGAATTATGTATTAAGGGCTAATATGGAAATCATAGTTTCTAAAATGTTGATTAGGGTTCCTTAATTACACTAGGTTTCCTAATCACCTAGGTTGTGCAAATTAGCCATTTTATAATATTAATTACTATTAACCTTGCTAAATTAATACTTAGGGTTTATAACTTAGCAATTAGGGTTCTAATTTAGTAATTAGGATTTATAAATATCAGTTAGGGTTTACCTAATTAACATTAACATATAAAGGTCATTAATTACAAATCACACAACTTAACACATGTTACAATCATAACTGACTTCTGTACTATAGTTTATCAGTAATGCTAGGATTTTGTACTGTTTTACTATAACTGTTCCACACAATAAAATTACACATATATAAGACATGTTTATATTACTGAAACATAAATAATGTTATATTATTATTCTCATTCCTTATTCAAAATCCAAACTTAGGGTTTGAATTCATATCTCAGCATAACCTTCATACATACCATCATTAATTAAGTTAAAATAATTAACCTAACCAATATAATAAAATACATATCATAATTGTCCTAATAATCATATCACGTATACCATAATCATATTTTCATGGAAAATAAATAATAAATATTTTTATTACAAAATTAATTTATTATAAGAATATAATCTATAATGATCAATACGTCTAAAAGAAATTATTTACATCTAATAAATATTTTATTTATTACATAGATACATATACTTTACTTTGCAAATATTTTCACCTTTTTATATATATATATATATATATATATAAATTTAAATCACAAAATTTCTTATTGAAAATATTGGGTTATTACAGTCCTTTGGAGTTTTAAAAAGATGTTTTTGCCATCCTGCATAGTTAGTAACAGGAAAATGAAATTTCAAGTGTCTACATATTTTTTGTAAAAAGTCAATATTTGAGCTTTATTGACTAGATCTGTACTGGATCTAGCCAGATCTAGCTTTTGACCGGTTCAAAAGTTGTAAAATTTGAATGTGGAAGCTAGAATGACTAATATACATACATATCTAATTTTCTTTCTAGTTTTATAAATATTTAACAACCACGCGACCCTAGATCGTATTTAGAGGACACTAGAAGCTTTGGCTACGCATGCAAGGATTTAAGCGATAAATCCTTTGTTTTGCGATATTTAGTGTAAATATATCTATTTTATTTCATTATATTGGCTATCTGGGGCTATTTATGTGATATTATGTGAGCTTTAGAAGCCGTGTGATCTAAGATCGGTTGTGAGATCTAGATCTGGTTCCCATGATGGACCTTTTTTTACATTTATACTAGCTTGCAAATTTTGTAATTATAAATCTAGGACCTTAAAAGCGGTTATCCGGATTTAAGGTCCCCGTGATAATGAAAATCCTATGTGTAGTGTTAGGGCATACTTTAATGGCTTTCATTACGATATATATATATATATATATATATATATATATATATATATATATTATTTTGTCAAGATGCTTCACATCTCGAGAATAAAATAAAAAAGTCGAATACAGAATAAAATGGAAGTATCAAAGGCCTCAATTCCTATTTGAGCATAAGGGTTTGAAAACCTGGATTTCAAAACATCACTTTATATGCCTTGTATTAAAATTAAACCTTTATACAAGTCAAACCCTTTGTTTGTAGGAGCAAAAGAGACATATCACTACTTTTAAATAAAACACTTGGGCCCAATTAATTGCAATACACACACACATACAGACAAACTAGGGAATAAAAAGCGCGATAATCGTGTTTAATAGAAGTCGAGGGTGCCTAACACCTTCCCCCAGTTAATCAAGCCCTCGAACTCTATGATTCTTGGTTTCTAAGACTAATTAAACTGAGTCCAATATTAGCCATATTGTAAAACCTTTCAAAATTCGGTTGAGTTGATACAACCATTTAACTTATATCTTTGGTGGCTATGTCTAATTCGGACTAATTAAAATCAATTTTTTCTAATCTTCGACATTGCATGTCGATCTTTTCCTAAAAATCTAAGCCTTCAGATCAAATAAATTCACATAGAAAATATACATGGTAATAAATACCTAGGAAGAGGGAGAAATTTTTTCGGCGTCGACATGTGACTCCCCTAGATCTGAGTACTTGAAACCCGAACTTGGTGCTACACGATATCATTTCTTTGAGCGGAATAATATAAATAACAAACTTAATATACATATTAGAGTTGTCTATTCCCAAGCACACGACCTTTAAAGCATTTTATTACATGATAGCTAATAAATATTATCGTCTTAATAAAGTCTAACTATTACATAAGATACCATAAAACTTATTATGTCAGCTTTCCCTTTCCTTTATCCTTGTTAGAACCTTCAGGTCGCTCACGCTTAACTGAAAAAATTTAAATTTAAAGCAAGAATTAGCATTTAATTGCCCAGAAAGTAATATCAAATAATAAATATTAGCTGAAAGAAATAAATATTTTCTTTGAACTGCACTTCTACAACAAAGCAATATTTGTGAAGTAAACTGAAATAATACTGAACAACATATCAATTCTATTTCATTTTTGAAACTACATACTAACTATGAATTGATATCAGTTGACAGACTATGAACTTTGTTTTCAATTTTTTTCTGAAAATGTTATACAGAACTTCATCCGCAAATGTTATGACTTACGGGCATGGAGGGTGATCAGACTGGTATGCCCTGTATTGATCAATACTACTTGTTAGAACGATATTTTCGTTCATCATATCCGCATTTGGCGCACAAAAGTTTCCCAGATTCGGGATGTTCATATTTAGTCTGGAATCCGAACCAAAACAATTCCGTCGGATAAAAATAATGTTTTATCATATTCAACGATATTTTTAATCTATGTCTAGCCGAGTCAAATAGCTTAAATGGCTAATATACATACCCGAATTTAATAAGTATGTATCAACTAGTACAACAATTATCCAAGTGAGGACACTTGCATAACCAAACTTAACTATTAACAAACAAGGTATATATCTTGATCATAGAGTAATATTGCACTGGTAAACAATGAACGAATAGAGTTCAAGAATTTTCATGAATACAAGGCTTTAAATACATGATCAATAACAGTAGAGTTAAGAAACTTGTATAACAAGGATATAGTTCAGAAACTTGTTTACACATGTCCATTGCATAAAGTAAATGCAAAGGGTAGGATACTTGTCTGATCTGCTGCTTATAACTACACAACATAGTACTATCTTTTATACAAAGACTTATCATTAATAAGATTATTTTTCCCAATTAGAATAGTATATCATAACATATAGTACTGCTATTTGCAATCACATAACTTAAACACATTGTCACATATATATATCTCAGTTATTAGAACATAAATAACCACTTATCAAGTCAAACTATATGAGTTCGGATCAATTTCAGAAATATTTTGATGTACCAACGGCTTTATCGGATAACTATCGAGTTTATTTTCAATTAAACTCTATTATGTAGCTTCAATGTTATTTTAGATAATTCAAATATCAGTCATATTATTTTTCACCGGCTTATGATAATTTTAAATATTTATTATCATTTATCATGATTTTTCAAACACTTTGGAATTTTTTTAAATGATTTAAATACTAAATAATTCTATTATCATTAATATTTTTGAATCACGTGTCTAGTTGGGTCAAATAGCTTAGACGATATATATATACATACATATATATATATATATATATATATATATATATATATATAAACATGTGATTAAATACAATGATTATCCAAGTGGGGACACTTGTGTAACCATATTTAGGAATTAACGAACGAAATATATATCTGAATTACCATATACTAACATGTTGATAAACAATGATCGGATATAGAATTTATCACAATAGTGTTAATAATTTATAATAATAATATAATTCTGAAACTTCTTACTCATATCCATTACATAAAGAAAATGCAAAGGTAAAGATACTTGCTCAATAATAATTGGAGTAAGTATAGGAAACTTTCCTGGACTGCTGCTTACTATTACGAAAACTTAGTTCTATCCTTAATTCAACAACCTATCATTCATGAGATCATTCTAACGATTAGAATCACATATCATAACACATAGTACTGCTTATTGCAGTCAGCACATAACCTAATCACATCGGCACACATGTTTCACAGTTATTAAATCACAAATAAATACATATACAGTCAAACTATCTAAGTTCAGTATCAATTTCAAAGACATTAACCGACCGTCTGAAGCGGCGATATCGAGTGCGTCTGAGTTTAAAACTCTATTCAATACCCTTAATATTATTCTGGACAACCTATGTATCAGTCATATTATTTTTCATAGCCTCATAAAAATTTTCAAATAATTATTATAATTTATCATGAATTTTCAAACACCGAATCATTATAAAATGATTTAAATATCAAATAATTCTATTAATATTTAAATAATATTAAACTATTAATGTAACCATTGCCAAAATATTAAAGTTAGTTATAATAACTCAGAATATTATTAAAGTACTAATAATACCCTTAAATGATTAAAATTATTTTTAAATAATTACCATTAATATTAAAATATTAATCTATTATCCCTCAAAATATTAAAAGTCATTAAGTATAACTTAAAAATATTTTAATTCATTTATATCCTTTTTAAATGATTTTTAAATCAATAAACCATTTTAAACTATTTATTTAATATAATAATTAAATAAATTTAATATTAATAATATTAAATAATTAATATTTTTTCGTGACAAAATATCAAAAGTTATATTTTATAACTTAAAATATTTTTATAACCTTTAAATCATATTTATATAATTTTTAAATCATTAATTCTATTCTTCATAATTTATTTAATACATTTATTAAATAACTTAAATATCATTAATATTATTTAATTAATGAAATTTATCACAAAGTATTAAAAATCATTTTAAGTAATTTATTAAATTTAATAATTAAATAAATTAAATACCATTAATATTCCAAAAATAATAAATATTAATGAAATATATGCAAAATAATTAAAAACCTATTTTTAGACTTTAAAATAATTTTTAGGAATTTATTTTGTATTTTTAATAATTAAAAACTATTTTTCTCTATTTATAAATAAAAATAATAATTTCCATAAATAAACTGTCGCTAAAGGGCCCTATAGCGACAAAACTATCGCTATAGGTGTTCTTGAGCATGTTCTTGAGCTGCCTAGAAAACCATGTCAGTATATCGGATGCTAGGTTTGACCAGCTATAATTCTCAACCTAATGTGTTTCTGGGCTGGCAAAAGCTTCTAGATTGTAGTATTTATGTAATAGTACAACTGAAATCAAGTTTCATGGTCATTCTTCAATAGATCAGAGAGATCTAAGCTCTCAAAATCTTGTCAGACAGTGTTCTTGAGTTTCTGGGTTTTCCAGAAACTCGAGCAGTGTGAGGGTCCCTACTTTGCATCCTTATATCTTTGATTCTAGGAATGTTTTACGTGATCTATGAATTCAAAAGTGTAGTAGAGGTGTCAGGGTACCATTAGTAAACAATTCCATATCATTTTATCAACACATAAGATGGATCAGAGCCGGTCAAAGTAGTGGTCAGGAACTGCCTTTGAATATTTCTAGGTTACCCAAAATCTTCATCCAGCAGTTTCGTCTAGCTTTACTTTTACCACAAATTTCTTAGATTCTGTGCATTATTTAAGGATTATAAAGACATGGACTCATGTCAGTCTACACAACCATAACAATAACATAGCACATATAACTAACAACAGCAAGATCAAAGCCCTGTAAAAACATTGTCAGACTTTTCTAGGTAATCTGGGTTACCCAGATTCATTCGGTTATGGTCGGTCAACGACCTTTGACCACTCATATCTTGAGTTCTAGACATGATATGACCCTGCTTCCAATTCCAGATCAAAGCTAGCATTACATACTACAAGTCTATAACTTAAAACACACATAACACTTAACACAGAAAGATCTAGAGGCTCTGACATTCATTGTCAGACCAAAGTTTTAAACTTTTTCCAGATTTCTAAAATCATCAATTTCGAGCATCTAAGTGTTATGGATCTAAGTTATAACAACCCAGAGCACTAAATGACACCTTCTAACATAACTTTAAACAATAAACAACAACAAATAACATGAATCACAAGGATTTCTAGGTTTAGGTTTTTATACCTTTTTATGAACCAAATCTTGATTTAATGCTTCTGATCTGCTACAAGTGTTAGTGGGGCTTGAATAGTGGATCGGTCTAGCAAGAAAATTTCGGATGTTTGAAGTTGAGAGAGTCTTGGTTAAGTGTTGTGATCAAATGTGGCTTGAATGTGACATTCTCTCTCTCTCTCTCATAATCTATATATAATGTGGTGTAATGCTATGGGTGATCATATCTTGAATGATTAAAGCTTATTATTACTAGACCACATGGCTAGCTAGAGTTGGTCACCAACTCTTTACTAGGCTAGATCTACACTCCACCTTATTAAAGTAATCAAAAGGGTAGTTTGGACATTTGACTTATAAATTGCATGGCAACTTGGTAACTTCTCACACCCATTAGGTTTTAACCCTTAGGGTTTCATAAGCTCTAAATCTAGAATTATGTATTAAGGGCTAATATGGAAATCATAGTTTCTAAAATGTTGATTAGGGTTCCTTAATTACACTAGGTTTCCTAATCACCTAGGTTGTGCAAATTAGCCATTTTATAATATTAATTACTATTAACCTTGCTAAATTAATACTTAGGGTTTATAACTTAGCAATTAGGGTTCTAATTTAGTAATTAGGGTTTCTAAATATCAGTTAGGGTTTACCTAATTAACATTAACATATAAAGGTCATTAATTACAAATCACACAACTTAACACATGTTACAATCATAACTGACTTACATCTTTATAGTTTATCAAGAATGCTAGGATTTTGTCTTTGTTTTTTTACTATAACCTGTTCCACACAATAAAATTACACATATATAAGACATGTTTATATTCTTTGAAACATAAATAATGTTATATTATTATTCTCATTCCTTATTCAAAATCCAAACTTAGGGTTTTGAATTCATATCCGCATAACCTTCATACATACCATCATTAATTAAGTTAAAATAATTAACCTAACCAATATAATAAAATACATATCATAATAGTCCTAATAATCATATCATGTATACCATAATCATATTTTCATGGAAAATAAATAATAAATATTTTATTACAAAATTAATTAATTTATTATAAGAATATAATCTATAATGATCAATACGCCTAAAAGAAATTATTTACATCTAATAATTATTTTTATTTATTACATAGATACATATACTTTACTTTGCAAATATTTTCACCTTTTATATATATATATATATATATATATATATATATATAAATTTAAATCACAAAATTTCTTATTGAAAATATTGGGTTATTACAGTCCTTTGGAGTTTTAAAAAGATGTTTTTGCCATCCTGCATAGTTAGTAACAGGAAAATGAAATTTCAAGTGTCTGCATATTTTTTGTAAAAAGTCAATATTTGAGCTTTATTGACTAGATCTGTACTGGATCTAGCCAGATCTAGCTTTTGACCGGTTCAAAAGTTGTAAAATTTGAATGTGGAAACTAGAATGACTAATATCTGTACATATCTAATTTTCTTTCTAGTTTTTATAAATATTTAACAACCACGCGACCCTAGATCTGTATTTAGAGGACACTAGAAGCTTTGGCTACACGCATGCAAGGATTTAACTGATAAATCCTTTGTTTTGCGATGTTTAGTGTAAATATATCTATTTTATTTCATTATATTGGCTATGCAGGCTATTTATGTGATATTATGTGAGCCTAGAAGCCATGTGATCTAAGATCCGGTTTGAGATCTAGATCTGGTTCCCATGATGGACCTTTTTTCATTGCATGCTGACTAGCTTGCAAATTTTGTAATTATAAATCTAGGACCTTAAAAGCGGTTATCCAGGATTTAAGGTCCCGTGATAATGAAAATCCTATGTGTAGTGTTAGGGCATACTTTAATGGCTTTCATGCCCGATATATATATATATATATATATATATATATATATATATATATATATATATTATTTTGTCGAAGATGCTTCACATCTCGAGAATAAAATAAAAAAAGTCGAATACGGAATAAAATGGAAGTATCAAAGGCCTCAATTCCTATTTGAGCATAAGGGTTTGAAAACCTGGATTTCAAAACATCACTTTATATGCCTTGTATTAAAATTAAACCTTTATACAAGTCAAACCCTTTGTTTGTAGGAGCAAAAGAGACATATCACTACTTTTAAATAAAACACTTGGGCCCAATTAATTGCATACACACACACACAGACAAACTAGGGAATAAAAAGCGCGATAATCGTGTTTAATAGAAGTCGAGGGTGCCTAACACCTTCCCCGATTAATCAAGCCTCGAACTCTATGATTCTCGGTTTCTAAGACTAATTAAACAGAGTCCAATATTAGCCATATTGTAAAACCTTTCAAAATTCGGTTGAGTTGATACAACCATTTAACTTATATCACGGTGGCTATGTCTAATTCGGACTAATTAAAATCAATTTTTTCTAATCTTCGACATTGCATGTCGATCTTTTTCCTAAAAATCTAAGCCTTCGGATCAAATAAATTCACATAGAAAATATACATGGTAATAAATACCTAGGAAGAGGAGAAATTTTTTCAAGGCGTGGGACATATGACTCCATAGATCCGAGTACTTGAAACCCGAACTTGGTGCTACACGATATCATTTCTTTGAGCGGAATAATATAAATAACAAACTTAATATACATATCGAGTTGTTCATTCCGTGCACTACGACCTTTAAAGCATTTTATTACATGATAGCTAATAAATATTATCGTCTTAATAAAGTCTAACTATTACATAAGATACCATAAAACTTATTATGTCACTTTCCTTTCCTTTATCCTTGTTAGAACCTTCAAAGTCGCTCACGCTTAATCGAAAACATTTAAATTTAAAGCAAGAATTAGCATTTAATTGCTTGTAGAAAGTAATATCAAATAATAAATATTAATTTGAAAGAAATAAATATTTTCTTTGAATCGCACTTCTACAACAAAGCAATAGTTGTGAAGTAAACCGAAATATCTTGAACAACATATCAATTCTATTTCATTTTGAAACTACATACTAACTATGAATTGATATCGGTTATGATGGACTATGAACTTTGTTTTCAATTTTTTTCCGAAAATGTTATCTGTAACTTCATCCGCAAATGTCATGACTTACGGGCATGGAGGGTGATCGATGGTATGCCCCTGTATTGATCAATACTACTTGTTAGAACGATATTTTCGTTCATCATATCCGCATTTAGGCGCACAAAAGTTTCCCAGTTAGGGATGTTCATATTTAGTCCGGAATCCGAACCAAAACAATTCCGTCGGATAAAAATAATGTTTTATTATATTCAACGATATTTTTAATCTATGTCTAATGAAAGTCAAATAGCTTAAATGGCTAATATACATACCCGAATTTAATAAGTATGTATCAACTAGTATAACAATTATCCAAGTGAGGACACTTGCATAACCAAACTTAACTATTAACAAACAAGGTATATATCTTAATCATAGAGTAATATTGCACTGGTAAACAATGAACGAATAGAGTTCAAGAATTTTCATGAATACAAGGCTTTAAATACATGATCAATAACAGTAGAGTTAAGAAACTTGTATAACAAGGATATAGTTCAGAAACTTGTTTACACATGTCCATTGCATAAAGTAAATGCAAAGGGTAGGATACTTGTCTGATCTGCTGCTTATAACTACACAACATAGTACTATCTTTTATACAAAGACTTATCATTAATAAGATTATTTTTCCCAATTAGAATAGTATATCATAACATATAGTACTGCTATTTGCAATCACATAACTTAAACACATTGTCACATATATATATCTCAGTTATTAGAACATAAATAACCACTTATCAAGTCAAACTATATGAGTTCGGATCAATTTCGGAAATATTTTGATGTACCAACGGCTTTATCGGATAACTATCGAGTTTATTTTCAATTAAACTCTATTATGTAGCTTCAATGTTATTTTAGATAATTCAAATATCAGTCATATTATTTTTCACTGGCTTATGATAATTTTTAAATATTTATTATCATTTATCATGATTTTTCAAACACTGGAATTATTTTTAAATGATTTAAATACTAAATAATTCTATTATCATTAATATTTTTGAATCTGTGTCTAGCTGGGTCAAATAGCTTAGACGTACATATACATACATACATACATATATATATATATATATAAACATGTGATTAAATACAATGATTATCCAAGTGGGGACACTTGTGTAACCATATTTAGGAATTAACGAACGAAATATATATCTGAATTACCATATACTAACATGTTGATAAACAATGATCGGATATAGAATTTATCACAATAGTGTTAATAATTTATAATAATAATATAATTCTGAAACTTCTTACTCATATCCATTACATAAAGAAAATGCAAAGGTAAAGATACTTGCTCAATAATAATTGGAGTAAGTATAGGAAACTTTTCTGGACTGCTGCTTACTATTACGAAAACTTAGTTCTATCCTTAATTCAACAACCTATCATTCATGAGATCATTCTAACGATTAGAATCACATATCATAACACATAGTACTGCTTATTGCAGTCAGCACATAACCTAATCACATCGGCACACATGTTTCACAGTCATTAAATCACAAATAAATACATATACAGTCAAACTATCTAAGTTCGTATCAATTTCAAAGACACGCTTGATTATCTGATGCAGGCAGATCGAACGTCTGAGTTTAAAACTCTATTCAATACCCTTAATATTATTCTGGACAACCTATGTATCAGTCATATTATTTTTCATAGCCTCATAAAAATTTTCAAATAATTATTATAATTTATCATGAATTTTCAAACACCAGAATCATTATAAAATGATTTAAATATCAAATAATTCTATTAATATTTAAATAATATTAAACTATTAATGTAACCATTGCCAAAATATTAAAGTTAGTTATAATAACTCAGAATATTATTAAAGTACTAATAATACCCTTAAATGATTAAAATCATTTTAAATAATTACCATTAATATTAAAATATTAATCTATTATCCCTCAAAATATTAAAAGTCATTAAGTATAACTTAAAAATATTTTTAATTCATTTATATCCTTTTTAAATGATTTTAAATCAATAAACTATTTTAAACTATTTATTTAATATAATAATTAAATAAATTTAATATTAATAATATTAAATAATTAATTTTTTCATGACAAAATATCAAAAGTTATATTTTATAACTTAAAATATTTTATAACCTTTAAATCATATTTATATAATTTTAAATCATTAATTCTATTCTTCATAATTTATTTAATACATTTATTAAATAACTTAAATATCATTAATATTATTTAATTAATGAAATTTATCACAAAGTATTAAAATCATTTTTAAGTAATTTATTAAATTTAATAATTAAATAAATTAAATACCATTAATATTCCAAAAATAATAAATATTAATGAAATATATGCAAAATAATTAAAAACCTATTTTTAGACTTTAAAATAATTTAGGAATTTATTTTGTATTTTAATAATTAAAACTATTTTCTCTATTTATAAATAAAAATAATAATTTCCATAAATAAAGCTGTCGCTAAAGGGCCCTATAGCGGCGAAACTATCGCTATATAGGTGTTCTTGAGCATGTTCTTCGAAATTTTTAGAAAACCATGTCAAGATATATCGGATGCTAGGTTTGACCATTTATAATTCTCAACCTAATGTGTTTACAGAATTTGCAAAAGCTTCAGATTGTAGTATTTATGTAATAGTACAAGCTGAAATCAAGTTTCATGGTCATTCTTCAATAGATCAGAGAGATCTAAGCTCTCAAAATCTTGTCAGACAGTGTTCTTGAGTTTCTGGGTTTTCTAGAAACTCGAGCAGTGTGAGGGTCCCTACTTTGCATCCTTATATCTTTGATTCTAGGAATGTTTTACATGATCTATGAATTAAAATGTGTAGTAGAGGTGTCAGGGTACCATTAGTAAACAATTCCATATCATTTTATCAACACATAAGATGGATCAGAGCCGGTCAAAGTAGTGGTCAGGAACTGCCTTTGAATATTTCTAGGTTACCCAAAATCTTCATCCAGCAGTTTCGTCTAGCTTACTTTGACCACAAATTTCTTAGATTCTGTGCATTATTTAAGGATTATAAAGACATGGACTCATGTCAGTCTACACAACCATAACAATAACATAGCACATATAACTAACAACAGCAAGATCAAAGCCCTGTAAAAACATTGTCGGATTTTTTTCAGTAAACTGGGTTACCCAGATTCATTCGGTTATAATTCGATTAACGACCTTTGACCACTCATATCTTGAGTTCTAGACATGATATGACCCTGCTTCCAATTCCAGATCAAAGCTAGCATTACATACTACAAGTCTATAACTTAAAACACACATAACACTTAACACAGAAAGATCTAGAGGCTCTGACATTCATTGTCAGACCAAAGTTTTAAACTTTTTCCAGATTTCTAAAATCATCAATTTCGAGCATCTAAGTGTTATGGATCTAAGTTATAACAACCCAGAGCACTAAATGACACCTTCTAACATAACTTTAAACAATAAACAACAACAAATAACATGAATCACAAGGATTTCTAGGTTTAGGTTTTTATACCTTTTTATGAACCAAATCTTGATTTAATGCTTCTGATCTGCTACAAGTGTTAGTGGGGCTTGAATAGTGACTGGTCTAGCAAGAAAATTTCGGATGTTTGAAGTTGAGAGAGTCTTGGTTAAGTGTTGTGATCAAATGTGGCTTGAATGTGACATTCTCTCTCTCTCTCTCTCTCTCATAATCTATATATAATGTGGTGTAATGCTATGGCTGATCATATCTTGAATGATTAAAGCTTATTACTAGACCACATGGCTAGCTAGAGTTGGTCACCAACTCTTTACTAGGGCTAGATCTACACTCCACCTTATTAAAGTAATCAAAAGGGTAGTTTGGACATTTGACTTATAAATTGCATGGCAACTTGGTAACTTCTCACACCCATTAGGTTTTAACCCTTAGGGTTTCATAAGCTCTAAATCTAGAATTATGTATTAAGGGCTAATATGGAAATCATAGTTTCTAAAATGTTGATTAGGGTTCCTTAATTACACTAGGTTTCCTAATCACCTAGGTTGTGCAAATTAGCCATTTTATAATATTAATTACTATTAACCTTGCTAAATTAATACTTAGGGTTTATAACTTAGCAATTAGGGTTCTAATTTAGTAATTAGGGTTTCTAAATATCAGTTAGGGTTTACCTAATTAACATTAACATATAAAGGTCATTAATTACAAATCACACAACTTAACACATGTTACAATCATAACTGACTTCTGTACTATAGTTTATCAGTAATGCTAGGATTTTGTACTGTTTTACTATAACTGTTTCACACAATAAAATTACACATATATAAGACATGTTTATATTACTGAAACATAAATAATGTTATATTATTATTCTCATTCCTTATTCAAAATCCAAACTTAGGGTTTTGAATTCATATCTGGCATAACCTTCATACATACCATCATTAATTAAGTTAAAATAATTAACCTAACCAATATAATAAAATACATATCATAATAGTCCTAATAATCATTTCATGTATACCATAATCATATTTTCATGGAAAATAAATAATAAATATTTTTATTACAAAATTAATTTATTATAAGAATATAATCTATAATGATCAATACGTCTAAAAGAAATTATTTACATCTAATAAATATTTTTATTTATTACATAGATACATATACTTTACTTTGCAAATATTTTCACCTTTATAAATATATATATATATATAAATTTAAATCACAAAATTTCTTATTGAAAATATTGGGTTATTACGATCCTTTGGAGTTTTAAAAGATGTTTTTGCCATCCTGCGCATAGTTAGTAACGGAAAATGAAATTTCAAGTGTCTGCATATTTTTGTAAAAAGTCAATATTTGAGCTTTATTGACTAGATCTGTACTGGATCTAGCCAGATCTAGCTTTTGACCGGTTCAAAAGTTGTAAAATTTGAATGTGGAAGCTAGAATGACTAATATCTGTACATATCTAATTTTCTTTCTAGTTTTTATAAATATTTAACAACCACGCGACCCTAGATCTGTATTTAGAGGACACTAGAAGCTTTGGCTACACGCATGCAAGGATTTAACTGATAAATCCTTTGTTTTGCGATGTTTAGTGTAAATATATCTATTTTATTTCATTATATTGGCTATGCAGGCTATTTATGTGATATTATGTGAGCCTAGAAGCCATGTGATCTAAGATCCAGCTGACAGATCTAGATCTGGTTCCCATGATGGACCTTTTTTCTGTTGTACAGCTAGCTTGCAAATTTTGTAATTATAAATCTAGGACCTTAAAACGGTTATCCGGATTTAAGGTCCCCGTGATAATGAAAATCCTATGTGTAGTGTTAGGGCATACTTTAATGGCTTTCATGCCCGATATATATATATATATATATATATATATATATATATATATATATTATTTTATCGAAGATGCTTCACATCTCGAGAATAAAATAAAAAAAGTCGAATACAGAATAAAATGGAAGTATCAAAGGCCTCAATTCCTATTTGAGCATAAGGGTTTGAAAACCTGGATTTCAAAACATCACTTTATATGCCTTGTATTAAAATTAAACCTTTATACAAGTCAAACCCTTTGTTTGTAGGAGCAAAAGAGACATATCACTACTTTTAAATAAAACACTTGGGCCCAATTAATTGCAATACACACACACATACAGACAAACTAGGGAATAAAAAGCGCGATAATCGTGTTTAATAGAAGTCGAGGGTGCCTAACACCTTCCCCCAGTTAATCAAGCCCTCGAACTCTATGATTCTCGGTTTCTAAGACTAATTAAACAGAGTCCAATATTAGCCATATTGTAAAACCTTTCAAAATTCGGTTGAGTTGATACAACCATTTAACTTATATCACTGGTGGCTATGTCTAATTCAGACTAATTAAAAATCAATTTTTTTCTAATCTTCGACATTGCATGTCGATCTTTTCCTAAAAATCTAAGCCTTCAGATCAAATAAATTCACATAGAAAATATACATGGTAATAAATACCTAGGAAGAGGGAGAAATTTTTTCGGCGTCGACATGTGACTCCCCTAGATCTGAGTACTTGAAACCCGAACTTGGTGCTACACGATATCATTTCTTTGAGCGGAATAATATAAATAACAAACTTAATATACATATCAGAGTTGTCTATTCCCAGGCACACGACCTTTAAAGCATTTTATTACATGATAGCTAATAAATATTATCGTCTTAATAAAGTCTAACTATTACATAAGATACCATAAAACTTATTATATCAAACTTTCCTTTCCTTTATCCTTGTTAGAACCTTCAATGTCGCTCACGCTTAACTGAAAACATTTAAATTTAAAGCAAGAATTAGCATTTAATTGCCCAGAAAGTAATATCAAATAATAAATATTAGCTGAAAGAAATAAATATTTTCTTTGAACTGCACTTCTACAACAAAGCAATAGTTGTGAAGTAAACTGAAATAATACTGAACAACATATCAATTCTATTTCATTTTTGAAACTACATACTAACTATGAATTGATATCAGTTGACAGACTATGAACTTTGTTTTCAATTTTTTTCTGAAAATGTTATACAGAACTTCATCCGCAAATGTCATGACTTACGGGCATGGAGGGTGATCAGACTGGTATGCCCTGTATTGATCAATACTACTTGTTAGAACGATATTTTCGTTCATCATATCCGCATTTGGCGCACAAAAGTTTCCCAGATTCGGGATGTTCATATTTAGTCTGGAATCCGAACCAAAACAATTCCGTCGGATAAAAATAATGTTTTATCATATTCAACGATATTTTTAATCTATGTCTAGCCGAGTCAAATAGCTTAAATGGCTAATATACATACCCGAATTTAATAAGTATGTATCAACTAGTACAACAATTATCCAAGTGAGGACACTTGCATAACCAAACTTAACTATTAACAAACAAGGTATATATCTTGATCATAGAGTAATATTGCACTGGTAAACAATGAACGAATAGAGTTCAAGAATTTTCATGAATACAAGGCTTTAAATACATGATCAATAATGGTGAGAGTTAAGAAACTTGTATAACAAGGATATAGTTCGGAAACTTGTTTTTACATGTCCATTGCATAAAGTAAATGCAAAGGGTAGGATACTTATACGATCTGCTTGCTTATAACTACACAAATATAGTACTATCTTTTATACAAAGACTTATCATTAATAAGATTATTTTTCCCAATTAGAATAGTATATCATAACATATAAGATCGCTATTTGCAATCACATAACTTAAACACATTGTCACATATATATATCTCAGGTTATTAGAACATAAATAACCACTTATCAAGTCAAACTATATGAGTTCGGATCAATTTGAAATATTTTGATGTACCAACGGCTTTATCGGATAACTATCGAGTTTATTTTCAATTAAACTCTATTATTATGTAAGCTTCAATGTTATTTTAGATAATTCAAATATCGGTCATATTATTTTCAACGGCTTATGATAATTTTTAAATATTTATTATCATTTATCATGATTTTTTCAAACTTTGGAATTATTTTTAAATGATTTAAATACTAAATAATTCTATTATCATTAATATTTTGAACTGTGTCTATTTGGGTCAAATAGCTTAGACGCATATATATACATACATACATACGTATATATATATATATATATATATATAAACATGTGATTAAATACAATGATTATCCAAGTGGGGACACTTGTGTAACCATATTTAGGAATTAACGAACGAAATATATATCTGAATTACCATATACTAACATGTTGATAAACAATGATCGGATATAGAATTTATCACAATAGTGTTAATAATTTATAATAATAATATAATTCTGAAACTTCTTACTCATATCCATTACATAAAGGAAATGCAATGGTAAAGATACTTGCTCAATAATAATTGGAGTAAGTATAGGAAACTTGCCTGGACTGCTGCTTACTGTTACGAAAACTTAGTTCTATCCTTAATTCAACAACCTATCATTCATTAGATCATTCTAACGACTAGAATCACATATCATAACACATAGTACTGCTTATTGCAGTCAGCACATAACCTAATCACATCGGCACACATGTTTCACAGTTATTAAATCACAAATAAATACATATACTGATCAAACTATCTAAGTTCAGTATCAATTTCAAAGACATTTGCCGATTGTCTGAAGCGACGTATCGCACGTGCGTCGAGAGTTTAAAACTCTATTCAATACCCTTAATATTATTACGGACAACCTATGTATCGGTCTATATTATTTTTCATAGCCTCATAAAAATTTTCAAATAATTATTATAATTTATCATGAATTTTCAAACACGGAATCATTATAAAATGATTTAAATATCAAATAATTCTATTAATATTTAAATAATATTAAACTATTAATGTAACCATTGCCAAAATATTAAAGTTAGTTATAATAACTCGAGAATATTATTAAAGTACTAATAATACCCTTAAATGATTAAAATCATTTTAAATAATTACCATTAATATTAAAATATTAATCTATTATCCCTCAAAATATTAAAAGTCATTAAGTATAACTTAAAAATATTTTTAATTCATTTATATCCTTTTTAAATGATTTTTAAATCAATAAACCATTTTAAACTATTTATTTAATATAATAATTAAATAAATTTAATATTAATAATATTAAATAATTAATATTTTTCATGACAAAATATCAAAAGTTATATTTTATAACTTAAAATATTTTTATAACCTTTAAATCATATTTATATAATTTTAAATCATTAATTCTATTCTTCATAATTTATTTAATACATTTATTAAATAACTTAAATATCATTAATATTATTTAATTAATGAAATTTATCACAAAGTATTAAAAATCATTTTTAAGTAATTTATTAAATTTAATAATTAAATAAATTAAATACCATTAATATTCCAAAAATAATAAATATTAATGAAATATATGCAAAATAATTAAAACCTATTTTTAGACTTTAAAATAATTTTTAGGAATTTATTTTGTATTTTTAATAATTAAAAACTATTTTTCTCTATTTATAAATAAAAATAATAATTTCCATAAATAAACTGTCGCTAAAGGGCCCTATAGCGACGAAACTATCGCTATAGGTGTTCTTGAGCATGTTCTTGAGCTGCCTAGAAAACCATGTCAGTATATCGGATGCTAGGTTTGACCAGCTATAATTCTCAACCTAATGTGTTTCTGGGCTGGCAAAAGCTTCTAGATTGTAGTATTTATGTAATAGTACAACTGAAATCAAGTTTCATGGTCATTCTTCAATAGATCAGAGAGATCTAAGCTCTCAAAATCTTGTCAGACAGTGTTCTTGAGTTTCTGGGTTTTCTAGAAACTCGAGCAGTGTGAGGGTCCCTACTTTGCATCCTTATATCTTTGATTCTAGGAATGTTTTACGTGATCTATGAATTCAAAAGTGTAGTAGAGGTGTCAGGGTACCATTAGTAAACAATTTCATATCATTTTATCAACACATAAGATGGATGGATCGAAAGGTCAAAGTAGTGGTCAAGAACTGCCTTTGAATATTTCTAGGTTACCCAAAATCTTCATCCAGCAGTTTCGTCTAGCTTACTTTGACCACAAATTTCTTAGATTCTGTGCATTATTTAAGGATTATAAAGACATGGACTCATGTCAGTCTACACAACCATAACAATAACATAGCACATATAACTAACAACAGCAAGATCAAAGCCCTGTAAAAACATTGTCAGACTTTTCTAGGTAATCTGGGTTACCCAGATTCATTCGGTTATGGTCTGTCAACGACCTTTGACCACTCATATCTTGAGTTCTAGACATGATATGACCCTGCTTCCAATTCCAGATCAAAGCTAGCATTACATACTACAAGTCTATAACTTAAAACACACATAACACTTAACACAGAAAGATCTAGAGGCTCTGACATTCATTGTCAGACCAAAGTTTTAAACTTTTTCCAGATTTCTAAAATCATCAATTTCGAGCATCTTAGTGTTATGGATCTAAGTTATAACAACCCAGAGCACTAAATGACACCTTCTAACATAGCTTTAAACAATAAACAACAACAAATAACATGAATCACAAGGATTTCTAGGTTTAGGTTTTTATACCTTTTTATGAACCAAATCTTGATTTAATGCTTCTGATCTGCTACAAGTGTTAGTGGGGCTTGAATAGTGACTGGTCTAGCAAGAAAATTTCGGATGTTTGAAGTTGAGAGAGTCTTGGTTAAGTGTTGTGATCAAATGTGGCTTGAATGTGACATTCTCTCTCTCTCTCTCTCATAATCTATATATAATGTGGTGTAATGCTATGGCTGATCATATCTTGAATGATTAAAGCTTATTACTAGACCACATGGCTAGCTAGAGTTGGTCACCAACTCTTTACTAGGGCTAGATCTACACTCCACCTTATTAAAGTAATCAAAAGGGTAGTTTGGACATTTGACTTATAAATTGCATGGCAACTTGGTAACTTCTCACACCCATTAGGTTTTAACCCTTAGGGTTTCATAAGCTCTAAATCTAGAATTATGTATTAAGGGCTAATATGGAAATCATAGTTTCTAAAATGTTGATTAGGGTTCCTTAATTACACTAGGTTTCTAATCACCTAGGTTGTGCAAATTAGCCATTTTATAATATTAATTACTATTAACCTTGCTAAATTAATACTTAGGGTTTATAACTTAGCAATTAGGGTTCTAATTTAGTAATTAGGGTTTCTAAATATCAGTTAGGGTTTACCTAATTAACATTAACATATAAAGGTCATTAATTACAAATCACACAACTTAACACATGTTACAATCATAACTGACTTCTGTACTATAGTTTATCAGTAATGCTAGGATTTTGTACTGTTTTACTATAACTGTTCCACACAATAAAATTACACATATATAAGACATGTTTATATTACTGAAACATAAATAATGTTATATTATTATTCTCATTCCTTATTCAAAATCCAAACTTAGGGTTTTGAATTCATATCTGGCATAACCTTCATACATACCATCATTAATTAAGTTAAAATAATTAACCTAACCAATATAATAAAATACATATCATAATAGTCCTAATAATCATATCATGTATACCATAATCATATTTTCATGGAAAATAAATAATAAATATTTTTATTACAAAATTAATTTATTATAAGAATATAATCTATAATGATCAATACGCCTAAAAGAAATTATTTACATCTAATAAATATTTTTATTTATTACATAGATACATATACTTTACTTTGCAAATATTTTCACCTTTATATATATATATATATATAAATTTAAATCACAAAATTTCTTATTGAAAATATTGGGTTATTACAGGTCCTTTGGAGTTTTAAAAGATGTTTTGCCATCCCTGCATAGTTAGTAATGAGGAAAATGAAATTTCAAGTGTTCGCATATTTTTGTAAAAAGTCGATATTTGAGCTTTATTGACTAGATACATCTTTGGATCTAGCGGATCTAGCTTTTGACCGGTTCAAAAGTTGTAAAATTTGAATGTGGAAGCTAGAATGACTAATATCTGTACATATCTAATTTTCTTTCTAGTTTTTATAAATATTTAACAACCACGCGACCCTAGATCTGTATTTAGAGGACACTAGAAGCTTTGGCTACACGCATGCAAGGATTTAACTGATAAATCCTTTGTTTTGCGATGTTTAGTGTAAATATATCTATTTTATTTCATTATATTGGCTATGCAGGCTATTTATGTGATATTATGTGAGCCTAGAAGCCATGTGATCTAAGATCCAGCTGACAGATCTAGATCTGGTTCCCATGATGGACCTTTTTTCTGTTGTACAGCTAGCTTGCAAATTTTGTAATTATAAATCTAGGACCTTAAAACGGTTATCCGGATTTAAGGTCCCCGTGATAATGAAAATCCTATGTGTAGTGTTAGGGCATACTTTAATGGCTTTCATGCCCGATATATATATATATATATATATATATATATATATATATATTATTTTGTCGAAGATGCTTCACATCTCGAGAATAAAATAAAAAAAGTCGAATACGGAATAAAATGGAAGTATCAAAGGCCTCAATTCCTATTTGAGCATAAGGGTTTGAAAACCTGGATTTCAAAACATCACTTTATATGCCTTGTATTAAAATTAAACCTTTATACAAGTCAAACCCTTTGTATGTAGGAGCAAAAGAGACATATCACTACTTTTAAATAAAACACTTGGGCCCAATTAATTGCAATACACACACACATACACACAAACTAGGGAATAAAAAGCGCGATAATCGTGTTTAATAGAAGTCGGGGGTGCCTAACACCTTCCCCCACTTAATCAAGCCCTCGAACTCTATGATTCTCAGTTTCTAAGACCAATTAAACAGAGTCTAATATTAGCCATATTGTCAAACCTTTCAAAATTCGGTTGAGTTGATACAACCATTTAACTTATATCACTGGTGGCTATGTCTAATTCAGACTAATTAAAAATCAAATTTTTTCTAATCTTCGACATTGTATGTCGATCTTTTCCTAAAAATCTAACCCTTCAGATCAAATAAATTCACATAGAAAATATAAAGGGTAAGAAATACCTAGGAAGAGGGAGAAATTTTTTCGGCGTCGACATGTGACGCCCCCAAATCTGAGTACTTGAAACCCGAACTTGGTGCTACACGATATCATTTCTTTGAGCGGAATAATATAAATAACAAACTTAATATACATATCAGAGTTGTCTATTCCCAGGTACAAAACCTTTAAAGCATTTTATTACATGATAGCTAATAAATATTATCGTCTTAATAAAGTCTAACTATTACATAAGTTACCATAAAACTTATTATGTCAACTTTCCCTTTCCTTTATCCTTGTTAGAACCTTCAGGTCGCTCACGCTTAACTGAAAACATTTAAATTTAAAGCAAGAATTAGCATTTAATTGCCCAGAAAGTAATATCAAATAATAAATATTAGCTGAAAGAAATAAATATTTTCTTTGAACTGCACTTCTACAACGAAGCAATAGTTGTCAAATAAATTGAAATAATACTGAACAACATATCAATTCTATTTTATTTTTGAAACTACATACTAACTATGAATTGATATCAGTTAACAGACTATGAACTTTGTTTTCAATTTTTTTCTGAAAAGGTTATACAGAACTTCATCCGCAAATCGTCATGACTTACGGGCATAGAGGGTGATCAGCCTGGTATGCCCTGTATTGATCAATACTACTTGTTAGAACGATATTTTCGTTAATCATATCCGCATTTGGAGCACAAAAGTTTCCCAGATTCGGGATGTTCATATTTAGTCTGGAATCCGAACCAAAACAATCGGTCGGATAAAAATAATGTTTTATCATATTCAACGATATTTTTAATCTATGTCTAGCCGAGTCAAATAGCTTAAATGGCTCATATACATACCAGAATTTAATAAGTATGTATCAACAAGTACAACAATTATCCAAGTGAGGACACTTGCATAACCAAACTTAACTATTAACGAACAAGGTATATATCTTGATCATAGAGTAATATTGCACTGGTAAACAATAAACGAATAGAGTTCGAGAACTTTCATGAATACAAGGTTTTAAATACATGATCAATAACAGTAGAGTTAAGAAACTTGTATAACAAGGATATAGTTCAGAAACTTGTTTACACATGTCCATTGCATAAAGTAAATGCAAAGGGTAGGATACTTGTCTGATCTGCTGCTTATAACTACACAACTTAGTACTATCTTTTGTACAAAGACTTATCATTAATAAGATTATTTTTCCCGATTAGAATAGTATATCATAACATATAGTACTGCTATTTGCAGTCATCACATAACTTAAACACATTGTCACATATATATCTTATTTATCAGAACATAAATAACCACTTATCAAGTCAAACTATATGAGTTTGGATTAATTTCTGAAATATTTCGATGTACCAACGGCTTTATCGGATAACTATCGAGTTTATTTTCAATTAAACTCTATTATGTTGCTTCAATATTATCAAAAGTTAATTTTTATAACTTCAAATAATTTTTAAAACTAATTTTGGAATTTTTTATAAATTAATTTCTATTTTTAATGAATTTTTGGAAATTAATATAATTAATATTAATAAAACTGTTGCTAAAGCCTTTAACGACAGAAACTGTCGCCTTTGGTGTTTTTGAGCCTTAAGAACATTCAAAGTCAGTGTTCAAGATACCTACTTTGACCAACATTAATTGTCAGATCATGAGGTTTTCGGGCAAGCTAAAACATTGATCATGTAGTATTGATGTAATACTACATGTATTGTGATGCCCCCAGATTCGGGTATCTTCCAACCCGACAGATGGTGCTACATGATAAGTAGGTTTTATACCTACTTATCCGGTATCTGTTACTTGAATTAGTTGCTTATATTCATGTTCTTAGTTACTTTTCATACATTTTATGTTATTTTGTAGGCTATGACATGACATTGGCATGAAGAAGCAAGGATAAGCAATTCGGATATCTTTTGGACTAAAATACGCAAGCAAATGCAAGAAGGGAATATTGAAGGACTTTTGACACCAAGTTAAATGCATGTTCTTGGCTTGAAACTTAGATTTTATGGAAGCTCTGCTTCTTAGCTTTCCGGAACATCTTGAATCATCCCAATCGGAGCTCGGATGCGAGAGTTATGGCTTTTTTATCAATGAAGGTCAAAGCTAAGAGTTGTCATATTTGCCATTTGCATAAAATCTACTTCAAGCCAGATTTCTGCCTTGATCCAATCTGAATCTGTCAATTCTCAAAGAATGGAAGTTGTATATCTCGTTGTTATCTTCGATTTGATAGGTGGTAGGCCCCGTAACTCCAAGCGGATCAAATGTTATGCCTGTTTTACTAAAGGATGTCGTAGCAGAAAATAGCGTAGCACGGACCGCGCTATGCCTAGCGCGAAGCGCGCTAGGACACTAGAAAACTTTACTCTGATGGTCTGACGGCCTTGAAATGGCCTAGCAAATGAAGCAATACCGATCAAGCTAAGGCAATGAATAGAGTGAAATTGGGTTATTTGATGTCCAAATTGAGCTAGAATAGGATTCTTAGTTGCCTAACTTGCTAGGGTGTCCATTAGAACTCTAAATACTTGAGTTTAACTTGGATTGGGAGGCTAGTTCTAAGAGTCTATTAAATCCCTCTTGGGATAGATTTCTAAGATCTAATTCTTTACTTTTTTTCTTAGATTAGGAACCCTAGATTAGATTAGAATTGAAGATTGAAGCTATTGATTATCATTGGAGAATCAAATTGAAAGCAAGAGAATGCAGATTTGTTTATCTCAATTCTAATTTCTTTTCTTATTTATTTGTATCTTTTTAATGCTTAATCAATTGTGGATGACGGATTCTAGTTTATTTATGAATTAAACTCTATTTTGAGATTACTATGGATCTTATTTGTGTAGTTTACTTTGATATGCTTCTTTGTTAGTCTTATTAGCTATATTTGGATTGTCTATTATGATTTGTAATGAATTGCTTAATTGCCTAGCTAACAATTATCGTGATAATCTATATGAACTCGAGAGATGAAGTATAGATTTAGATATGATCATGATAGCATGTGTTTGTGATTTTTGCATAGATGGAATTCATGATTCGTGTTTAGGATAGAGATATGCCTTTACGCCATATGTAGTCTAATAAGAACTTGAACTTAAACCCTTTTTAATTGTAATTCACATAGAGATATAGTGGGTTAGTTAATTAGGGTGTTCAAATTGATTCTATCATCTGTGGATTTGATTTGATATGAGTATGGTGCATTGAGAGATGGCCATATTTGAAAGTAGTATGCACACAAGCCAATCATGTTTGATGATAAAGCATATACTTTGTAACAATCTTATTCATTTATTAATAAAAAGTATTAATTTATTAAAGGCTTTTAATTATCTACATGATGCTGTTTAATTATATGTGATAAACCCATAGTTTTAAGCAATGCTTTTAGAATAATGGTGATGATCATTCTAATGAGATCTAAATTCTTAGAAAGCTTAAAACTAAAATAGTTCCCAATCGTTGGATTACTAAATTGGGGATTAGTGAATCCGGATAGATTGGTACATACGTTAACTTTGCTCATTGGATGAGGATGATTGATCTCATGATCATTTGTGTGGAGACACTAAAGCAAGTATGTAGGTGCTTATTAGAGAATAAGTTCATTTGAGCGTGGCTCGCAAAGGAATACCTAATGGAGTTTTACTTTTTGTCAATAGGAATTCTGTAGTGATAGTAGTACAAGTAATCCTTGGACTTGAGATCATCATAGTATCTTGTGTATGATGAGTTATACTTTGACTTATTCCTTAAGACCCTTAGGGTATATCAAAGGGTATGCTTGGGTATAATAAGTTGTATACATGGAGATAATGTATGATCGATAAAGAATCTACCACTTCTAATAAAAGAGAAATGTCCTATGTGATTCGATAAATGACAACCCAGTAGTCCTTGGTTAAAGCGAGAATGAAATTAGAAAGGAGTTTCTAATTTGCATTATTTGAGTTGTGCATTTAAGAGTTGAAATACATATAATTAAATAAAATAAGACTTGTGAGAATTCCATGTCTTATATTTAATTGGGACATTGTATGGTGGAAGGATTGAATTATGCGGTAACTATTTACTCAAAGGTTCTTTTATGATTAATGTTGAAATCTATATTATCCGGAAAGTCGTTGATCGCTGGGGAGGCTTATCCTATTGTAGAATAAATATTATTTATTTAAATAAATTAATTATTTAATTTATTTATTTAAATAAGATTAGAATTATTCTAATTGATTTATTCACAACTTAGGTTTAATATGGAGAACCTAAAGGGTCACACCATAAAAGGAAGAATAATTATTTAAGAAGTTAATGGCATAATCATAATAATATGTTATGTATATTTAATTTAATCTATGGTGATAGAATAAATTAAATAGCTTAATATTTATTATTTAATATTTTAGAAATATTAAATATAAATTAATAAGAGGAGTCTTATTAATATTATTACAATTATAATTATTTTAATTTCTAAAAGAGTTTAGGAATTAATTTAATATAAGTACTCTCATTTATTCCTAATAGGATTAGGAAGGAAAATTAGTTAAAGGAGTTTAATTAATTATCCCTAATAAGATTAGGGAGCCCATTTAATTAAAAGAGTTTAATTAAATAATACCTTATTTTTTATTAAATAAGGTTACACGATATCTTTATAAGAGAGTCTTATATCGGATATATCGATGTACAAAATAATTCCAATTTGTTGGAGAGTACGCCCTTTCTATAGAGATAGAAAACTAGGGTTGAGCCAATACCCCTTCTTCTTGAAAATTCTTTTTCCTTGGTGGATCACCTCTAAAGGCCAAACACATGGGTGGCTAACGTTGATCAAAGGAAGGAACCAAACCCTATGGATTCAAGAAGATCGCGGAGAAGTAGGAGGTGAACTCGTACCTGAGGAAGCTCGTTTCTACAAGGGTATGATTTCATAATTTCTTATTCTTCGTTTAATTAATAATTGTGCATAAAGGGTGATCCGGGTATATGGTTTGTAAAAATTTTAAACTCTGATTTTACACGCTTCCGTACTTTTTATGCAATTTGATTGCGCTCATGAATATTACAAACCTATCAGTGGCATCAGAGCCAAACCTTTATGTAAATTATTAATTATTTTAATTTAATATGTATATTGATATATGTTTAGAAAAATTTAATTGGGCATAATTTTATTATATAAAATTTAAACAAAAAAAAAAAAAACGGAAATCCGTGTGTTTTTTTTTTCTCTCATTTAATCCGTGGCTTGCAATCTTGCATGTTATATCTTAATATATATATATAATATATATAATATAATCTAACCACAAGCTTCACGCAAATCAAGGAAACATGACCCATCAACATTTTTATTTTCAATCCTGGTGGTAATCGGAAGTGCACGGAAATATTATATATATATATAATATATTACTTAATATATATATATATATATATATATATATATATATATATTCTTAATTATTATATAATTAAAATAAAAGTTTATTTTAATTTTAAAATAAAAGGTTTATTTTAATATTAAAATATAAAGTTTTATTTTAATCTTAATAATTTTATAATTAAACTAAAAAGTTTATTTTAATCTTAAAATAAAAGGTTTATTTTAATATTAAAATAAAAGAGTTTATTTTAATTTTAAAATTAAATTTCATGCTAACTAATTAGAGTTGGAATTGGATTCCATGATAACTAATTGGAGTTGAAATTGGATTATATTTTTCCTTAAATAAAGGAGTTTATTTAAATTTGAAATAAGATTTCATATTATTCAAAATAAAGGAGTTTATTTGTGAATAGGAAAGAAAATCGAGTTTTTCCTTAAATAAAGGAGTTTATATTGATATGAAATTAGATTTCATATTATTCAAAAATAAAAGAGTTTATTTGTGAATAGGAAAGAGAATCCTAATTTCCTTAAATAAAGGAGTTTATTTAGATATGAAATAAGATTTCATATTATTCAAAATAAAGGAGTTTATTTGTGAATAGGAAAGAGAATCCGTGTTTCCTTTAATAAAGGAGTTTTTTTTTTTTACATGGAATTGGATTCCATAATTAATTAAAATAAATGAGTTTATTTTGATTAAAGATTTTGATTAAAATAAAATAGTTTATTTTATTCAAAATTAGATAAATTAAAATAAAATAGTTTTATTTTGATTTAAATTTGGATTAAAATAAAGGAGTTTATTTTGATTCAAAAATAGATTTTATACTAACTAAATTTGCCCATTAAATGATATCAATATATATATTAAATGTTTATTATTCATAAGATGAATGTTATTTATTGATGCATATGATGATGTGTATGATAATAAATGGGATTGATTATGGACTATTGACCAATATGATTGGATTTTATTTTAGTTGGATGCATGAATGTATGGGTTTTATTAAATGGGGTCTGCGTACCTCGTCTTCTCTAATTTTTTCTTAATGTAAATTCTATCTCCCTCCTATGTACTTTCTCTTGACTGCTGATCAATGTTTATATTTATTTTAAAATAGTTATGTAATAGGAATAGTTAGAATTAAATTTTGAAAAATTGGAGATCAAGGAGCAAGGAGCGCTTGAAGACCCGTTTGTAATGGAGCCCGGGTTTAAATGTAATAGTTATATTTAAATATTATTTCTTGCACCCCTAGGGTTTGACCTTTTGGTTCACTTGGTGGCTCTAGTGAACCAAACTAGAATAAAAGTCCATAATCAATCCGGGTAGAATATAGTATTCTATATGTGCATGCTATACTATATATATATATATATTATATATTATGCAAACATGCTTCGCATGTTTATTAATATGACGCGTATTTTATATATATATGTGCATGCGCGCTAAACAAGATGAGACAAATTAATAACAAACCCCTCAATTTTTATATTAAGTCCTAAGCGTTCAAAGATATTTGGAATATCGAACGTCGCCTTCTAGCATGATAAAATTAATAGAGTATTAAATATTTAATATGAGTTTGTTGTGTCACCACAAGGCAAGTATTAAGTATTTAAGATGTTAATTTATCACATTTGATGCTTATAAAGAAAATTGAACAATATTGTTTTGTTGTGTCACCACAAGGATGATATTTTTCTTTTTTGAATATATGGAGTGCTAGGTCGGACTTAACTTGGATAAATTTGATTCGGATGTGCCACCACTTGATCAAAATAATCTAAGAGGCAAAAGAAAAGGAGTTGCATAGTTGATGTAATTGACAAAAGTTGTCTACCTATTTATTTATATATAGTTTGTTGTGTCACCACAAGGCTATATACATTTGAAATGGGATCCTTATTCTCACTAGCAGATCTTTAATTAGATTTTGCCGAACTATATATATTGAGGGTAATATAGTTTGAAGAAAATAGTGGGAGATACCAATTTAAAACAAGACCTAAATTATTTTGGTAATTAATAAAAGAATGTATGTTAAAATGTTGTTAATTACAAATTCATTTACAGAATTTTACAATGTCTAAAATTAGTATCACTGCGAAGCATATTAGATGCTAAATTAACCAGACCGAATTAAACGGATTGGTTAAGGAATTTGAGAATAGTTCTCATAGCTGAAAAGCTATCTTATGTCCTTAATACGCCTATCCCTGCAATGGTTGCGACAATGCCTCTGAGGAAGACATTGCTACTTTTAGAAAGTGGCAAGATGATGCACAGTTGGTTCAATGCATCATGCTCGCATCTATGAGTAACGAGCTTCAGCGTCAGCATGAAACTATGGATGCTTCTACTATATTCCTGCACATCAAGTAGTTGATGGTGAGAAAAGTAGGACTGATAGATATCAGATATCTAAGGAGCTCTTCCGATCTAGAATGGCCAATGGCACTATAGTACAGACAAAAGGTCCTTAACATTATCAATTTGATTGATCAATTAGGACAACGAGTTTTGTCATGGATGGAGAGTTGAGCCAAGATTTGATCTTGCACTCACTCCCGGACTCCTTTCACAATTGTTGTGAATTTTTATATGAACAAGCTAGATATCAGCCTCGCTGATTTGCTTAACATATTGAAAAATGTTGAGAGTCACTTTCCAACCAAGAAAGATCAAGTCTTACTGGTAGAGGCCAAAGGATCTTACAAAAGAAGAACGATTCAAAGAAGGTAAATAGAAAGGCGTAAACAAAGGATAATAAGAGCAAAAGCGATCACGGATAGCAAAGGAGTTTGCTTCCACCGCAATAAGCTTGGACACTAGAAAAAAGCTGAGAAGCATCTTGCGAGAGGCTAACCAAAGAAACTTAGTGAAGTTTCGGTTAACAATCTGATTTTGTTCATGATTGAAATAAATTTTCTTTAAGTCAAGGTTCTACTTGGGTATTGGATACCGACTTTGGTTATCATAAATATAGATTTATGAAGGGACCAAGCGAAGTAGAAAGTTAAACAAAGATAAGTAATTGTATATGTGGAAAATGAAGCAAAGGTTCTTTTGCATTAGCTATAGAAACTTATAGTTTAGCATACGCCTACTACTGGCAAATCTATTAAGTCGATAAGTTGTTATTGTATTCCAATTCTTGTTAGAAACATTATTTCCATTTTATTGTTGGACAATAAAATTTTTGGTATTATAATTAAGAACAATTGTTGTTCTATTTATAATAACAATGTTTTGTATAGAACTTAAATATTACTTAATGGATTTTGTATACTTGATTTACATGAAAATAATTTTGCATATTGAACAAATTAGTATAAGAAAAGGAGATGATCATTCAAAGAGTTGAATGTGTGTATTTGCTAAAATACAAGTGTGAATTATTTGAAAGGTTCAAAGAATTCAGAAGTGAAACAAATTGGCAATGTATTAAGATTCTTTGATTAGATCAAGGAATAAATACTTGTGCAATAAGTTTCTAGATCATCTCAAATGGTTTTTCTCATAATGGACACCTCATGATACGTAATAATTGATTGATGTATCTGAAAGGAAAAATCATACCTTGTTGAACATGGTACGGTCCATAATGATTTTACCGACATTCCAGTATCCCTCTAGGATCATGTCCTAGAAATGGCTGCATATCTACGAAAAGGTAACTTCAAAATTCGGCCCCAAGACTCCATAAAAGTTATGGACAGGGAGGATTCCTAATCTTAAGTATGTTAAGATAAGGGGTTGTCCAACTTATGTGAAAAAGGTTTCAAAGGATAAGCTTGAGACAAGATTTGACAAGTGTCAATTTGTGGGACATCCTAAAATAAGTTTAGGGTATATGTTCTATAATTCTACTTAGAAAAAGGTGTTTGTTACGAAACACGCTGCCTTCTAAGATAAAGGTGTTTATCATTGAAGGGCTAGTGGGAGGATAATAGATCTTGAAGAGTTCAAGAACCACAAAACACTATAAGTCAAATAAGAGGAACCTGTAGATAGACCTATTGTACCACAACCGAATCGTAAATCTGGAATAGTACCAAAGATACCTAGGAGGTATGGATTCAACATGGATGATGATGATGAGGTACACATCATAGAAGATGATGATCCAGAGTTACATTCGATGAGGTAAGTCTTCTAGTGTGTACAAAAGGGTTAGTGGGAGCATCGTGACATTCCTAGTACTATATGTTGATATACTACGGATAAGGAATGACATACCAATGCTACAATCAGTAAAGATAAAGTTGTCTAAACATTCCTCCATGAATGATTTGGAAGAATATCTTAATTGGGGATATAAATCTATATAGATAGATTTAAAAAGATGATCGACTTAACCCAAGGAACGTATATTCATTTGATGCTAAAGTCGTTTAGCATGGCAAACTCCAAGAGATGTCTCATGTAGATGAGCTATGGAGTGTATCTCTCTTAATAGTCCCCACAGACTCACGAAAGAGAGGTCGCATGAGTGACAATCATGCATGCAATGAAATATACGAGACCTGATGTTTATCAGTCATATTATGGAGAAGTTTACTATGAGTCAGTGAAAAACATCTTAAAGTGCTTAACCGGCACTAAGGATGTGATCATATACATGGTGGGTCTTAATTAAAACTAGAGGGCTTAACAGACTCAAGTTTTTCGATGCAGACAAGACGACGGAAAATCCACTTTAAGGTAAAGTGTTACCTTGAGCGGTGGTGGTGTTGAATTGGAAAGGTTCCAAGCAATGAAAGAGTTCTTTGATTTAGTGATAAAGACAAAGTATATAGCTATAAATGAAGCTGCAAGTTGATTGTTTGGATTAAAAGTTCATTACAGAACTAGGAATAGTTCCTAAGTCTCATCTTGGATCTAAACATGTGTTGTGGCACTGCCATTTGATTATTAGAATCATTTAAAGATGGGAAATCACTATAGAGATAGTGTACTCTCAAGAACAACATTACATATCCATTAACTAAAGCTTATCCAATAGCAGGATAATCGTCACTTAGAAAAGAAGAGTATAAGATACCATGACGATTGGCTTTAGTGCAAGTGGGAGATTGAAAGTAGTATGCACACAAGCCAATCATGTTTGATGATAAAGCATATACTTTGTAACAATCTTATTCATTTATTAATAAAAAGTATTAATTTATTAAAGGCTTTTAATTATCTACATGATGCTGTTTAATTATATGTGATAAACCCATAGTTTTAAGCAATGCTTTTAGAATAATGATGATGATCATTCTAATGAGATCTAAATTCTTAGAAAGCTTAAAACTAAAATAGTTCCCAATCGTTGGATTACTAAATTGGGGATTAGTGAATCCAGGAAAGATTGGTACATCGTTGCTTGCTCATTGGATGAGGATGATTGATCTCATGATCATTTTGTGTGGAGACACTAAAGCAAGTATGTAGGTGCTTATCGGAGAATAAGTTCACTTTGAGCGTGGCTCGCTAAGGAATATCTAATGGAGTTTTACTTGCACCGTCGATAGGAATTCCTATAGTGATAGTAGTACAAGTAATCCTTGGACTTGAGATCATCATAGTATCTTGTGTATGATGAGTTATACTTTGACTTATTCCTTAAGACCCTTAGGGTACATCAAAGGGTATGCTTGGGTATAATAAGTTTATACATGGAGATAATGTATGATCGATAAAGAATCTACCACTTCTAATAAAAGAAGAGAAATGTCCTATGTGATTCGATAAATGACAACCCAGTGAGTCCTTGGTTAAAGCGAGAATGAAATTAGAAAGGAGTTTCTAATTTGCATTATTTGGAGTTGTGCATTTAAGAGTTGAAATACATATAATTAAATAAAATAAGACTTAATGATAATTCCATGTCTTATATTTAATTGGGACATTGTATGGTGGAAGGATTGAATTGTCTGGTAACTATTTACTCAAAGGTTCTTTTATGATTAATGTTGAAATCTATATTATCCGGAAAGTCGTTGATCGCTGGGAGGCTTATCCCTATTGTAGAATAAATATTATTTATTTAAATAAATTAATTATTTAATTTATTTATTTAAATAAGATTAGAATTGTTCTAATTGTTTTATTCTGTAGGTTTAATATGGAGAACCTAAAGGGTCACACCATAAAAGGAAGAATAAATATTTAAGAAGTTAATGGCATAATCGTAATAATAATATGTTATGTATATTTAATTTAATCTATGGTGATAGAATAAATTAAATAGCTTAATATTTATTATTTAATATTTTAGAAATATTAAATATAAATTAATAAGAGGAGTCTTATTAATATTATTAGAATTATTATTATTTTAATTTCTAAAAGAGTTTAGGAATTAATTTAATATAAGTACTCTCATTTATTCCTAATAGGATTAGGAGGAAAATTAGTTAAAGGAGTTTAATTAATTATCCCTAATAAGATTAGGAGCCCATTTAATTAAAAGAGTTTAATTAAATAATACCTTATTTTTATTAAATAAGGTTACCTGATATCTTTATAAGAGGAGTCTTATATCAGATATCAGATGTACGAAATAATTCTAATTTGTTGGAGAGTACGCCCTTTCTATAGAGATAGAAAACTAGGGTTGAGCCAATACCCCTTCTTCTTGAAAATAATTTTTCCTTGGTGGATCACCTCTAGAGGCCAAACACATGGGTGGCTAACGTTGATCAAAGGAAGGAACCAAACCCTATGGATTCAAGGAGATCGCGGAGAAGTAGGAGGTGAACTGCATTACACTGAGGAAGCTTCGTTTACTGAGGTATGATTTCATAATTTCTTATTCTTCGTTTAATTAATAATTGTGCATAAAGGGTGATCCGGGTATATGGTTTGTAAAAATTTTAAACTCTGATTTTACACGCTTCCGTACTTTTTATGCAATTTGATTGCGCCCATGAATATTACAAACCTAACAATATTTTAATTTCGTGTTCTTGATTAACAATCCAGTATAAATAATTTGGCTTAATAGGAAGTGTGTTGATTTAAATGTAACAATAAGTGAAATTGTAATCTCAAGTCTTCAATATCTTGTTTCATTCTAGGGATAGTTAGTAATAGTTTATTTAATTATTTTAATTTAAATTATTAAATCATTTGTTTAAATAAGATTAAATTGGTCATGGGTTAGTACTTGGTGATTTTTATTAAATAATTCTCTATAGGAATGATACTCAACTTATCACTTTATTACTTGTTGACCACGTATACTTGCGTGTTGTGCCTAATTAGATTTTACCCAACAAGTTTTTGGTGCCGTTGCTGGGGAATTAGTTTAATATATTTTTGCCAGTATTAGCTTCAATCAAATTAGTCTTACTTTAAACATTTTTTTTCTTTCTTTATTTTTCTTTTATTTTATTATCTTCTTATTTTTCTCTCGTTTCAGGTACCATGGCTGGATTCAATTGTCAAAGGCCATATTCGAGTATGACTCAACCAAGGGGGACGGGGATTGAAGGACTCAATGTATTTTCTGCATTATCAGCACAACTTGAGACACTTTCAAGAAGGTTGGATGTTGTTGCAGCCCAACATAATCGAAGGATAACAGTTACTTGCAATTATTGTGCTGGCAATCACCAGAGTAATCAATGCACCATCAGTCTTGGGCTGGTACAGTATGGTGGTGAATACCTTAATGATTATACATATGCTAATTATCACCAAGTTTGGGGGTATCACCCGGATTCGTCATGGAGCTATACTTATGAAAACCAATACTACGCTCCAAATCCAACATACATGCCGGAATTCTCATATCAATCTCCATTAAACGAAGAAAAGTCAAAGTTGGAGGAATTACTATCAAAGGTCATAGCAAACCAAGAGGAGAGGATGATGAGTCAAGAAATATCGAGCCACAATTTTCAGCACCAGATGGAACAACTCATCACCACTTCAACTCATGGTCCTCAATACATGGATTCCAAAACTGAGACAGATAATTCGAGATTGGTGGAATTGTTGTCTAAGTTCATAGCATCAACTGAGGAGAGGAGGATTAATCAAGAGCGGTCAATTCAGAATCAAGAGATAGAAATTCAAAATCTGCAGAATAAGATAGATCAAATGACCAAAGCCGTAACCAACCTTCCTCCAAACACTTGGCTTTATGATATGGATGACGAAATTGATGGAGAACCCAAACCGAATCTGCGACTGGATGAGCCACAAGATATTGGAAGTGTGGAGACAATTGGGGATAATGAAATAGAGGTCGACGAAGATCTAAATGGGTCTCCACCAAAGATCAATGAGTCAGTCAGATTTGCATAATCATGCCCACTTGGTAGTCATTTCGTCAGCAAGGCTCTTTATGACATGAGAGCTAGTGCAACAATGAATCCATGGTGGGACAAAAAAGAGAGGATAGACGGAGAGCCCATTGTGTGTGACAAGCTTCCATGCCCCAAAGTGATCACATACACAATGGAGAAAACACCTAGTTGTGGGACTTTCTTGATTGAGATCATACCAAATCAGAGCATGCTAGGTGACTTTAAAGCAATGGCTATCACAATTGGGAACCTACCAAAAGCTACATTATTTCCAATGGATGGAGGGTTCCTCAATTTCCGAAGAGGAATTGGATAGTGTTGACCAGACAAAGTCTGGCTGAAAGACTATAAATCAAGCGCTTATTGGGAGGCAACCCAAGTTTAATTTTAATTTTTAGTTTTTCTTTTTTAGGTTTCATATTAGTTGATAGAATTTTTTCATTTGTTTAGGATTTAATAAGCTTGCTTCTATCATATTCACAGGTTAGTCAAGTCCAACTCAAGTGTGATGCCCGATTCATTCCAATGTGCTTAACCTATTCTTCAAACTTCGCAGACAAGGAGATAAGTTGCTATATGTCAGGGAAGTCCTCTCTTTTAATTTTTCCTATCTTAGCCATTGAGGATAATGTCTGTTTTAAGTTTGGGGGTATTTATCATGTTTAGTATTTACTCGGGCAATGTTTTGATGGAATTTGATTTTGGCCAATGATAAGTGGGTGGTTGATATTGTTAACTCTTGGAGAATTGATGAGCATGCTTAGTCTATATTTTAACTAGTTAGTTGGGTTTCACATTACTTGCGAAATTTTTCAAAATTTTTACACATATCCATTTGTTTAGCCAGTTGGGATTGAAATTCATTTTTTTGGCTAATTTCTTATAAAAGATACCATTGCAACTTGAGATATCTTATTTGAGCATCATTCGAAGTGAAAATTAGGCACTCACATAAGTTTGGGGGAAATCTTGGGGTATTTATGAAAAAAAAATTATTGGAACCTTCCCGAGTTGAATAATTGAATCTTGTGGTGGGTCGAGATGGAGCGTAACACGCACTCCCCATAAACATAGGCACGAGATGGAGCGTAAAATGCACTCGTTCGATGAAAAGTGGAAAGCGAGATGGAGCGTAAAACGCACTCGTTCAATGAAAAGTGAAAAGTGAGATGGAGCGTAAAACGCACTCACTAAATAGAAAAAAGAAAATATATATGTTTGAAATACTTGGGAAGGGTTCTTACGTGCTTAAAAGTTTAAATATCCAGTTGATCTTCAAGAAAAATTTGTGTTATGTCTATATTAGCGGTGATTGATGTGATAAGAAGTTTTGAAAGTCGTTTTTGAAAATCGATTATGAGTATTGGTTGATTTAATCTAAATCATGAATGGATTGAACATGTGGATGCACACACGCACTTAAAGGATCAAGAGTAGATGTGAGTCTAATGACAGTTGTTGAAATTTTAGACAAGACATTGTTTTGAAATTTTCTACGGGTTATTATCTGTTGTAACCTTTGAGGCCATTGATCGAATTTATATTGATTCATTGTTTGGGTGGATCATTGCTAGAGGATGAATCTGTCTAATTTGTACTTTTGCTTGAGGACAAGCTAATGTTTAAGTTTGGGGGTATTTGATAAGTAGGTTTTATACCTACTTATCCGGTATCTGTTACTTGAATTAGTTGCTTATATTCATGTTCTTAGTTACTTTTCATACATTTTATGTTATTTTGTAGGCTATGACATGACATTGGCATGAAGAAGCAAGGATAAGCAATTCAGATATCTTTTGGACTAAAATACGCAAGCAAATACAAGAAGGGAATATTGAAGGACTTTTGACACGAAGTTAGATGCATGTTCTTGGCTTGAAACTTGGATTTTATGGAAGCTCTACTTCTTAGATTTTCAGAACATCTTGAATCATCCCAATCGGAGCTCGGATGCGAGAGTTATGGCTTTTTTTATCAATGAAGGTCAAAGCTAAGAGTTGTCATATTTGCCATTTGCATAGCATCTACTTCAAGCCCGATTTCCGCCTTGATCCAATCTGAATCTATCAATTCTAAAAGAATTGAAGTTGTAGATCTCATCGTTATCTTCGATTTGATAGGTGGCAGACCCCGTAATTCCAAGCGGATCAAAAGTTATGTCTGTTTTACCAAAGGACGTCAGTAGTAGAAAAAAGCAGAAGCGGACCGCGCTACGCCTTCTTAGCGAGAGCCGCTAAGACACTAGAAACATTTGCTCTGATGGCTGAAGCGCCAGAAATGGCCTAGCAAAGCAATTATTTGGTAGCGCTAGGCGTGGGGATAGAGTGAAATTGGGTTATTTGATGTCCAAATTGAGCTAGAATATGATTCTTAGTTGCCTAACTTGCTAGGGTGTCCATTAGAACTCTAAATACTTGAGTTTAACTTGGATTGGGAGGCTAGTTCTAAGAGTCTATTAAATCCCTCTTGGGATAGATTTCTAAGATCTAATTATTTACTTTCTTTCTTAGATTAGGAACCCTTGATTAGATTAGAATTTAAGATTGAAGCTATTGATTATCATTGGAGAAGCAAATTGGAAGCAAGAGAATGCAGATTTGTTTATCTCAATTCTAATTTCTTTTCTTATTTATTTGTATCTTTTTAATGCTTAATCAATTGTGGATGATGGATTCTAGTTTATTTATGAATTAAACTCTATTTTGAGATTACTATGGATCTTATTTGTGTAGTTTACTTTGATATGCTTCTTTGTTAGTCTTATTAGCTATATTTGGATTGTCTATTATGATTTGTAATGAATTGCTTAATTGCCTAGCTAACAATTATCGAGATAATCTATATGAACTCGAGAGATGAAGTATAGATTTAGATATGATCATGATAGCATGTGTTTGTGATTTCTGCATAGATGGAATTCATGATTCGTGTTTAGGATAGAGATATTCCTTTACGCCATATGTAGTCTAATAAGAACTTGAACTTAAACCCTTTTTAATTGTAATTCACATAGAGATATAGTGGGTTAGTTAATTAGGGCATTCAAATTGATTCTATCATCTGTGTATTTGATTTGATATGAGTATGGTGCATTGAGAGATGGCCATATTTTACTTTCGTGTTCTTGATTAACAATCCAGTATAAATAATTTGGCTTAATAGGAAGTGTGTTGATTTAAATGTAACAATAAGTGAAATTGTAATCTCAAGTCTTCAATATCTTGTTTCATTCTAGGGATAGTTAGTAATAGTTTATTTAATTATTTTAATTTAAATTATTAAATCATTTGTTTAAATATGATTAAATTGGTCATGGGTTAGTACTTGGTGATTTTATTAAATAATTCTCTATGGGAACGATACTCAACTTATCACTTTATTACTTGTTGACCACGTATACTCGTGTGTTGTGCGTAATTAGATTTTATCCAACACTACACGGTACTCATAACTGTACATTCATTCTATTGAAACAACATCAAAATGAGTGTATCAACGACATTCTTATTACATTGATAATAATAAATCTCGTTCCTAGGTTCTGAAATTGTTACATTCTTTGTTCATCATATTATAATTCATACAACCATACTAGTTTATTATAGAATAAACTAATCATTCATCTTCGCTTTGCCTTTATCTTTACTAGAACCCTCGGTTCGCTCGACCTTGGTTGCAATCATATGATTCAAGCAAGAAGTGAGCATAACTAGCTCAGCAAGTCTAACAATATATTATATAAATACCATTTCGAGAATCATATGATTATTCTTCAATAACTGAACAAGTAGTTACGAAGTACTATGAAACATTGAATAGCACATCTCATCTCATAAAACAATTTCAAAGTACATATAGTAGCTTAGAAATTCTGAGCAGGTCCATAGACCATGAACATTCTCTTTAGCTTTTATTCATTAAAAGGATAACCCGGTACTAAGACCGTAAGTCCGATATTTCTTTCGAGCACTTCTAGGTGATCAGCCTATAGTACTCTATGTTGATCAACACTCATCCGTTAAACGTATTTACGTTTAAGTTTTGGCAACCTCGCGTGCCCATCGAATAATCGATGTAAAATACATTTGTTTATTCATACTCAGGCTTACCTTGAATCCGTACCAAACAATTGGCGTAGGATAGCGTTATCTATTCTATATTGAAAGACTTGTAAATAAATTAATCAATCTTTTAAGATCAGTCTAGCCGAGTTAAAACTGGCATCGACCCTTTCTTTAAAACCATTCACGCATCTCATAACATGAATCAGTGAAAACCTTGCTAACACGAAGGTTAGACAAGCGTTAAGAAAACTTGCCTTCAGCGTCTGCTACGGTTATTACACTTTCCCTTAAAGTCTTTAGAGTCTCTACAATACATAACCACATAACATACCACATTAGGTCATGAATAAACATGTATGGCACCTAACGTTTAATACCATTTTTCTCAATCTAATCATTTATTAGATTTGTTATTATTGGTTCCGACTTTCCGTTACGTTTTACATCATTCTTACGTTCATGTTCACATATCCATTAACAACTTTTAGTTGTAATTCTCAACGTTATAGTCATCATCGAGGATGTTACTTTAAGTTAATTAATTCATCATCAATCAACTATCTTTCATTTCATATAATTAACCGAACTTATTTCATTAACAAATCTCGTTTAAGTATTAATCTGTCGTTACGGCTTATCATCGCTTATCGTTTCATTATTAATAACTTACGTTCAATTAATCATTCTTTCAACCTTTAGTCGTTAACTTAAGGTTTAACAATGTCTTGAACAATGTTACATTAAGTTTTAGTTTATTACTAAACACTTATCTTCCTTCTATCTTTATAAGTTCTCTTTACTGTGCAAAAACCTAATGCAGGCGCTGCAGCGCTAGCTTTCTTTCTTTATTCCACGCCGCGACGCCACTCTCCAGTGGATTTCATCCGGACCCGGCGCTGCGGTTCCATCTCTAGTTCAAAAGGCCGCGCTGCGACGCCACTCTTCAGTGGCTAATGAACAAGCTTTAGCTGGCATGGCCGATTCTATCTTTATGCAATGCATGCACTCGGACCTTAGTACCAGACAACTTTGACAGATTGCTGAGTCTAATGAACTTCTTGGACTCCAAATTTGATCATTTTAAGTCTGAATTGGCTCTTTCAAAAGCCATTAGCTCACAAATCACATACTCTACATATACATGCAAGAATTTTACATTTTTGAATCTGTTAACTCAAAATTCACCTATTAGTTCGGTTTAACAAAAATGATAAACATTCGTGAACGTTCAACACTCGTTTCTTCGTTCTAAATTGGAATTCGGTTATTTTTGAGTCCGCAACTCTATAATGCCAAATAAGACTATTCTCTATTGAAAACCAACATTTTCGAGCTCAATGTCAAAATTTGACTTCCATTCCGAGAATTTCACGATTTCGACGATTATCGTCCAAACTCGTGAATTCCGCCATAACTTCGTTACTTAAGATTTTTACATCATTTCAAATGGATTCATTCCATCATACTAACATCTTAACATACTTATTTTATTAACTTATATACATGATAAGTTCTTACTTGTTTTTCATAAGTTTATGACTTATAAAAGTATAAATTTCTTATTCTTGACTTATTAATGCTTAAGTGTTTTGATTAATCATTCTTATCACTTCTTAGCATACATGCTCCACTAATCAACACTTCTCTATCAAACAATAGTTGAAGAGATGGAAGAGTAATGGTCTAGGAGTCTTACCCTTGAAGATTGCTTGGTTAAGCTTTGTTCTTCCTTCTTGCTTCTTGAATTACAAAGTCTAACTTTTCTTGCTTTTCTAGCTTTTTCTCTCTAACCAATAAGTTATAAGTTATTGGTGGAAATCTAACAAGTAAGAAATGATCTAGGACATCTCTTATTTATAGAAAACCCAAGGTTAGGGTATAATGGTCAATAAGCCATCCAGCTCCTTACTATTCATTACTTGATCACCACATAACTTATCCTTTACTTAGCCACCAAGTATAAGCACTTTACTTAGCCACCATGTAAGCACTTTACTTGGCCACCACTTTGGGTTACCTATGCATTGCCCCATGGGTTTTAACCTTTCGGTAACCCATCGGTTCGACCCACAGTTTAGTTTCTTACTTCGGGCCTTAACATTAATTCTCATTGGGCCTATCTTGGGCTTGTCTTAACATAACTTTGGGCTTGACTCTACCTAACATTGGGCTTGGCATAATCCAAGTCCAATTGGATAATTTCAAAGTCCATTACTAAAGTCCATCAATAACTATTTGTATTTTACTCGTACAATTCTCGTATTCTCTTCGTATAGTATTTCATCATATACGACATACCATCATTCATACATACTTTTATAATACCTCGTATCATACTCGTATTAATTATTTCGTGTCGACGTCGTGATTTTATTTTTCCCTTTTATATTTTTTTTCTGGTGTTCTCATGTTATGTGAGATTTGTTTGAAAAAATAAGTGAAAAAGGTCCGACATGTATCATGTCGACGATTTAACTGTAAGAGTCACCAGTTGGTGTTTTTAACTGGTTGCACCAACACAACCGAGAAAAGGTTTGCACATTGACCCAGTGATGTGACACTACTAAACGGGTCTGTGAAACCGAGATTCATTTGGGTTCGGGTGTTTGATTATGCGGAGGGAAGGTGTTAGGCACCCCCTGACATCCGTTTTGCCACGGTGACCGCCGCTTTTCAAGAAACTATAATATGAATGTGTGTGTGTGTGTGTGTGTGTGGATCAATGTGCAATTTATTTGGAAGTAGTGCGAGGCCTCGTTCGCACCTATATACAAAGGGTTTGAATTTTTATAAAAAATCAGTTTTAAACATAATATAGCAGTGAAGTTTTGTAAAAGAGGTTTTTCAAATCTTGTGCTCAATAGTAATTGAGACCTTTTCATACTTCCATTTTATCATTAAATGTTCGGCTTGTTTGCTTTTATTTTCGAGATGCGAAGCATCTTCAAGAAAATAATATATAGCAGTGTTGAACTCCTCATTGGCATGACAACCATCTAAGGAAATTCAAACACCGTTAATAATTTATAAGCTGCTTACAGCTGAAAATGTCCATCACGGGAACCAAATCTAGATTCAATGGACTGAATCTGTGATCACATGATTCCTAGGCTCACATGATGCCATAGTTTATATGAAAAGCAGTAAGCAGTTATATATATAAAAGCTGTAAATATATATATACAGACATGATCAACCATCACGAAGCACGTCCATGGGGGATCAGAAATGTAAATATATAAAAGCGATAAATATATATATATATATATATACAAGATCAACCACCACGAAGCACCTCCACGGGGGATCAGAAATATAAATAAAACAGTAAATGCGATCAACTACCACGAAGTAAACTCCAGGCATGACTGAATGTAAAGAAAGTAGTAAAAACAATCAATCACCACGAAGTAAACTCCGGGAGGGACAGATTGTAAATAAAGCAGTAAAAGTCCACGAAGTAAACTCCAGGCCTTACAGAAATGTAAATATATATATAAAAGCGGTAAACGCACATGATGTTTCTCAATCCCGGCTCGGTTTACCATTTCAGCAATTTATCTCTCTCTATATATAAAAGTAGTAAACGCTCTGGATGTAAAATCCAGGCTCATCGAACAGAGTTCGACAACAGTTCATATATATAAGTATATATATATATATATAAAAGCAAATAAACACTCCAGACATAAGTCTAGGCTCAATCGAGGCATAACTCGATAATGTTAGTCCATATATAAGAATATATACATATATAAGTATATATATATACAGACAGAAATGAAAACCACGGACCGAAATCCGGGCATACACATACAACACGACTCTCAATGTGAAGAAAATGTGTGAAAAGATGAAGGGAAAGGCTTTATAGAGTGTGAGAAGGCTTACAGTGGGCTGCCAAGACAGGCTTCTATGACTCTAGATAGATAAACACTCATCTCCCACCGGTAAAATATAGCTATATGTGGGCTAACAAGTGTTTAAAATGAGAAAACACTCAATATAGGGTGTGTACAGGGCAAATTGTGCCTATCTTCCCGGTGTTATCTCTGGGTCTTTGGAATGAGTGCCTCAGCAGGAGGTCTGAGGTGGAAGCTGATTGCATGCATTTGAAATAAGTATTTCTGGAGTTATCGATGGAACTGCAACAACATTCCTTAGGGTTATCGCCAAGGATCTAACTCGGGGTTATCTCTGAGGTTGGAATTGATACTCCCGGTGTGTGTTCCGGGTTTTAGACTGAACTTCTGGTGGTATCCAAAATGGATGTGAGTTGTCTTCTAGGGTTATCTCTGAAAGATAAATATGCCCTCCTGCAATGTTAGTAAGAGGTGTACAAAAAATTTCGAGTGTCTACAGATGCCCCTATTTATCATATTCATGCAATGCAAGACATGGATAGGATAAAGAATCCTAGATACTTGAAATGCAATAAGATAAACATGATGCTATGTGCAGCAACATGATGCAAATGTATGATGCATGAATGTTGGATTGTTTTCCAACATGATGGAATGATTAATCGTTCCTTGTTAATCCTACTGGGGATGACAATCAGTGATATCTTGGACATGCGATCCAAGTCTTCTGAAATGTTGATGTTGGGGTTATCACCAAAGTCATGGATCTTTAATAGACTTTATTCCAAAGATGTGCCTCTCGTGTGTAAGAGATTTGCGGGGATAAAGCTTTGTCTGTTTGAGGATGTGTATAACATATACCACGATCCTGTCGGAGTTACTACCAACATAAATGTATTGTCAGGGCTGCCTGACCTTCGCTGATATGTGTATCACCTGATAGATCTCTGCTGGGCAAACTGTGAAGGCTGTTTGACGTTCATTGATGTGTGTATCAATGGTTGCATTGCGTTGTGACCCCCGTCGGGGAAGTTTGTGGATACGTGCACTGATGGATAAGATCATCGAATGGCCTCCTATGCTTTGATGGGTTTACTTGCCATCGGTTGAAATGACGTCAAGGCTGTTTGACCTTCATTGACACGTACATCAATGGTAGAATGGCATTGTAACCCCCGCCGAGGATTTGTTCATAGACGAATAATGCGTTGTAACCCCCGCTGGGGATACGTGGATGAATGAAAATCTGCGTTGTGACCCCCGTCGGGGATACTTTATCAACGTTTGAAATCGGCGTTGTGACCCTCACCGGGGATACTTTATCAATGTTTGAAATCAACGTTGTGACCCCTGCCGGGGATACTTCTTTTAGGGTTACGACCTTGTGTTTGGCGACACCGGACCTGTGTGAGTTATTGTCGAGCATGATTTGTAAAATCTGAGGTCACTGGTATAGTATACCTTGCATCCAGGTGAATAACAATGAGTGACATGTGAAGCGAAAGTTTGGCCTATGAGAACCAAGATTTCAGGCTACTCCGCTCAATTGCGTAGCGTTTTTATTCCTAATTTAACCTCTTTAGCTTGTGAAACCTCCTTTGTAACTCGAACTAAACTGAGCCGAAGGTGTGGGACCCATGTAGGGGTGCCACAAGTACACCTGCGGTAGCCGCAGATGGACCTGCGACCAACCGTGGGTATGTAATGCCTGTGGGTTGCTTTCATAAGTCATTTTCAAGTTGCACCACGAAATAAATCCGAGAGCTCTCTTTCAGATCTGCTGAGTTCGGGCGACTTTCTGCAAATTCTGCCACCGTACAAGTGTTCTACACTGTCCTGGTAATGTATGCTTGTATTCTTTTCTAGTTTCTATCCGTTGGAAAATGACTTATCACATGAAATGCATTTAGACACAGAGTAGTGAATATGCATGATGATATGACTTGATAAAAAATATTCAACACAGTAAATGTTAGTATTAAACCATGATGAACATAATGATGTGAAAAAAATTGACTTTTGAAACAGTCAAATTGGCACCTTTTACTGGCATTTCTTATCCTATTTGAGGACAAATGAGTAAAGGTAGAAAAGAAAAATAATCCCGATAATTACACTACACTTACAGATTTTTTACTGTAATGTATTAATGCATGTAGGATGTATATGACTGTGGGTAGGTGTGCTATTGAATGGCCACCTAGTCATGCCTATGTGCATGTGGATAGTCCTATTTACAAAGGGGACTATGGAAAAATTTTCCAAAACGTAGGCATTGGGTAGTCATGCATTTTTAACTCTATTGTAGACGTATGTTAAAATAATGCATGCATGCATGTAGACATAAAACAGCATTTTGAAAAGCTCCAAGTTAAACATTACCACACCCTTTCTGAGGTGATTTAGAGACTTATTGTCCAGATATTATGGATTCGGATCAGCCGAGTAGTTCCCGCAGGACCACTTTTGGTGTATAGAGAAGGGCTTCTGAAGTGCTTCGACCCCGTTCTGTTAGACAGCCTCATCGTTTTGTGGAGGCGATGATACATTCTGTCCAGGTTGAAGTGTCGAACGTTGAGGACGAGGAGGAGGATGTTCCAGTTGAGGACCCCGCTCTTGCTGCACGTGTTCCCCGTAGGGATTTGCTAGGCATTCAGGTGGTGAACCCAGAGCTTCTGGGAAACTTGAGTCGACACCCTTCAGTTTACCTGCACGCAACGAGGTATAAAGTTAGATCTTAATCTTCCTAATTTCCTATTGATGAGGAGTAAAGGGTTCTGATGTTGATCTGCATTTGATGTAGGTTCTCGGCTTTACACAACCTCGAGGGAATTGGTTCAACATCCACTCTTTGTATCAGGCTTTGCATGATGACTATAGAGCGATTGTACATGGCTGGGGATTCGGGACGTTCTTTTCCATTCTTCCCCACCATTGTCCCTGGGGTTACCTCAGGGCATTTTCTGAGTGCTAGTTTCACCAGACTTAGTCACTCCATTTGCTGGACTGTGAGGTGATGATGATGCCGATGGATTGGCGGTTTATCACAAGTATGGAGTTTGGAGGGGTACCAGGGCCTTGTATGGCGGATATCACCCCTACTGCCGTCAAATCCTTACTAGGAGTTCCAGACGGGGTGCTCAAGGGCAGGATTGTACGTACAGGTCCTTTGAGCGTAGATGGTATGAGCGGGCTATTGAGTGAGCCCATACTCGATGATGTAAGAGTCAGGGATCACATTCTTCGGTGATTGTTCTTGATGATCATTAGGGGTTGCTTCATAGCAGATAACTCTTCTACGGTGTGTTAGGTTTGTAATATTCATAACGCAATCAAATTGCAAAAATAATGCGGAAGCGTGTAAAATCAGAGTTTAAAAAAATTTACAAACCATAAACCCGGATCATCCTTTATGCATAATTGTTAATTAAACGAAAAGATAAAGAATAAAATCATACCCTTGAAGATCGAGCTTCCTCAGGTACAAGTTCACCTCCAAATCCTTTCGCGTTGAACTTGAATCCACCGGGTTTGGTTCCTTCCTTTGATCAACGTTATCCACCCAAGCGTTTGGCCTCTAGAGGTGATCCACCAAGGAAAAATAGAGAATTCAAGAAGATGGTGTATTTGGCTCAAACCCTAGTTTTCTATCTCTATAGAAAAGGGTACTCTCCAACAAATTGGAATTATGTCGTATGTTGAAAAAGTCAACAACCCACACCACCCATAATAAGACTCCTCTTATTTATAGATGTGGGAAACCCATCTTAACAATTAAGGAATTGGGTTTTATTTAATTAATTAAATTCTTTTAATTAATTAAGCTCCCTAATCTTATTAGGGATAATTAATTAAACTCCTTTAACTAATTTTCCCTCCTAATCCTATTAGGAATAAATGAGAGTACTTATATTAAATTAATTCCTAAACTCTTTTAGAAATTAAAATAATAATAATTGTAATAATATTAATAAGACTCCTCTTATTAATTTATATTTAATATTTCTAAAATATTAAATAATAAATATTAAGCTATTTAATTTATTCTATCACCATAGATTAAATTAAATATACTTAACTATATTATTACGATTATGCCATTAACTTCTTAAATAATTATTCTTCCTTTTATGGTGTGACCCTTTAGGTTCTCCATATTAAACCAGGTTGTGAATAAATCAATTAGAACAATTCTAATCTTATTTAAATAAATAAATTAAATAATTAATTTATTTAAATAAATAATATTTATTCTACAATAGGGATAAGCCTCCCTAATGATCAACGACTTTCCGGATAATATAGATTTCAACATTAATCATTAAAGAACCTTTGAGTAAATAGTTACAAATACAATTCAATCCTTCCACCATACAATGTCCCAATTAAATATAAGGCATGGAATTCTTGTCAAGTCTTATTTTATTTAATTATATGTATTTCGATCCTTAAATGCACAACTCCAAATAATGCAAATTAGAAACTCCTTTCTAATTTCATTACGCCGCCAAGGACTACTTTGGGTTGTCATTTATCGAATCACATAGGACATTTCTCTTCTTTTATTAGAAGTGGTAGATTCTTTATTGATCATACATTATCTCCATGTACAACTTATTATACCCAAGCATACCCTTTGATATACCCTAAGGGTCTTAAGGAATAAGTCAAAGTATAACTCATCATACACAAGATACTATGATGATCTCAAGTCCAAGGATTACTTGTACTACTATCACTACTGAGAATTCCTATTGATAGGCAAATAAAACTCCATTAGGTATTCCTTAGCGAGCCATGCGTTCGGTGAACTTATTCTCTAATAAGCACCTACATACTTGCTTTAATGTCTACACACAAATGATCGTGAGATCAATCATCCTCATCCAATGAGCAAGCAACGTATGTACCCAATCTATCCGGATTCACTAATCCCCAATTTAGTAATCCAATGATTGGGAACTATTTTAGTTTTAAGCTTTCTAAGAATTTAGATCTCATTAGAATGATCATCATCATTATTCTAAAAGCATTGCTTAAAACTATGGGTTTATCACATATTATAAAAACGACATCATGTAGATAATTAAAAGCCTTTAATAAATTAATACTTTTATTAATAAATGAATAAGATTGTTACAAAGTATATGCTTTATCATCAAACATGATTGGCTTGTGTGCATACTACTTTCAATCTCCCACTTGCACTAAAGCCAATCTTCATGGTAACTCATACTCTTCTTCTCTAAGTGACGATTATCCTGTTTTGTTGGATAAGCTTTAGTTAATGGATATGTAATGTTGTTTATGAGAGTCCACTATCTCTATAGTGATTTCCCATCTTTCAATGATTCTAATAATCAAATGAAAGTGCCACAACACATGTTTAGATCCAAGATGAGACTTAGGAACTATTCCTAGTTACGTAATAAACTTTTAATCCAAACAATCAACTTGCGACTTCATTTATAGCTATTTACTTTGTCTTTATCACTAAACCAAAGAACTCTTTCTTTGTTTGGAACCTTTCAATTCATTGCACCACCGCTCAAGGTAACCCTTTACCTTAAAGTGGATTTTTCTGTCGTCTTGAGTGCATGTCGAAAAACTTGAGTCTGTAAAGCCCTCTAGTTTTAATTCAGACCCACCATGTATGCTCACATCCTTAGTGCCGGTTAAGAACTTTAAGATGTTTTTCACTGTCTTACATTGATCTTCTCCAGAATATGACTGATCAACATCAGGTCTCGTACATTTCATTGCATGCATGATTGTCACTCATGAGACCTCTCTTTTTAGGAGTCTGTGGGGACTATTAAGAGAGATACACTCCATGGCTCATCAACATGAAACATCTCTTGGAGCTTGCCATGCTAAACGACTTTAGCATCAAATGAATATACGTTCCTTGGGTTAAGTCGAGCATCCTCTTAAATCTATCTATATAGATTTATATCCCCAATTAAGATACTCTTCCAAATCATTCATGGAGAAATGTTTAGACAACTTTATCTTTACTGATTGTAGCATTGGTATGTCATTCCTTATCTATAGTATATCAACATATAATACTAGAAATTTCACGACGCTCCCACTGACCCTTTTGTACACATTAGGTTCATTCTTGTTTTTGATAAAATCAAACTCTTTTGATTATTTCATCAAAATGAATGTTCCATTTTGAGAGTGTCTATAACTCTTACCTCATCGTATGTAAACTGGATCATCATCTTTTATGATATGTACCTCATCATCATCATCCATAATGAATCCATACCTCCCGGTATCTTGGTAATATTCAGATTCTGATTGATTTGTGGTACAATAAGGTCCATCTCTGAGTTCCTCTTATTTGACTTATAGTGTTTTGTGGTTCTTGAACTCTTCAAGATCTATTATCCTCCCACTAGCCCCTTCAATGATAAACACATTTATCTTAGAAATGAGCATGTTTCACAATAAACACCTTTTGCTAAAGGGATTATAGAACATATACCCTAGACTTACTTTAGGATGTCCCACAAATCGACACTTGTCAAATCTTGTCCCAAGCTTATCCTTTGAAACCTTTTCACATAAGTTGGACAACCCTTATCTTAACATACTTAAGATTAGGAATCCTCCCTGCATTCATAACTTTTATGGAGTCTTGAAATGGATTTTGAGGTTACCTTTTGTAGATATGCGACCATTTCTAGGATATGACCCCAGAGGGATATTGGAATGTCGGTAAAATCATTATGGACCGCACCATGTCCAACAAGGAACGATTTTTCCTTTCAGATACATCAATCAATTATTACGTATCATGAGGTGTCCATTATGAGAAAAACCATTTGAGATGATCTAGAAACTTATTGCACAAATATTTATTCCTTGATCTAATCAAAGAGTCTTAATACTTTGCAAATTTGTTTCACTTCTGAATTCTTTGAACCTTTCAAATAATTCATACTTGTATTTCAATAAATACATACATTCAACTCTTTGAATGATCATCTCCTTTTCTTATACTAGTTTGTTCAATTTATAAAATAATTTTTACGTAAGTCAAGTATACAAAATCCATTAAGTAATCTTTCGCTTTCTATCGATACATTATTATTATAAATAGAACAACAATTGTTCTTAATTATAATACCAAAATTTTATTGTCCAATAATAAAATGGAAATAATGTTTCTAACAAGAATTGGAATACAATAACAACTTATTGACTTAATAGATTTGCCGTAAGCAAATGCTAAACTATAAGTTTCTATAGCTAATGCAACAACCTTTGCTTCATTTTCCACATATAGGATTACTTATCTTTGTTTAACTTTCTACTTCTGCTTGGTCCCTTCATAAATCTATATTTATGATAACCAAAGTCGGTATCCAATACCCAAGTAGAACCTTGACTTAAAGAAAAATTTATTTTAAATCATGAACAAATTTGTATTTGTGGCAGAAACTTCACTAAGCTTCTTTGGTTAGCCTCTGCAAGATGCTTCTCGCAGATTTCTTTCCGGTGTCGAAGCTTATTGCGGTGGGAAGCAAACTCCTTTGCTATCCATATCGGTTTTGTTCTTGTTATCCTTTATTTTGCCTTTCTATTTACCTTCTTTGAATCTTTCTTCTTTTCAGAAGATCCTTTGGCCCCTACTAGTAAGACTTGGTCTTTCTTGGTTGGAAAGCGACTCTCAACATTTTTTAACATGTTAAGCAAATCAGCGAGGCCGATATTTAGCTTGTTCATATGAAAAATTCACAACAATTGTGAAAGGAGTCCGGAGTGAGTGCAAGATCAAATCTTGGCTCAACTCTCCATCCATGACAAAACCAGTTGTCCTAATTGATCAATCAAATTGATTATGTTAAGAACTTTTTTTGTGCATATTATAGTGCCATTGGCCATTCTAGATCGGAAGAGCTCCATAGATATCTCGATATCTATCGGTCCTACTTTCCTCACCATCAACTACTTGATGTGCGGGGAATATAGTAGGAGCATCCATAGTTTCATCTTGTATTTGAAGCTCGTTACTCATGGATGCGAGCATGATGCATTGAGCCAATTGTGTGCATCATTTTGCCACTTTCTAAAAGTAGCAATCTCTTCCTCGGAGGCATTATGCGCAACCATTAGGGGATAGGCGTATTAAGGACATAAGATAGCTTTTTCACTATGAGAACTATTCTCAAATTCCTTAACCAATCCGTTTAATTGATTCTGGTTAATTTAGCATCTAATATGCTACGCTTGTGATGATAATAATTTAGACATTGTAAAATTTCATAAATGAATTTGTAATTAACAACATTTTAACATACATTCTTTTATTAATTACCAAAATAAATTAGGTCTTGTTTTAAATTGGTATCTCCCACTATTTTCTTCAAACTATATTACCCTCACTTATATAGTCGGCAAAATCTAATTAAAGATTTGCTAGTGAGAATAAGGATCCCATTTCAAATGTATATAGCCTTGTGGTGACACAACAAACTATATATAAATAAATAGGTAGACAACTTTTGTCAATTACATCAACTATGCAACTCCTTTTCTTTTGCCTCTTAGATTATTTTGATCAAGTGGTGGCACATCCGAATCAAAATTATCCAAGTTAAGTCCGACCTAGCACTCCATATATTCAAAAAGAAAATATCATCCTTGTGGTGACACAACAAAACAATATTGTTCAATTTTCTTTATAAGCATCAAATGTGATAAATTAACATCTTAAATACTTAATACTTGCCTTGTGGTGACACAACAAACTCATATTAAATATTTAATACTCTATTAATTTTATCATGCTAGAAAGCTGACGTTAGATATTCCAAATATCTTTGAACGCTTAGGACTTAATATAAAAATTGAGGGTTTGTTATTAATTTGTCTCATCTTGTTTAGCGCGCATACATATATATATATAAAATACGCGTCATATTAATGAACATGCGAAGCATGTTTGCATAATATATAATATATATAGTATAGCATGCACATATAGAATACTATATTCTACCCGGATTGATTATGGACTTTTATTCTAGTTTGGTTCACTAGAGCCACCAAGTGAACCAAAAGGTCAAACCCTAGGGGTGCAAGAAATAATATTTAAATATAACTATTACATTTAAACCCGGGCTCCATTACAAACGGGTCTTCATGCACTCCTTGATCTTTGATATCTAATTCTTCAAAATTTATTCTTACTATTCCTATTACAAAACTATTTAAAATAAATAGAAACCTTGATCGTGATCGAGGGAAGTACATAGAGAGAGATAGAATTTACATTAAGAAAAATTAGAGAAGGCGCAGTACGCAGACCCCATTTAATAAAACCCATACATTCATGCATCCAACTAAAATAAAATCCAATCACATTGGTCAATTGTCCATAATCAATCCCATTTATTATCATATACATCATCATATGCATCAATAAATAACATTCATCTTATGAATAATAAACATTTAATATATATATTGATATCATTTAATGGGCAAATTTATTTAGTATAAAATCTATTTTTGAATCAAAATAAACTCCTTTATTTTAATCCAAATTTAAATCAAAATAAAACTATTTTATTTTAATTTATCTAATTTTGAATAAAAAAACTATTTTATTTTAATCAAAATCTTTAATTAAAATAAACTCCTTTATTTTAATTAATTATGGAATCCAATTCCATATATATAAAAAATCTTTAATTAAAATAAACTCTTTTATTTTAATTAATTATGGAATCAATTCCATGTAAAAAAAATTATTAAAGGAAACACGGATATTCATTCCTATTCACAAATAAACTTCTTTATTTTGAATAATATGAAATCATATTTCATATCTAAATAAACTCCTTTATTTAAGGAAATTGGGATTCTCTTTCCTATTCACAAATAAACTCCTTTATTTTGAATAATATGAAATCTTATTTCATATCTAAATAAACTCCTTTATTTAAGGAAAAATAGAATCTAATTTCAACTCCAATTAGTTAGCATGGAATCCAATTCCAACTCTAATTAGTTAGCATGAAATTCTAATTTTAAAATTAAAATAACATCTTTATTTTAAAATTAAAATAAACTTTTATTTTAATTATAAAATAATTAAGAATATATATATATATATAGTATATATATATATATATAACTATTATATATATATAATATAATAACCAATATATATATATATATATATATATATATATATATATATATATATTATATAAAAACGTGTCGAGAAAAAAAATCGGCAGAAATTGATTTCTCGATTTCCGTGCATATTAGATTTCATAATATCAATTCCTTTAATTCCTTTAATTGCCGACCGGAAGTTCCTTAAAAAAAATTGTTGCTGCCGGTTTTGATATCCTGTTAACATGCATGCACCGAATTTTATTTTTTTTTTTTTTTTATTTTCCGTGGCCTGCTGCTACCTTTTTAAAAAATGACCCATGCATCCCTTAAAAAAAATGGCAAACAGCAATTAATTTCGGCCCTTTTTTTTTTTAATAAATTTTATACAATAAAATTATGCCCAATTAAATTGTTCTAAACACATATCAATATAATATCAAATTAAAACAATTAATAATTCGCATAAAGGTTTGGCTCTGATGCCACTGTTAGATTTGTAATATTCATAACGCAATCAAATTGCAAAAATAATGCGGAAGCGTGTAAAATCAGAGTTTAAAAAAATTTACAAACCATAAACCCGGATCATCCTTTATGCATAATTATTAATTAAATGAAAAGATAAAGAATAAAATCATACTCTTGAAGATCGAGCTTCCTCAGGTACAAGTTCACCTCCAAATCCTTTTTCGCTCAACTTGAATCCACCGGGTTTGGTTCCTTCCTTTGATCAACGTTAGCCACCCAAGCGTTTGGCCTCTAGAGGTGATCCACCAAGGAAAAATAGAGAATTCAAGAAGATGGTGTATTTGGCTCAAACCCTAGTTTTCTATCTCTATAGAAAAGGGTACTCTCCAACAAATTAGAATTATGTCGTATGTTGAAAAAGTCAACAACCCACACCACCCATAATAAGACTCCTCTTATTTATAGATGTGGGAAACCCATCTTAACAATTAAGGAATTGGGTTTTATTTAATTAATTAAATTCTTTTAATTAATTAAGCTCCCTAATCTTATTAGGGATAATTAATTAAACTCCTTTAACTAATTTTCCCTCCTAATCCTATTAGGAATAAATGAGAGTACTTATATTAAATTAATTCCTAAACTCTTTTAGAAATTAAAATAATAATAATTGTAATAATATTAATAAGACTCCTCTTATTAATTTATATTTAATATTTCTAAAATATTAAATAATAAATATTAAGCTATTTAATTTATTCTATCACCATAGATTAAATTAAATATACTTAACTATATTATTACGATTATGCCATTAACTTCTTAAATAATTAATCTTCCTTTTATGGTGTGACCCTTTAGGTTCTCCATATTAAGCAGGTTGTGAATAAATCAATTAGAACAATTCTAATCTTATTTAAATAAATAAATTAAACAATTAATTTATTTAAATAAATAATATTTATTCTCTGATAGGGATAAGCCTCCCCTAGCGATCAACGACTTTCCGGATAATATAGATTTCAACATTAATCATTAAAGAACCTTTGAGTAAATAGTTTGTGACAATTCAATCCTTCCACCATCTGATGTCCCGATTAAATATAAGACATGGAATTCTTATCACAAGTCTTATTTTATTTAATTATATGTATTTCGATCCTTAAATGCACAACTCAAATAATGCAAATTAGAAACTCCTTTCTAATTTCATTACGCCTTAACCAAGGACTCTTTGGGTTGTCATTTATCGAATCACATAGGACATTTCTCTTCTTTTATTAGAAGTGGTAGATTCTTTATTGATCATACATTATCTCCATGTACAACTTATTATACCCAAGCATACCCTTTGATATACCCTAAGGGTCTTAAGGAATAAGTCAAAGTATAACTCATCATACACAAGATACTATGATGATCTCAAGTCCATGGATTACTTGTACTACTATCACTACTGAGAATTCCTATTGACGGTGCAAATAAAACTCCATTAGGTATTCCTTAGCGAGCCATGTTCAATGAACTTATTCTCTAATAAGCACCTACATACTTGCTTTAGTGTCTCCACACAAATGATCGTGAGATCAATCATCCTCATCCAATGAAAGCAAGCAACGTATGTACCGATCTATCCGGATTCACTAATCCCCAATTTAGTAATCCAATGATTGGGAACTATTTTAGTTTTAAGCTTTCTAAGAATTTAGATCTCATTAGAATGATCATCATCATTATTCTAAAAGCATTGCTTAAAACTATGGGTTTATCACATATTATAAAACAAACATCGTAGATAATTAAAAGCCTTTAATAAATTAATACTTTTATTAATAAATGAATAAGATTGTTACAAAGTATATGCTTTATCATCAAACATGATTGGCTTGTGTGCATACTACTTTCACGGTGTCCTTCGCTTTAATTAGAGCCACTCGACACGTGGACCATATAGGAGATTATGATTGGGGTTCTTACACCTTCTTTATTTCCTCGGGGGATCTTGAGTGAGTTGGCGGCTTTTGGCGAGCCTTGGTTAGGATTCTACCCGTTTCTGCTGGTGAGTATTTCTCTTGTCTTTTCCCATGTACAGGTTAAGAGTGTTGACTGACAGCAGATGTTTTCCTTTATGTTAGCAGTTTTGGGCCTATGTGAGGCTCACATGTTTGCATCCCGTGAGTGTGTTAGGTTTAGACACCTATCCACGAGGACGGAGATAGCATCATTCCATACTGGCAAAGGTCCCTGTTGCTGAGGGTTTTACTCATTGTCGCCTATAGCTGGAGTTGTTGACAGCGGATGTCATCACGTGGGTTCCCTACTCTGGGGAGCATTTGAGCGTTGTATTTGAGGATGGGTACCCGACTGGTGTTGAGCACGTGATTTCCACCCGTAGGATTCCTCTCTTCACAGATGGAGGATGGGAGCTCTACTTAGTAGAGCGTGCTATCAGGAGCACTACAGGAGAGATTCGCATGCCGATCTTGCCTCCTGCCAGATGTTATTAGCCTGTTTTGCAGTTACCCGTCATTGATATCCCATTGTTGAGGATTGACGATTTCACATTATCAGAGGGTTCTTGCACTCAGGAGATGTTCCAGCATTGGTGGTTCCCTTGTACCATTGGAGCCCAAACCTGCGCCACTCACTTCATTGGGGATATGGTTCCAGGATCCGTGATGATGATGGATTGGCTAGCCTATGTCTGAGATCCGACTCATTTGACACAGATTGATAGTTTGACCCAACAGTTGGACCGGGCATATTTCTTTATCCAACACTTGGGCAAAGATCCTTCAGAGGTAGATACTTTTGATCCTTCTAGCTCTAGCACTGGCCTCTCAGGTGACCCATTTGGTTTTATCGGTGAAGATCCTCCATTGTATAGGCCTAACATCCCTGTGGATAGAGATCTAGTAACTCAGTAGGAGTTACATCAGGTGGATAGTGTTGATGATGTAGACATTGACACCATTGTCTTCTTCTGATGTATATTCTCGTAATCACTTTTGATAGGCCTCTATTAGTTGTAGGGAAGTTTTGCCCCATTTCCCTGTATTTTAGCTGTACAGAGATGTATTAGATGATGATACACATAGGAATGTATGTACAATTTTCAATTCCCTATATCATATTGCCATATATTATATCATGCATGTTATTATGTTATGCATATATATGTATGTCTAGAGATATTCAGCATTGACCCCTAGATGATCTTATGACACGGCCCGTATAGATGTCTTCTTTGATAGTTAGCTGTATTGATCATACCCCACCATTATTGGTGGCATCTGGTATGCGATTGTGGTATGATAGTATGTCACCATCAGACAGGGTGACTATGGATCATCTGTTGCAACATACTATGACCTTGTTGATGTTTCAGGTTCCCACAGGATTCGTGAAGGGCATGTTGGAGCACTGGGTATCGGAGAGACAGGTTTTCCGATTTGGGACCCAGGAGTTGACTCCTACTTTGGAGGAGTATGCATGTTTGACGATGCTGCCACTGGATAGACTTTACGTACATATGGCGATTGGAGACATGAGTAGGCAGTTCATGACCCTTACTGTCTTGAGGTGTAGGGTGGTACAGGATGAGCTCACATTTGGCCACGTTATATCCCAGCATTTTCCGTTTGAAAGATTTGGCTCAGAGGATAGTTATGCATGGCATTATGGGGACTTCACCACACCGGAGGATCATTGGCTTTTAGCCAGAGTAGATGTACTGCTATTGTGTGTACTATAATATGTCTACATACCACGGTACATGGATGAGTTGGACATAGGAGTCATCATTGCAGTGATAGCTCTCAGATAGGGTCACACCATCATACCGATGATCATAGAATAGACTCTAAGGTCAGCTACATACTGCTGCACTTATCTTATGGGAGTGTTTACAGGCAGCTCGGTCATGTTGTACGTGTGGTTTTTTTCACACTTGAGACCGATTTGCACTTTTAGACGGCATGGGTATTGTTTCACCCATGATATAGCCATGTTATACTCCTTTCAGCCTGTGGAGTGTATAGATACTGCATCTTGGTCAGCTTTCCTGGTAGGTTTGGAGATCTGTTTGCTATATTGCCGTGTACAGGGCTTAGCTCACCCTGCATCTTCATCACTCATGCTCCGGGTATGGATTATCTTCCTCTGGCTGGTTTGAGAGGCATAATTACTTACCACCCACTGGTCGTGATGTGTCAGTTTGACTAGTTTCAGGACTTCCATCCTTTTGAGGGAGCATCGAGTCAGCGCTTCGCTTCTCACCACTTATCAGCAGAAGATAGATCCAGGTTGTATGCCTATTGGGATCAGCGAGAACTAGCTGAGTTTTCTGTCAGTCGTCCGGGTTGTTTTGCAGAGTATTCCGCATGGATGGAGATAGAGACTGCATCGACCGCGGTAGTACCCATATTGTAGGGGATTGATTTCGATGATGAGGAGCCTATGCAGGAGGCTGATATTCCCATCAATGAGGATTTGAGTGCTGGGTTGCCAGCATTTGTGATTGATTCTCCCACTACGAGTGCTACTGTGATTCAGCATTCAACATAATATTTGGAGCAGAGTCTACGTCTGATGACCTTTGAGAGAGATCATGCTAGGGCCTTGATGTTGACAACTCTTGATGGGAGAGACACAACTCTATTAGAGAGAGACGAGACCAGATCAGCCAGAGATGCATTGATTGTAGAGCGAGAGATCGCCCTATCTTGCCGGGATGTGGTAGCCGTCGCATGATGATTTCAATTGAGATCCCTTACGACTGGAATCCTTGCAGATATGAGTGCATAAATTGATGAGCATCATGCCACCATGCAGTTATCCTCAGATCTACTAGCTCGTGTAGATACCATTGGGAAGGAGCTTGCAGAGTTACCTCCTTCTTCGGAGAGGGATGCTATGTTAGATCTGATAGTCCTCATACACACAGATTTGTAGATAGACTTGTATTTTCCTGCACAGACTAGCTTAGCCATTTTGTCATGTACAACACATATTGTATATATCAAACAATATTATATATGGCAGGGAAATATATTTTGATTTACTCCCCTTTCAGTTGTGCCTTGATACTTGCTTGATATTTTCCTATTTCTTCAGGGCTTTGTGATCTTGATGCATTCTGACCTCATCCTTGATGTGTGGACATTGAGACGTCGCGGGATCTCTCAGAACGGATCATTGATCTATGTGTATCGCTACCATTTTTGGTGTCCTGGGACTAGTTTCTGTATGGAAATGTGGAGAAGAGTGTGACTTTTCCTCTCTGAGATTGACCACACCACAGATGGTCGCCAGTACTCCTATTTAAGAGGAGCCTAGTTAATTCCATCTCTTATAGATTGGTGTTGCTCTTTGAGGCACAACCGCAGCTTAGATAATCCCTGAATCTCCTATTTGTGAGGAGAGGTTAGGTAGTTCTATCCCTTTGGTCTGAAGCCGATGAAATGTGGTGGATTTAAGTTTGATCCCAGTACCATGTGACAAGTATTGTTGTTCTAGTAGGGGGTTAGACCGAATAATAAATGGCTGCCTACGTACTCCTATTGAAGAGGAGATCAGGTCTGCATAGTTCGAACCTGGTGTAAGAGGTTCAACGCTGAATGTGAAAGGAAGATGGGTGTAAAAGCTTTATTGATGAAGAAGGGTGTAGAAGTGTTTTTGTAGAAAAAGGGCAGAAATGTTTTTGTTTATTTTTTTATTGCGACTGGGCCATATAGAATATGGTTTCCTACGTACTCCCGGGTATCAGGGAGATCAGGTCGACATAGTTCGCCCCTCAGGACGAATTACAGTCGAAAAGAAGTATGAATCCCATGTGTAGGCCATACCGCGGGGAGAAGAAAGTTTAATCCCATCATTGGGACAAGCTGCAGGTGTGGGAAAAGTTTGATCCCGTCTTCAGGATAAACTGTAGGTGTGAAAGGTTCAATCCTTGAGGGGATAACCAAAATTGTGTGAAAGGTTTGAAATGAAGTGAAACCAGGCTGCTGGTTTGAAGTGTATGTTTCCTTGAGGGGCAGAATAGTATGTAAAAAGGGTTAGAAAACCGGAATGACTAGTGATCTGATGATCCAAAACCAGGATGTTTGCTTAATGGAAACCTCAGACATACTACCGTTTCATGGTGTCCGAGTTGATAAACTGTGGAAATTCATCGCCATCCATTTCATGTAGTTTGAGAGCGCCTCCTATCAATACCTCCTTGACAACAAATGGGCCTTCCCAGTTAGGAGCGAATTTTCCCTTAGATTGATCTTGGTTGTCAATGATCTTCATCAAAACCAAGTCGTGTTGTTTAAACTGCTGTAGCCGGACTTTCCTGTTATAAAATCTTGCGATCCTTTGCTGATATAACTGACCATGGAAGATAGCCGCGGTTCGCCTTTTGTCTATTAAAGATAATTGGTGATACCTGTCTTGTACCCATTGGTATTCATCCAGCTGAGCATCCATCAACACTCTGAGGGATTCCATTTGCACCTCTATGGGGAGTACTGCTTCCATCCCATAGGCTAATGAGTAGGGGGTTGCCCTAGTGGAAGTACGCATTGAAGTTCTGTAGGCTAATAAAGTCAGTGACAAGAGGTCAGGCCATACTTTGTGATTAGTGGACATTTTTTGCATGATTTTCTTGATGTTTTTATTAGTCGCTTCAACAACACCATTCATCTTTGGATGGTAGATGATAGAGTTAAGGTGTTTGATGTGGAATTTATTGCATAACTCCTCCATCATTTTGTTATTGAGGTTCTTAGCATTGTCTGACACAATGACCTCTAGTTGTCCATATCGACAGTCGATATTATTTCTGATGAAAGTAATGATGACTTCTTTGGTAACCCTGGGGAAGGAGGCTGCTTCTACCCATTTGGTGAAGTAGTCAATCATGGTGAATATGAATCGATGTCCATTACTGGCTTTGGGCTCGATGGGTCCGATCACGTCCATTCCCCACATTGAGAAGGGCCATGGTGAACTCATATTGTGGAGTTCCCTTGGAGGGGTATGGATAGCATTCCCATGAATTTGGCATTGGTAGCACCTCTTGACATGAGCATCATAGTCAGCTTTGAGCGTAAGCCAATAATGCCCTATTCTGAGGATTTTCTTAACAAGTAGGGGTCCACTCATGTGTGGGCCACATACTCCACCATGGATCTCATCCATGAGCCTCTGAGCTTGGTCTTTGTCCAGACATCTGAGGAGACCTAATTCTGCATCTATTTTATAGAGTGAATCTCCACTCAGGTAGAATTTTATAGCAAGTAGATGGATCCACCTCTTTTTAATCAGGCTCATCTCAGCGGGTGTAGATCCATCTCGCAGATATTCCTTGATATGTTGATACCAAGGGTTATGGATGGGAGGTAGCTCATCCGATACTTCTTAAACATAGTTCCCATAAGCTGGAGCCTTTTGTAGGGAAAATGTGATGCTTGTCATGTTTTCCTTATCAGGTATGTGAATCAAGGAGGCCAATGTTGCTATTGCATCCACAAAATCATTCCTATTACGAGGAATGTGTGAAAAGGAGATTTCTTCGAACTCCAAAGCCATCTGTAAAACTTGCCGATGGTAAGGCAGCAAATGTAATTCTTTAGTTTGATAGATTCCTGTGGATTGTTTGATTACCAACTCTGAATCCCCAAGACAGTTAACCGCCTAATGCCCATTGAGCGAGCAAGTTTTAGCGCCATGATACAGCCTTCATACTCAGCTGTGTTGTTGGTGCTGAGAAACTATAATTTGATGGCGACGGGATACTTCTCCCCCGTACTGGATACTAGAACTGCTCCAACTCCAGAACCTTCTGTGTTAACAGCTCCATCAAAATACATTTTCCATGTGTGACATTCATCATACTGATGGTGTTGCTGAATTGTCATTACCCCTTCATCGGGGAAATATGTTTCCAAGGGTTTGTAATCCCTTGCAGGTGCGGTGGCTAATTGATCTGCAATTCCTTGACCTTTGACAGACTTTTGCATCACATAGACGATGTTAAATTGTTGTAGGATCAACTGCCATCTGGACAGCCGACAATTCAATATGGGCTTATTGAACACATACTTGAGAGGATCCACGCGGGATATGAGATGGGTTGTGTGACCATGGAGGTAATGCTATAACCTCATTGAAGCCCATGCTAAAGCATAACAAGTCTTCTCAATCAGAGTGTACTTGTGTTCACTGCTGCTAAATCTTTTGCTGAGGTAATAGATAGCTCGTTCTTGGCCTGTATCGTCCTTTTGCCCCAGCATACAACCCATAACATTGTCATTAATGGATAGGTACATGAACAGGGGAACATCATCCCTGGGAGGTACCAAAACAGGAGCGTTAACTAGCTGCTCTTTGATTGTAAGGAAGGATTTCCGACACTCATCGTTCCATTTCATGGAGGAGTTCTTCCTTAACATCTTGAAGATGAGCTCACAGGTTGCTGTGAGTTGAGAAATGAACCTGCTAATGAAGTTGATTCTTCCCAAAAATCCCCGTATTTCCTTCTCTGTTTGAGAAATGGGCATTTCCTTGATGGCCTAGATTTTGGTGGGATCCAGCTCAATCCCTTTGTGGCTAACTAAGAAACCTAGCAACTTTCCTGATTTAATGCCAAAGGCGCACTTGGCCGGATTCAACTTCAAGTTGTACTTATGCATCCTGTTGAAGATCTTTTTGAGATGGTCTAAGTGGTCTTCTTCCCTTCGGGACTTGATAATGATGTCATCCACATAGATCTCTATCTCCTTATGCATTAAGTGGTGGAAAGAGCCATCATAGCTCGCTAATAGGTTGCCCTGACATTGATAAGGCTGAATGACAATCGTCTATAGTAGAAGATTCCCCAAGGCGTGATGAAAGTAGTTTTCTCACGATCCTCCTCAGCCACCATAATTTGATGATACTCCGCAAAGAAATCAGTAAAGGAGTACATGTCACATTGAGTAGTATAGTCAATAAGAATGTGGATATAGGGCACTGGAAAGCTATCTTTAAGGCAAGCTTTGTTCAGATCTCGGTAATCCACGTAAACTCGCACCTTTCCTCCTGGTTTAGGCACAGGAACAATGTTGGATATCCATTCCGAATATGTAGACACTATGATTATGCCAGCTTGAAATTGTTTCACAATTTCTTCTTTTACTTTTAAACTCCACTTAGGTTTCAATAGGAGATGAAGGACAATGTCAGTGGACAAACCCACCATGTCTTTGTGAGACCATGCAAACACATCCTGGAATTGGGTTAGTAGCGCAACCATGTTATTCCGTTGGTTTGGGATTAGGTCTGAACCAATCTAGATTAGCTTAGGGCTTTCTAAGGTTCCAAGATTGAAAGGAATGGTTTGATCAAGATTAGGTTTAGGTTTATCTTCGACCCATTCCTTAATCTCCTAAGGTGTCTCAATGTCCTCTTGGATTTCCATCAAGTCTGAGTCCAACTTTTTATCAAAGTTACAGTCCTTGTGGAGAAAAGGCACCTCATCAGCAAGTACATGCACATCTAAATTCAGAGTCCTAAAACAAAATATACTTTCACATAATATATGAAAATGCTGTTTAATCATACAAAAGTGTTAGCATGTACTGATAAAATAACAGCTAATACTGGACAGAAAAGTAAGCAATTAAAGTTATCTACAGGGCAGAGGGATTTCTTCCCGTTTTACCCTCGTCGACCAATGCATTGATTATTACGTAAGAAGGCACTACTCAATAATTGTTACAGTAATTACTGTTCAATATTTTATTTTATTGATTAAATAATTGCTGTGTGGATATTTTATTTTATTGTTGTTTCAATAATTATCACTGCATAATATTCTCATTATCAGATCAATAATTCATATTATTTGAATAATATTATTAGATAGCATTATTAGCAATGTCTAGAAAGTTCTGTCAAGGATAGGTTTGGTCACCTAATTGTGCGCTAGTAAGGAGAAATCCTTATCGGAAAACTCCCTCTTTCCTGGGAACGGCCTGGTTCTCATTATTGTGATTCTATAATATTATTTGTGAATAATTATTTATTGATTTATATAATAAGGAAATATTTATTTTTATGTGGATATAATTGAAGGAATTAATGTTGAGGTGTTTTATCATTATTTTTGTCGGAATGGAAGTATTAAAAATCAAATCAGTGTTCTTAAAGCTCTATTGCGTGAGTTATAATTTTAATTCGACCGTTGGATCGTTGTCATTTTTGGATATGTTATACATATATAAGTTGAGTATATGTCCACAAATTTTGAATCGTTAAAAATTAACGTATGATTTGTTATGAATTTTATGAGGTATTGAAAATCATCCGTTTGTGGGCAATTTCGTTAGACCCACTTTTGTTTAAAAACATGTGGGCTGCTATTTTTTTTTCCAAGATGGCATGCTTGATTTTTCAGTAAGGTGTGCGTAGAAGATGAGGGAAAAAAAGAAATGATATTTTAATTTTTAGTCTCCTGTGGCGTTCTAGCATTTTCCTATAAATAAGCGCTTAGGTTAGAATTGAAAATCACACCAGAAACATAAATTTTCTCTCTCTATATTGTCGAGTGTATTTTTGTGAGTATTTAGATACTTTGAGAGTTGCTATTCAGTGCAAGTTTCCTTCGACTTTACATCCGATATTCTGATCAGAAATATTGTTATTTTGAGGTAAGGGATGTTATTTTCTTCTTAAATGATATTATTTTCTTCAATATCATTATGCCAAAATATTGATATGAGTTTGATTGTGGAATTTCTACCTTTTTGTGTTGGGGTTACTATTCACGTATACGACACTATTCATAAATACGGCACTATTCACCGAAAAATGAAATTTTCTCTTCTTTGTCCCAGATGTCTATTATGATTACTATCTTTGATTGTATCCATTTTTTTGATCTATATTCTTGAATTTTACTCCATTATGGTTTATTATGGAGTATTTTTAAATTTGAATTATCTAAAGTACGAATCTCTAATCTTTGTCCTTTTGTCTCAACTGGATTCATTCTCTAAAATGTTTTTCATCATCCTCAATCTTTAATGGTGATACTTGATGAATATCTTTGGCATATAGTGCAAAGATGTATGATTACCTGATGAATATCTTTGGCCCGTAGTGCAAAGATGAACAGGTGTTGAGATGAACATGACCAACTGGTGATACAAGTGAATATCTTTGGCCCGTAGTGCAAAGATGAATATTTGATTCAAGATGTATATTGATTGATGTTACAGGGATAAAATATTGATGATGAACTTTTAAATTCATAGATGATAGTAGATTTCATTCTCTACTTAACTCTTCTAATGAATTATTATTTTCGCTGCAGTTGTTGATCTAAAACTTGTTGTCTATTATATTCTATCAGATTTTTCCTTGTTGAAGACTAAGGATAATTTGTTGTATATTATCTTAGTCAAAATATTCTTTACTGGACTAGTTTAGCTCACCTTTTTCCTTTTTGTTCCATTTTTCTTCTCAGGAAGCAAGAACATAGCAGGAACCAGTTGGGGTATAGAGTGATGGTCCTAGATAGTTGTTTTAGCAGTCCTCACTATTTTTGTAAAATAGTGTATCAATAATTGTAATGAGAACTTTATTTGGGTGTGGATATTGTGTGACGCCCCCAAAAAAGGTATACATCACCCATCTTGAGTGACCAAATACATGGCACAAAATACAATTAAAAACTTAATTATACAACTGTCGTGTAAAATACGACAAAACATATGTTGTGGGTTTTAATACAAATATTGTCATATAGACAATATCCACACTTAATGGAGTCCTCATTACATTTATTATCACACTATTTAACAGAATAGAAAGAACTACTAATGCTATCATCTGGACCGTCACTCCGTTCCCCGACTAGTCCCTGCTACGTTCTCATTTCCTGAAGAGAACAATGAAAGCAAAAGGGTGAGATCAACTAGCCTAGTAAGAAATATTATGACTAAGATAATGCAGAATAAATTATCGTTAGCCTACAATAGTGTTAAACTGATACAATATAACAAATATCAAGTTTAACTGCAGCGGAACAAGCAATCTATTAGAAGAGTCAAGTAGAGAATAAAATCTACTATCTTCTATGATTTAAAAGGGTTTTCATCACTTTTATCGCCGATACTCAGCTTAATAAATAATCCACATCATCGAATCAACCCTGCACTACGGCCAAGGATATTCTTTAGTATCACGACCACAAATTATCCATGCACTACGGGCCAAGGATATTCGTGTATTCATTAATGGTCATGATCATGCCAACAGCTGTCCATCAATGCACTATGGGCCAATAAGGACTTTTACCACATCATTTGTAACATTACGGTCATGATTATACCGAATGATCCCTGGTCATAATCATACCAAGTCCATCTATGCATTACAGGCCACAAATGACTTTCAACAGAATATAAACATGAGGATGATGACAATGATATAGGAATTCAATAAAACAAGTTCAAGAATAAATTTTTAAAGATTTATAATCTAATTTATCCAGAAATCAATAATGTCCAAATTGTCAACATGATACTTCTTTGTAGAGTAAAATTCAAGAATGTTCAGAAGAATATTTCCATTAAAAGATAATGGATGAAGCGCAAATATCAAGGATATTCCACTAATTTCATGGAGTATAGAAGCGAAAACTTTAACCAACTGAGTATAATAAAGAATGGAATAATAAAAGAATTCACCAGACATGCGATAGACTGCACAGATAGGTTATTCCAATAGAATAATAAATAATGGAATCAGGTCACGCATAAACGCACTGACAGGATATTCTAACAGAATAATAAATAATGGAACCAAGTCATGCGTAAACGCACAGACGGGATATTCCAACAAAATAATAAAGAATGGAATAACAGAAGAATTCACCATGCATGCGATAATCGCATGCAGACGAGTTATTCTAACGAGAATAATAAATAATGGAACGGTCATGCATGTAATACGCTTTTACAGGATGTTCCAACAGAATAATAAAGAATGGAATAATAGAAGAATTTCACCATATATGCGGTACTTCGCATAAACAGGTTATTCCAACATAATAAAAAAGAATGGAACTATTAATTACCCGACTGGTCAGTATAACTTCGAGACATCAATTAATACCGAATTAAATGTCGATTTCCATTAACAATAATAATTCCAACACAATGGAACTATCAATTTCATCTTTAATCAACACGAACTTATTCATCATTAATATTATAACTCACAATATTTAACAACCAGGTCGTTCCCAGGAAAGAGGGGGCTTTCTAATAAGGATTTCTCCTTATTGGCGCACAATTAGATGACCAAACCTCTCCTTGACAGAACTTCTAGACATTGTAAATATTGCAATTTAATAAAATGAATAACTTTGTCATCTCAATTATTTACTTAAAAACATAAAATGCAGATGATACTATGACAATAATTGAATCAATAATATGAGAGATATGGTGCAGCAATTACTGTAGCAATAATTGAGTGACTTCGCACGTAAGCATCAATAACCAATACCGTGTGCTACTATGCAACCAAGCGTATTACTGTACTTTTACTACCGGGTAGTTCAACAGTTTTAATGGTAAAACTTCCGCCGTTATTTTTATAAAAAGATAATTCTGTCATTTTCTAACTACGACAATACTTCCATTGTGGGGTCCACCAATGATTGTGTCGTTGTACGAATATTCCCTGTCAAAACGAATATTCCCCGACCAATCAAATATTATATAATGACTTGATTAATTTGCAAAATTTGTAAATATTACCCACAACTATAACATTATATCAAATCCAAACAATAATATTCTAAAAATATATTTCGAGAAAATTATTCTTTATTCATAAAAGTTGGGGTCTTACAACCTCCCCTTCTTATGAAATTTCATCCTCGAAATTAGGGTACGTACCTGGTATATCGAAGAGGTGAGGATATCTTGACTTCATCTCAGATTCTAACTCCCAGGTCATTTCCTCCACATCATGGTTTCACCACAAAACTTTGACTTGAGGTATAACCTTGTAGCGTAGAATATGATCTTTCTTATCTAAGATTTTAACAGGAACCTCTTCATACGTTAAATCTTCCGCTATTTAGTCCAGTTCTAACTCAATAATGTAGTTCGGGTCTTTCACATATTTACGTAACATAGATATGTGAAAAATATTATGAACACGGGACATACTTGTCGGTAAAACGAGTCTATAGGCCACAGTTCCTACTTGTTCGAGGATTAAAAATGGGCCAATGAATCGAGGATTGAGCTTTCCTCTCTTTCCAAATCACATAACTCCTTTCCATGGAGCAACACATAACAACACATGATCTCCAATATCAAATTCCACGTCCTTTCGATGGAGATCAGCATAACTCTTCTGTCGATCTTGTGAGGTTCTTATACGTTGTCGGATTGTTTGAATCTTTTTCGTAGTCATACGTACCAAATCCGGTCCCAACAACGTTGCTTCACCCACCTCATCCCAGCATACTGGAGAACGACACTTTCTTCCATACAACGTCTCAAATGGAGCCATGCCAATACTTGCTTGTTAATTATTATTGTAGGAAAACTCCACCAATGGTAAGAATTTGTCCCAACTTCCCTTGAAGTCAAGGTCACAGAGTCTTAATAAATCTTCAAGAGTTTGAATAGTCCTTTTCGAATGCCAATCCGTTTGAGGATGATATACCGAACTAAATCGTAAATCTGTGCCCATAGCTTTTTGCAAACTAACCTAAAATCGTGAAGTGAATCGTGGGTCTTGATCAGAAACTATGTATACTGGCATACCATACAATCTTACAATCTCGTTTATGTACATACTAGCAAGACGTTCAAGTGTATAAGTTTCTCATATCGGTAAGAAATGAGCAGACTTGGTCAATCTATCAACAATGACCCAAATCGCATCTATGCCTCGAGAAACCTTGGGAAGACCAGTAACAAAATCCATGGTAATGTGCTCCCACTTCCATTCTGGAATTTCAAGTGTTTGCAATGGACCTTTTGGCACTTGATGCTCCATCTTGACTCATTGACAAGTTAGACACCTTGAGATAAACCCCGCTATCTCTTCCACCAAAATGTATGTCGAAGATCACGATACATTTTGGTACTCCCATGATGGATTGTAAACGGTGTGTTGTGCACCTCCATCATAATTTTATACTTCAAGTTAGAATCGTTAGGAACACAAAGTCTGGAGTTGACTCGAAGTATTCCTTCTTCATCTATTCTTGCTTCTGGAATAACACCTTCTTGCACTTTCTTCCTCATACGCATCAGCTCCAGGTCTGTAGCTTGAGCAACTTTAACTTTATCGATTAAAGTCGGTTCTACTCGTATATTTATTATCTTCATGTGGGTTCCTAGAGTATTTAACTCTATCTTCATCATTTGTAAGTTATATGAAATGGGTCTTTGTGTTAACAACATCGCACTCGTAAACGTATACGATCTTCTACTCAACACGTCAGCTACCACATTCGCTCTTCCACGATGGTATTGAATGGTATAGTCGTAATCTTCAACAGCTTGAGCCAGCATCTTTGGCACATTATACGTTATTTTGGGTGAAGAAAATATTTGAGAGTTTTAGAAATGGGTTTTGTACTGGAGTCAATACAAAATTCGATTTCACGCTCTAGGGGTAGGTTAAGAAGTCTTCAAGAATACATTAGGAAATTTATTAACAATAGAAATATCATTCAAAACTGTGACTCTCATCCAAGACTTGGATAGTACGTCACATTGATACCTATCAACTTGCCATTGTCATTCACGACATCGCCTACAAAAAGTCTAGCATCGGTGCATTCCACACAAGGAAGTCAACAACGAAAGGATCAGGGCTCTTTACTTATGGCTTGATATGACAATGATTGACTTTAGTGGTTTGGTTGCTTGAATTCTCATAATAGGTTGGATAGGAATTTGAAAGCTAACAACCTTACGAAAAGCATGATGAGTAGTTAACCAATCAATTCTTAAAATCACATCAAAGGTAAGTATTTTCAAAGATAGAAGATCAACAGGTAACGTGAAAGTGTCGATTTGAATCAAACAAGATTTATAAATAGTGGAGCTAACGAAGGTTTCTCTTAACAGAGTTTCAACCGATAAGTCAAAGTCTAATTTCTCCTGAGTTAAATTTAAACGTTGAGCGAAATCAAGAGAGATAAAAGAATGGGTAAAACCGATATCTAATAAGGTATAGACTTTGCAAGAATTTATAATTAACTAACCCGTGCTAACTATGGGCCAATGAGGACTTTTACCACATCATTTGTAACATTACGGTCATGATTATACCGAATGACCCCTGGTTATAATCATACCAAGTCCATCTATGCACTACAGGCCACAAATGACTTTCAACATAATATAAACATGAGGATGATGACAATGACATAGGAATTCAATAAAAACAAGTTCAAGAATAAATAAAGAATAATAAAGAATGGAATAACAAAAGAATTTCACCATGTATGTGGTACTTTGCATATACAGGTTATTCCAACAGAATAATAAGGAATGAATAACAATAGCTCTCTTCATGAATACGAAAGAAATAATACCCCTTACATTAGAAAGAACTGGATATTGGAATAGTGAGGTAGCAGACTTCTCTTCTTCTTTCTCTCTATAATTTCTCTCTATAGTAATTGCTCTATAGCTTGAGTGAATTGGTGAAGAATAATGAAGAAATGAGCTTCTATTTATAGGAAAATATAGTTTTGATAATTGCACATTTTGGGGCTCAGAATATTACAGTATAATACCTTCCTCTTTTCCTTTATTTTTAATTTAGTCCTGTAAGTATTATCAAAGTTGCACCACCCCCCAAATAGTAAATCATGTGAATCAATAGTAAATCATGTGAACCAATAGTTCTAGACATGTGAAAATACGAATTAAAGTATAATATCTCCATCAATACCTCCATTTTTAACTTAGTCATGCAAGTATTATCAATCTTGCACCAACTCCCCTAATAGTAACAAGAATGTGAATCAATAGTACACACATGTGAACAAATAGTTATAATCAATGAATTAATAGCAATTAATTGCTCATTTATCCGATTAATTACCCGACTGGTCAGTATAACTTCCAGACATCAATTAATATTGAATTAAATGTCGATTTCCACTAACGCTAATAATTCCAACACAATGGAACTATCAATTTCATCTTTAATCAACATAAACTTATTCATCATTAATATTATAACTCACAATATTTAACAACCAGGTCGTTCCCAGGAAAGAGGGGGCTTTCCGATAAGGATTTATTCTTATTGGCGCCCAATTAGATGACCAAACCTCTCATTGACAGAGCTTATAGACATTGTAAATATTGCAATTTAATAATATGAATAACTTTATCGTCTCAATTATTGATTTAAAAACATAAAATGCAGATGATACTGTGACAATAATTGAATCAATAATATGAGAGATATGATGCAGTAATTACTGTAGCAATAATTGAGTGACTTCACACGTAAGCATCAATAACCAATACCGTGTGCTACTATGCAACCAAGCGTATTACTGTACTTTTACTACAGGGTAGTTCAACAGTTTTAATGGTAAAACTTCCGCCTTTATTTTTATAAAAAGATAATTCTGTCATTTTCTAACTACGACAATACTTCCATTGTGGGGTCCACCAATGATTGTGCCGTCGTACGAATATTCCCTGTTAAAATGAATATTCCCCGACCAATCGAATATTATATAATCACTTGATTAATTTGCAAAATTTGTAAATATTACGCACAACTATAACATTATATCAAATCCACACAATAATATTTCAAAAATATATTTCGAGAAAATTATTCTTTATTCATAAAAGTTGGGGTCTTACAACCTCCCCTTCTTATGAAATTTCGTCCTCGAAATTAGGGTACGTACCTGGTATATCGAAGAGGTGAGGATATCTTGACTTCATCTCAGATTCTAACTCCCAGGTCATTTCCTCCACCACAAAACTTTGACTTGAGGTATAACCTTGGAGCATAGAATATGATCCTTCTTATCCAAGATTTTAACAAGAACCTCTTCATACGTTAAATCTTTCGCTATTTCGTTCGGTTCTAACTTAATAATGTAGTTCAGGTCTTTCACATATTTACGTAATATAGATATGTAAAAAACATTATGAACACGAGACATACTTGGTGGTAAAATGAGTCTATAGGCCACAGTTCCTACTCGTTCGAGGATTAAAAATGGGACAATGAATCGAGGATTGAGCTTTCCTCTCTTTCCGAATCTCGTAACTCCTATCCATGGAGCAACACATAACAACACATGATCTCCAATATCGAATTCCACGTCCTTTCGATGGAGATCAGCATAACTCTTTTGTCAATCTTGTGAGGTTATTATACGTTGTCAGATTGTTTGAATGTTTTCCTTAGTCATACGTACCAAATCCGGTCCCAACAACGTTGCTTCACCCACCTCATCCCAACATACTGGAGAACGACACTTTCTTCCATACAACGTCTCAAATGGAGCCATGCCAATACTTGCTTGATAACTATTATTGTAGGAAAACTCCACCAATGGTAAGAACTTGTCCCAACTTCCCTTGAAGTCAAGGACACAGAGTCTTAATAAATCTTCAAGAGTTTAAATAGTCCTTTCCGACTGCCCATCCGTTTGATGATGATATGCCGAACTAAATCGTAAATTCGTGCCCATAGATTTTTGCAAACTAACCCAAAATCGTGAAATGAATCTTGGGTCTCGATCAGAAACTATGGATACTGGCAACCATGCAATCTTACAATCTCGTTTATGTATATACTAGCAAGACGTTCAAGTTTATAAGTTTCTCGTATCGGTAAGAAATTAGCAGACTTGGTCAATCTATCAACAATGACCCAAATCGCATCTATGCCTTGAGAAACCTTGGGAAGACCAGTAACGAAATCCATGGTAATGTGCTCCCACTTCCATTCTGGAATTTCAAGTGGTTGCAATGGACCTTTTAGCACTTGATGCTCCGTCTTGACTCGTTGACAAGTTACACACCTTGAGATAAACCCCGCTATCTCTTCCACCAATATGTATGTTGAAGATAACGATACATTTTGGTACTCGCGGGAAGGATTGCAAACGGTGTGTTGTGCGCCTCCATCATGATTTTATACTTCAAGTCAGAATCGTTAGGAACACAAATTCTGGAGTTGACTCGAAGTATTCCTTCTTCATCGATTCTTGCTTCTGGAATAACACCTTCTTGCACTTTCTTCCTCATACGCATCAGCTCCAGGTCTGTAGCTTGAGCAGCTTTAACTTTATCGATTAAAGTCGGTTCCACTCGTATATTCGTTATCTTCACGTGGGTCCCTAGAATATTTTACTCTATCTTCATCATTTGTAAGTTATACGAAATGGGTCTTTGTGTTAACAACATCGCACTCGTAAACGTATACGATCTTCTACTCAACACGTCAGCTACCACGTTTGCTCTTCCACGATGGTATTGAATGGTATAGTTGTAATCTTCAACATCTCGAGCCAACGTCTTTGGCACATTATACGTTCGTTTTGGGTGAAGAAAATATTTGAGAGTTTTAGAAATGGGTTTTGTACTGGGGTCAATACAAAATTCAATTTCACGCTCTAGGGGTAGGTTAAGAAGTCTTCAAGAATACATTAGGAAATTTATTAACAATAGAAATATCATTCAAAACTGTGACTCTCATCCAAGACTTGGATAGTAAGTCACATTGATACCTATCAACTTTCCATTGTCATTCACGACATCGCCTACAGAAAGTCTAGCTTCGGTGCATTCCACACAAGGATGTTAACAATGAAATGATCGGGGCTCTTTACTTATGGCTTGATATGACAATGATTGACTTTAGTGGTTTGGTTGCTTGAATTCGCATAATAGGTTGGTTAGGAATATGAAAGCTAACAACCTTACGAAAAGCATGATGAGTAGTTAACCAATTGATTCTTAAAATCACATCAAAGGCAAGTATTTTCAAAGAGATAAGATCGACAGGTAACGTGAAAGTGTCGATTTGAATCAAACAAGATTTATAAACAGTAGAGCTAACGAAGGTTTCTCTTAACAGAGTTTCAACCGATAAGTCAAAGTTTAATTTCTCCTGAGTTAAATTTAAATGTTGAGCGCAAGCAAGAGAGATAAAAGAATGGGTAAAACCGGTATCTAATAAGGTATAGACTTTGCAAGAATTTATAATTAACTAACCCGTGCTAACTTCGTTCGGTTTACTCGCTTTTTGAGAAGTCACAAAAAATGCTCTCCCTTGCACTAACGGCTTTGACTTTTCTGGGACGGCCTTTGGTGCCTCCTTCCCAGCTGGACTTGTCTTCGGTGAACGATAAAATCGGGCTAGGTGACATTCTATTCCACAATTGTAACACGCTTTGGACGGTATCGCGCAGTTTGGACTGATGTGTCCCTCCCCTCCGCATTTGAAGCATATGATAGGTGGTCATTCTCCTTCCTTAACAACGGGTGATGGTGCTGACGTCTTTTCATCATTGTTGAATCTCCTCTTCTTGAAATTTCCATTCTTATTGTTTTGGCCATGATTACCACTGAAGTGGTTACCATTTCTGGAATGTTGATTCCCTCCATGCTTATTGTCACCGTTTCGATGATTTCTATCACTGATATTATCATTTTGTCGGCTGCTCTCTTTTGGTTGGGTTGACTCATTATCGCGCTCCAATAACTGAGCCCTATTAACAACATCTGAATACAAACACAGTTTATGAGAGATAAGATATTGACGTATCTCGGGTTTCAAACCTCTTAGAAACATTCGCGTCATTCTCTCCTCATTATCAACCAATTGGGACGCAAACTGGGACAACTTGGCAAACTTGGCTTCGTACCGCGACACAGTCATGTTGTTTTGCTCCAGCTTGATGAACTCTACCTCTTTCATGAGACGAATACTTTCGGGAAAGTACTTGTCGTTGAACAATTCTTTGAACTTCTCCCAAGTCATCTTCAGTGCGGCAGGTTGAGTATGCTTTACAGATTCCCACCAGTAATCTGCCTCTTCTCGCAACATGAAGGTGGCAAAGGGAACATTTTGCGCCTCAGAGCATCCCAAGACATCAAATATCTTAAAGATCTGCTTTATCCACGTCTCTGCCTTAAGTGGTTTTGGCCCTCCAAAAAACTCCGGTGGTCCCAGTTCCTTGAATTGCTTAGCGGTGACCGTCCAAGAGTTGCCAGTGTTTCCATCTGCATTTTGGACAGGAGCCGCCCTCGCCTGATGTTGCATGAATTACATAAAGCCTCTGAACATCCCATCATTCATCATTTGATCGTTGTTGTTTACCTGAGGATTATTGTCTTCCTATTGCACATTATCCTGGGTATTAAACTGTGGGGACTCCACGGTCTCATGTGCTTCATTGCTTATCTCAACATTTTCAGTTGCCATTTTCGAACACTGTCACAAAACAAAGGTTAATTGACATATCACATATTATCCCTATACTTTGATCGACCAATTAAATACCAAATAAACTTAGGTAGGTCATACTACCGAAGGAATTCCCCGTCTCTCTCCTCCTAGTTCTTGTCTCACATCTCAGCCAGGGATCATATCCCTAAGCTTTCATACCAACTGTGATGCCCCCAAAACAAGTATACATCACCCATCTTGAGTCGCCAAATACATGGTATAAAATACAATTAAAATCTTAATTATACAACTGTCGTGTAAAATATGACAAAACATATGTTGTGAGTTTTAATAATAATATTGTCATCTAGACAATATCCACACTCAATGGATTCCTCATTACATTTATTATCACACTATTTAACAGAATAGTGAGGACTACTAATGCTATCATCTGGACCATTACTCCGTTCTCCGACAAGTCCCTTCTACGTTCTCATTTCCCGAAGAGAACAATAAAAGCAAAAGGGTGAGTTCAACTAGCCCAGTAAGAAATATTATGACTAAGATAATGCAGAATAAATTATCATTAGCCTACAATAGTGTTAAACTGATACAATATAACAAACATCAAGTTTAACTGCAGCGGAACAAGCAATCCATTAGAAGAGTCAAGTAGAGAATAAAATCTACTATCTTCTATGATTTAAAAGGTTTTTCATCACTTTTATCGCTGAGACTCAACTTAATAAATAATCCACATCATCAAATCACCCCTGCGCTACGGCCAAGGATATTCTTTAGTATCACGACCACAAATTATCCATGCACTACGGGCCAAGGATATTCGTGTATTCATTAATGGTCATGATCATGCCAACAGCTGTCCATCAATGCACTACGGGCCAATGAGGACTTTTACCACATCATTTGTAACATTACGGTCATGATTATACTGAATGATCCCTGGTCATAATCATACAAAGTCCATCTATGCACTACAGGCCAAAAATGACTTTCAACAAAATATAAACATGAGTATGATGACAATGATATAGGAATTCAATAAAAACAAGTTCAAGAATAAATTTTTAAAGATTTATAATCAAATTTATCCAGAAATCAATAATGTCCAAATTGTCAACATTTTTACTTCTTTGTAGAGTAAAATTCAAGAATGCTCAGAAGAATATTTCCATAAAAAGATACTGGATGAAGCGCAAATATCAAGGATATTCCACTAATTTTATGGACTATAGAAGCCAAAACTTTAACCAACTGAGTATAATAAAAAATGGAATAACAAAAGAATTCACCAGGCATGCGATAACCCGCACAGACAGGTTATTCCAACAGAATAATAAATAATGGAACCATGTCATGCCTAAACGCACAGACATGATATTCCAACAGAATAATAAATAATGGAACCAGGTCATGCGTAAACGCACAGACAGGATATTCCAATATAATAATAAAGAATGGAATAATAGAAGAATTCACCATGCATGCGATAGACCGCACAGACAGGTTATTCTAACAGAATAATAAATAATGGAACCAGGTCATGCGTAATACGCATAGACAAGATTTTCCAACAGAATAATAAAGAATGGAATAACAGAAGAATTTCACCATGTATGCGGTACTTCGCATAAACAGGTTATTCTAACATAATAATAAAGAATGGAATAACAGAAAATTTTTACCATGTATGCGGTACTTCACATATACAGGTTATTCCAACAGAATAATAAGGAATGAATAACAATAGCTCTCTTCATGAATACAAAAGAAATAATACCCCTTACCTTAGAAAGAACTGGATATTGGATTAGTGAGGTAGCAGACTTCTCTTCTTCTTTCTATCTATAATTTCTTTCAATAGTAATTGCTCTATAGCTTAAGTGAATTGGTGAAGAATAATGAAGAAATGAGCTTCTATTTATAGGAAAATATAGTTTCGATAATTGCATGTTTTGGGGCTCAGAATATTACAATATAATGCCTTCCTCTTTTCCTTTATTTTTAATTTAGTCCTGCAAGTATTATCAAAGTTACATCACCTCCCCTAATAGTAAATCATGTGAATCAATAGTAAATCATGTGAACTAATAGTTCTAGACATGTGAAAATACGAATTACAGTATAGTACCTCCATCTATACCTCCATTTTTAACTTAGTCATGCAAGTATTATCTGTGACGCCCCCAAATTAGGACCTCCACATGGTCACTCGAATTCGGTTCATCACGTTCTCATGGTAAAACCATAATAACTAAAATAACGCATACACAACGAAAAATTTATTTTAGAATAATATACAATGATTTATTATAATTATTCCCCCAAGTCTCGCAACCTACAGTACTTAATAGATTACATAATAGTATTGAATAAAGACCTATTACATAATCCTACTTAAGTTTAAACATAGTCCACAAATAATCCTAACATAACATAGTAACTTTAAACATAAAAAGGATAAGCTAGCCGGTAGCCTTGCCCTTGCCCTTGTCTACTCCAGAGACACCTCCCTGTTCTTCCTTAACTGAAAGGTTTTAAATAAGCAAGGATGAGCACAAATTGCCCAGCAAGTAATATACAACAAGGGTGTAGGATATAACATCACAAGGTTTGAAATATCGAAGGGTTATTTCTGGGATAGTTCAAAGTGTCAGAATAACATCATGAATAAGGGATATAACAATTCAATATAAATCAACAGATATAAATGAATTCAACAGCTAATAATGTATCCAACTGGATAAACAATTTATACTGAGCAGTTACTAAGGACTATGGAACTTCCACTAGAGTTACCAATATTAAACTGATAACCACAAATATCAAGTACTATAGATGATCAGTCTACAATACTTTACGTTATGCATAACACCACAATAATATTTATTCATGTGTTGGGGTTTCCAACAATATACACTCCCCTTACCAAAAGGGTTGTCCAACTCAGTTTTCAAGATTTTCGCATGAATCAATTGGCTTGGACAGTTTTTATAAACATGCATATAGTCTAGCTAAATCAAATGGCATCGACTCTTTCACAATATTCAAGGACAATACCAATTTCAACATGAATAATAGCTTTCACAAGGGTTTAACATACTAGATCATATGAACGAGAAAGTAATGTAACTTGTATTCAAAGGGATAAGCTTATGGTATTTGTCAAATAATAATGCAATGGTTTAGGATACTTTCTCAATAAAAGTAAGGTTCAAGTAAACTTGCTCAAGAATAATTAGAGTAAGTTTAGGGAACTTGCCTTAAGCGTAGTTTATCCACGTTAATAAATCAACACTTTTGAATTCTATTTATAGCGTATTGTATGATCAAGATATTCGTTAGCTAACATAGTTTTTAATCAAGCTTGACACGATACAAGTATGCACATAGGGTACAAAATCAGTTTATAAGTCATCATGAATCAACTACTTAGTTACTTCACAAGCAAATCAAGAATGCTCAAGGTTAAGACCTCCTACTCATGGACTTTTTATTTCAATGCAACACCGACTTATCAACTAAGCATCACACATATATATGTACATCAGTAGGTTTTAGATCACATTTAGCATCATAAGTATCATGTAAGTTACTGTCCAAAAGATCAGAATTCATTTTCTGGGATTCCAGACTAGCGCAGCTGCGCCATGGCTAGGCCTAGGACCGGCGCAGCTGCGCCGTCCCCTGACCCTGCCAAGACTCAGCTGCTGCCTTGTGGGTTCTGTCCGGTCTCGAATGCACACTCATACTTAATGTATTTTGACATGTTAAAGGCTTTCACATGCTTCTTAGATCAATCTAGGCCCTTTCTTGCATATCATGGTTCTAAGTTCGATCATTTCAACAAATTAAGGTCATGAAACCACAAAGTCTAGCATGCTTGCTTTCTAAATTATACAAGTTAGTTATAACACTCATATTATACATGCTTGCGTGTATTCGTAACACATACGTGAAACTAATCATCGCTTTAGTTGAAAATATGCTTTGTTTGTGCTTTTCTTGAAATATAACATACAAGCATAGTATATCCATGGTTACACTACATGAGTTAGTCAAAGAGAGTCATTAAATATGATCACAAATTTCAGATTCTAGTCCTCAAGGTAATATGATAATATTCTTATTCAAAGGTCATATTTTCATTTGTAAAGTATACAACATGTTCATGCTTCATTGCTAATCACTTAAGCATAAGCTAAAGGTTTATTCATGCATATCTAAGTCACATTAACATGCTTTGCAAAGTCAGAATATACCACATGTAGAAATCATACAAGTTAGCATACTAGGCTAAGTCTTTCCTTGAAAATATTCCTAACATAAGGCTTAACAAGTTTTATCATGCTCAACAGACTATGTACACTACAACATGCTCATCTATGTGCAAAATAAGTCATGCATAGCTCGCTAGGTTCACAATTTTTAGAACATGATCTTTAACATAGTTGGTTTTCAAAACTTAAGGTTCAAATCTCAAATCTCCATTTAAACCATATGTCTCCATTAATCATGCAAGTCTATGAAAACATGCTGACATTAGGTCAACATATCCAAATAAACATCATACAAATGTCACATGTTAGCTTAAGTCAAAACAACTAGTTACTCATGATTAGATTTGAAAACATATTGCTCAATTGAGTTCAAGAAGAAAGCAGAAATTGCTATTTACCTCACCTCAATACAAATGCAAAGATAGTCATAGCAAGGGTGGCCTGGTTCGGAAAGTCGCGAAACCGTCTTCAAAGAACCGACTAGCCAAATCCCAAAATTTATTCACCAAATGGGTTTTAAACACTTATAAACCAATTACAACAAGCTTATATGTCCATATAACATCTATATGGACATTACCCAACCTCATTAACATACAATTCCATGAATTCAAGAATTTGAATTTCAACACTAATGAACTCTGTTAACAGAAACAAAAATGGAAAGCAAAGAATGGAATTATACCTTTGTAATGTGAAAGAACTTGCTATTACTTGAACTCTTAAACTCTAAGAATGCTTGTATGCTTCCCACTCTTACTTAGAAAAATCTCAGACAATTTCAAGAACATCAATTGATGAACATGGCTATTCTTTATAGAAGAGTTTTGGACTGGGTATTGGTGTTACACAAAACTTGAGCTCATGGTGTAATGCATTGAAACAATTGTTCAAGGAGAGTGGTTCAACCACTCCATACCAACCACCTAGCTAGCCATGATCATCTAGGATTTAGCCTTGTGGAAGAAGATGTGAAATCAACTCAGCTACTGTTCATATACTTGGTGGCTTTCATTTTGGGACAAAAAGGAGAGAACTCAGCAATCTAGTTATCTAGACTTAGTTTGGTTTATTTAAATCCCCATAATGAAATTTTATTGTAATATCGTTACTATATTAGGATTTTAGGGATAAATTATACCCTCACATCAAATAGTCCAACTACATTAAATATACGCAATAAAATAATGTAGTCAGATATTATTGTCCGAGTAGTTCCATAATTATTTCTACCACTCATATAACCATATTTTAAATGTCTACTCACATTCATAATGTTACATACACATTTCATGATATATTTATACCGTATAGTTTCAATATGTTTAATTACCTTGCTTCTTACAATATAGTTTATAAGACTTAATATATAGTCACATAAATGTCACACCATACTATATAGTTATATTTGTTTTATTGTTTACATGCACATAACTCACTTAATTATAACCATGCTCTTCCTTAATTAATTAAGATTAATATTAATTAATCAACCCATTGATTAATGTAGTTATGGGTTTCCATAATCATTATTCATCTTTATAATGTATTGCAAATAATAGTAATCACACATTATTAGTTAATTACTAAAAATTCAATCTTTTACCACAACCATCATAAATTAATTAATATAATCATTAATTAATCCTCAATATTAAATAATTAATCTACCACACACCAATTAACAACGAATAGTATACTACAACAAAAATCAACAATTAATATTACTTAATTGCTCATCTTAATATTTCTTCGCCGATTAACATTACTATTAGAATTTCCCATCACCATGCCTCACAAGGCTTACAACGAGTTTACCACAAACTCCACGTATTCTCAAATATTCAATTATTTAATATAATTGAGTTATCTCATTTCATAACACAAAATTGTTCATATTCAAATAAATATTTATTTCCATTAATATATTCATTTAATAATAATACGCGAAAATTCTCGGGTATTACATTATCAATCTTGCACCAACTCCCCTAATAGTAACAAGAATGTGAATGAATAATTCACACAAGTGAACAAATAGTTATAATCATGTGAATTAATAGCAATTAATTGCTCATTTATCCGATTAATTACCCGACTAGTCAGTATAACTTCCGGACATCAATTAATACCGAATTAAATGTCGATTTCCACTAACACTAATAATTCCAACACAATGGAACTATTAATTTCATCTTTAATCAATACGAACTTATTCATCATTAATATTATAACTCACAATATTTAACAATCAGGTCGTTCCCAGGAAAGAGGGGGCTTTCCGATAAGGATTTCTCCTTATTGGCGTGCAATTAGATGACCAAACCTCTCCTTGACAGAACTTCTAGACATTGTAAATATTGCAATTTAATAATATGAATAACGTTTTTGTCTCAATTATTGATTTAAAAACATAAAAACGAGATGATCTTTGTGACAATAATTGAATCAATAATATGAGAGATATGATGCAGCAATTACTGTAACAATAATTGAGTGACTTCGCACGTAAGCATCAATAACCAATACCGTGTGCTACTATGCAACCACGCGTACTATTTTACTTTTACTACCGGGTAGTTCAACAGTTTTAATGGTAAAACTTCTGTCGTTATTTTTATAAAAGATAATTCTGTCATTTTCTAACTACAACCATACTTCCGTTGTGGGGTCCACCAATGATTGTGCCGTCGTACGAATATTCCCTGTTAAAACAAATATTCCCCGATTAATTGAATATTATATAACCACTTGCTTACTTTGCAAAATTTGTAAATATTACCCACAACTATAACATTATATCAAATCCACAATAATATTTCAAAAATATATTTCGAGAAAAATATTCTTTATTCATAAAAGTTGGGGTCTTACATATTGTCTAGAAGATAATATTTGTATTTAAACTCACAGTATGTGTTGTGGTATTTTACACGACAATTGTAATAATAAAGTTGTAGTTGTTTTCTATACCATGTATTTGGCGTCTCAAAATGGGTGATGTATACCTATTTTGGGGCGCCATGATTAATGTATCGAGCTTAGGATATGGTCTCTGGCGGAGATCGGGGAATAGAACTAGGAGGAGAAAGACGAGTAAATCCTTCGCTAGTGTGTCCTACCTAAGCTTATTTGTTGGTCGGTTATAATATAAGGATATTATGTGACATGTTAATTTGTTTAATTAACCCTTGTTTTATGGAGGTTTTTAAGAATGGCAGCTGAGAATGTTAACAATGGAGTGTATGAAACCGTGGAACAACCTTCAATCACTAACCAAGAGAACGTGCAACAGGAAGACAATATTCCTCTGTAAATAACACTACCGAGCAAACGATGAATGATGGGATGTTTAGAAGCTTTTTGCAGTTTATGCAAAATCAGATGAGGGAGACTCGTGTACAAAATACGGGTGGAAATGATAGCAACGCTGCGGTTTATCACTGACCAGCGATTCAAGGAGTTGGGACCACCAGATTTCTGGGGAAAGCCGGATCCGATTAAGGCGGAAACATGGGTCAAGTAAATTACCAAGATATTCGATGTCTTGGGATGCACAAAAGAACAAAAGGTTCCATTCGCCACCTTTATGTTCCGTGGTGAGGCAGATTACTTGTGGGAATCTGTGAAGCATACCCAGCCAGCCGCACTCAATATGTCTTGGGAAAGATTTCAGAAACTATTCAATGACAAGTACTTTCCTGAAAGTATTCGTCATATGAAGGAGGTAGAGTTTATTAGATTGGAATAGAACAACATGACGGTGTCCCAGTATGAGGTGAAGTTTGCATAGTTATCCAGGTTTGCACCTCATTTGGTAGAGAATGAGGAACATATGACGTGGATGTTTCTGAGAGGTCTAAAACCCAAGATTCGGTAATATCTTATCTCTTATAAATTTTCTTTATATTCAGATGTTGTAAAAAGAGCTCAATTATTAGAGCGAGATAATGAGTATGTTCAAACAAGGGACCACAACAAGGGTCATACCGGTGACAGCAGTCATCGGAGCGATGATAACTAGTGAGGAGGGAAAAATACGAACAAAAGTGGTAACCACTCTGGTGGTAATCGTGGCCATGATAATAGGAGGGGCGAGTTAAGTGGAAATTTCAAAAAGAGGAGATTCAACAATGATGGGAAGACATCAACACCAGCACCAGCACCAACAACAAATTCTAGGGGAGAAGAACGACCGTCAGTTAGATGCTACAAATGTGGAGAGGAGGGACACATAAGTCCAAACTGTTCACAGCCTTCCAAGGTGTGTTTCAATTGTGGAAAACAAGGTCAGATAGCCTGATTTTGTCCGGTAGCGAAGTCAAGTCCAACTACGACGGCGGCACCAAAGGCGAATACGGACAAAACAAAGTCGGTGGTTCAAGGGAGGGCGTTTGTCGTGATTGGCCAAAACGCGAGAAACTCGAACGAGGTGATCATGGGTAAGCTAATCCTGAACTCTTGAGAAATTTATACCTTACTAGATACCGGTTCTACCCATTCTTTTATCTCTCTTGCTTGTGCTCAACGTTTAAACTTGACTCCGAAGAAATTAGACTTGGGACTTATTTGTGGAGACTCCATTAGGAGAAACTTTTATTACATCCACTGTGTATAAATCTTGTTTGATCCAAGTTGGCACAATCACATTACTTATTGATCTTATCTCTTTAAAGATACTTGCATTTGATGTGATTTTAGGGATTGATTGGTTAACCACTCATCATGCCAAAATTGATTGTTTTCGTAAGGTTGTTAGTTTTCATATTCCTAACCAACCTGTTATACGAATTCAAGCAACTAAACCACTAAAATCAGTCACTGTCATATCAAGCCATAAAGCTATTCGTTTATTAAAAAATGGATGTCAAGCTTTCTTAGCCCATATTATGGACTTGAACAAAAACACGTTAGATTTGAATAATATTTCTGTCGTTATTGAATTTCCTGACGTATTTCCTGAAGAACTTCCTGGTCTACCCCCAGAACGTGAAGTTGAATTCTTTATTTGTAAGACCCCAACTTTTATGAATAAATATGATTTTTTTATAAATATCATTTTTAAATATTATGGAGTGATTTTGATAAAATGTTATAGTTGTGGGTAATATTTATAAATTTTGCAAAGTACGTAAGTTGTTATATAATATTCGATTGGTCGGGGAATATTCATTTGAACAGGGAATATTCGTACAATGGCACAATCATTAGTGGACCCCACAGCAGAATTATTGTCGGATTGAGAAAATGACAAAAATATTTTTTTATGAAAATAACGGCGGATGTTTTACCGTTAACTGTTGAAACACTCGGTGTTAAAAGTACATTAATACGCGTGGTTGCATAGTAGCACACGATATTGATTATTGATGCTTACGTGAGAAATCACTCAGTTTTGTTCAATTATTGCTATAGTAATTATTCCATAGTATCTCACGTTATTTGATTCAATTATTGTTGATATTTTATAATCAATAATTGAGATGACAGAGTTATTAATATTATTATTTACAATATTGACAATGTCTAGAAGTTCTGTCAAGGAGAGGTTTGGTCACCTAATTGCGCGCCAATAGGGAGAAATCCTTATTGGAAAGCTCCCTCTTTCCTAGGAACGACCTGGTTGTTAAATATTGCGAAAAATAATAATAATGAATAAATATTGTTAAAAATATTGAGGGAATTTTTATGAAGTATTGGATGTAAAATTTGCTTATTTTATGGACCCCCATTTACCCATTTTTCAAAATAATCGGTAGAAGGTTATTCAGTATATATTTATATGATAAAAGGTGGGGGCCCACGAGTGGGACCCATGTGTATGGCAATCTTGGGTGGAAGACATTTTGTCACGGGGGAATTAGGGGTGGGGGAAGAGTCAGGGAGGGAGTATTATTAAGTTATTATATATATATATATATATATATATATATATATATATATATATATATATATATATATATAACTTTGACAAATTTAGGAAATGAAGGATAAACCGATCACTTGGAGTGTATTCCGTGATTTTTTTGACACATGTTATATATATAATTTATATATATATATATATATATTTAATATATATAATATATATAACATATTTTATTTAAAAGTTTTCGTTTTATTAGAATATTTTATTGCATAGTGTAGCATAGTAAAATCAAAATTTTCAAACGAGTTTAGCCGATTCTTCGCCCGTGAACCTTTGTGCACTATGCGTCCAAATAGTATCCTTTTTATTCTCCTATAAATAGGATGCTTAGTTAGAATTGAAAATCACACCAGAATCAGAGAATTCTTCTTCTATAATATTGAGCGTATTACTTACGAGTTTTAAAAAGCTCTGAGCGTAGAAAATAGTGAAAGTTTTCTTCAAGAATATCCCCGCCCTATCAGTCGGATTACTCTTCTTTTCAAGGTAAGGGGTATTATTTATTTCATATTCTGAAGATATATTATTTTTCGTATTCATAAGAAATTTTATTTCGTTCAATATTTGTAATGAATATTTATTTCGTTCAATGTTCGTAATGAATATTTATTTTCGTTTAATATTCATAATGAATATTATTTTCGTTTAATATTCATTAAGAATATTATTTTCGTTTAATATTCATAAGGAATATTATTTTCGTTTGATATTCGTAAGGAATATTATTTTGTTCAATATTCGCTTGAAATAGTATTTTCATGGAAATATTATTCTGAGCATTCTTGAATTTTACTCTACAAAGCAGTATCATGTTGACAATTTGAACGTTATTGATTTCTGGATAAATTTAATTATAAATTCTTTTAAAATTTATCCTTAAACTTGTTTTATTGAATTCTTATATCATTGTCATCAACCTTATGTTTATATTATGTTGAAAGTCATCGTGGCTTCTGTAGTGCATAGATGGACTTGGTATGATTATGACCGAGGATTATTCAGTATAATCATGGTAGTAATGTTACAAATGATGTGGTAAAAGTCTTCATTGGCCCGTAGTGCATTAATGGACAGTTGTTGGCATGATCATGACCATTAATGAATACACGAATATCCTTGGCCCGTAGTGCATGGATAATTTATGGTCGTGATAATAAAGAATATCCTTTCAGTAGTGTGTGGGTAATTCGATGATGTGGATTATTTATTGTCGAGTCTCAAATGATAAAAGTGATGAAAAACCTTTTAAATCATAGAAGATAGTAGATTTTATTCTCTACTTGACCCTTCTAATGGATTGCTTGTTCTGCTGCAGTTAAACTTGATGTTTGTTATATTTTATCAGTTTAACATTGTTGAAGGCTAATGATAATTATTCTGCATTATATTAGTCATAATATTTCCTACTGGGCTAGTTGAGCTCACCCTTTTGCTTTCATTGTTCTCTTCAGGAAATGAGAACGTAGCAGGGACTAGTCGGGGAACAGAGTAATGGTCCGAGATGGTGTCATAGTAGTCCTCACTATTCTATAAAATAGTGTGATAATAAATGTAATGAGGACTCCATTGAGTGTGGATATTGTCTAGATGACAATATTCGTATTAAAACTCTCAGTTTATATTTTGTCGTATTTTACAAGACAGTTGTATTATTAAGTTGTATTTGAATTTTTTACCATGTATTTGGCGACTCAAGATGGGTGATGTATACCTATTTTGGGGGCGTCACAGTTGGTATCAAACCTTAGGGATATGATCCCTGGCTGAGATGTGAGACAAAAACTAGGAGGGGAGAGACGGGGAATTCCTTCGCTAGTATGACCTACCTAAGTTTATTTGATATTTAATTGGTCGGTCAGAGTATAAGAATAATATGTTGCATGTCAATTAACCCTTGTTTTGTGGCAGTATTTGAAAATGACATCCGAGAATATTGAGAATAGCAATGGAGCATAGGAGACCGTTGAGTCTCCACAGATCAATAACCATGATAATGTGCAACAGGAAGACAATAATCCTCAGGTAAACAATAACACGGATCAAATGATGAACGATGGGATGTTCAGAGGCTTTATGAAATTCATGCAACATCAGGCGAGAGCGGCTCCTGTCCAAAATGCAGGTGGAAACACTATTAAATCTCGGACAGTTACAACTAAACAGTTCAAGGAGCTGGGACCACAGGAGTTTTTTGGAGAGCCGAAACCACTTAAGGCGGAGACGTGGATAAAGCAGATCAACAAGATATTTGATATCTTGGAATGCTCCGAGGAGCAAAAGGTTCCCTTTGCCACATTCATGTTGCGAGCAAAGGCAGATTACCTGTGGGAATCTGTAAAGCATACTCAACCTGCTGCACTAAAGATGTCTTGGGAGAAGTTCCAAGAACTTTCTAATGACAAGTACTTTCCCGAAAGTATTCATCACATGAAAGAGGTAGAGTTCATTAAACTGGAGTAAAACAACAAGACCATGTCGCAGTACGAAGCCAAGTTTGCCGAGTTGTCCCAGTTTACGTCCCACTTAGTTGATAATGAGGAGAGAATGACGCAGATGTTTCTAAGAGGATTGAAACCTGAGATACGTCAATACCTTATCTCTCACAAACTTTGCTTGTGTTCAGATGTTGTGAATAGGGCTCAGTTATTGGAGCGCGATAATGAGTCAACTCAACCAAGAGAGAGCGACAAAGAAATGATAATACCCGGTGGTAGCGATCATCGAAGCGGTGATAACAAACGTGGAGGGAATCAACATGCCAGAAATGGTAACCACTTCGGTGGTAATCATGACCAAGATAATAAGAATGGACATTTCAAGAAGAGGAGATTCAACAATGATGGAAAGACGTCAGCATCTGCACCCGTTGTTAAGGAAGGAGAATGACCACCTATCATATTCTTCAAATACGGAGGGGAGGGACATATCAGTCCCAACTGCGCGAAGCAGTCCAAAGCGTGTTACAATTGTGGAAGGGAAGGTCACCTAGCCTAATTTTGTCTTTCACCGAAGACAAGTCCAGCTGGGCACCAAAGGCCGTCCCAGAAAAGTCAAAGCCGGTAGTATAAGGGAGAGCGTTTGTCGTAACCTCCTAGAAAGCAAGGAACCCGAACGAGGTCATCACGGATAAGCTTATCATAAACTCTAACGAAGTATATACCTTATATGATACCGGTTCTACCGATTCTTTTATTTTTCCTACTTGCACTCAACGTTTAAATTTAACTCCGGAGAAATTAGACTTTGACTTATCAATTGAAACTCCGTTAGGAGAAACCTTCATTATGTCCACGGTTTATAAGTCTTATTCGGTTCAAATCGGTACCCTCACATTACCTGTCGATCTTATTTCATTGAAAATACTTGCATTTGATGTAATTCTAGGGATTGATTGGTTAGCTACTCATCATACAAAAATTGATTGTTTTCGTAAGGTTGTTAGCTTTCATATTCCTAACCAACCTATTATGCGAATTCAAGCAACCAAACCATTACAATAAATCACTTTCATCTCAAGCCATAAAGCTATTCGTTTATTGAAAAACGGATGTCAAGATTTCTTAGCTCATGTCACGGATTTAAACAAAAATATGTCAGTTTTGAATGATATTTCTATTGTTAATAAATTTCCTGACGTATCTCCTGAAGAACTTTCTGGCCTACCCCCAGAAAGTGAAATTGAATTTTGTATCGACCTTGAACCAAGTACAAAACCCATTTCCAAAGCCCCATATCGAATGGCTCTTATTGAACTTCAGGAGTTAAAGACCCAACTGCAGGAATTGTTAGACATCGGTTTCATTCGTCCTAGTACTTCTCCTTGGGGTGCTCCTGTTCTATTCGTGAAAAAGAAAGATGGGAGTATGCGACTTTGTATTAATTATCGGGAGTTAAACCATGTCACTATCAAAAATAGATATCCGTTGCCTTGCATTGATGACATGTTTGACCAGTTGCAGGGCGCCGAATTCTTTTCAAAGATTGATCTACGTTCCAGATATCACCAATTGCAGATTAAAACTGATGACATTCCAAAGACGGCTTTCAGAACTCGGTACGGACATTATGAATTCCTAGTCATATCTTTTGGATTGACTAATGCTCCTGCTGCCTTCATAGATATGATGAACCGAGTATTCAAGGAATATTTAGATCACCGTGTGGTCGTCTTTATTGATGACATCCTCATTTACTCCAAAAGTCGTGAAGATCATGAACAACACTTGAGGCTGATACTCCAAAAGCTTCGTGAAAATAAGCTTTATGCCAAGTTGAAGAAATATGAGTTATGGCTTGAGCAAGTAGCATTCCTTGGGCACGTAATATCAAGTAATGGAATATCTGTTGACCCGACAAAGATTCAAAAGCTATTCAATGCTGGGAGCAACCTAAATCAGTGACCGAAGTACATAGCTTTCTCGGCATAGCTGGTTATTATCAGAGATTCGTAGAAGGGTTTTCTCGAATCGCTACTCCATTAACTCAGCTAACTCAGAAAGATACAAAGTTTGGTTTGAGCGAGGAATGTGAGAAGAGTTTCCAAGAACTCAAGAGGAGAATCATTTCAGCATCTATTCTGATAATACCATCTGGCTCGGAGAGATTTGTCATCTACAGTGATGCTTCAGGCAAAGGGTTAGGATGTGTTCTCATGCAACATGGGAAAGTCATAGCCTATGCTTCTCGACAACTCAAAGAAAATGAGAGGAATTATCCTACTCATGATCTAGAGTTGGCAGTTGTTGTCTTCGCACTTAAAATTTGGAGGCATTACTTGTATGGGGAAAAAGTGGAGATCTTTACGGATCATAAAAGCCTCAAATATTTCTTCACCCAAAAGGAACTCAACATGCGGTTATGACGTTTGCTCGAGCTATTAAAAGATTATGATCATACCATCCAATAAGCTGACACATTAAGTAGAAGATCATATGCTGGTACGAGTGCAATATTGTCAACAAAAAGGCCCATTTTGTATGACTTGCAAAGGATGGAGATAGAGTTAAAGACTCCATGGACCCATGTGATGATGGCGAATATACGAGTAGAACCGACTTTAATCAATAAAGTTAAAGTTTCTCAAGCTACAGACCTGGAGCTGATGCGTATGAGGAAGAAAGTGCAAGAAGGTGCTATGTCGGAAGCACGAATCGATGAAGGAGGAATACTTCGAGTCAACTCCAGACTTTGTGTTCCTAACGACCCTGATTTAAAGTATAAAATCATGATGGAGGCGCACAACACACCATTTGCAATCCATCCTGGTAGTACCAAAATGTATCGTGATCTTTGACATACATTTTGGTGGAGCAATATGAAGAGAGAGATAGCGGAGTTTATCTCAAGGTGTTTAACTTGTCAACGAGTCAAGGCGGAGTATCAAGTACCAAAAGGTTAATTACAACCACTTGAAATTCCAAAATGGAAGTGGGAGCACATTACCATGGATTTTGTTACTGGTCTTCCCAAGGTTTCTCAAGGCATAGATGCAATTTGGGTCATTGTTGATAAATTGACCAAGTCTGCTCATTTCATACCTATACGAGAAACTTATACACTTGAATGTCTTACTCGTATGTATATAAACGAGGTTGTAAGATTGCATGGTATGCTAATATCCATAGTTTTTGATCGAGACCCAAGATTCACTTCAAGATTTTAGGTTAGTTTGCAAAAAGCTATGGGCATGGATTTACGATTTAGTTCGGCTTATCATCCTCAAACAGACGGACAATCAGAGAGGACTATTCAAACTCTTGATGATTTATTAAGACTATGTGTCCTTGACTTCAAAGGAAGTTGGGACAAGTTCTTACCATTGGTGAAGTTTTCCTACAACAACAGTTATCAAGCAAGTATTGGCATGGCTCCATTCAAGGCGTTGTATGGAAGAAAGTGTCGTTCTCCGGTATCTTTGGGATGAGGTGGGTGAAGCAACGTTGTTGGGACCGGAGTTGGTACGTATGACTACGAAAAATATTCAAATGATCCGACAACGTATAAAAACCTCACAAGATCGACAAAAGAGTTATGATGATCTTCATCGAAAGGACGTGGAATTCGATATTGGAGATCATGTGTTGTTACATGTTGCTCCATGGAAAGGAGTTACGAGATTTAGAAAGAGAGAAAAGCTCAATCCTCGATTCATTGGCCCATTTTTAATCCTCGATCGAGTAGGAACTATGGCCTATAAACTCGTTTTATCGCCAAGTATGTCTCGTGTTCTTAACATTTTTCATATATCCATGTTACGTAAATATGTGGAAGACCCGAACCACATTATTGAGTTAGAACCGGACGAAATAGCGGGAGATTTAATGTATGAAGAGGTTCCTATTAAAATCTTGGATAAGAAGGAACATATTCTACGCTCCAAGGTTATACCTCAAGTCAAAGTTTTGTGGAGAAACCACGATGTTGAGGAAATGACCTGAGAGTTAGAATCTGAAAGGAAATCAAGGTATCCTTACCTCTTCGACATACCAGGCACATACCCTAATTTTGAGGGCAAAATTTCATAAGAAGGGGAGGTTGTAAGACCCCAACTTTTATGAATAAAGATGAATTTTCTATAAATATCATTTTTAAATATTATGGAGTGATTTTGATATAATGTTATAGTTGTGGGTAATATTTATAAATTTTACAAAGTACGCAAGTTGTTATATAATATTCGATTGGTCTGGGAATATTCGTTTTAAGAGGAATATTAGACATTTGACTACTCAATCATTAGTGGACCCCAATGTGAGAATTATCATCGGATTGAGAAAAGCGACAAAAATATCTTTTATGAAAATAACGGCGGAAGTTTTACCATTAACTATTTGAAACACAAATTGTTGTTAAAATACGATGAATCTGGCGTGGTTGCATAGTAGCACACGGTATTGATTATTGATGCTTACGTGAGAAGTCACTCAGTTTTGTTCAGTTATTGCTACAGTAATTGTTGCATAGTATCTCACGTTATTTGATTCAACTATTGTTGATATTTTATAATCAATAATTGAGATGACAGAGTTATTAATATTATTATTTGCAATATTGACAATGTCTAGAAGTTCTGTCAAGGTGAGGTTTGGTCACCTAATTACGAGCCTATAGGGAGAAATCCTTATTGGAAATCCTCCTTTTTTCTAGGAACGACCTGGTTGTTAAATATTGCAAAAAATAATAATAATGAATAAATGTTGTTAAAAATATTAAGGGGATTTTTATGAAGTATTGGATGTAAATTTTGCTTATTTTATGGACCCCCATTTACCCATTTTTCAATATAATTGGTAGAAGGTTATTCAGTATATATTTATATAAAAAAGGTGGGGGCCCACGAGTGGGACCCATGTGTATGACAAAGTCTTGGGTGGAAGACATTTTGTCACGGGGGAATTAGGGGGGAAGAGTCAGGGAGGGAGTATTATTAAGTTATTATATATATATATATATATATATATATATAACTTTGACAAATTTAGGAAATAAAGGAAAAACTGATCACGAGAGTGTATCCCGTGATTTTTTTGACACATGTTGTTATATATATATATATATATTTAATATATATAATATATTTTATTTAAAAGTTTTCGTTTTATTAGAATATTTTATTGCATAGTGTAGGATAGTAAAATCAAAATTTTCAAACGAATTCAGCTGATTCTTCATCCGTGAACCTTTGTGCACTGTGCATCCAAATAGTATCCTTTTCATTCTCCTATAAATAGGATGCTTAGTTAGAATTGAAAATCACACCAGAATCAGAGAATTCTTCTTCTATAATATTGAGTGTATTTCTTTCGAGTTTTAGAAAGCTTTGAGCGTAGAAAATAGTGAAAGTTTTCTTTAAGAATATCCACGCCCTATCAGTCAGATTACTCTTCTTTTCAAGGTAAGGGGTATTATTTATTTCATATTCTGAAGATATATTATTTTTTGTATTCATAAGAAATTTTATTTCATTCAATATTTATAATGAATATTTATTTCGTTCAATGTTCATAATGAATATTTATTTTCGTTTAATATTCATAATGAATATTATTTTAGTTTAATATTCATAAGGAATATTATTTTTGTTTGATATTCGTAAGGAATATTATTTTGTTTAATATTCGCTTGAAATAATATTTTCTTCCATACTCTGTAGTATGTAAGTAATATTATTTCGTTTCAGATTTCGAATTCTATATTCGTTTTATTAAAGTTTTGGCTTCTATACTCCATGAAATTAGTATAATATCCTTGATATTTGCGCTTCATCCAGTATCTTTTCATGGAAATATTATTCTGAGCATTCTTGAATTTTACTCTACAAAGCAGTATCATGTTGACAATTTGAATGTTATTGATTTCTGGATAAATTTAATTACAAATTCTTTAAAAATTTATCCTTGAACTTATTTTATTGAATTCTTATATCATTGTCATCATCCTCATGTTTATATTATGTTGAAAGTCATTTGTGGCCTGTAGTTCATCGATGGACTTGGTATGATTATGACCAGGGCTTATTCGGTATAATCATGACCGTAATGTTACAAATGATGTGGTAAAAGTCCTCATTGGCCCGTAGTGCATTGATGGACAGTTGTTGGCATGATCATGACCATTAACGAATACACGAATATCCTTGGCCCGTAGTGCATGGATAATTTATGGTCGTGATACTAAAGAATATCCTTGGCCGTAGTGCAGGGGTGATTCAATGATGTGGATTATTTATTAAGCTGAGTCTCAGTGATAAAAGTGATGAAAAACCTTTTAAATCGTAGAAAATAGTAGATTTTATTCTCTACTTGACCCTTCTAATGGATTACTTGTTCCGCTGCAGTTAAACTTGATGGTTGTTATATTTTATCAGTTTAACACTGTTGAAGGCTATCGATAATTATTATGCATTATCTTAGTCATAATATTTCTTACTGGGCTAGTTGAGCTCACCCTTTTGCTTTCATTGTTCTCTTCTGGAAATGAGAACGTAGCAGGGACTAGTCGGGGAATGGAGTAATGGTCCGAGATGGTGTCATTGTAACAACCCGGAGAATCCAGATTGTTCAGAATTTAAGATTAAAGAATTAGTTATTAATAAAATGAATTTTTAATAATACTATTCTGTGCTATGTGTTTATTAATCGTTCTAGAACCTAGAATGATTATTAATCGGGAGGATTCTGGATACGAGCTAGACTGAACGAGTAAGAATTTTCAAAATAAAAATAAAAATTTTCCGGGGACAAAATATTTTGGGGGAAAAAGACGAAATAAGCACTATTCACCCGATGAAACCCTAAGGGTTAGGGTTTGAATAACCTAAGCCTTTTCGAGAGTTCGGTATGTCGAAATGACATTCCGTCGAAAGATTTGACGATAATATGTCGTGAAATGTCAAATAAGCCGATAAAAGTTTTTCTCGAAAAACGTGCAGAAATTGGATAAAATAAAAATGATAAAAAGTACTGTTATATACTTTTTATTCGTTTAGCTACGTTAGGGGAAAACGTGAAGGAAAATGCTTGACACCAAAAAGTGTTTTTCAGTTTTTTGGAAATCCGAAGAATACGTAATATTTAATCGGTAAAGGAAAGACGAAATATCCAAAAATATTTGGATTAGAATCGTGCTTTTTTAAAAGCGCTTGACGAAATCGAAAAGACGGAACTACGAAACTTAAGGGCTAAGCAAACTTGAGGGCTAAGTTAACTTAGTCCTTAAGCCTTGAATAGTAAGGAGGTTAGGGAGGGTGAAATGACTATTTTACCCCTAGCCTTGAAAATCTATAAATAGGAAGCTTAATCTCATTTGAATGAGATTTTGAAAATCCAATAACTAGAGAGAGAGAGAGTTCGGATGAGAGAGAATGAGGAAAAGCTTGCCCGATTGCATGCTTTGTCCGACGGAATGAAATTAAAGGAGAAAGGTAATCTGAAACCTTATCTCGTATAAATTTTCTTTAAGTTTTTATGTTCAAAAACATAGCTTAATGAGAATAAGGAGTAAAAGATGTTAGAAATGATTTCATATGGTTGAAATCATAAGAAAAGAAGAAATAAGAAATTAGAAGTTTAGTAAATAAATTTCTTAAGGAAATGAAAGATTAGTAAGGATTTTGAGCGATCCGAATGAATCTTATGAATGAGTGGGTTAAATAAGTAAGGACTGATGTTTTATAACATCAAATTCCAACAAAAAGTTAAATCATAATCCAAAATATTGATTAAAATGAAGAACGAACGAAGAACACGAAGAACACGCGAAGAACACGAAGAACGTTGTTGATGGACAAATTTAAAACCATCGTAGTATAATTGTTGTTGATGGACAAGTTAAAAACCATCGCATATAAGTTAGATGCTTAATGCTTGGTTTAGAACGGTAGAAACATTCATGAAGAATGGATTAAAACGGAGCTATAACGAAGTTATGGTGAAAATTTTGTAAAAGACGAACGAAAATTTGAATATTAGTAAATGAACCCGAACGTATAGGGTTTGATAAGAATGTAAGAAAATGTAGAAAACATGAGTCATGGACTCAAGAACAAATGAATTCCGAGTTTGGATGACCGAATTGCGGATGAACGAACAAAGAATGTTAAAAATGTTAAAATGAACAAAGGGTGAAGATTAAGCCAATTGAATGGCATGTTATCGGATTTAGAACAAAGTTCTATCCATGGATAATCAAAGTACGTAAGATAAGGAAGAAAATGGCTTTGGAACAACCTCGTTCCGAGTTATAACAAAGAAGTTATGAGATCGGAAAGTAAGCGTCTCAAAATGAAGTTAACACTTAGAAGAATTTTCGAGAAGAAGGGCTTGGCGCCGCGGTGCCAGACATGCCTAAAAAGGTGGCGCTGCAGTGCCAGAACGGAGAGCCAAGCACTGCTAACTCGCATCATAACGTGAGTCTTAGTGAAGAAAGTGGCGCCGCAGCGCCAGTGCAGGGCAATGCCCAAAAATGAGAATTTAACTGCTCAATTACTGGGGGATGTTCAAGAAAGAAATATGAACATATAGTTCAACTAATGTAACACTTAATCAAGTGTATTAAACCTTTGATGAAGGTTGAATGAAAAGATTAAATAAGATTAAAAGATAAAGAAGGTGGACGCGGGTTACAGAACCGATATTCAGGGACCGTAGTCGTAATGAATCGAACGTGAGGGATTGCTATGATGGTGATTCCTTAGACGTTGATTGACGATGGTAATGTATAACATTTCGATGTTATGACATGTAATGAGAGATTAAGAGATGAGAAACGTGAACGTGAAATACGTAAATGATCCTCGTGAATTGTATTCGCGTCGAGCGAACGTTCTAAGTATACCCTGGTTGTATGACTTAGACGTTAACAAAGGTAGTAAGTAAGATATGAATTATAGAGAAAGCCGTAACGAATGGTAATAAGAGTATTAAAGCCAAATGTGAGTCGGATAAAGAATGAGTCCTGAGGTATTGCAATTACTTGCCAGAAAGCCATAAGGAATAAGAAATTGACTTAACGAATATTATAGTTAATAGTTCGTATAAGTTAAGGTAAGTTTAGTTTATGGTACAATCGTAACCTTTGATGGTTGACATATGGGAGCTGGGCTAAACAATTCCTTTAGAGAGCGAAGGTATATACGAAACTGGCAACTGATCTAACTCACTGTGATGGCAGTGTAGATGAGATGGGAACTTGTTTGTTGGTTGTTTGTGAGAAACCACTCAGAGTACCATATGGACTACCAGCAGAGAAGCTATGTGTTCTGAGTCCTAGAGAAGTTATAAGAAGAAGATAAGAATGTAAATCATCAAAGATGAAGAACATTTCGAGTAAGACATCTCCGTATGTCATGAAGCCATAAACCGGTAATGAAAGTTAGTTGCGTAAAGTTATATTGCAAGAATGCGAACTCTAAGAAGTAAAGTTTAAGTAAACCAATGTGTAAGTCAAATATATGACTAATTGGTGAATGTGTTATTTTCTTATGTGCTACATAGGAATGGGAATGAGCAGTTTAGCGTAAGCTGTTGCTGTGTGTAAGGCAAGTTTCCTAACTTCATTCATATTTTAAATGAATGCTAGTTTCTAAAACTTCTCAGATGTTGAACTTGAGAAGTTCTGTTTATGTGCAAATGTGTGATATTTGTACAAGGTGGTAGAACGTATGAGGCCTTGTGCCACAATGTGAACACTTCTGTGTTTCTATGATATGAACTATTTTATGATTGAACTGTTCAATATGAGAATGTTCTATTTATACATGAACCATTATTGTTGAGTCTGTGCTATTGATTCTAGCCAGACAGAATGTGTATGAAAGAGAGTAGAGAATGAAAGTATTTCAAAGTGAATGTGACTAATGTTTTTCAAGCTTCTTCATAACCTTTTTTCGGTTATCGAAGTTCCAAAGGAATGTTAAACTCTTGAAGTTGTATGTTCAACTGCTATGACTTGCTGGGCAATTGAATGCTCACACTTGCTTTAAATGAAAAACATTTTCAGCGAATGATGTTAGAAGAACTTAAGAATCCTGTAAGGATCAAGCTAACGGTATTCAAATGAAGTGCCATTCAGAATGTGAATGAGCGAGAAGATCAAGTGAAGACTTGTAATGTAGAAAGATGAAAATTAAACTATAGATTAGTTTAATGAACTGTTATGTATCCTTGGTGGCGGATAAAAGTCACTCTTGTAAGATGAAAGGAATAATGTAATTATCATTATTTGTAATGAGAAAGGTTATAAGGTTTTAGAACCTGGGAATTTAGAATGCATGTTATTATATTTCATTATATAATGATGTATGTTTGGAGGAATGATGTACTCGTGACGTATGGAATCCGGGTGTGAAGATAGACCGGATTTCGGGACGTTACAGTCATAGTAGTCTTAACTATTTTATAAAATAGTGTGATAATAAATGTAATGAGGACTCCATTGAGTGTGGATATTGTCTAGATGACAATATTCGTATTAAAAATCTCAATTTATATTTTGTCGTATTTTACAAGATAGTTGTATTATTAAGTTGTATTTGAATTTCGTACCATGTATTTGGCGACTCAAGATGGGTGATGTATACCTATTTTGGGGGCGTCACATTATTAACCTTGAACCGGGTACAAAGCCCATTTCTAAAACCTTATATCGAATGGCTGCTATTGAACTATAGGAGTTAAAACTCCAACTACAGGAATTATTAGACATCGGTTTCATTCGTCCTAGTACATCTCCTTGGGGTGCTCTTGTTTTATTTGTAAAGAAGAAAGACGGGAGTATGCGACTTTGTATTGACTACCGGAAATTGAACCATGTCACCATCAAGAATAGGTATCCCCTACCTCGTATTGATGACCTGTTCGACAAGTTGCCAGGAGCACAACTCTTTTTAAAGATAGATCTTCGTTCTGGATATCATCAGATGAAGATTAAAACTGAGGATATTCCAAAGACTGCCTTTAGAACTAGGTACGGGCATTATGAAATCTTAGTCATGTCTTTTGGATTGACTAATGATATTGCAACTTTCATAGATATGATGAACCGTGTATTCAAGGAATATTTGGATCAGTTCGTTGTTGTCTTTATTGATGACATCCTCATCTATTCCAAAAGTCGTGAAGATCATGAGCACCATTTAAAGCTGGTACTTCAAAGACTTCGTGACAATAAGCTATATGCCAAGCTAAAGAAATGCGAGTTCTGACTTAAGGAAGTAGCATTCCTTGGGCACATGGTGTCAAAACATGGAGTATCTGTTGACCCGACAAAGATTAAAGCAATACAAAGTTGAGAGAAACCGAAGTCGGTGACCAAAGTGTGTAGCTTTTTGGGCTTAGCTGGTTATTATCGGAGATTCGTGGAAGGATTTTTTCGAATCACTACTCCATTAACTCAGCTGACTCAAAAAGATACAAAATTCGTATGGAGCGAGGAATGCGAGAAGAGTTTCCAAGAGCTTAAGAGGAGACTCATTTCGACACCTGTTCTAATAATACCATCTGGTTCGGATGGATTTGTTATCTATAGTGATGCTTCAGGCAAAGGGTTAGGATGTGTTCTCATGCAATATGGGAAAGTCATAGCCTATGCCTCGCGACAACTCAAAGAATATGAGAGGAATTATCCTACTCATGATTTGGAGTTAGCGTGATCGCTTTTGCATTGAAAATCTGAGACACCTACCTTTGCAGTATGGGGAGAAAGTGGAATTTATACGGATCATAAAAGCCTCAAATATTTCTTCACCCAAAAGGAACTCAACATGCGGCAACGACGTTGGCTCGAGCTGTTGATAGATTATGACCATAACATTCAATATCATCCTGGAAAAGCAAACGTTGTAGCTGATGCCTTGAGTAGAAGATCGTATGTATGTACGAGTGCGATGTTGTTAACATAAAGACCCATTTTGTACAACTTACAAATGATTGAGATAGAGTTAAAGACTCCAGGGACCCACGTGATGATGGCAAATATACGAGTAGAACCGACTTTAATCGATAAAGTTAAAGCTGCTCAAACTACAGACCTGGAGCCGATGCGTATGAAGAAGAAAATGCAAGAAGGTGCTATTCCAGAAGCAAGAATCGATGAAGAAGGAATACTTCGAGTCAACTCCAGACTTTGTGTTCCTAATGACTCTAACTTGAAGCATAGAATCATGATGGAGGCACACAATACACCGTTTGCAATCCACCCTGGGAGTACCAAAATGTATCATGATATTCGACATACATTTTGGTGGAGCAATATGAAGAGAGAGATCGCAGAGTTTATCTCGAGGTGTTTAACTTGTCAACATGTAAAGGCGGAGCATCAAGTGCCAAAAGGTTCATTGCAACCACTTGAGATTCTGGAATGGAAGTGGGAACACATTACTATAGATTTTGTTATGGGTCTTGTGACGCCCCCAAAACAGGTATACATCACCTATTCTGAGTCGCCAAATACATGGTACAAAATACAAATACAACCTTAAATATACAACATGAGCTATGAGTTTTAATACAAATATTGTCTTCTAGACAATATTCAAACTCAAAATAAGTCCTCAATACATTTATTATCACACTATTTCATAGAATAGTGAGGACTACTAATGCTATCATCTGGACAGTCACTCTATTCCCCGGCTAGTCTCTGCTACGTTCTCATTTCCTGAAAAGAACAATGAAAGCAAAAGGGTGAGCTCAACTAGCCCAGTAAGAAATATTATGACTAAGATAATGCAAAATAAATTATCGTTAGCCTTTAACAGTGTTAAATTAATACAATATAACAAACATCAAGTTTAACTGCAGCGGAATAAGCAATCCATTAGAAGAGTCAAGTAGAGAATAAAATCTACTATCTTCTATAATCTAAAAGGTTTTTCATCACTTTTATCATTTGAGACTCAAACAATAAATAATCTACATCATCAAATCATCCCCTTTTCGAGGCCAAGGATATTCTTTAGTATCACGACCACGAATTATTCATGCACTATGGGCCAAAGATAATCGTGTTTTCATCAACGGTCCTGATCATGCCGTAAAACAATTCATCTTTGCACCCTTGGCCGAAGAGAATCCATAGTCATAATCATACCAAAAATAGTCCATCAATGCACTACGGGCCAATGAGGACTTTTTCCACATCATTTGTAACATTACGGTCATGATTATATCGAATAATCCCTGGTAATAATCATACCAAGTCCATCTATGCACTACAGGCCACAGTTGACTTTCAACATAATATAAACATGAGGATGATGACAATGACATAATAATTCAATAAAACAAGTTCAAGAATTAATTTATCCAGGAATCAATAACGTCCAAATTGTCAACATGATACTGCTTTTTGGAGTAAAATTCAAGAATGCTCAGAAGAATATTTCCATGAAAAGATACTGGATGAAGCGCAAATATCAAGGATATAACACTAATTTCATGGAGTATAGAACCCAAAAGTTTAACCAAATGAGTATCATAGACTATATGAAACTGCAATGGATTTTCACTCGCCATGCGGTAATCCACGTAGAAAGATCATTTTCACAATTTAATAAGAAATGAATACGAAGGGTCATTCACCATGCATGTGGTAATCCACATAGACATGTTATTCCAACATAATAATAAAGAATGGAATAACAGAAGAATTCACCATATATGCGATAGACCGCACAGACAGGTAATTCTAACAGAATAATAAATAATGGAACCAGGTCATGCGTAAACGCACAGACAGGATATTCCAGTAGAATAATAAATAATGGAACCTGGTCATGCGTAAATGCACAGACTTGATATTCCAACAGAATAATAAATAATGGAACCAGGTCATGCGTAAACGCACAGACAGGATATTCCAACAGGATAATAAATAATGGAATAACAAAGGACTTCACCAGGCATGCGATAGACCACACAGACAGGTTATTCCAACAGAATCATAAATAATGGAATAACAGAAGAATTTCACCATGTATGTGGTACTTCGCATAGACGGGTTATTCTAACATAATAATAAAGAATGGAATAATAGAAGCTCTCTTCATGAATACGAAAGAAATAATACCTCGTACGAGTATTGAAAGAAAATAATTCTCTTCATGAATATGAAAGAAATAATACCCCTTATGAGTACAACAAATAATATCCCTTACTTTAGAAAGAAGAGTATTCTAATTGGTAGGGCGAGGATATTCTTATAGAAAACTTATACTGTTTTCTACGCTCAAAGCTTCTTAAAACTCTAAAGAAATACGCTCAAGATTATAGAAGAATTCTTTGAATTTCTGGTGTGTTTTCAATTTTAACTAAGCATCCTATTTATAGGAGAATGGAAAGGATACTATGCAATAAAATATAATATATTCTAGTTATAATATATATATATATATATATATATATATATATATATTAATTAAAATCTAATAAAACAAATAACTTTATAAAAGTATTACATTTTATATAAAAAGATTTTACAATGCAAACACTATCTGGAGCTTTATGCAAACACTATGCATAATAAAATATAATATATTCTATTTATAATCAAATAAAACAAATAACTTTATAAAAGTATTATATTTTATATAAAAAGATTTTACTATACGCAAACACTATGCATAATAAAATATAATATATTTTATTTCTAATCTAACAAAACAAATAACTTTATAAAAGTATTCTATTTTATATAAAAAGATTTTACTACTGTAAAATACTATGCAGGCACTATGCAAACACTATGCATAATAAAATATAATATATTCTATTTATAATCTAATAAAACAAAACTTTATAAAAAGTTTTCTGTTTTATTACATTTATAATAATAATAATAAAACAAAACTTATCACCTTTATTATAATTCACAATATTAATCGACCAGGTCGTTCCCAGGAAAGAGGGGGCTTTTCAATAAGGATTTCTCCCTATTGGCGCGGAATTAGGTGACAAAACCTCTCTTTGACAGAACTTCTAGACATCGTTAATATTGCAAATAATAATATTAATAACTTCTTCGTTTCAATTATTGATTTAATAATATATAAAATATTGACAATAATTGAATCAAATAACGTGAGATACTATGCAGCAATTACTGTAGCAATAATTGAACAAAACTGAGTGATTTTTAACGTAAGCATCAATAATCAATACCGTATGCTACTATGCAACCACACGTATTACTGTACTTTTACTACTAAGTAGTTTAATAGTTTTAACGATAAAACTTCCGCCGTTATTTTCATAAAATAATTTTGTCCTTTTCTCAATCCGACAATAATTCCATTGTGGGGTCCACCAATGATTGTACCGTCGTATGGATATTCTCCGATAAAAAGAATATTCCCCGACCAATCGAATATTATACAACCACTTGCATACTTTTCAAAATTTATAAATATTACCCACAACTATAACATTATCTCAAATCCACACACCATAATTTTGAAAAAAAAAATTCGGGAAAATTAAATCTTTATTCGTAAAATTTGGGATTTTACAATCTCCCCTCCTTATGAAATTTCGCCCTCAAAATTTACGTACGTACCTGGTATGCCGAAACATGAGAATACTTCGTTAGATTCTAACTCTTGAGGTATAACCCTTGAGCGTTAAATACGATTCTTCTTATCCAAGATTTTAACACGTATCCCCTCATACGTTAAATCTTCTGTTATCTCGTCTAGTTCTATTTTAATAATGTGGTTCGGGTCGTCCACATATTTACGTAACATCGATACGTTAAAAACGTTATGAACACGTGACATACTTGGCGGTAAAACGAGTCTATAAGCCACAATTCCTACTCGATCGAGGATTTCAAATGGGCCAATTAAATCGAGGGTTGAGATTTCCTCTCTTCAACAACTCTTGCTTTTAAAATAACGTCCTCTTGAACATTCTTCTTCGTATTCATCAGCTCCGGGTCTGTAGCTTTTGCAGCCTTAACATTATCGACTAAAGTCAGTTCTAATCATATATTCGTTATCTTCACGTAGGTTTGTATATTCGCATTCATAAACGCATACGATCTTCTACTCAAAGCGTCAGCTACCACGTTCGCTTTTCCACGATGGTATTGAATGGTACAATCGTAATCTTCAACAGCTCGAGCCAACGCCTTTGGCGCATGTTACGTTCGTTTTATTTGAAGAAATATTTAAGGGTTTTAGAAATGTGTTTTGTACTGGGGTCAATACAAAATTCGATTTCATGCTCTAGGGTAGGCCAGGAAGTCTTCAAGAATATGTCAAGAAAATTTATTACTAATAGAAATATCATTCAAAACTGTGACTCTCATCCAAGACTTGGATAGCACGTCCATTGATACCTATCAACTTGCCACCGTTATTCACGACGTCCCCTACAAAAAGTTTGGCATCAGTGCATTCCACACAAGGAAGTCACCAGCGAAAGGCTCGGGGCTCTTTACTTATGGCTTAATATAACGGTGATTGATTTTTGAGGTTTGGTTGCTTGAATTCGCATAATAGGTTGGTTAGGAATATGAAAGCTAACAACCTTACGAAAATAATCAATTTTGGCATGATGAATAGTTAACCAATTGATTCCTAAAATCACATCAAAGGCAAGTGTTTTCAAAGAGATATGATCGACAGGTAACGTAAAAGTGTCGATTTGAATTAAACAAGATTTATAAACAGTGGATGTAACGAAGGTTTCTCCTAATAGAGTTTCAACCGATAAGTTAAAGTCTAATTTCTTCAGAGTTAAGTTCAAACATTGAACACAACTAGGTGAAATAAAAGAGTGGGTAAAACTGATATCTAACAAGGTATAGACTTCGCAAGAGTTTATGATTAACTTTCCCGTGACAACTTTATTCAAGTTCCTCGACAAACGCTCTCACTTAAACTACCGACTTTGACTTGTCTAAGACATCCTTTGGCATCACTATCCCAGCTGGACTTGACTTCAGTACACGACAAAATCGAGTTAGGTGACCTTCTCTTCCACAATTGAAACACGCTTTGGGTTGTTGTGTACAGTTTGGACGGATGTGTCCCTCCTGTCCGCATTTGAAACATACGATCGGTGGTCGTTCTTCTTCCTTTAAAACGTGTGTTGGTGCTGCTGTCTTTCCATCATTATTAAATCTTCTCTTCTTGAATTTTCCACTTCTATTATCTTGGCCATGATTACCATCGAAGTGGTTACCATTCTTGGCATGATAATTTCCCCCACGATGGTTATCATTGTTCCGATGGCCGTTGCCACCGGTATGATTATTATCGTGTTGCTGGTCGTTACCTTTTGGTTGTACTGACTCATTATCGCGCTCCACTAACTGAGCCTTATTCACAACATCTTAATATAAACAAAGTTTGTGAGAAATGAGGTATTGACGTATATCGGGTTTTAAACCTTGAAGAAACATTTGCGTTATTCGCTCCTCATTATTGACCAAATGGGATGCAAACCGAGATAACTCCGCAAATTTAGCCTCGTATTACGACACGGTCATATTGTTTTGCTCCAACTTTATAAACTCCACCTCCTTCATGAGACGAATACTTTCGGGAAAGTACTTGTCGTTGAACTGCTCTTAGAACTTCTCCCAAAACATCTTGAGTGCGTCAGGCTGGGTACGTTTTACAGATTTCCACCAGTAATCTGCCTCTTCATGCAACATAAATGTGGCAAATGGAATCTTTTGCTCGTTAGAGCATCCCAAGACATCAAATATCTTGGTGATCTGCTTTAACCACGTCTCTGCCTTAAGTGGTTCTGGCTTTCCCAAAAACTCCAGTGGTCCCAGCTCCTTGAATTGCTTAGCGGTGATCGACCGTGGGTTGCCATTATTTCCACCTATATTTTGAACAGGAGTCTCTCTTACCTGATGTTGCATGAATTGCATAAAGCCTCTGAACATCCCATCATTCATCATCTGATCGGTGTTGTTGTTTACCTGAGGATTATTGTCTTCCTGTTGCACATTATCCTAATTATTGATCTATGGAGATTCAACGGTCTCCTGTGCTCCATTACTATTCTCAACATTCTCGGATGTCATTTTCAAATACTGCCACAAAACAAGAGTTAATTAACATATCACATATTATCCCTATATTCTGACCGACCAATTAAATACCAAATAAACTTAGGTAGGTCATACTAGCGAAGGAATTACATATGACGCCCCCAAAATAGGTATACATCACCCATCTTGAGTAGCCAAAATATAATAATACAACTGTCGTGTAAAATACGACAAAACATAAACTGAGAGTTTTAATACAAATAGTGTCATCTAGACAATATCCACACTCAATGGAGTCCTCAATACATTTATTATCACACTATTTTATAGAATAGTGAGGGCTACTATGACACCATCTCGGACCATTACTCCATTCCCCGACTAGTCCCTGTTACGTTCTCATTTCCTGAAGAGAACAATGAAAGCAAAAGGGTGAGCTCAACTATCCCAGTAAGAAATATTATGACTAAGATAATGCAGAATAAATTATCGTTAGCCTTCAACAGTGTTAAAATGATACAATATAACAAACATCAAGTTTAACTGCAGCGGAACAAGAAATCCATTAGAACAGTCAAGTAGAGAATAAAATCTACTATCTTCTATGATTTAAAAGGTTTTTCATCACTGTTATCGCTGAGACTCATTTTAATAAATAATCAACATCATCAAATCATCCCTACACTACAGGCTAAGGATATTCTTTAGTATCACGACCACGAATTATCCATGCACTACGGGCCAAAGATAATCGTGTTTTCATCAACGGTCCTAATCATTCCCTAAAATAATTCATCTTTGCACCCTTGGCCGAAGAGAATCCATAGCCATAATCATACCAAAAACTGTCCATCAATGCACTACGGGCCAATGAGGACTTTTTCTACATCATTTGTAACATTACGGTCATGATTATATCGAATAATCCATGGTCATAATCATACCAAGTCCATTTATGCACTACAGGCCACAGATGACTTTCAACATAATATAAGCATGAGGATGATGACAATTCAATAAAACAAGTTCAAGAATAAATTTTAAAGATTTATAAGTTAATTTATCCTGAACTTAATAATGTCCAAATTGTCAACATGATACTGCTTTGTGGAGTAAAATTCAAAAATGCTCAGAAGAATATTTCCATGAAAGGATACTGGATGAAGCGCAAATATCCAGGATATTCTACTAATTTCATGGAGTATAGCAGCCAAATCTTTAACAAACTTAGTATAATAGAATGAAACTACAAATGAATTTTCGCCCGCCATGCGGTAATCCACGTAGACAGATCATTTCCACAAGTTAATAAGGAATGAATACAAAGGATCATTCACCATGCATGCGGTAATCCACATAGACAGGTTATTCCAACAGAGTAATAAAGAATGGAACCAGGTCATGCGTAATCCGTACAGATAGGATATTCCAACAGAATAATAAAGAATGGAACCAAGTCATGCGTAATCCGCACAGACAAGATATTCCAACAAAATAATAAAGAAATGAATAACAACAGAATTTCACCAGGCATGCGTTAGACCGCACAGACAGGTTATTCCAACATAATAATAAATAATGGAACCTGGTCATGCGTAATACGCACATACAAGATATTCCAACAGAATAATAAATAATGGAACGGTCGTGCGTGGCGCGATGCGACAAGATATTCCAACGAGAATAATAAAGAATTGAATAATAAAAGACTTCACCAAGCATCGCGATGAAGGCCAGATGCAGAACGAGTTATTCAATAGAATCATAAAGAATGGAATAATGGAAGAATTTCACCATGTATGCGGTGCCAGCATAGAAAAGTTATTCAACATAATAATAAAGAATGGAATAATGAAGCTCTCTTCATGAATCTGAAAGAAATAATACCCTTATGAGTACAACAAATAATATCCTTACCTTAGAAAGAAGAGTATTTCATTTGGTAGAGGCGAGGATATTATTGAAGAAAACTTGCACTATTTCTACGCTCAAAGCTTTCTTAAACTCTAAAGAAATACGCTCAAGATTATAGAAGAAGAATTCTCTGAATTTCTGGTGTGTTTTCAATTCTAACTAATTATCCTATTTATAGGAGAATGGAAAAGATACTTATACAATAAAATATAATATATTCTATTTATATATATATATATATATATATATATATTATATATTTTATTTAAAATCTAATAAAACAAATAACTTTATAAAAGTATTCTATTTTATATAAAAAGATTTTACTATCTGAAACACTATGCATAATAAAATATAATATATTATATTTATAATCTAATAAAACAAATAACTTTATAAAAGTATTACATTTTATATAAAAAGATTTTACTATGCAAACACTATGCACGAAGCTTTATGCAAACACTATGTATAATAAAATATAATATATTCTATTTATAATCAAATAAAACAAAACTTTATAAAAAGTATTACATTTTATATAAAAAAATTACTATCAAACAATGCATAATAAAATATAATATATTCTATTTATAATCAAATAAAACAAAACTTTATAAAAAGTATTCTATTTTATATAAAATATTACTGTTTTATTACATTTATAATAATAATAAAACAAAACTTATCACCTTAATAATTTGAACAACATTTATCACCTTTATTACAATTCACAATATTAATCGACCATGTCATTCCCAGGAAAGAGGGGGCTTTCCAATAAGGATTTCTCCTTATTGGCGCGCAATTAGGTGACCAAACCCCTCCTTGAAAGAACTTCTAGACATCGTTAATATTGTAAATAATAATATTAATAACTTCGTCGTCTCAATTATTGATTTAATAATATATAAAATATTGACAATAATTGAATCAAATAATGTGAGATCTTATCACGGCAATTACTATAGCAATAATTGAACAAAATCGAGTGACTTCTCACGTAAGCATCAATAATCAATACTGGTGCTACTATGCAACTACGCCAGACATCGTATTCATTTTAACAACAAGGGTGTTTGATAGTTAACGAGAAAACTTCCATAGTTATTTTCATAAAATATTTTTGTCATTTTCTCAATCCAAACAATAATTCCGTTGTGGGGTCCACCGATGATTGTCTTAGGTTGTATACGAATATTCCCTATTAAAAGCGAATATTCCCAGAGCCAATCAAATATTATATAAGAACTTGCGTACTTTGAAAAATTTATAAATATTACCCACAACTATAACATTATATCAAATTCATTCCATAATATTCAAAAAAATATTTCGAGAAATTTAAATCTTTATTCATAAAATTTGGGGTCTCACAATCTCCCCTCCTTATGAAATTTCGCCCTCAAAATTTACGTTCGTACCTGGTATAATGAGGATACCTTGACTTCATTTCAGATTCTTACTCTTGAGGTATAACCTTTGAGTGTTGAATACGATCCTTCTTATCCAAGATTTTAACACGTATCTCCTCATACGTTAAATCTTCTACTATGTCGTCTAGTTCTAATTTAATAATGTGGTTCAGGTCATCCACATATTTACGTAACATCAATACGTGAAAAACGTTATGAACACGCGACATACTAGGCGGTAAAACGAGTCTAAAAGCCATAGTTCCTACTCGATCGAGGATTTCAAATGGGCCAATTAAATCGAGGGTTGAGATTTCCTCTCTTCAGCAACTCTTACTTTTAAAATAACGCCATCTTGAACCTTCTTCTTTGTATTCATCAGCTCCGGGTCTGTAGCTTTAACAGCTTTAACATTATCGACTAAAGTCAGTTCTAATCATATATTCGTTATCTTCACGTAGGTTCGTATATTCGCACTCATAAACGTATACGATCTTCTACTCAATGCGTTAGCTACCACGTTCGCTTTTCCACGATGGTATTGAATGGTATTATCATAATCTTCAACAACTCGAGCCAACATCTTTGGCGCATGTTACGTTCGTTTTAGTTGAAGAAATATTTAAGGGTTTTTAGAAATGTGTTTTGTACTGGGGTCAATATAAATCGATTTCACGCTCTGGGGTAGGCTAAGAAGTTCTTCGAGAATACGTCAGGAAATTTATTAACGATAGAATTATCATTTAAAACTGTTACTCTCATCCAAGACTTGGATAACGTCACATTGATACCTATCAACTTGCCATCGTCATTCACAACGTCCCCTATGAAAAGTCTGGTTTCGGTGCATTCCACACAAAGAAGTCAACAATGAAAGGATCGGGGCTCTTTACTTATGGCTTGATATAATAGTGACTAACTTTAGTGGTTTGGTTGCTTGAATTCGCATGATAGGTTGGTTAAGAATATGAAGCTAACAACCTTTCAAAAAGCATGATGAGTAGTTAACCAATCGATTCCTAAAATCACATCAAAGGTAAGTATTTTCAAAGAGATAAGATCGACAGGTAACGTGAAAGTGTCGATTTAAATTAAACAAGATTTATAAATAGTGGATGTAACGAAGGTTTCTCCCAATGGAGTTTCAACAAATAAATCAAAGTCTAATTTCTCCGGAGTCAAATTTAAACATTGAGCGTAAGTATGAGAAATAAAAGAGTGGGTAGAACTGGTATTGAATAAGGTATAGACTTCGCAAAAGTTTATAATTAACTTACCCATAAACGCTCTCACTTAAACTACCGGATTTGACTTTGCTATAGAGTACATTCCACCCTTAATTGCTTCATCACATTCCAGATCCATGATTCGAATCATTACTCTCCGATCTATATTGAGTTGGGGTTGACCGCTCTGCACATGGTAATTCCGAATTTGATGTTGGATTCTCCCAATTGTTGTCCAAAAAGCAAATTCCATTTCATCTATTTTGGCCTTATTGAATCGGACGTCTTTTTCTATAATATCTACGTGTCGTGCGGCTTTTACCCATGCATCATCTATTCTCATTCATTCATTTGCTTCTTCTTTCATCAAAACTCTGATCATAGCATTCTCAGATTCCAGCTCTAATATATTATACTCTGCTAAAGAGTGCTTCTTTTCAAGCATCGCACATCGGGTAACACAATTTTGAATTGTTACATCTCTTTGCTCCACGACCGCCTGCAGTTCTTCAGCCTGCTCTTCTAACTCATGAATACGATTTTGTAATTCTAAATTTCGATCATAAAATTCTTCTAATAAATTCCCCTCTTCTTCCTCTTCTTCCTCACTCTCAGCTGCTACCTCTGCAACTAGCTCGGGAGCAACTATTAGTTCTTCATTCACCACGTAGATATCTCTAATTTCTTCTTCGTCTGACACCACATTAACCTGGTTAGTGATTAAAAGTGTCTAAACGGTCTAATTCACTCTATTGTTAACATTTTCAGCTGCCATTTTCAAACACTGCCACAAAACAAGGGGTAATTAACATATCACATATTATCCCGATACTATGACCGACTAATTAAATACCAAATAAACTTAGGTAGGTCATACTAGCGAAGGAATTCCCCCGTCTCTCCCCTCCTAGTTCTTATCTCACATCTCACCGGGGATCATATCCCCTAAGCTTTGATATTAATTTGTGACGCCCCAAAAATAGGTATACATCACCCATCTTGAGTCGCCAAATACATGGTACATAATTCAAATACAACATAATAATACAACTGTCGTGAAAAATATGATAAAACATAAACTGAGAGTTTTTATACGATTTTGTCATCTAGACAATATCCACACTCAATGGAGTCCTTATTACATTTATTATCACACTATTTTATAGAATAGTGAGGACTACTATGACACCATCTCGGACCATTACTCCGTTCCCCGACTAGTCCCGGTTACGTTCTCATTTCCTGAAGAGAACAATGAAAGCAAAAGGGTGAGCTCAACTAGTCCAGTAAGAAATATTATGACTAAGATAATGCGAATAAAATTATGTTAGCCTTCAACAGGTGTTAAGCTGATACAATATAACAAACATCAAGTTTAACCTGCGAGTGGAACAAGCAATCCATTAGAAGAGTCGTAGAGAATAAAATCTACTATCTTCTATGATTTAAAAGGTTTTTCATCACTTTTATATTTGAGACTTAGCTTAATAAATAATCCACATCATCAAATCATCCACGCTTTACTGAGCCAAGGATATTCTTTAGTATCACGACCACGAATTATCCATGCACTACGGGCCAAAGATAATCGTGTTTTCATCAACGGTCCTAATCATGCTATAAAATAATAAACTACGGGCCAATGAGGACTTTTTCAACATCATTTGTAACATTACGGTCATGATTATACCGAATAATCCATGGTCATAATCATACCAAGTCCATCTATGCACTACAGGCCACAGATGACTTTCAACATAATATAAGCATGAGGATGATGACAATTCAATAAATTAAGTTCAAGAATAAATTTTAAAGATTTATTAGTTAATTTATCTTGAACTTAATAATGTCCAAATTGTCAACATGATACTGCTTTGTGGAGTAAAATTCAAGAATGCTCAGAAGAATATTTCCATGAAAAGATACTAGATGAAGAGCAAATATCTAGGATATTCTACTAATTTCATGGAGTATAGCATCCAAAACTTTAACCAACTGAGTATAATAGAATATATGAAACTGCAAATGGATTTTCGCCCGCCATGCGGTAATCCACGTAGACAGATCATTTCCACAAGTTAATAAGGAATGAATACAAAGGATCATTCACCATGCATGTGGTAATCTACATAGAAAGGTTATTCCAACAGAGTAATAAAGAATGGAACGTGTCGTGCGTAATCGCATGCGGACATGATATTCCAGCGAGAATAATAAAGAATGGAACCGGTCATGCGTAATTCGCATGCAGACGGGGATATTCAACATAATAATAAAGAATGAAATAACAACGAGAATTTCACATGGCATGCGTTAGATCGCATGCATGAAAAGTTATTCCAACGAGAATAATAAATAATGGAACCAGGTTATCGTAATGCAAAAGCGAGGATATTCAATGAATAATAAATAATGGAAAAAGGTCATGCATTAACGCACAGACAGGATATTCCAACAGAATAATAAAGAATGGAATAACAAAAGACTTCACCAGGCATGTGATAGACCGCATAGACAGGTTATTGCAACAGAACTATAAAGAATGGAATAACAGAAGCTCTTTTCATGAATACGAAAAAAATAATACCCCTTTTGAGTATAAGAAATAATATCCCTTACCTTAGAAAGAAGAGTATTCCAACTGGTAGGGCGAGGATATTCTTGAAGAAAACTTGCACTATTTCTACGCTCAAAGCTTTCTTAAACTCTAAAGAAATACGCTCAAGATTATAGAAGAAGAATTCTTTGAATTTCTGGTGTGTTTACAATTCTAACTAAGCATCCTATTTATAGGAGAATGGAAAGGATACTATGCAATAAAATATAATATATTCTATTTATAAGATATATATATATATATATTATTTAAAATCTAATAAAACAAATAACTTAATAAAAGTATTACATTTTTATATAAAAGATTTACTACTATGCAAACACTATCTGAGACTTATCTGCAAACACTATGCATAATAAAATATAATATATTCTATTTATAATCTAATAAAACAAAAATTTTATAAAAATATTTTGTTTTATATAAAAAGATTTTACTATGCAAACACTATGTAGGCTTTATGCAAAGACTCTGCATAATAAAATATAATATATTCTATTTATAATCAAATAAAACAAAACTTTATAAAAAGTATTACATTTTTTATATTAAAAGATTTTACTACGCAAACATTATGCATAATAAAATATAATATATTCAATTTATAATTTAATAAAATAAAACTTTATAAAAAGTATTCTGTTTTATATAAAAAGTTTTCTATTTTATTACGTTTATAATAATAATAAAACAAAACTTATCACCTTAATAATTTTAACAACATTTATCACCTTTATTATAATTCACAATATTAATCGACCAGGTCGTTCCTAGGAAAGAGGGGGCTTTCCAATAAGGATTTCTCTCTATTGGCGCGCAATTAGGTGACCAAACCTCTCCTTGACATAACTTCTAGACATCGTTAATATTGCAAATAATAATATTAATAACTTTGTCGTCTTAATTATTGATTTAATAATATATAAAATATTGACAATAATTGAATCAAATAACATGAGATACTATGCGACAATTATGTAGCAATAATTGAACAAAAGCGGTGACTTCTCACGTAAGCATCAATAATCAATACCAAGTATTACTCTTACGCACCACAGCCAGACATTTGTACTTTTAACACGGGTATTTCAACGAGTTAACGGTAAAACTTCCATCGTTATTTTTATAAAATATTTTTGTCGTTTTCTCAATCCGACAATAATTCCGTTGTGGGATCCACCAATGATTGTTCCGTTGTATGAATATTCCCTGTAAAAATGAATATTCCCCAACCAATCGAATATTATATAATAACTTGCGTACTTTGCAAAATTTATAAATATTACCCACAATTATAACATTATATCAAATTCATTCCATAATATTCAAAAGAATATTTTGAGAAATTTAAATGATTATTCATAAAATTTGGGGTCTCACATTACCCGTCTGTCCCCTCCTAGTTCTAGTCTTACATCTGGCGATCATATCCCTAAGCTTTGATACCAACTGTGACGCCCCCAAAATAGGTATACATCACCTATTCTGAGTCGCCAAATATATGGTATGTAGAATACAAATACAACCTTAAATATACAACATGAGGCATGTGAGTTTTAATACAAATATTGTCTTACAGGAAGATTCAAACTCAAAATAAGTCCTCAATACATTTATTATCACACTATTGCATAGAATAGTGAGGACTACTAATCTTATCATCTGAAATGTCACACTGTTCCCCGACTAGTCCCGCTACGTTCTCATTTCTGAAGAGAACAATGAAAGCAAAAGGGTGAGCTTAACTAGCCCAAAGAAGAAATATTATGACTAAGATAATGGAGAATAAATTATCGTTAGCCTTAATGAAGTGTTAAAGCGATCTGATATAACAAACATCAAGTTTAAGCGCATTGGAGCAGAAGTAGTCCATTAGAAGAGTTAAGTAGAGAATAAAATCTACTATCTTCTATGATTTAAAAGGTTTTTCATCACTTTTATCATTTGAGACTAAACTTAATAAATAATCCACATCATCAAATCATCCCTTCACTCTGAGGCCAAGGATATTCTTTAGTATCACGACCATGAATTATCCATACTCACTACGGCCAAAGATAATCATGTTTTTATCAACGGTCCTGATCATGCCATAAAATAATTCATCTTTGCATCCTTGGCGAAGAAAATCCATAGCCATAATCATACCAAAAGCTGTCCATCAATGCACTACTGAGCCAATGAGGACTTTTTCCACATCATTTGTAACATTACTACCATGATTATCTAAGAATAATCCTGGTAATAATCATACCAAGTCCATCTATGCACTACAGGCCATAGATGACTTTCAACATAATATAAACATGAGGATGATGACAATGACATAATAATTCAATAAAACAAGTTCAAGAATTAATTTATCCAAGAATTAATAACGTCCAAATTGTCAACATGATACTACTTTGTGGAGTAAAATTCAAGAATGCTCAGAAGAATATTTCCATGAAAAGATACTGGATGAAGCTCAAATATCAAGGATATAACACTAATTTCATGGAGTATAGAAGCCAAAAGTTTAACCAAATGAGTATCATAGACTATATGAAACTACAATGGATTTTCACCCGCCATGCGGTAATCCACGTAGACAGATCATTTCCACAATTTAATAAGAAATGAATACGAAGGGTTATTCACCATGCATGTGGTAATCCACATAGACAAAGTTACTCAATGCAGAATAATAAAGAATGGAATAATGAGAAGAATTCACCGTGCATGCGATGATCGCCATGCAGACGAGTTATTCCAACAGAATAATAAATAATGGAACCAGGTCATGCGTAAACACACAGATATGATATTCCAACAGAATAATAAATAATGGAACCAGGTCATGCGTAAATGCACAAACAGGATAGTCCAACAAAATAATAAATAATGGAACCAGGTCATGCGTAAACGCACAGACAGGATATTCCAACAGAATAATAAAGAATGGAATAACAGAAGAATTCACCATGCATGCGATAGACCGTACAAATAGGTTATTCTAACAGAATAATAAATAATGGAACCAGGTCATGCGTAATACGCACAGACATGATGTTCCAACAGAATCATAAAGAATTGAATAACAGAAGAATTTCACCAGGTATGCAGTACTTCGCATAGACAGGTTATTCCAACATAATAATTAAGAATGGAATAACAAAAGCTCTCTTCATGAATACGAAAGAAATAATACCTCTTATGAGTATTGAAAGAAAATAATTATCTTCAAGAATATGAAAGAAATAATACCCCATAAGAGTACAACAAATAATATCCCTTACCTTAGAAAAAAGAGTATTCCGACTAGTAGGGCGAGGATATTCTTGAAGAAAACTTATACTGTTTTCTACGCTCAAATCTTCTTAAACCTCTAAAAAAATACGCTCAAGATTATAGAAGAAGAATTCTCTGAATTTCTGGTGTATTTTCAATTCTAACTAAGCATCCTATTTATAGGAGAATGGAAATGATACTATGTAATAAAATATAATATATTCTATTTATAATATGTATATATATTTATATATTTTATTTAAAATCTAATAAAAAAATAACTTTATAAAAGTATTACATTTTATATAAAAAGATTTTACTATGGAAACACTATCGCAGCACTATGCAAACACTATGCATAATAAAATATAATATATTCTATTTCTAATCTAATAAAACAAATAACTTTATAAAAGTATTCTATTTTATATAAAAAGATTTTACTATGCAAACACTATGCAGGCACTATGCAAACACTATGCATAATAAAATATAATATATTCTATTTATATTCTAATAAAATAAAACTTTATAAAAAGTATTCTGTTTTATATAAAAAGTTTTCTGTTTTATTATATTTATAATAATAATAATAATAAAACAAAACTTATCACCTTTATTATAATTCACAATATTAATCGACCAGGTCGTTCCCAGGAAAGAGGGGGCTTTTCAATAAGGATTTCTCCCTATTGGCGCGCAATTAGGTGACAAAACCTCTCTTTGACAGAACTTCTAGACATCGTTAATATTGCAAATAATAATATTAATAACTTCTTCATTTCAATTATTGATTTAATAATATATAAAATATTGACAATAATTGAATCAAATAACGTGAGATCTTATCAAAGAATTATCGTAGCAATAATTGAACAAAACTGAGTGACTTTTCACTTAAGCATCAATAATCAATACCGTGTGCTACTATGCAACCACGCGTATTACTGTACTTTTACTACTATGTAGTTCAATAGTTTTAACGATAAAACTTACGCCGTTATTTTCATAAAATAATTTTATCCTTTTCTCAATCCGACAATAATTTCATTGTGGGGTCCACCAATGATTGTATCATCGTATGGATATTCTCCGATAAAAAGAATATTCCCCGACCAATCGAATATTATACAACAACTTGTATACTTTTCAAAATTTATAAATATTACCCACAACTATAACATTATCTAAAATCCTCACCATAATTTTGAAAAAAAATATTTCAAGAAAATTAAATCTTTATTCCTAAAATTTGGGATTTTACAGGTCTTCCTAAAGTTTCTCAAGGCATAGATGCGATTTGGGTTATTGTTGATAGATTAACCAAGTGTTCTCATTTTTTGCATATACGTGAGACTTATTCCCTTGAACGTCTTGCTCGTATGTACGTAAATGAGATTGTGAGATTGCATGGCATGCCAGTATCCATAGTTTTGGATCGTGGCCCAAGATTTACTTAACGATTTTGGTTTAGTTTACAGAAAGTTATGGGCTCGGATTTATGATTCAGTTCGGCAAACCATCCTCAAACGGTCGGATAATCAGAAAGGATTATTCAAACCCTTGAAGATATATTAAGACTCTGTGTCCTAGATTTCAAAGGAAGTTAGGATAAGTACTTGCCATTGGTGGAATTCTCCTACAACAACAGTTATCAAGCAAGTATAGGCGTGGCTCCATTCGAAGCATTATATGGATGAAAGTGTCGCTCTCTAGTATGTTGTGACGAGGTGGGCGAAGCAACGTTATTGGGACCAGAATTAGTACGCATGACTACAGAAAAGATTCAAATGATCCGGCAACGTATAAAGACCTCACAAGATCGACAAAAGAGTTATGTTGATCTTCATCGAAAGGACGTGGAATTTAATATTGGAGATCATGTACTATTACGTATTGCTCCATGGAAGGAGTTACAAGAATTTGGGAAGAGAGGAAAGCTCAATCCAAGATTTATTGGTCCATTTGAGATTCTTGACCGAATAGGAAATGTGGCCTATAGACTCGCATTACCTCCAAACATGTCTCGTGTCATAATGTTTTTCATATATCTATGCTTTGTAAATATGTGAAAGACCCAAACCACATTATTGCGTTAGAACCAGGCGAGATAGCCGAAGATTTAACGTACGAGGAGGTACTTATCAAGAAATCGGATAGGAAAGAGCATATCCTACGAACATAGGTTATACCACAAGTCAAGATTTTGTGGAGGAACCATGCTATTGAAGAAATGACCTGGGAGTTGGAATCAGAAATGAAAGCGAGGTACCCTCACCTTTTCGAAACACCAAGTATGTACATCAATTTCGAGGACAAAATTTCATAAGGAGGGGAGGTTGTAAGACCCCAACTTATTATAAATAAAATTGAATTTCTTCTATTTATTATCTTGAAATAATAAGGTGATAATTTGATATAATACTTTGGTTATGGGTGAAATGTGCAAATTTTGCAAAATAAGCAAGTGGTTATAAAATATTCATTGTTGTCGGGGAATATTCGTTTGGTCGTGGAATATTCTTGTTGTCGGGAATATTAAATGCATTTATGCCATGACCATTAATGGGCCCATAATAATGGAATAAGCGTCGGATGAAGAAAGCGACAAATTTGAGTTTTTATAAATAATCAGCGTACTCATTACCAGTTAGCAATGTTGGAATATTTCGATTGGTTAAAATACGATGTCTGGCGTGGTCGCACAAAGAAGACGCGGTATTACCTAACGATTTTTTTTGAATTATTGATTCTTACGTAAGAAGGAACTACTGAATAATTGTTACAATAATTACTGTTCAATATTTTATTTTATTGATTCAATAGTTGCTATGTTGATATTTTATATTATTGTTGTTTCAATAATAGTCACTGCATAGTATTTTCAATTATCAGATCAATAATTCATATTATTTGAATAATATTATTAGATAGCATTATTGGTAATGTCTAGAAAGTTCTGTCAAGGAGAGGTTCGATCACCTAATTGCGCGCCAGTAAGGAGAAATCCTTATCGGAAAGCCCCCTCTTTCTTGGGAACGGCCTGGTTGGCATTATTGTGATTCTGTAATATTATTTGTGAATAATTATTTATTGATTTATATGATAAGGAAATATTTATTTTTATGTGGATATAATTGAAGGAATTAATGTTGAGGTGTTTTATCAGTATTTTTGTCGGAATGGAGGTATTAAAAATCAAATCAGTGTTCTTAAAGCTCTATTGCATGAGTTATAATTTTAATCCGATCGTTGGATCGTTGTGATTTTTGGATATGTTATACATATATAAGTTGAGTATATGTCCACAAATTTTGAACCGTTAAAAATTAACGTATGATTTGTTATGAATTTTATGAGGTATTGAAAATCATCCGTTTGTGGATTTCGGATATTTTCGATTTGGAATTTGGAAAAACTTAAAACTACAAAGTTGTAGAGAATTCGATTTCGTATGGAATGGACATAAAATTCATATTTTTCTGATAAAAGGGCTATTTTCTATGAATTATTAAAGTTTTGAAAATTAAAATGTTTTTATTAAAATTGGGTGGGACCCACTTTTGTTTAAAAACATGTGGGCTGCTATTTTTTTTCCAAGATGGCATGCTTGATTTTTTAGCAAGGTGTGCGTAGAAGATGAGGGAAAAAAAGAAATAATATTTTATTTTTTAGTCTCCTATGGCGTTCAAGCATTTTCCTATAAATAGGCGCTTAGGTTAGAATTTAAAATCACACCAGAAACATAAGTTTTCTCTCCCTATATTGTCGAGTGTATTTTTTTTGAGTATTTAGATACTTTGAGAGTTGCTATTCAGTGCAAGTTTCCTTCGGCTTTACATCCGATATTCCGATCAAAAATATTGTTATTTTGAGGTAAGGGATGTTATTTTCTTCTTAAATGATATTATTTTCTTCAATATCATTATGCCGAAATATTGATATGAGTTTGATTGTGGAATTCTACCTTTTTGTTTCGGAGTTACTATTCCTGTATACGATATTATTCACGTATACGATACTATTCACAAATATGACACTATTCACCGAAAAATAAAATTTTCTCTTCTTTGTCCCAGATGTCTATTATAGTTACTATCTTTAATTGTATCCATGTTTTTGATCTTAATTCTTGAATTTTACTTCATTATGGTTTATTATTGAGTATTTTTAAACTTGAATTATCTAAAGTACGAATCTCTAATCTTTGTCCTTTTGCCTCACCGGATTCGTTCTCTAAAATGTTTTTCATCATCCTCAGTCTTTAATGGTGATACTTGATGAATATCTTTGACCTGTAGCGCAAAGATGTATGATTACCTGATGAATATCTTTTGCCCATAGTGCAAAGATGAACAGGTGTTGAGATGAACATGACCAACTGGTGATACATGTGACGCCCCCAAAATAGGTATACACCACACCCATTCTGAGTCGCCAAATACATGGTACAGAAACAACTACAACTTTATTATTACAACAGTAAAACTGTGAGTTTAAATACAAATATTATCTTTTAGACAATATCTATACTCAAATAAATCCCCATCACATTTATTGATACATTATTTTACAAAAATGGTGAGGACTACTAAACAACTCTCTCTAGAACCTTCATTCCATACCCACGAAGCTAGTACTCGCTACATTCTCGCCTCCCGAGAAGAAAAATGGAACAACAAGGAAAAGGGTGAGCTCAACTAGCCCGATGAAGGAATACTATGACTAAGATAATATACAACAAATTATCGTTAGTCTCCAACAGGAAAAATCGATAGAATACAATAGACAACAAGTTTGAGATCAATATTAGCAATGAAATAATAATTCATAGAAGAGTTACGTAGAGAATGAAATCTACTATAATCTATGAATTTAACAGTCCATCATCAATTTTTTTATCCCCGTAACATCAATCAATATTCATCTCAAATCAAATATTCATCTTTGCACTCTGAGCCAAAGATATTCATCAATCGGTCATATTTCATCTCAACACTGTTCATCTTTGCACTAAAGGCCAAAGATATTCATCGATCGGTCATGTTCATTTAAACACCTGCTCATCTTTGCTTTCTGGGCCAAAGATATTCATCGATCGGTCATGTTCATTTAAACACCTGCTCATCTTTGCACTACAGCCAGAGATATTCATCGATCCATCATATTTCATTTAAACACTCGCTCATCTTTGCACTCTGAGCCAAAGATATTCTTCAGAAATCATTCATCTTTGCACTCTGAGCCAAAGATATTCAATAATATCATCATTTAAGACCGAGGATGATGAAAAATATTTTTAAAGAACGAATCCGATTGAAACAAAATGACAAATATTATGGATTCGTACTTTTAAACAATCCGAGTTCAAAAATACTTCATAAATAATCATAGTGAAGTAAAATTCAAGAATGATCAAAACATGGATACAATCAAAGCTAGTATCCGAATAGATATTTTAGATTTAAAAGAAAAATTTTCATTTTTAGGTGAATAGTGCCGTATTCGTGAATAGTGCCATATCGTGAATAAGTCTTAGTATCGTGAATAGTAACTCCAGAGCACCAAAAGATAGAAATTCCACAAAAAAACATTTTCACGCTTCATGAATAGTACTCGTGAATAGTAACTCGTGAATAGTAACTCATGAATAGTAACTCGTGAATAGTAACTCATGAATAGTAACCCCAGACATGAAAAAGTTCCAAATTTGATAAAAAGTACCAACCAATATTTCAAAGATAATGATATTGAAGAATTAATATCATTTGAGAAGAAAATAACATCCCTTACCTCAAAGAATCAAGCCGGAAGGAAAGGCGGAAGTGATCTTTGAATGAAACTTATCGAAAAAGCAACTCTCAAAGTATCTAAATACTCACAAAATACGCTCAATAATATAGAGAAAAGAGAAAACTTGGTTTACGGTGTGATTTTCAATTCTAACTTAGCCCTCTATTTATAGGAAAATGTTAGCCCACAAAGCTGAGACTTGACTGCATACGATGGCTTTACCCGCTACTATTGCCACCACCACATTTGAAATAAAATTCAGCACATTTTTTCACCAACCACAAGTGGGGCCCACTCAATTCTAGAATTTTCCACCAAAATCAATTATAAACCTAATTTAGAATCCGACACCTCTTAAAATTCACAACAAATCATTCGTGCATTTTAACGGTTCAAAATTTGTGGACATATACTCAACTTATGTATGTATAACATACCCAAAAATTACCACAATCCAACGGTCGGATTAAAAATTATAACCCCATAATATATCTCAAAACCCCGATTTGATTTTTAATACCTCTAATCCAGATAAAATCTTGATAAAACACCTCAACATTAATTCCTTCATTAATAACCACATAAATAAATCCATCATTTATATTCATATAAAATAAATATTTCCTTATCATATGAATCAATAATTAATTATTCACAAATAATATTACAGAATCACATTTATGAATGACGGCTATTCCCGGAAGAGGGGCTTTCCAATAAGGATCTCTCCTTCTTTGGCGCCGCAATTAGGTGACCATACCTCTCCTTAGATGTAACTTTCTAGACATTGCCAATAATGTTATCTAATAATATTATTCAAATAATATGAATTATTGATCCGATAATGGGAAATCTTTTGTGCGATGATAATTATTGAACAATGATAATATAAAATATCAATAAAGCAATTATTGAATCAATAAAATAAAATATTGAATAGTAACTCACTTTGTGAAAATTATTGAGTAGTGCCTTCTTACGTAAGGATCAATAATTCAACAATCTTTGCAATAATAGTGTGCTTCTTGTGCAACCACGCATATTAACGTATTTTAACCACCGGGTATTCCAATGATCTTAATTCTTGTAATAACTACGCCGTTATTTTTAACCAACTTATATTTTCGTTTTCCTCATCCAATCGCTTTCCATTATGGGGCCCACACATGGTCGCTGCGGCATGCATACTAATATTCCCGACAAAGATCGAATATTCCACGACCAAACGAATATTCCCCGACAAAAATGAATATTATATAACCACTTGCTTATTTTGATATATTTGCGTATTTAACCCTTAACTATCCACATTAATCAAATCAACCCTTACTATTTCAAAATAATAAATAAAGGAAATTCCTTTTATTTAAAAAATTTGAGGTCTTACAACCTCCCTCCTTATGAAATTTCGTCCCTCGAAATTGACGACGATACTGGTGTTTGAAAAGGTAAAGATACCTCGTTTTCATTTTCGTTTCCAACTCCCAGTCATTTCTCTATAAAGCATGATTCCTCCACAAAACTTTAACTTGTGGTATGACCTTTCTTGCGTAGGACATGCTCCTTCCTATCCAAGATCTTGGCAGTACCTCCTCATACGTTAAGTCTTGGCTATCTCGTCCGGTTCTAACTCAATAACGTGGTTGGTCGTCCACATATTTACGTAACATCGATACATGAAAAGCGTTATGAACACGCGTCATACTTGGTGGTAAAAGCGAGTCTATAGGCCACAGTTCCTATTCGATCGAGAATTTCAAATGGATTAATAAATCGAAGGTTTGAGCTTTCCTCACCTCACCGATTCTCGCTTTTAAAATAACAACTTCTTGCACCTCCTTCTTCAAATTCATCACTCCGGTGTAGCTTGAGCGACTTTAACTTTATCGATTAAAGTCGATTATACTCAGATATCATCACGTACTCAGTATATCATCACGTGGGTACCTAGAGTTTTCATCTCCATTTCTATTATTTGTATATTATATGAAATTAGTCTTTGACAACATCGTTTTCGTGCTTGTATACGATCTTCTACTCAACACGTCGCCTACCACGTTCGCTTTTCCAGGATGGCATGGGTCGTAACATGTCTTTGAAATGAGTCTCCTCTTGAGTTCTTCAAGCTCTTACCACATTCCTTGCTCCATTTAAATTTTGTATCTCTATGAGTCACCACGTTAATGGAATAGCGATTCGAGAATATCCTTCAACGAATCTCCGATAATAACCAACTAAGCCTGAAAACTACGCATTTCGATTACTGAGCTTAGGTTGTTCTCAATCTATGAATCATATCCCAACCTTGGATAGACGTCACAATGACACCTATCGGTTTACTATCGCATACGAATATGGCGTCCCTTACAGAGAGTCTGGCTTAAGTGAATTCCATAAAGGAAGTCACAAGATAAAGGCTCAGGTACCAAATTTTATAGTTGAATTTTTAACTCACGAAGTTCAATAGAGCCATTCGATATGAGATTTTAGAAATGAGTTTTGTACCGGGTTCAAAGTCGATACAAAATTTAATATCAGGCTTTGGGAGTAATCCAAGAAATTCTTCAGGAAATACGTCAGGAAAAATCAATAACAACAGGAATATTATTCAAATCTGACGTGTCTTTATTCAAATCCATAACATGGACTAAGAAAACTTGACATCCGTAATAAACGAATGACTTCATGGCTTGATATGAAAATGTTTGACTACAATGGTTTGACTGCTTGAGTTCGAATAACAGGTTGCTTAGGAATATGAAAACTAACAACCTTACAAAAGCAATCAATTTTGGCATGATGAGTAGTTAACCTTAAAATCACATCAAAAACAAATATCTCTATAGAAATAAGGTTAACAGTGTAATGTGATAGTGCCAACTGAATCAAGCAAGATTTTTAAACAACGGATGTAATGAAAGTTTCTCTAACGGAGTCTCCATAAATAGGTCAAAGTCTAATTTCTCCGTAGTCAAGTTCAAACGTTGAGCGCAAGCAAGAGAGAAAAGAATGGGTAGAACCCAGGTATCTAGTAAGGTATAAACTTCGCAAGAATTTATAATTAACTAACCGTGCTAACCGTTCGGGTTCCTCGTATTTTGAATGGCCAGTCACGACAAACGCTCTTTCGAGAATCGTTGACTTTGACTTTTCTTGGACATCCTTTTGAGTCACCATTTCATTGGATCGGGTTTCGATATCGCATAATCTCGAAGCGATATGTCCTTCCTTTCCACAATTATAGCATACCTTAAACTGTTGTGGGCAGTTTGGACTGATATGTCCCTCTTTCCCGCATTTATAACATACGACCGGTGGTCGTTCTCCTCCCTTAAAACCAGTTGCTACCGGCACTGTCGTCTTCATATGGTCATTGTTAAATCTCCTCTTTTTAAAATCTCCTCCTGACTCGCTTCTTCTATTTTCATGACCACGATTACCACCAGAGTGGTTACCGCCTTTGTCCGTATTCTTCTTTCTCCGCTGGTTATCGTTATTCGATGACTGCTATCTTGAGATGATCCTCGGTTATGGTCCCTCGGTTGAACGTACTCGTTATCTCGCTCTAACAACCGAGCCCCGTTGACAACATCCGAATAGAGAAAATTTATGAGAAATGAGATAATCGACGTATCTTGGGTTTCAAACCTCTAAGAAACATCCGCGTCATCGTTCCTCATTCTCCACCAAATGAGGTGCAAACTGGATAACTCCATAAACTTCGCCTCGTCTTTGGGACACCGTCATGTTATTCTCGCTCGGTCTAATAAACTCCATTTCCTTCATATGACGAATACTTTCGTGGAAGTACTTGTCATTGAAGCTATTTCAAACGTCTCTCCCATGACATCTTTGAGCAAATTTGAATGGGCACGCTTCATGATTCCCACCAATGAATCGCTTCGCCGCCATACGGAACATAAAAGTAGCGAATGGAACCTACGTTTCTTAGTGCATCCCAAGACATCGAATATCTTGGTAATTTGCTTGACCCATGTTTCCGCCATGATGATCGGATCGGCTTTCCCTTAAATTCGGTGGTCCCAACTCTTTGAACTTCTTGGTTTGTGACCACCCGGTGAATTGCTATCATTTCCTCCTGTATTTTGAACACGAGTCTCCTCGTGCGATTTTGCATGAAGCGCAAAAAGCTTCTAAACATCCCTCGTTCATCATCCGCTTTCATTGGTGTTATTCACAGAGGTACATTGCCACTGTTGCACGTTCTCCTCGTTGTTAAGTATGCAGGCTTCTCCACGGTCTCATTTACACCACTATTAATATTCTCAACCGACATTCTCAATTCTTTGTCATAAAATAAGGGTTAATTAAGGAAATCAATCACATAATATCCCTATATCTTGACCAACTAACAAATAAGCTTAGGTAGGACACACTAGCAAAGGATTTACTCTCTCCCCTCCTAGTTCTATTCCCCGATCTCCGCCAGAGATCATATCCCTAAGCTCTGATACCAACTGTAACTCATGTCCCAAAATAGGTATACACCACACCCATTCTGAGTCGCCAAATACACGGATGCGAAACAACTACAACTTTATTATTACAACAAAGAAAGCGTGAGTTTAAATACAAATATTATCTTTTAGACAATATCTATACTCAAATAAATCCCCATCACATTTATTGATACATTATTTTACAAAAAATGGTGAGGACTACTAAACAACTCTCTCTAGAACCTTCATTCCATACCCACTAAGCTAGTACTCGCTACATTCTCGCCTCACGAGAAGAAAAATGGAACAACAAGGAAAAGGGTGAGCTCAACTAGCCCGATGAAGGAATACTATGACTAAGATAATATACAACAAATTATCGTTAGTCTCCAACAGGAAAAATCGATAGAATACAATAGACAACAAGTTTCAGATCAATATTATAATGAAATAATAATTCATAGAAGAGTTACGTAGAGAATGAAATCTACTATAATCTATGAATTTAACGGTCCATCATCAATTTTTTATCCAGTAACATCAATCAATATTCATCTCAAATCAAATATTCATCTTTGCACTACTGAGCCAAAGATATTCATCAATCGGTCATGTTCATCTCAACACTGCTCATCTTTGCACTAAAGGCCAAAGATATTCATCGATCGGTCATGTTCATTTAAACACCGCTCATCTTTTGCACTACTGGTGCCAAAGATATTCATCATCCATCGTGTTCATTTAAACACCGCTCATCTTTGCACTACTGAATACGAGATATTCATCGGCCGATCATGTTCATTTAAACACCGCTCATCTTTGCACTATAGGCCAAAGATATTCTTCAGAAATCATTCATCTTTGTACTACGAGCCAAAGATATTCAATAATATCATCATTTAAGGCGAGGATGATGAAAAATATTTTTAAAGAAGCGAATCCGGTGAAACAAAATGACAAATATTATGGATTCAGTACTTTAAACAATCCAGAGTTCAAAAATACTTCATAAATAATCATAGTGAAGTAAAATTCAAGAATGATCAAAACATGGATACAATCAAAGCTAGTATCCGAGAATAGATATTTTAGAAGAAAAGAAAAATTTTCATTTTTCTATTGAATAGTCTTAAATGATTCGTGAATAGTCAGTATACGTGAATAAAGGCCGTATCGTGAATAGTAACTCAAGACACCAAAAGATAGAAATTCCAAAAAAAACATTTTCACGCTTCATAGAATAGTACTCGTGAATAGTAACTTCGTGAATAGTAACTCATGAATAGTAACTCGTGAATAGTAACTCATGAATAGTAACCCCGACATGAAAAAGTTCCAAATTTGATAAAAAGTACCAACCAATATTTCAGCATAATGATATTGAAGAATTAATATCATTTGAGAAGAAAATAACATCCCTTACCTCAAAGAATCAAGATTGCCGGAAGGAAAGGTCGGAAGTGATGCTGAATGAAACTTGTACTGAGTAGCAAGTCTCAAAGTATCTAAATACTCACAAAATACGCTCAATAATATAGAGAGAAAAAGAGAGAAAACTTGGTTTCTGGTGTGATTTTCAATTCTAACTTAGCCCTCTATTTATAGGAAAATGTTAGCCCCAAGAGGCAGACTTGACTGCTACATGGATGGCTTTACCCGCTACTATTGCCACCACCACATTTGAAATAAAATTCAGCACATTTTTCACCAACCACAAGTGGGGCCCACTCAATTCTAGAATTTTCCACCAAAATCAATTATAAACCTAATTTCCGAATCCGACACCTCTTAAAATTCACAACAAATCATTCGTGCATTTTTAACGGTTCAAAATTTGTGGACATATACTCAACTTATGTATGTATAACATACCCAAAAATTACCACAATCCAAACTCATCGGATTAAAAATTATAACCCCAATATATCTCAAAACCCCCGATTTGATTTTTAATACCTCTAATCAGATAAAATACCGATAAAACACCTCAACATTAATTCCTTCATTAATAACCACATAAATAAATCCATCATTTATATTCATATAAAATAAATATTTCCTTATCATATGAATCAATAATTAATTATTCACAAATAATATTACAGAATCACATTTATGACAACCAGGCTGTTCCCAGGAAAGAGGGGCTTTCCAATAAGGATCTCTCCTTACTGGCGCGCAATTAGGTGACCAAACCTCTCCTTAGACAGAACTTTCTAGACATTGCCAATAATGTTATCTAATAATATTATTCAAATAATATGAATTATTGATCCGATAATGGGAAATCATGCGTTGATAATTATTGAACAACAATAATATAAAATATCAACGCAGCAATTATTGAATCAATAAAATAAAATATTGAAGCGATAACTCATCCGTGAAAATTATTGAGTAGTGCCTTCTTACGTAAGGATCAATAATTTAACAATCTGCATGCAATCAATACAGTGTACTCTTGTGCAACCACGCATATTCTCGTATTTTAACCAACGGGTATTCCAACAGATCTTAACCAGAATAACTACGCCTGTTATTTTTAACCAACTTATATTTGTCGTTTTCCTCATCCAATCGCTTTCCATTATGGGGCCCATACATGGTCGCTTGTGCCGCAAATACGAATATTCCCGACGATCATTTAATATTCCACGACCAAACTAATATTCCAGAACAAAATGAATATTATATAACCACTTGCTTATTTTGAAATATTTGCGTATTTAACCCTTAACTATCCACATTAATCAAATCAACCCTTACTATTTCAAAATAATAAATAAAGGAAATTCCTTTTTATTTAAAAAAAATTTCGGGGTCTTACAATACAAGTGAATATCTTTGGCCCGTAGTGCAAAGGTGAATATTTGATTCAAGATGTATATTGGTTGATGTTATAGGAATAAAATATTGATGATGAACTTTTAAATTCATAGATAATAGTAGATTTCATTCTCTACTTAACTCTTTTAATGAATTGTTGTTTCTGTTGCCGTTGTTGATCTAAAACTTGTTATCTATTATATTCTATCAGATTTTTCCCTGTTAAAGACTAAGGATAATTTGTTGTATATTATGTTAGTTCCCAGTAGGCACAATAGATCTAGAAGGGGGGGGGGTTGAATAGATCCTTTTTATTTCAAATACTTTTCTGATTCATTTTGTATTTCTAACAATTTAGCATATGACAAACATAAGAATCTTTTCAAGCACAGCGGAATAAGTAAAAGATCCCCTTCATTGATATATTCATAATCATACATACATTGTTCATAGAGTTAGTTCAGTGGTAAGTAGTTAAGACATACATAACAGTTATAGCAGTTAATGTGCATAAAGTAAATGACATAAAGTAAAAGACACAATGGGTTTTAAGTGGTTCAGAGACTCAAGCTCCTAATCCATTCTTCTGTTTTTAACTAGCAGGATTTCCACTAAGGAAGGGCAGCGCCCTGAATCACTAAGATTCCTTTAAGGCCAGCAGCCTTGGGACTTCAGTTCACTAAGAACTCTTCAAGGCTAATAGCCTTGGAACTTCTCTAGTTCCCTAGGAACTCTTTAAGCCCAGCTGGCTTGGAACTTCATTTAGTCCCTCTAGACAAGGACCCCTCAGGCCCCCTGGCTTCTAGTTGTTGTAGTTATTAATGTTGTTGGTGCTGAGCTGCTACGATGTCTTTAAGTTCTGAACATCTTCTGTACTTAGCAGCTTGGTGTGGTCCTCTTTGCATTCTGCTTTGAGTCTGAACCACATCTTCTTTGGTGCAGCTGATCTTTACTCTTTTCTACTCATCTTCATCTGATGTCAGCTATGCACCATCACCATCTGGATTTGCTAAGTCCCTGAGCTTTTGGTAGACTTTGTCTGGCACTTAGCAATCCCTGAACCCTTCTTGAATGTTTTGCATACATGGTTCTGTACTTGTTCAGTTTCAGTTTTAGGTTCATGGTGATTCGTAGAGTGGCACTTCTGATCTTCTTTGTACTTTGCTACTTTTCTGAATACTATCTCCTTGGCCTTCTCAGCTCTTAGCTTGGCTGCCATCTTCAGTGGCATTCTCATCTTTGTTGAGTGAAGCTCTACTCTGTTTAAGTTCTTCTTCAAAGCTGCTTCACTTCCACCTATGTAGTCTCACTGTCACTGAGACTTGTTCTGTTGATCTTTGGTGGAACTCGTAGAGTCAACAATAGCATTCCAACAACTCAACTATTCTGTAACTTAGCAATCATCAGCAACTCTTAATCTTTGAAGCTATGTTGATTTATACTCCTTTCCAATCTTCCCGTTGGAAGGTAGCCGTTGAAAGCTATTCAAATTGCTTCACAGATCTTGAGTTATTTGGTGCAGACTGTAGATGTGACATGACATCTTTTTCTGACTTTTTGACATTACAGTCTACTGTTTCACCTACCCCGTCAGATATGTTACTTTGATGTCTTGGGTAGGTCAACGACTTTATTTCCCTTTCTGATTTCTCAATCAGAGGTTGTCCTTGGATCGATGCTCAAAATAAGCATTTGTTCAAATACCAACCTTCAGATTGAACCATTGCCAATGCTTCAATCCTCAGTTGTTTGAACTCTACGATTCTGATGCACATCTTCTTGGACCTGATCGTAGTGTCTTATTGACTGATGCTTATTGACATGTAGAGTTAAAACTACGATCTTGAAGAGTGTTGACTTGATCTTTAGTGAAGAACAACTCATCCTTCTTTCGTACAGTGCTTCATCGCTTCTGGTTGCCTCGACTGCTCTCAGATACTGATGGCTTGACTCCTTTCTCTGGCCCCTTCTGAATAACAAGACACTTCAGATTTTTGGCGTGTCCAGCTCGCTTTCTCCTTCTGATCTCCCGTTCACTTATCATCAATGGACTGACCCAATGCTTAATCACTTTTGCCTTGTTCTTCAGAGGCAGACCAATATCTTTGTGTATACTCCATCAGTTCCTTCTTCGTTTGGCAAACACTACGATCCTGGTTACTTTCAAGATCATTGTCATCTTTCTACTTGACAGCTACTGCATATGCTGACTTTTCTTAGTTAGCTACTGAAGTCTTCATATGATCATCTCATGGAAGAATTCATCTTGAATGGCTTCACAACTCAATCTGGATGCTGATTGGGTTGATGCTTAGATCTTCTATTAGCTTGCATGCCATTCATTGAGTGCTCTCTGGCTTCCTTTAGGTTCGATGCATCTTTGCAGTACCAACCAGAGGCTTCATTCCTTTGGATATTCTGGGAGTGCTCAATTGTTAAGAATCGTATTTGCTCTATGATTCTACCTTGGCTTTGTGAGCACATCTGTTGAGGTCTTAGCTCTTCACTCTACGATTCAGCTTCGACAGTGCAGACACTACGACTCCAAGTTCTGATCTTGACACTATAATTTTTGTCGTTGTGCTTGTTGTCTTCATCTGATCTTGCTCGACTACGATCTCTGCCTTTGATACGATCATTAGACTCTACGACTTTGAGTGTAGTCTACGATTCTTAACTTAGCTTTGACATTAGTAGACTCTACGACTTTGAGTGTAGTCAATGATTCTTGACTCGTCTTCGGTAGATGCTCGGTCGGCTCATAGGCAGGCTATCTCTATGATTCTGAACATGACTTCCTCAGCAGACTACGGCTCCGAGGAAGTGCTCCTCGACACACTACGATTCTTCCTCGTTTCTCCTGGCAGTCTATGAACTTCGAGATCTACTATCTTGCAGACTATGATTCTGCCTTTATAGCTCTTGAGTTATCCTTGACTCTCTGGCGGGACTCACGATTTACAGTGCGATTGCTCGACGATCAGACAAGCCTATCTATTACATTATAAGATCAACCTAACATGCTTGATCTTTCTATATTTATAGTCCTTTTACATCATTTCTATTTAAGGAATTTACAAAGTTGTTTTGCTTATGTAGGATCAACCTAACATATTTGATCAATTCATTCTAAGTCCTTGTACATATGTTTCTATTATCTATCAAAGGACCTTACAGCTTTTCTTAATGCAAACATACTTGCATATTCATTCATATATATATATATATATCATAATCAAATCATATGTAAATAGGAATGTCATTCATATGTTTATTCCTAAAAATCTCCCCCTATTTGATGATGACAAAAACAATAAGTGCATATGCATGTTATGAATAAATCTTATAAACAGTGAGCTGCTGTATTTCTAAAACAGATAATCATGAATGTCGTCTATAATAAGATGGAATTTAATACACTATGACATTTTACATCCTGGATCCAGAATATACCTAACTAGTTAGAAATATACCTCTTTGGTTCCATATATGTTTCCAGGATGTCTGTTGACCAGCTATTCATCTGTTTGATCTCCTTGCACCTGCTCCCCTTGGGATGTTGACTTCATTTCTTTTGTCTGCTCCTCTTCTTCTTTCTCCTCTTCTTCTTCTAGCTCCCCCTCAACCTTTGCAAACACAGGCTCGTAATCCTTTGACTCCCCCTCAGATGATGACTCAACTGCTTCTTGTGCTGTCTTCTTCTTTGGCTTCTTCTCTTCTTTCCTTCTGCTCTCCTTGCCTTTTCTTGAGTGCCTCTTGCTCTGCCTCTTTCTATACCTCTTTTTCTCCCCCTTTTTGTCATTAATCACTTGGGAGAGCTGTTCCATATTGGACATAAGCTGCTCCATCAGATAAGAGGAGTTACTGACTTTAATCTTGAGTTCTTATTAGCTTAACTCAAGTTTCATAGAGAAAGACTGATTCATGTTATCAATCTTGTCAGAGAGGACTTGGAGTTGTTCTTTATTTGTCTTTTGTGTTCGTAGAGCTTCTGCTTTCTGATCATTTATGGCCTTCAGATAGATGTGATCTCTCTCTTTGATTTTGAGAGATATATCTACCATAGTGGCTTGAATTCTGTCTTGAACTAGGTTATCTTCTGTTACTATCAACATCTTTGACTCTGCATTGATTATAGATATCTTCTCAACTAGCTCAGCAAAATTCTTCAATAGCTTCTGCTCCATAGGAATTTGGTCATCTGGTTGGGCAACTTCTTGTTGAACACTAGATTGGACTCTACGATTTTCATCCTTGGATAGATTTTTGAAAGTGTTGACAATCTAAAAAATCTTTGAGTACCAATCGCTATTGGAGGATGAAGGGATGTTGAGAAACAGTGCTTAAGCAGACGGAGGCTCCTTATTTTGGATTTGAACGCCATCATTGATAGAGTGACCAGATTCTACGATTATCTTCTGGGTCATAAACCTTCTGCCTTCAGAGTCTACTCTACGATCGTAAGGAATATAGTGATTGTCAGCATGTCGGTATACTTTGTAATGGGGCTGGTCATTGATCATCATGACTACAAACTTCTTTACCCTTGGGATGTTTTGTGACACCAGCTCCAGATTTGGAAACTGAGAGTAGCACCAGCTGAAGTAGCTCTCATCTCCATCAGTATGAGCCTTTAACCATGACATCCATGGGAAGAACCATCTCATCAGAGGATCTTCAGAGTTATACAGTATTGTTGTGCAATCTAACTCCATATTTTTCCAATTGTGAAGCACTTCATCTGTAGTCATCCTTACAACTCAAAGTTGTTTATTTCCATGACTTATCCATCTTGCTGCTGGTTCAGTTGGTGGATCATCAAAAACTTCCACCACTATTCTTCTGCTAATTCTAGCTGGAGAGAAAACAAGATTGTATTCTAGTTCCTCTGATTCTTGATGTGCAGAATCAGAATCCTTTTCCATTTCCTCTCTTTCTGAGCCATTCTGATCGAATCCATAAATGAATCCTTCTTATTGTATTTCATTTCAAAAATCTTCTTTAGCAAGATCTTTCTTAGACTCATCTTCTTCATCACTAGTTCCATCTTCAGCACTTTCTTCCAATGATTCAGATTCATTATCGCTTAATTCGATGACTGCAGTAGAAGATTATCCTTTCTTCTTTAGAACAGCCCTGGCAAGCAGTCTGTTGCTCTTTCTTTTTCTTAAGGGTTCAGCTATAGGAGAGTCAGACTCTTCTTCCTCTTCAGATTGTGAGGCCTTTTGATCATCAGACGAACTTCCTTGAGGTTTAGCATTGTCAGGGGCAGGTATTTCTTCTTCAGACTCATCATTTGGCCCATCATGAGGGCTTGTTGGAGCATATGTATTTGGGGGTGCAGTTGGGTTAGCTTATGACTTTTCTTTATTATCAGAGTAAATGTTCTGAGAGTTAGCCACAGGGCTTGCATATTCATTTTCATCAGAGGGATTTACATTTTCTTTCAAGAATCCAGCTCCACTTTCATCCCTGGATTTTTTCTTTGGGGATTCAGTCTTGAGACTATCAGTTCCCTTTTCTTCCTCTGACTCTACGTTCTCCTTTTCGTCAGATAAACTTTCTTGGGAAACTGGGGCTGGTTTGTCTTCCACCTTAGCTCTCTTTCTTGATGGCCCTTGAGATAGTCTGTTACTTCTCCTCTTTGTGGTCTCTGTAGTTGAGACCTTTTCATCTTCATCCTTATCTTTGGTGGAGAGACTTCTTGGTGGGGCCTTAGTTTTCCTCATACCTTTGGATTTCTTCCTGGCTAGTGTGGTTACTGTTGGTACAAAGTCACCAGATTTCAAACTTTCCACCGCTTTTACCTTTCTTTTCTTAGCAGAGTTCTTTCTGTTGCCCCCTGCTGTAGTTAGCCTTCTGTTCTCCTTTGGGTTTTTCTTCCAATTCACAAACAGTTGTGGAGACATTACTTTGTGAACATTCAGAGGTTCTCCCTCATCATCCTTGATCTTACTTCCCATCTTTTTCTTCATTACAATACTCAGCAGTCTTCCATGAAATAACTTAGTAAGTGGTTTTTCTGTAGACTTCTTCAGCTCAGCCTTTTCTACCCATTTTGAGATTTGATCGAACAAGATAACTCCAAAGTTTATTCGCTTTTTCAAAACTATTGCAGACATAATCTTCAGTTGTTGATCAAGAACAGTTTTATGTGCCGTATCCTTGCATAATATTAATTTGCCTACTATCTCAGCAAGGAACTCGAATTCCTCAGGAAACTCCTTTTTCTTCATGTCCTTCAGACTAGGTTTCTTTGGTACCCCATAATCTCCTTTGCATGCTCAGTGTCTATTTCATCAAGGTTTTTCAGTCCTAGGTCAGGAAAACCTAAGCATTGATTGATGTCGGATGATTTCAGCTTTAGAGACTGACTTTTAACCTTGGTTGAAAGGGTTCCGGCATTTATGGGTGCATTTGATTAGAATTCTTTAACTAGTTCAGTGTATATTCGAGTGCTTGCCTCAAGACATTATGAGAATCCAGCTTTCTTCACTAGTTCAAGAATGTCTCTAAACTTCTTTTCGGATTTCTCAAACGACTTTGTTCCGAGCTGGATTCCAGTGATCACTCACCAATATTCCATTTGAATGGTTCGAGGAATATGGGTATTTGATTCAGAAAGATTTATGAGAAATAGCTGATTTTGATTTGGGCTCTGGAGGTTTAATTGATTTTGGCTTCGAAGAGGATTCTAGGGTTTGAAAATTGGAGGGAGAGAGTTTCGATAGTCTCTGATAACTGTTTGCAGATTTTGAATTTATCTTTATGGCAGTTCCCTCTGACTCTGCATAAGCAGTTATGTGTCAACCAACCATTGGTTGCACGATGTCCAGTAATGAGCTGTAACTCCCCATAAACTTTTTAGTTATATATTTCTTTTAGGAGAGTAGACGTTTAATTGACACGGATTGACCGTTGACCTCTTTGGTTCGTAGAGTAGCTTGGTGAAGCGGTTATGAACTCTATGATTTACTTCAACGATCATCTTTTGAGAGATGCTGTAGTGAATGGTTTTGACATTACTCCTCATCATGAAACTACATAGCTTGACCACTAATATACCCCAAGCCAGTTTGGGCACTTAAGTTCTGAGGTGCATTTGCATGATGCCTTTCCAAACTGTATTTGAATTTGTCTCCTCATAATCTGAATGGTTGAGCAATTGTCCCATTCTACCAAGCACCTTATGAGTTAGAGTAACCTCTTGTAAGACTGCGATCGTCGAGTCTGCTTCTACGATCGCTGAGGTTGCATCACGATCGTTGAGTTCTCTTCAAACTTCACTTTGCAATCATTGATTGCCTTGGTCCTTGAGATGAACTTGATCAAGCAATCCTTCTAGGTTAAGGTAGCTCAGGAAGGGCCAACCTCTTAGAGTGAGCTAAGGGTTAGGTTTGTCCCTGAGGCGCTTTCCAGATGAAATACTTTGGAAGTGATTTGCACCGATATCTCATTTAACCTTTTCTGGTGGTGAGGTCCTCTATCAACTTTTGACAATTACTTTTACTGTAATTGTGGTGTCCTCCTACTCTTACAATACGATCAGATGTTTGATCGTAGGCACTCCACGATTTAAATTAGGTGGCTGAAAGGTTATCAGTAGTACGTTTTGAGACGTTCCTATTGACTATGGATCTTCATTTGGTTCATCAGCCACAAAGTTTTGGGACTCTGTAGCTGGTACACTGCTTCATAGTATATCTCAGTGCTGTTGTTTTTTAACAGATCACTGCTTCCCCATGTTTATACTATCTTTTCAATGAGGTGTGATTTCCTTTTCTTTATGTGCATTAGGAAGCATCCCTGCATGTCTCCTTCTGACTGGAATTACCACTGACAGTCAAATTTCTTTACATCATAGACATGGATATCTCCAGGACTGATCATTGTACGATCATTTGACAACACTACAAACGTAGTCTTCTTTGTCAACTTGTGCTCGTGAAGTTCTGCTCCCATAATGAGTTCATCATGTTCGATGTTGATGATCCTTTGTGGTGAGCTTCCGTGAGGATTCTTATATTATAACATGCTTTGCATGATTGAGCTTCTAAGACCCTTTCTCATCTTTGGTTGAACGGCCTACTTCCATATAAAGATCAGCAGCCATGTTGTGACGATTTGATTGTTTGAATTGTGATTCTGGGGACAGAATCCTTGTAAGGAGGGAAGGATGTAACGATCCAAAATTTTAAAGTGTAATTTAAATATTTATTGAGTTATATAAATATTATTTGAGGTGTTTATTGTTAAATAAATATTTTATTGATGTGATGGTTGATGAATCTAAATGTATTAAAGAATTTTCTAAATTAAATTAATTTATAATTTAGAGGTTTGTATTATTACATGAGGTGTTATGTTGTTGTGTTGATTTAATAATTTAGATGATATGTTAAATTATTAAATAAAGTTATAATGAAAGTTATAATTTGGTGATATTTGCTAAAATGCTATATTTAATTAAAATATAGTATATGATTAATTTAATGGGTTAATGTTGGATATGAAAATAATATGTGATTATAGTTTATAAACTAAGGTGTTTATTAAAATAAATTAAAAAGGATTTAAATTAGTTTTTGCCAAACGAGGCTTAAGTATTTTAATTCTTTAAAATTTAAATGGTTTGCCAAACAAGCCTTATGGCTTTTGATATTTCTAATTTTTGAAATTTAAATTTATTAATATAAATAAAATAAATAAAATAATAAATATAATATATTTATATTATATACGTTAGTAACTGATTTTGCAATTAGTAGGGTTATTAAGGGTGATCAGTTTTATTCTTGCGCTTGAATACCAGTTGATTTTCTTATTACGCATTCTTGTTTGCAAAGTTTGAGAGTATTGAGAGAGGGTTGAGAGGAAACCTGAGGATTTCATAGAGACAATTCTACTGAGTTAACAAGGATTGCAAGCAAATTCAAGGTTTTTTTACACAACATTAGTATTACATATATATATATATATATATATATGTTTATGAGTGTTACGACAACTTTTATATAATCTCTGAATTTCAAATTATTGAATTATTGCTATATTATGGGATTACTTATGATTATATGAGTATATGATAACTGGAGATTGTGCCTTAAATGAGAAATTCATGTTAATTACAGTTAATAATAGAAAATTTTGTTAGTGTTTATGTTTTTCATGTGTAGCTATGTAAGTATCAATTCTGGTGGCCAATTTGTATGTGAAAGTACAAATTGAAGCTTGTAGATGTTAGTTCATTGAGATACGAACATAATGTCATTTGAATGAGATGATTTGATCATGTAATGAATTTACAGTGGTGATTTTTAGGATGAATGTCAAAAAAAAATTGTGTTTTTCATAAAAACATGAAAATTGAGAAATTAAAATAGTTTTAGTTACTGTTAAATTGTGCTAAGTGGTTGAATAAGTTAGCAATCATGTCTATGATAGTGGTATATTTATTTTACATGTTAATATCACTGTTTGATGGGTGAAATTCGTGTTAGTTGGCTTAAGAAAAGCGCCGAAGCTACATTACGCAAAAACACTGCGGTATGAACATCCCCATATAAAACTTCAAGGCGGCCCGCGTGAGTGGCCATTCTCGCATTAATGAAGTCATTTATTTTGCAGACTTTGGTTGTTCGTTGTAGCTTAGCTTAAGGTTATGGAATGTGAGAATCATGTAACAACAAGGTTAAATAGAGTAATGTTATGTGGATTATGAATTCAAAATTTTAAAAGTGATTAGTAAATCGAGAATGCGTTATGTGATAATTTGGTATACATAATGAAAGTTAGACAAGTATTGCGAAGTAAAACACTTAGAGTTTCTAAAATGTAAATGGTAATGATCATGCTATGATATGTTAGCATGTCTAATAGGTATTGTGGTTCTAAAATTATGTGTAGGTAATCGTGAGATTAACTTTATAGCTTACGCTCAAGGCAAGTTTTCTAACTCTATATTTATATTGAGCAAGTTTCTAAACTCTATCTTTTACATTGAGAAAGTTTCCTAATTCTGTACTTTTGTTGAGCTAGTTCCATTATTACATTATGTAGCTTCATTCTTTGATTGAGCAAGCTTTCTATTTCAATTTTTGATTGAATAAATCAATCGTCCTAGTTCATTCGAATTAACTTTAACTCTAATGTTATTTGAATCCTCATTTTGTTGATTCATTCTAACTTGTTTATAGTTAAGCAAGTTTCTTGAATTCTATTATTGTATAATGAACGCAATTTTTGAATTCTCATTTCTATTATTGAACTGTTTTAATCCTTGCATGAATTTAATACCATGTTGGGCAAGTTTTTAGTTTCCAGCTTGCTATTCGTTATTGTACATACAAAAAACTCATTTCCAATGTTATAAGACTCTAACTTTAGCTTATTTATTGTTCAAGCAAAGGTTAACCATTTTAGTCATTTTATTGAATACTTATGCGCTATAGTTATTTCAAGCATGAGTTTGATATGTATAATCAGTTCATTTATGATTTTCAATTGTTGTATGTTATGTTGTGATTATCAAACACTATTGATTCAACTAGTCCTCTAGTTGATGTTCGTTGAACTTTAAATTACCTTGATAGCTTATCCAAACCAAACTTTCTTTGGTTCGAACTTGTACTCTAAATACTGAGATGAACAATCCTATTATTATTAGGGGTTAACTTACGCGTAGTGTTAAAATATTTGTGCAGAATACATTGTACGAAGGGCTTATCCCCCTAAGTACGAGGAGTCCTTATAGTCTTATGACTGTTAAAGTTGGGGTTGAAAGATTACTTGCAACTGTGGACATGGTTCATGGTCTTATGACCCTCAGTTATGTGTATTCCATCTTTTGGATTTCAGTTCCTGATTATCATTGTTAGAATACTATCCAGTTTTGATGAGCCTCTTCATTGGCAGTTATTATTGTTATTCTCCTGTTGATTCATTACTATATCCAGTGAGCAATTGTTTTGCTCACTCTTGTATATTTGTAAAATCATTGCAGCTAAGGTTGAGAAGGTAGATGAGCCTTCAACTAGCAAAGGAAAGGGAAAAATGTACAAGTGATGCTGATTTTTACTTTTATTTATTATGATGGTTGTAGTTTTTTTTTAATAATGATATAATGTAATAAATTAATTCCGCTTTTGAATGATGTTTAAATGTTAGATAACCTGGGATGTTTTTGAACTTAATGATGCAACCCTTTTTAAAGGGAGGTTTTATGATTCAAATATTATTTTATTTGGGTATATAGTATGAATGTTTGAATAGTGAGCGCCAAATTTTGTGGGAATGAAGTACCTAGATTTGGGGGTGTCGCAGGTTGGTATCAAAGCCTTAGGTTATGAACCTTAGGTGGGGGAAAAGCCTTAGGAAGTAACCTTTGGAAAAGATAATGATGATGAACTCTTATGGAGTTTTAGGAAATAGAAAGTAATAAAACACTTATGTGCTTATGTGATTACAACTTATGTGCTCGTGAGTGTCGAGTAGTAATAGTTAGTAATTAAAACTTAAACTTTGGTTGACAGGATGACTAATATAGGAGGATCCAGTCAGGCTAGAAAGGAGGAGCCTGGAGATATTCAGGTGATTTGGGAACAACTACTGCCACGGGAAACAGTTTCGTCGGTTAAAGTAGTTGAGCAGGAGAGGGTACCTGACGAGGATGATGAGATAGAGACGAACAAGGAGGATCCCGTGGAGCTGCCACAGTCGGATGAGGAGGACGAGGAGGAAGAGCTTCCACTTAATTCGATAGCTGCCCGTACGTACGACGAGGAGTATGATCGCAATATGGAACTTCAAGATACCGTCGAGGAGTTGCGAGAGATAGTAGCTGAACAACAGACCTCGATGGCACAGAAAGACGACGAGATCCAGGATCGAGAAGAACGACTGAACAACGTTGAAGAGAAGTTGATCCACACAGAAGGGGAAAACGAGCAACTGATGGATAAGATTGCAGACCTGGAGAATCAGTTGAAGGAGGAATCTACAAAGAGGGCAAGAGTGTTAGGTTTGTAATATTCATGAACGCAATCAAATTGCATAAATAAGTGCGGAAGCGAGATAAATCAGAGTTTAAAATTTTACAAACCATATACCCGGATCACCCTTTATGCACAATTATTAATTAAACGAAAAGATAAAGAATAAAATCATACCCTTGAAGATCGAGCTTCCTCAGGTACAAGTTCACCTCCAAATCCTTTTCGCATTCAACTTGAATCCACCGGGTTTGGTTCCTTCCTTTGATCAACGTTAGCCACCCAAGTGTTTGGCCTCTAGAGGTGATCCACCAAGGAAAAAGAATTTTTCAAGAAGAAGGGGTATTGGCTCAACCCTAGTTTTCTATCTCTATAGAAATGGCGTACTCTCCAACAAATTGGAATTATTACGTACATTTGATATCTGATATAAGACACCTCTTATATAAAGATATCAGGTAACCTTATTTAATAAAAATAAGGTATTATTTAATTAAACTCTTTTAATTAAATGGGCTCCCTAATCTTATTAGGGATAATTAATTAAACTCCTTTAACTAATTTTCCCTCCTAATCCTATTAGGAATAAATGAGAGTACTTATATTAAATTAATTCCTAAACTCTTTTAGAAATTAAAATAATAATAATTGTAATAATATTAATAAGACTCCTCTTATTAATTTATATTTAATATTTCTAAAATATTAAATAATAATATTAAGCTATTTAATTTATTCTATCACCATAGATTAAATTAAATATACTTAATATATTATTACGATTATACCATTAACTTCTTAAATAATTATTCTTCCTTTTTTTATGGTGTGACCCTTTAGGTTCTCCATATTAAATAGGTTGTGAATAAATCAATTAGAACAATTCTAATCTTATTTAAATAAATAAATTAAACAATTAATTTATTTAAATAAATAATATTTATTCTACAATAGGGATAAGCCTCCCTAGCGATCAACGACTTTCCGGATAATATAGATTTCAACATTAATCATTAAAGAACCTTTGAGTAAATAGTTAAAGATAATTCAATCCTTCCACCATACAATGTCCCAATTAAATATAAGACATGGAATTATCACAAGTCTTATTTTATTTAATTATATGTATTTCGATCCTTAAATGCACAACTCAAATAATGCAAATTAGAAACTCCTTTCTAATTTCATTACGCCCGCCAAGGACTCTTTGGGTTGTCATTTATCGAATCACATAGGACATTTCTCTTCTTTATTAGAAGTGGTAGATTCTTTATTGATCATACATTATCTCCATGTACAACTTATTATACCCAAGCATACCCTTTGATATACCCTAAGGGTCTTAAGGAATAAGTCAAAGTATAACTCATCATACACAAGATACTATGATGATCTCAAGTCCAAGGATTACTTGTACTACTATCACTACTGAGAATTCCTATTGACAGCAAATAAAACTCCATTAGGTATTCCTTAGCGAGCCACGTTCGGTGAACTTATTCTCTAATAAGCACCTACATACTTGCTTTAGTGTCTCCACACAAATGATCATGAGATCAATCATCCTCATCCAATGAGCAAGCAACGTATGTACCAATCTATCCGGATTCACTAATCCCCAATTTAGTAATCCAATGATTGGGAACTATTTTAGTTTTAAGCTTTCTAAGAATTTAGATCTCATTAGAATGATCATCATCATTATTCAAAAGCATTGCTTAAAACTATGGGTTTATCACATATTATAAAACAAGATCATGTAGATAATTAAAAGCCTTTAATAAATTAATACTTTTTATTAATAAATGAATAAGATTGTTTACAAAGTATATGCTTTATCATCAAAACATGATTGGCTTGTATGCATACTACTTTCAATCTCCCACTTGCACTAAAGCCAATCGGCATGGTATCTTATACTCTTCTTCTCTAAGTAGCGATTATCCTCCTTTGTTGGATAAGCTTTAGTTAATAGATATGTAATGTTGTTCTTGAGAGTCCACTCTCTATAGTGATTTCCATCTTTCAATGATTCTAATAATCAAATGAAAGTGCCACAACACATGTTTAGATCCAAGATGAGACTTAGGAACTATTCCTAGTTACGTAATGAACTTTTAATCCAAACAATCAACTTGCGAGCTTCATTTATAGCTATATACTTTGTCTTTATTACTAAACCAAAGAACTCTTTCTTTGTTTGGAACCTTTCAATTCACCGCACCACTGATTCAAGGTAACACTTTACCTTAAAGTGGATTTTACGTCGTCTTGGTTTGTTCGAAAAACTTGAGTGCGTTAAGCCCTCTAGTTTTAATTAAGACCCACCATGAATATGATCACATCCTTAGTGCTTGCCATTTACGCACTTTAAGATGTTTTCACCGACTCATAGTGAACTTCTCTAGGATATGGTGATCAACATCGGTCTAGTACATTTCATTGCATACATGATAGTTACTCATGTGATCTCTCTCTTTGGAGTCTTTGGGGACTATTAAGAGATACACTCCATAGCTCATCAACATGAGACAACTCTTGGAGTTTGCCATGCTAAACGACTTTAGCATCAAATGAATATACATTCCTTAGGTTAAGTCGAGCATCCTCTTGAATCTATCTATATATATTTTATCCCCAATTAAGATACTCTTCCCAAATCATTCGTGGAGGAATTTTTAGACAAATTTATCTTTACTGATTGTAGCATTGGTATGTTATTCCTCATCCGTAGTATATCAACATATAATACTAGAAATTTCACGACGCTCCCACTGACCCTTTTGTACACACTAGAAGTCTTACCTCATCGAATGTAACTCTGGATCATCATCTTCTTTGATGCGTACCTCATCATCATCATCCATGATGAATCCATACCTCCTAGGTATCTTCGGTACTATTCCAGACTTACGATTCAGTTGTGGTACAATAGGTCTATCTACAGGTTCCTCTTATTTGACTTATAGTATTTTGTGGTTCTTGAACTCTTCAAGATCTATTATCCTCCCACTAGCCCCTTCAATAATAAACACATTTATCTTAGAAGGCAGCGTGTTTCGCAACAAACACCTTTTGCTAAGTAGGATTATAGAACATATACCCTAAACTTACTTTAGGATGTCCCACAAATTGTATTTGTCAAATCTTGTCCCAAGCTTATCCTTTGAAACCTTTTCACATAAGTTGGACAACCCCTTATCTTAACATACTTAAGATTAGGAATCCTCCCTATCCATAACTTTTATGGAGTCTTGGGGTCGGATTTTGAGGTTACCATTTTCGTAGATATGCAGCCATTTCTAGGACATTATCCCAAAAGGATACTGGAATGTCAGTAAAATCATTATGGACCGTACCATGTTCAACAAGGTATGATTTTTCCTTTCAGATACATCAATCAATTATTACGTATCATGAGGTGTCCATTATGAGAAAAACCATTTGAGATGATCTTGAAACTTATTGCACAAGTATTTATTCCTTGATCTAATCAAAGAATCTTAAAACTTTGTCAATTTGTTTCACTTCTGAATTCTTTGAACCTTTCAAATAATTCACACTTGTATTTCAGCAAATACACACATTCAACTCTTTGAATGATCATCTCCTTTTCTTATACTAATTTGTTCAATATGCAAAATTATTTTCATGTAAGTCAAGTATACAAAAATCCATTAAGTAATATTCCAGTTCTATACAAAACATTATTATTATAAATAGAACAACAATTGTTCTTAATTATAATACCAAAGATTTCATTGTCCAACAATAAAATGGAAATAATATTTTAACAAGAATCTGGAATACAATAACAACTTATTGACTCAATAGATTTGCCTAGTAGCATTCTTTGAACTATAAGTTTCTATGACTAATATCGACAACCTTTGCTTCATTTCCCCACATAGGATTACTTACCTTGTTTAACTTTCTACTTACGCTTGGTCCTTCATAAATCTATATTTATGATAACCAAAGTCGGTATCCAATACCCAAGTAGAACCTTGACTTAAAGAAAAATTTATTTTAATCATGAACAAAATTTGTATTTATAATAGAAACTTCACTAAGCTTCCTTGGTTAGCCTCTCGCAAGATACTTCGCAGATTTCTTTCCAAAGTGTCGGGCTTATTGCAGTGGAAGCAAACTCCTTTGCTATCCATATCAGTTTTGTTCTTATTATCCTTTGTTTATGCCTTTCTATTTACCTTCTTTGAATCGTTCTTCTTTTTAGAAGATCCTTTGGCACCTACCAGTAAGACTTGATCCTTTTTGGTTGGAAAGTGACTCTTAACATTTTTCAATATGTTAAACAAATCAGCGAGGCTGATATCTAGCTTGTTCATATGAAAAATTCACAACAATTGTGAAAGGAGTCCAGGAGTGAGTGCAAGATCAAATCTTGGCTCAACTCTCCTTCCATGACAAAACCAGTTGTCCTAATTGATCAATCAAATTGATTATGTTAAGAACTTTTTTCTGCATTTATATAGTGCCATTGGCTATTCTAGATCGGAAGAGCTCCTTAGATATCGATATCTATCGGTCCTACTTTCCTCACCATCAATTACTTGATGTGCGGGGAATATAGTAAGAGCATCCATAGTTTCATGCTCGTATCAAGCTTGTTACTCATGGATGTGAGCATGATGCATTGAGCCAACTGTGCATCATCTTGCCACTTTATAAAAGTAGCAATCTCTTCCTCAGAGGCATTTTCTGTAACCATTGCAGGGATAGGCGTATTAAGGACATAAGATAGCTTTTCAGCTATGAGAACTATTCTCAAATTCCTTAACCAATTCGTTTAATACGGTCCAGTTAAATAACATCTAATATGTTTCGCAGTGATAGTAATATAGACATTGTAAAATTCTATAAATGAATTTGTTATTAACAACATTTTAACATACATTCTTTTATTAATTACCAAAATAATTTAGGTCTTGTTTTAAATTGGTATCTCCCACTATTTTCTTCAAACTATATTACCCTCAATATATATAGTTCGGCAAAATCTAATTAAAGATTTGCTAGTGAGAATAAGGATCCCATTTCAAATGTATATAGCCTTGTGGTGACACAACAAACTATATATAAATAAATAGGTAGACAACTTTTGTCAATTACATCAACTATGCAACTCCTTTTCTTTTGCCTCTTAGATTATTTTGATTAAGTGGTGGCACATCCGAATCAAAATTATCCAAGTTAAGTCCGACCTAGCACTCCATATATTCAAAAAAGAAAAATATCATCCTTGTGGTGACACAACAAAATAATATTGTTCAATTTTCTTTATAAGCATCAAATGTGATAAATTAACATCTTAAATACTTAATACTTGCCTTGTGGTGACACAACAAACTCATATTAAATATTTAATACTCTATTAATTTTATCATGCTAGAAGGCGACGTTCGATATTCCAAATATCTTTGAACGCTTAGGACTTAATATAAAAAATTTGAGGGATTTATTATTAAATTTGTCTCATCTTGTTTAGCGCGCATGCACATATATATATAAAATATGCGTCATATTAATTAACATGCGAAGCATGTTTGCATAATATATAATATATATATATATATAGTATAAGCATGCATATATAGAATACTATATTCTACCCAGATTGATTATGGACTTTATTCTAGTTTGGTTCACTAGAGCCACCAAGTGAACCAAAAGGTCAAACCTAGGGGTGCAAGAATTAATATTTAAATATAACTATTACATTTAAACCTAGGGCTCCATTACAAAAGCAGGTCTTGCGCCTCCTTGTTCCTTGATCTCCAATTCTTCAAAATTAATTCTAACTATTCCTATTACAAAACTATTTAAAATAAATAGAAACCTTGATCGTGCTAAATAAGGGAAGTACATAGGAGGAATATAGAATTTACATTAAGAAAAAATTAGAGAAGACGAGGTACGTAGACCCCATTTAATAAAACCCATACATTCATGCATCCAACTAAAATAAAATCCAATCATATTGGTCAATAGTCCATAATCAATCCCATTTATTGTCATACACATCATCATATGCATCAATAAATAACATTCATCTTATGAATAATAAACATTTAATATATATATTGATATCATTTAATGAGCAAATTTAGTTAGTATAAAATCTATTTTGAATCAAAATAAACTTCTTTATTTTAATCCAAATTTAAATCAAAATAAAACTATTTTATTTTAATTTATCCAATTTTGAATAAAATAAACTATTTTATTTTAATCAAAATTTTTAATCAAAATAAACTCCATTATTTTAATTAATTATGGAATCCAATTCATATATATATATATATATATAAAAATCTTTAATTAAAATAAACTCTTTTATTTTAATTAATTATGGAATCCAATTCCCAAAAAAAAAATCTTTATTAAAGGAAACACGGATTATTCTTTCCTATTCACAAATAAACTCTTTTATTTTGAATAATATGAAATCCTATTTCATATTTAAATAAACTCCTTTATTTAAGGAAATTAGGATTCTCTTTCCTATTCACAAATAAACTCTTTTATTTTGAATAATATGAAATCTTATTTCATATCTAAATAAACTCCTTTATTTAAGGAAAAAAGGATTCTCTTTCCTATTCACAAATAAACTCTTTTATTTTGAATAATATGAAATCCTATTTCATATCTAAATAAACTCCTTTATTTAAGGAAACATAGAATCCAATTTCAACTCCAATTAGTTATCATGGAATCCAATTCCAACTCTAATTAGTTAGCATGAAATTTAATTTTAAAATTAAAATAAACCCTTTTATTTTAATAATAAAATAAATCTTTTATTTTTAAAATTAAAATAAACTTTTTATCTTAATTATAAAATAAATGAAATTATATATATATAATAATAATAACCGAAACTGTTATTATATATATATATAATAAACCGGATAATATATATATAGTAGTATAATATATATTAAAAAAAATGTGTTGACTCCTTTTTAAAAAAAAAACTAGCCACGCCTTTCATGCCATGCTCCTAGATTTCCGTGCCATGAATCAAAAAGAAACACCCTGCCTTTTTGTTTTCCGGATGTTTTTTTTTTTTTTTTAAAAAAAAAACTGTTAACAGCTTCACTTGTAACATAACAACAAAAAAAAAGAAAAAAAAAGAACCACCTTTTAAATCCAGCAACATGTATAGCAATATTTGTGTTTCACGTGCTTCCTTATCCTGTTGCTTCCGTGCATATATAATATATATAAATATTATATATATAACGGTAATATCTATACATAAATTCTATACAATTAAATTATACCCAATTAAATTGTTCTAAACACATATCAATATAATATCAAATTAAAACAATTAATAATTTACATAAAGGTTCGGCTCTGATGCCACTGTTAGGTTTGTAATATTCATGAACGCAATCAAATTGCATAAATAAGTGCGGAAGCGAGATAAATCAGAGTTTAAAATTTTACAAACCATATACCCGGATCACCCTTTATGCACAATTATTAATTAAACGAAAAGATAAAGAATAAAATCATACCCTTGAAGATCGAGCTTCCTCAGGTACAAGTTCACCTCCAAATTCTTTCGCGTTCAACTTGAATCCACCGGGTTTGGTTCCTTCCTTTGATCAACGTTAGCCACCCAAGTGTTTGGCCTCTAGAGGTGATCCACCAAGGAAAAAGAATTTTTCAAGAAGAAGGGGTATTGGCTCAACCCTAGTTTTCTATCTCTATAGAAATGGCGTACTCTCCAACAAATTGGAATTATTACGTACATTTGATATCTGATATAAGACACCTCTTATATAAAGATATCAGGTAACCTTATTTAATAAAAATAAGGTATTATTTAATTAAACTCTTTTAATTAAATGGGCTCCCTAATCTTATTAGGGATAATTAATTAAACTCCTTTAACTAATTTTCCCTCCTAATCCTATTAGGAATAAATGAGAGCACTTATATTAAATTAATTCCTAAACTCTTTTAAAAATTAAAATAATAATAATTGTAATAATATTAATAAGACTCCTCTTATTAATTTATATTTAATATTTCTAAAATATTAAATAATAAATATTAAGCTATTTAATTTATTCTATCACCATAGATTAAATTAAATATACTTAATATATTATTACGATTATGCCATTAACTTCTTAAATAATTATTCTTCCTTTTATGGTGTGACCTTTAGGTTCTCTATATTAATAGGTTGTGAATAAATCAATTAGAACAATTCTAATCTTATTTAAATAAATAAATTAAACAATTAATTTATTTAAATAAATAATATTTATTCTACAATAGGGATAAGCCTCCCTAGCGATCAACGACTTTCCGAGATAATATAGATTTCAACATTAATCATTAAAGAACCTTTTGAGTAAATAGTTACCGCACAATTCAATCCTTCCACCATACAATGTCCCAATTAAATATAAGACATGGAATTCTTGTCAAGTCTTATTTTATTTAATTATATGTATTTCGATCCTTAAATGCACAACTCAAATAATGCAAATTAGAAACTCCTTTCTAATTTCATTACGCCGCCAAGGACTCTTTGGGTTGTCATTTATCGAATCACATAGGACATTTCTCTTCTTTTATTAGAAGTGGTAGATTCTTTATTGATCATACATTATCTCCATGTACAACTTATTATACCCAAGCATACCCTTTGATATACCCTAAGGGTCTTAAGGAATAAGTCAAAGTATAACTCATCATACACAAGATACTATGATGATCTCAAGTCCAAGGATTACTTGTACTACTATCACTACTGAGAATTCTATTGACAGCAAATAAAACTCCATTAGGTATTCCTTAGCGAGCCACGTTCAATTGAACTTATTCTCTAATAAGCACCTACATACTTGCTTTAGTGTCTCCACACAAATGATCATGAGATCAATCATCCTCATCCAATGAAAGCAAGCAACGTATGTACCAATCTATCCGGATTCACTAATCCCCAATTTAGTAATCCAATGATTGGGAACTATTTTAGTTTTAAGCTTTCTAAGAATTTAGATCTCATTAGAATGATCATCATCATTATTCTAAAAGCATTGCTTAAAACTATGGGTTTATCACATATTATAAAACAGCATCATGTAGATAATTAAAAGCCTTTAATAAATTAATACTTTTTATTAATAAATGAATAAGATTGTTTACAAAGTATATGCTTTATCATCAAACATGATTGGCTTGTATGCATACTACTTTCAAAGAGCTGAAGACACGTACAATGAAGCTTATCAACGAGCTGGAATAACAGAGAGGGACGCATAAGCAAAGAGGAAGAAGATGGAAGAGATGAAAAACGTATTCAACACTGTGATCAATCGAGCTCAGGATCGAGTCATGGGTTATCCGATTCAGTTCGAGACGCTACCATCATACATATTGGATCGCCGAACAATGTTCCAAATTATTGAGGAAGAGTGTCGTAAGGCTACGCAGTATCTTAGTAGGATATTGTAGATAATGTAATTGATAAGTGATTAGAAAATAAATGAAATGTAAATCCCGGTTATGATATAACCAATGGGATAGATGATGATGATTTGTCCTGCAACTGTTATAGTTCAGGAAAGTAATGTAAATAGCAATGATGCTATTTTTTGATGTTTTTTTTTTATGTATGAATAAAAGTTATTGTTTTATTCAAAGTGTTAAGTGTTATGTGATAAACTGTTATGATGTGCAACTTAAGTATATAATACTTAAAAGGTTGAATAGGAGCTAATGGATGTATTTTAATAGGAAATGTCTTCAAGACGTTAACCACCACGTCGGAGCTGAGGAAAACAACAACAATGTGGAAGGAAACCCGGTTCAACAGCTAGTGATGTTACTGACGGGTGCTTTGCAGAAGTAACCTCAGAATCAAGGTACAACGTTTAAGGATTTCAAGGCGGTTGGACCACCAGAATTCCATGGGTCCATGAATCCAGTTGAAGCACAGACCTGGATCATGGAAATTGAGAAGGTTTTTGATGTTGCTAGGGTTGAGGATATCCAGAAGACTGCTTTTGCAACATTTATGTTGAAAGCAGAGGCGAGTTATTGGTGGCAGGCCAACAAAACTCGGGGAGGTCCAGGAATTATATCTTGGGAAAGGTTCAAGGAAATGTTCTTCGAGACTTATTTCCAAGAGAGTTAAAAGAGTCAGTTAGAGGTTCAGTTTTTGGAGTTGAAGTAGGGAACAATGTCGGTGTCTGAGTATGCCGCAAGGTTCAACGAGTTGGCGAGGTTTACGCCATATCAAGTCAACACAGATGAACGAAAGGCGAAGAGGTTTGAACAGGGACTGAAACCCCAGTTGTACAGTAGGGTTTCCCTATTCGAATTGAAGACATTTGCAGCAGTGATGGAGAAGGCGATTCTCACTGAAAGTGCAGGCGAGGCAATAACAAAACATAATCAAGAGTAGAGGAAGAAGAAAGGTGAAGGTGAAGCTAAGAGTGGCGGTAGTAACTGCGGAAATGGCAACAACAACCTGAAGAGGAAGTGGAATGTGAATGGGGGAGCTGGAAATCAGCAAAGAAACCAACAAAATAAGAAGTTCGAAGCATGTGCTACGTGCAAAAAATTTCACAAGGGAGTTTGTTTACTGGGGAAATGAGTATGCTTCAATTATGGCCAGGAGGGTTACATCGCCCCAAATTGCACTCAAGCTAAGAAGAATGCGTGCTTCACGTGCAGATCCAAGGATCACTTTGCTCGTGAATGCCCTAAGAAGAGATCTGGTGAGACAAATGGGAGTAAAGGAAATGCTAGTGGAGGAGCATTGGCTATTGTTGGACCAACATCAACAAACAAGCTCACAGCCAGAACCTTCAACATGACGGTGTAAGACGCGGTGCAATCAAAAGATGTCATGTCAGGTATTATCCCAATCAATGATATAGATGCATATGTATTATTTGATTCGGGTGCTACTTGCTCGTTTATATCTGATGAGTTTGCTAAGAGGTTAGAAATACCTTGTGAAGAGTTGACATTTCCTTTAAACATAGAAATTGTGAATAGGGAAGTGATTTCTGTTTGGTTCGTATACAAGAACTGTAGGGTGAACATTAAGGGGAATGTTATGAAAGTAGATTTAATCCCGATAAAACTCGGAGAGTTTGATATTATTTTGGGAATGGATTGGCTATTCAATTATGGAGCTATAATTGACTGCCAAAAGAAGTGTGTAAACCTTATGACTCCGTCAAAGGTATTTTTTCATGGTAACAAATTGCCTAGACAAATGAAATGTCTTACAATGATGCAGGCCAAAAAGTTATTGAGTCAAGGCTGTGTAGGGTATTTAGCTTACATAGTCGATACTCAAAAGGAGAAGGGTGTGAAGTTGGAGGAAATACCAGTAGTTAGGGAATTTGTGGATGTGTTTTTGGAGGATTTGCCAGGACTTCCGCCTAACCGAGATATCGAATTCGTGATCGTCTTAGCGCTAGGAACCGCTCTGATATCGAAGGCCCGTACAGAATGACTCCGGTAGAGATGAAGGAATTAATGGTGTAACTGCAAGAACTGTTAGACAAGAAGTATATTCAACCGAGTGTGTCACCGTGGGGAGCACCGGTGTTGTTCGTGAAGAAGAAGGATGGGTCGATGCGTCTCTGCATTGACTATAGGGAATTGAACAAATTCACTATTAAGAACAAGTATCCATTGCCAAGAATAGATGACTTGTTTGATCAGTTGAAGGGTGCTAGATATTTCTCAAAAATAGATTTGAGAAGTGGGTATCATCAATTGATGGTAAGGAAGGAGGATGTACCGAAGACGGCATTCCGAACTAGGTATGGACATTACGAATTTTTAGTAATGTCATTTGGTTTGACAAACGCCCCTGCAGCATTCATAGATTTGATGAACAGGGTGTTTAAACCATTTTTGGACAAATTTGTGGTGGTATTTATCGATGATATTTTAGTGTACTCCAAAACTCAAGAAGAACACGTGGAACACTTACGTCTGACGTTGGAGACACTAAAAAAAGAAAAGTTGTACGCAAGATTCTCTAAATGTGAATTTTGGCTGGAACGTGTACAATTTCTTGGGCATGTAAATGATAAGGATGGGATTTCTGTAGATCCATCAAAAGTTGAAGCTGTGATAAATTGGGAATAACCAAGAACTCCATCAGAAGTGAAAAGTTTCTTAGGATTGGCAGGCTATTATAGATAGTTTATCCAGGAGTTTTCCAAGGTTGCCACTCCGTTGACAAATTTGACAAAAAAATCTGTAAAATTTGTTTGGACGAAAAAGTGTGAGGAAGGTTTTCAAGAATTGAAAAAGAAGTTAAGTGTGGCACATGTGTTGTCGTTACCAGATAATACAAGAAACTTTGTGGTGTATAGTGATGCTTCACACAAAGGATTGGGTTGTGTCCTTATGCAGAACGGCAAGGTTATTGTGTATGCATCAAGGCAACTGAAAGACTACGAAAAAGGGTATCCGACTCATGATTTAGAGTTGGCGGCGGTTGTGCTCGCATTGAAGATATGGAGACACTATCTCTACGGAGAGAAAAGTGAGATTTACACAAACCATACAAGTCTAAAGTATATTTTTACACAGAAGGACCTGAACATGCGTCAAAGAAGATGGATGGAACTGATAAAGGATTATGATTTTGAGATCTTTTATCATCCAGGCAAAGCAAACGTGGTTGCAGATGCCTTGAGTAGGAAGGGCAAAGAAAAGTTGATGATGTTAACTGATAAGGAGGAGTTCTTTTCAGCAATGGTAAGGCTGGAGTTGGAAATCAAATTTCTAGAAGAATCCGATGAAAAATTATTCCAGATGGAAGCTAGTCCAACTTTGGTGGACAAAGTGAAGACCGCTCAGCTACAGGATGAAGAATGCAAGAAAATAAAGCAAAGTGTAGTCTAGGGTAAAGAAGCGAAGTACCAGATTGATACTGCGGGAATGCTAAGATTCGAGGGACGAATTTGGGTTTAAGCAATTCAGGATATTAAAGAAGAAATCTTGACGGAAGCACATAGCTCAAGATATTCAGTTCATCCGGGAAGTACGAAAAATGTATCAAGATTTGTAACGTCATTTCTGGTGGCTGAGCATGAAAAGAGATGTTGCAGAATGCGTTGCAAAGTGCTTTACATGTCAGAAAGTGAAGGCCAAGCATCAACGACCAAGCGGATTACTTCAATCGTTGGAGATACCAGAATGGAAGTGGGAGCATATCACAATGGATTTTGTGGTAGGTCTTCCAACGACTCAGAAAGGATAAGATGGAATATGGGTGATAGTGGATAGATTGACAAAATTTGCACACTTTTTGCCTATAAAGATTAGATTTAATCTTGATCAGCTGGCGAAATTATATGTTAAAGAGATCGTCTCAAGACATGGAGTTCCAGTATCAATTGTATCAGACGGAGATTCGAGGTTCACATCAAATTTCTGGAAAAGACTACAAGAATGCATGGGAATGCAATTGAAGATGAGTTCAGCGTATCATCCGCAAACCGATGGGCAAAGCGAAAGAACGATCCAGATGCTTGAAGATATGCTCAGAGCGTGCATCATAGATTTTAAAGGAAACAGGGATGATCATCTACCGTTGGTGGAATTTGCATACAACAACAATTACCACGCAAGCATTGGTATGCCGCCATACGAAGCGTGATACGGCAGGAAGTGCAGAACTCCATTATGCTAGGATGAAGTTGGAGAACGTCAACTGTTAGGCCCAGAACTAGTACAGCAGACCGGTGAAATTTTTAAACTCATCAGAGCAAGACTGGTAGCTGCTCAAGATCGACAGAAAAAGTATGTTGATCAACTCAGGCAAAGTCGTGAATTTGAAGCAGGAAATTTTATGTTTCTAAAAGTTTCTCCTTGGAAGGGGAAAATTCGTTTTGGCAATAAAGGTAAGATTAGCCCAAGGTTTATTGGACCTTTCGAGATTCTACGAAAAGTGGGGGAGGTAGCTTATGAATTAGCTTTACCTCCAGAATTAGAACATGTGCACAATGTATTTGGGTGTGGATATTATCTAGAAGATAATATTTGTATTTAAACTCACAGTATGTGTTGTCGTATTTTACACGACAATTGTAATAATAAAGTTGTAGTTGTTTTCTATACCATGTATTTGGCGACTCAGAATGGGTGATGTATACCTATTTTGGGGGCGTCACAAGCACACTTTTGAGTAGAATTGAAACCCCTCCCATTAGGGTTGGCTGGTGGAAGAAGATCCATGATTTTCTTTTGAGTAGTGAGAAGAGCAAGAATATTCTCGAGCGAGTCCCCTATGGGTGTGAACGTTCGAGGGCATTTTGCTTCTCCACCTTTAGGCAGTGGAGGGTTTGAAGACTGTGCTTGGAAAGGGGAATAATTTCTCCTCTGTATAGGCATGTTTTGACTGCCTTTTTGACCTTGTAGTATCAAGGAAACATCCTCCTCTTTCTTTTTATGGACCCTTCGGGGGTTATTTCCATAAGATCTGGATGGGATGTGCTCAGCAACTGTTTTAAGAGCGACTAGGTCTTGAATCTTTCCTGACTTCAACCCCATCTCAGCCATCTCTCCGTGCTTGATCATTTCAGAAAATGGTTTACCAATATCAGCTAAGACTCTCTCATAGAAAGGAGCTTCTTGTATGTCTATGAAAGTCATGACGATTTCTGACTCTGTCATAGAAGGAATAACTTGAGCAGCAAGGCGCCTCCACCTTTGAGCGTACTCTCTGAAAGACTCATTAGGTTGTTTCTTGACCTTGGTAATCTGGTACCGGTTAGGAGCCATCTGAGATTTAAAACTATACCGAGTGAGGAAGGCATGAGCTAGTTCGTCCTAGCTATGGATCTTTGAGTTGTCTAATCTGGTATACCATGAATGAGCTTCTCCAGTCAGACTCTTCTAGAACAACTGCATTCTGAGCTTCTAGTTTTCCGCATAAGATACAAGTTCTCTAATGAACATCTTCAAATTTGTGTAAGGATCCCCAAATCTGTTATATTTTTCAAAGTCAGGGGTTTTGAATTTCTCTGGATAATGAACACCAGGGAATATGCAAGCATCAGCATATGAAACACTTCCATATGTTCCAATCCCTTTGAGAGAACGAATAGTTTCTTCCATTTGAAGGACCTTCTTCCTGATATCACCGGTGTCTGGATAAACTTTGAGATGGGTGTTTTTAGGGTCTTTGTTGGTCGTATCCAACTGAGGTTCTGGATTTGTTTTATCCAAACCTTGTGTTCCTCCTTGTGTAGAGGATTCTGTATGTGTAGGCATCTTTGAGCCCTGAGTAGACTGATGCAATTCTTTAAGCAGAACAGCCAAATTTGTAATTTGTTTACTTAATCCGTCAAATTCTTCTCGAGAAACGGGATTAGACTGGTCAGAAGAAGACATGATTGGTTGTAGGCTCATGGCCTTTTTGGATTTTGAGCAGGTAATAGTCCCAATTATTTCCCTACAAAAGAATTATGTAGTTTAGTCTTAGGGATAATGTAAATGTTAAATGCTATGTATACCCGTGTTGGGAATATTATCCTGCAAAACGGATGTTAATCAATAACATGTCATGTATGTGCAAATATTCTTCATATTTTCCATTACATAAAGATGATCATGGAATAAAATTACAAGTAAATGCTTTTACAAGTAATAGAAAATGGAAAGCATGAACAGACTTTCCTCCGCGTTTGGTTTATCAGAGGCTGACCTATCTTAGGTTTACTCTCGCGACTTTTTTGCATGAAGGTTCCCAGATCATCGCAATTTTCTTGACAGGAAGTTAATCCGGTCTTTCAACTGGAGCGAATCTGGGTGCCTCCTGGTGGAGGAACCACACAACATACATTCACATACAACGTGTCTCACCGTTTATGAAAATGATGACATGTGCGAAGCACTAATATCACAGATAGATATATTGCAGTGAAGTCATAAAAATGCATTCGTACACATTCATCAAAAATGTAAATGCAACATTCACACACAAGCATATAATAGTTTTGAAAAGCTTGTAGTAGCGGCTTAAACCCTCTTACTGGTGTCCCCGGCAGAGTCACCACCTGTCGACGTCGGGATTTTATTTATCCCTTTTCTATTCTTGTTTTCTGGTGTTCTCATGTTATGTGAGATTTATTTGAAAAAATAAGTGAAAAAGGTCCGACATGTATCATGTCGACGATTTGACTGTAAGAGTCGCCAGTTGGTGTTTTTAACTAGTTGCACCAACGCAACCGAAAAAAGGTTTGCACATTGACCCACTGATGTGACAATGCTAAACAGGTCTGTGAAACCGAGATTCATTTGGGTTCGGGGGTTTGATTATGCGGAGGGAAGGTGTTAGGCACCCCTCCCCCCCCCCCCCCCGATATCCTTGTTGCCATGGTGATCGCCACTTTTCAAGAAACTGTTATATGAATGTGTGTGTGTGTGTGTGTGTGGATCAATATGCAATTTATTTGGCAGTAGTGCGAGGCCTCGTTCGCACCTATATACAAAGGGTTTGAATTTATATAAAAATTCAGTTTTAAACATAATATAGTAGTGAAGTTTTGTAAAAGAGGTTTTTCAAACCCTGTGTTCAATAGTAATTGAGACCTTTTCATACATCCATTTTATCATTAAATGTTCGGCTTGTTTGCTTTTATTTTTGAGATGCGAAGCATCTTCGAGAAAATAATATATAGTAGTGCCGAACTCCTCATGGGCATGACATCCATCTAAGGAAATTCAAACACCGTGAATAATTTACAAGCTGCTTACAGCTGAAAATGTCCATCACGGGAACCGAATCTAGATTCAATGGACTGAATCTGTGATCACATGATTCCTAGGCTTACATGATGTCGTAGTTTATATGAAAAATAGTAAGCAGTTATATATATAAAAGCTGTAAATATATATATACAGACATGATCAACCACCACGAAGCACCTCCATGGGGGATCAGAAATGTAAATATATAAAAGCGATAAATATATATATATATATAGACATGATCAACCACCACGAAGCACCTCCACGTGGGATCAAAATTCTAAATAAAGTAGTAAATGCGATCAACCGTCATGAAGTAAACTCCAGGCGGGACTGAATGTAAATAAAGCAGTAAAACCATCAACTGCCATGAAGTAAACTCCAGGTGGGACGGAATGTGTGACGCCACCAAAATAGGTATACATCACCCATCTTGAGTCTCTAGATACCTGGTACATAAATTCAAATACAACTTTATTATACAACAATCGTGTAAAATACGACAAAACATAGTTGAGAGTTTAAACAAGAATATTGTCATCTTGACAATATCCACACTCAATGGAGTCCTCATTACAATTATTATCACAATATTCCATAGAATAGTGAGGATAACTAAAGCCATTTATCCTGGACCATCACTCCATTCCCTGACTCGTCCTAGCTATATTCTCATTTCCTAAAGAGAACAATGAAAGAAAGGGTGAGCTCAACTAGCCCAGTAAGAAATATTATGACTAAGATAATGTAGAATAAATTATCTTTAGCCTTCAACAGTATAGCAACTGATAGAATACAATAGACAACAAGTTTTATATCAACAACCGCAGCGGAATAAGCAATCCATTAGAAGAGTCAAGTAGAGCATAAAATATACTATCTTTTATTATTTAAAAAGTTTTTCATCAACTTTATCGCTGAGACTCAGCTTAATAAATCAAATCAATTCATCCCTGCACCACGACCAAGGATATTCATGTAATCATCAATGGTCATGATTATACCGAATAAACCCTGGTCATAATCATACCAACAACTGTCTATCAACGAACCACAAGCCAATGATGACTTTCACCACATCATTCATCACATTACGGTCATGATTATACTGAATAATCCCTGGTCATAATCATACCAAGTCCATCTATGCACGTAAGCCAAAGATGACTTTTATCACAATATAAGCATGAGGATGATGACAATGACATAATAATTCAATAAAACAAGTTCAAGGATAAATTTTAAAAATTTATAAATTAATTTATCCAGAAATCAATAACGTCCAAATTGTCAACATGATACCTCTTTGTGGAGTAAAATTCAAGAATGCTCAGAAGAATATTTCCATGAAAAGATACTGGATGAAGCGCAAATATCAAGGATATTCCACTAATTTCATAGAGTATAGAAGCCAAAACATAAACCAACTGAGTATAATAGAATATATGAATCTGCAAATGGATTTTCGCCCGCCATGCGGTAATCCATGTAGACAGATCATTTCCATAATTTAATAAGGAATGAATACGAAGGATCATTCACCATGCATGTGGTAAATCCACATAGACAGGCTATTCCAATAGAATAATAAAGAATGGAATAACAGAAGAATTTCATCAAGTATGCGGTACTTTGCATAGACAGGTTATTCCAACATAATAATAAAGAATGGAATAACAGAAGAATTTCACCATGTATGCGGTACTTCGCATAGACTGGTTATTCCAACATAATAATAAAGAATGGAACCAAGTCATAGGTAATCCGCACAGACAGGATATTCTAATAGAATAATAAAGAATGGAACCAGGTCATGCGTAATCTGCACAGACAGGATATTCCAACAGAATAATAAAGAATGGAATAACAATGAGAATTTAACCGTGCATGCGATAGATCGCATGACATGAGTTATTCCAATGAATAATAAATAATTGAACCCGTGTCATGCATACGCATTGATGGGATATCCCAATGAGAATAATAAAGAATGAAATAACAAAAGAATTTCACCATGTATGCGGTACTTCGCATAAACAGGTTATTTCAACATAATAATAAAGAATGGAATAACAGAAGAATTTCACCATGTATGTGGTACTTCGCATAGACGGGTTTCAAGAATGAGCTTCTATTTATACAAAAATATAGTTTCAATAATTGCACGTTTTGGGCCTCGAAAAATTACAGTACAATACCTCCAACTTTTTCTTTATTTTTAATTTAGTCATGCAAGTATTATCAAACTTGCACCACCTCCCCTAATAGTAAATAATGTGATTCAATAGTAAATCATGTGAATCAATAGTTCTAGACATGTGAAAATACGAATTACAGTATAGTACCTCCATCTATACCTCTATTTTTAACTTAGTCATGCAAGTATTATCAATCTTGCACCAACTCCCCTAATAGTAAATGAATGTAAATCAATATTAAACACATGTGAACAAATAGTTACAATCATGTGAATTAATAGCAATTAATTGCTCATTTATCCAGTTAATTGCCCGATTGGTCAATATAACCTCCAGACATCAATTATTATCGAAATAAATATCGATTTCCACTAACACTAATAATTCCAACACAATGGAACTATCAATTTCATCTTTAATTAACACGAACTTATTCATCATTAATATTATAACTCACAATATTTAACAACCAGGTCGTTCCCAGGAAAGAGGGGGCTTTCCGATAAGGATTTCTCTTTATTGGCGCGCAATTAGGTGACTAAACCTCTCCTTGGCAGAACTTCTTAGGCATTGTCAATATTGCAAATAATTATATGAATAACTTTGCCGTCTCAGTTATTGATTTAATAATATAACATATTATGCAAATGATACTGTGACAATAATTGAATCAATAATATGAGATGTGACGTCCCCAAAATAGGTATACATCACCCATCTTGAGTCGCCAAATACATGGTACTAAATTCAAATACAACTTGATTATACAACAGTCGTGTAAAATATGACAAAATACATGTTGTGAGTTTTAATACAAATATTGCCATCTAGACAATATCCACACTCAATTTAGTCCTCATTACATTTATTATCACACTATTTAACAGAATAGTGAGGACTACTAAGACACCATCTCGGACCATCACTCCGTTTCCCGACTAGTCCCGGCTACGTTCTCATTTCCTGAAGAGAACAGTGAAAGAAAGGGTGAGCTTAACTAGCCCAGTAAGAAATATTATGACTAAGATAATGCAAAATAAATTATCATTAGTCCTCAACAGTGTTAAAATGATAAAATACAATAGACATCTAGTTTAACTGTAGCGGAACATGCAATCCATTAAAAGAGTCAAGTAGAGAATAAAATCTACTATCTTTTATGATTTAAAAAGGTTTTTCATCACTTTTATCGCTGAAACTCAGCTTAATAAATAATCTGCATCATCCCTGCACTACGGCTAAGGATATTCATTAGGGTCACGACCACAAATTATCCATGCACTACGGGCCAAGGATATTTGTGTATTCATCAATGGTCATGATCATGCCAACAACTCATCCATCAATGCACCGGGCCAATGAGGACTTTTACCACATCATTTGTAACATTACTACCATGATTTACCAAGAATAATCTCTCGGTCATAATCATACCAAGTCCATCTATGCACTACTGAGGCCACAGATGACTTTCAAAAATTATATAAACATGAGGATGATGACAATGATATAAGAATTCAATAAAACAAGTTCAATAATTAATTTATTCAGAAACTAATAACGCCCAAATTGTCAACATGATACTTCTTTGTAGTAAAGTAAAATTCAAGAATGCTCGGAAGAATATTTCCATGAAAAGATACTGGATGAAGCGCAAATATCAAGAATATTCCACTAATTTCATGGAGTGTAGAAGTCAAAACTTTAACCAACTGAGTATAATAAAGAATGGAATAACAAAAGAAATCACCATGCATGCGGTGCCAGATAGGCAAAGTTATTCCATCGAATAATAAATAACGAAACCGGTCAAGGCGTAATACTTGCCAAGTTGTGATATTCCAATGAATAATAAAGAATGGAATACAACAGAAATCACCATGCATGCGGTGCTCAGATAGACGAAGTTATTTCAACAGAATAATAAAGATGGAATAATAGAAGTTCTCTTCGTGAATACAAAAGAAATAATATCCCTTACCATAAAAAAAACTTGATATCGAGAGTAGTGAAGTAGCAGAATACTTTTTTCTTTCTTTCTCTATAGTTTCTCTCTAGAGTTTCAAATTGAATTAAGTAAGAAATAATGAAGGAATGAGCTTCTATTTATAGAAGAATGGAATGAATAGTAACCAATCCATGAGCGGTCCAGATTGATTTACTTTAATCGGATGGTCCATATTTAAAGAAAAATCTTTTAAATAAAATATAATATATATTCTATTTATAATCTAATAAAACGAATAACTTTTAAAAGATTTTACTATGCAAATACTATGCAAGCACTATACAAATACTATGCATAATAAAATAATAATATATTTTAATTATTGTCTAATAAAAGCAGATAACTTTATAAAAGTATTACATTTTTTATAAAAAAGATTTTACTATTAGCCTAATAAAGCGAATAATTTATAAAAGTATTCTGCATTTTATATAAAAGTTTTTCTATTTTATTAAGTTAATAATACTAATAAAACAAAACATCATCATCATTATTATTATTCACACTATTAATCGACTGTGTCGTTCCCGAGAAAGAGGGGCTTTCAATAAGGATTTCTCCTATCAAGCAGCAATTAGGTGACCAAACCTCTCCTTGGCAGAATTTCTAGACATCGTTAATAATGCAAATAATAATATTAACAACTTCATCATCTCAATTATTGATTTAATAACATATACAATATCAACAATAATTGAATCAAACTGAGTGACTTCTCAAATAAGCATTAATAATCAATACCGTGTGCTACTATGCAACCACGCGTATTACCGTACTTTTACTACCGAGTAGTTCAACAGTATCAATGGTAAAACTTCTGCCGTTATTTTCATAAAAATATTTTTGTCGTTTTCTCAATCCGATTATTATTTTGTTGTGGGGTCCACCAATGATTGTGCCGTCGTACAAATATTCCCTGACCAATCGAATGTTATATAACAACTTGCGTACTTTGAAAAATTTATAAATATTACCCACAACTATAATATTATATCAAATTTATTCCATAATATTCAAAAATGATATTAATAGAAAATTCATTTTTATTCATAAAAGTTGGGGTCTTACAATCTCCCCTTCATATGAAATTTCACCCTCGAAATTAGGGTACGTACCTGGTATGTCGAAGAGATAAGGATACCTTGATTTCATTTCAGATTCTAACTCTCAGGTCATTTTCTCAACATCGTGGTTCCTCCATAACACTTTGACTTGAGGTATAACCTTGGAGCGTAGAATATGTTCCTTCTTATCCAAGATTTGAACAGGAACCTCTTCATACGTTAAATCTTCCGCTATTTCGTTCGATTCTAACTCAATAATATGGTTCGGGTCTTTCAAATATTTATGTAACCTGGATATATGAAAAACGTTATGAACACGAGACATACTTGGCGGTAAAGCAAGTCTATAGGCTACAGTCCCTACTCGATCGAGGATTAAAAATGGGCCAATGAATCAAGGATTGAGCTTTCCTCTCTTTCCAAATCTTGTAACTCCTTTCCATGGAGCAACACGTAACAACACATGATCTCCAATATCGAATTCCACGTCCTTTCGATGATGATCAGCATAACTCTTTTGTCGGTCTTGTGAGGTTTTTATACGTTGTTGGACCGTTTGAATCTTTTCCGTAGTCATACGTACCAACTCCGGTCCAAACAACGTTGCTTCACCCACCTCATCCCAGCATACTGGAGAATGACACTTTCTTCCATACAATGCCTCGAATGGAGCCATGCCAATACTTGCTTGATAACTGTTGTTGTAGGAAAACTCCACCAATGGTAAGAACTTTTCCCAACTTCCCTTGAAGTCAAGGACACAGAGTCTTAATAAATCTTCAAGAGTTTGAATAGTCCTCTCTGATTATCTGTCTGTCTGAGGATGATAAGCCAAACTAAATCGTAAATCTGTACCCATAGCTTTTTGCAAACTAACCCAAAATCGTGAAGTTAATCTTGGGTCTCGACCAGAAACTATGGATACTAGCATACCATGCAGTCTTACAATCTCATTTATGTATATACGAGCAAGACGTTCAAGTGTATAAGTTTCTCATATTGGTAAGAAATGAGCAGACTTGGTCAATCTATCAACAATGACCCAAATTGCATCTATGCCTTGAGAAACCTTGGGAAGACCAGTAACGAAATCCATAGTAATGTGCTCCCACTTTCATTCTAGAATTTCAAGTGGTTGCAGTGGACCTTTTGGTACTTGATTCTCCGCTTTCACTCGTTGACAAGTTAGACACCTTGAGATAAACCGTGCTATCTCTCTCTTCATATTGCTCCACCAAAATGTAAGACGAAGATCATGATACATTTTAGTACTCCTAGGATGGATTGCAAACGGTGTGTTGTGCGCCTCCATCATGATTTTATACTTTAAATCAGGGTCGTTAGGAACACAAAGTTTAGAGTTGACTCGAAGTATTCCTTCTTCATCGATTCTTGCTTCCGACATAGCACCTTCTTGTACTTTCTTCCTCATATGCATCAGCTCCAGGTCTGTAGCTTGAGCAGCTTTAACTTTATCGATTAAAGTCGGTTCTACTAGTATATTCGCCATCATCACATGGGTCCCTAGAGTCTTTAATTCTATCTCCATCCTTTGCAAGTCATATAAGATGGGCCTTTACGTTGACAATATCGCACTTGTACCCGCATATGATCTTCTACTCAATGCGTCAACATCCACGTTTGTTTTTCCAAGATGGTATTGAATGGTATGATCATAATCTTTCAATAGTTCAAGCCATCGTCACTGTCGCATGTTGAGTTCCTTTTGAGTGAAGAAATATTTGAGGCTTTTATGATCCGTAAAGATCTCCACTTTCTCCCCATACAAGTAATGCCTCTAAATTTTTAGTGCGAAGACAACAGCTGCCAACTCTAGATCATGAGTAGGATAATTCCTTTCATATTCTTTGAGTTGTCGAGAGGCATAGGCTATGACTTTCCCATGTTGCATGAGAATACATCCTAACCCCTTGCCTAAAGCATCACTGTAGATGACAAATCCCTCCGAGCCAAATGGTATTGTCAGAACAGGTGCTGAAATGAGTCTTCTTTTGAGTTCTTGAAAACTCTTCTCACAATCCTCGTTCCAACCGAATTTTGTATCTTTCCGAGTCAGCTGAGTTAGGGGAGTAGCGATTCGAGAAAACCCTTCTACGAATCTCCGATAATAACCAGCTAAGTCGAGAAAGCTACGTACTTCGGTCACTGATTTAGGGTTCTCCCAGCTTTGAATGGCTTCAATCTTTGCTGGGTCAACAGATATTCCATGACTTGATACCACGTGCCCAAGGAATGCTACTTGCTCAAGCCTGAACTCACATTTCTTTAACTTGGCATAAAGCTTATATTCACGAAGCTTTTGGAGTATCAGCCTCAAGTGTTGCTCATGATCTTCACGGCTTTTGGAATAAATAAGGATGTCATCAATAAAGACGACCACAAAGTGATCCAAATATTCCTTGAATACTCGGTTCATCATATCTATGAAGGTAGCAGGAGCATTAGTCAATCCAAAAGACATGACTAGGAATTTATAATACCCGTACCGAGTTCTGAAAGCCGTCTTTAGAATGTCATCAGTTCTAATCTTCAATTGGTGATATTCGGAACGAAGATTAATCTTTGAAAAGAATTTGGCGCCTTGCAACTGGTCAAATAGGTCATCAATACTTGGCAATGGGTACCTATTTTTGATGGTGACATGATTCAACTCTCGATAATCAATACAAAGTCGCATACTTCCATCTTTCTTCTTCACTGATAGAACAGGAGCACCCCAAGGAGAAGTACTAGGACGAATAAAGCCAATGTCTAACAATTCCTGTAGTTGGGTCTTTAACTCCTGAAGTTCAATAGGAGCCATTCTATATGGGGCTTTGGAAATGGGTTTTGTACCAGGTTCAAGGTCAATACAAAATTAAATTTCACGTTCTGAGGGTAGGCCAGAAAGTTCATCAGGGAATACGTTAGGAAATTCATTAACAATAGAAATATCATTCAAAATTGACATATTTTTGTTTAGATCTGTGACATGAGCTAAGAAATCTTGACATCCGTTTTTCAATAAACGAATAGCTTTATGGCTTGAGATGACAGTGATTGATTTTAATGGTTTGGTTGCTTAAATTCGTATAATAGGTTGATTAGGAATATGAAAGCTAATCAATTTTTGCATGATGAGTAGTTAACCAATCAATCCCTAAAATTACGTCAAATGCAAGTATTTTCAATGAAATAAGGTCGACAAGTAATGTGAGGGTACCGATTTGAACCAAACAAGACTTATAAATAGTGGATGTAATGAAGGTTTCTCCCAACAGAGTTTCAACAGATAAGTCAAAGTCTAATTTCTCCGGAGTCAAATTTAAACGTTGAGCGCAAGTAGGAGAAATAAAAGAATGGGTAGAACCGGTATCAAATAAGGTATATACTTCACTAGAATGTATGATAAGCTTACCCGTGATGACCTCGTTCGGGTTCCTTGCTTTTCGGGAGATCACGACAAACGCCTCCCTTGAACAACTAGTTTTGTCTTATGCAGGACTGACCTTCTTCGCCTCCATCCCGGTGGACTTGTCTTGGTGCATGTGAAATTGGGCAGTGTGTCTTCTCTTCCACAATTGTAACATGCTTTAGAGGGCATCGCACGGTTTGGGTGATGTGTCCTCCCTCCACATTTGAAGCATATGATAGGTGGTCGTTCTCCTTCCTTAACGACAGGTCTTGATCCGACGCGTCTTTCCATCATTGTTGAATCTTCTTTTATTGAAATGTCCATTCTTATTGTTTTGGCCATGATTACCACTAAAGTGGTTACCATTTCTGGCATGTTGATTCCCTCCACGCTTATTGTCACCGCTTCGATGACTGCTATCACTGGTATTATCATTTTGCCTGCTACTCTCTTTTTGGTTGGGTTGACTCATTATCGCGCTCCAATAACTGAGCCCTATTAACAACATCTGAATACAAACACAGTTTATGAGAGATAAGATATTGACGTATCTCTGGTTTCAAACCTCTTAGAAACATTCGCGTCATTCTCTCCTCATTATCAACCAAATGGGACGATAAACGGGATAACTTCAAAGCAAACTTGGCCCGTCTTGTGACACGGTCATGTTGTTTTGTTCCAGTTTAATGAACTTTACCTCTTTCATGTGACGAATACTTTCGGGAAAATACTTGTCATTGAACAGTTCTTGGAACTTCTCCCAAGACATCTTCAGTGCGGAAGTTTGAGTATGCTTTACAGATTCCCACCAGTAATCTGCCTCTGCCCACAACATGAAAGTGGCAAAGGGAACCTTTTGCTCCTCGGAGAAACCCAAGAAATCAAATATCTTGTTGATCTGCTTTATCCACGTCTCCGCCTTAAGTGGTTTTGGCTCTCCAAAAAACTATGGTGGTCCCAGCTCCTTGAACTGTTTGGCGGTGACCGTTCGAGAGTTGCCAGTGTTTCCACCGCATTTTGGACAGGAGCCACTCTCGCCTGATGTTGCATGAATTTCATGAAGCCTCGAAACATTCTATCGTTCATCATTTGGTCAGTGTTGTTGTTTGCATTAGGATTGTCGCCTTCCTGATGTACATTATCCTGATTATTGATCTGTGGAGACTCAACGGTCTCCTGTGCTCCATTGATGTTCTCAACATTCTCGGATGTTATTTTAAAATACTGCGACAAAATAAGGGTTAATTAACGTATCACATATTATCCCTATACTCTGACCGACCAATTAAATACCAAATAAACTTAGGTAGGTCATACTAGCGAAGGAATACCCCGTCTCTCCCCTCCTAGTTCTTATCTCACATCTCAGCCAGGGATCATATCCCTCAGCTTTGATACCAACTGTGACGCCCCCAAAATAGGTATACATCACCCATCTTGAGTCGCCAAATACATGGTACTAAATTCAAATACAATTTGATTATACAATAGTCGTGTAAAATACGACAAAATACATGCTGTGAGTTTTAATACAAATATTGTCATCTAGACAATATCCACACTCAATTTAGTCCTCATTACATTTATTATCACATTATTTAACAGAATAGTGAGGACTACTAAGACACCATCTCGGGACCATCACTCCGTTCCTCGACTAGTCCGGCTTACGTTCGATTTCAAGAGAAAAAGTGAAAGAAAGGGTGAGCTCAACTAGCCCAGTAAGAAATATTATGACAAAGATAATGCAGAATAAATTATTATTAGTCCTCAATAGTGTTAAACTGATAAAATACAATAGACATCAAGTTTAAATGCAGCGGAACATGCAATCCATTAAAAGAGTCAAGTAGAGAATAAAATCTACTATCTTTTAAGATTTAAAAAGGTTTTTCATCACTTTTATCGCTCAGACTCAGCTTAATAAATAATCCACATCATCCCTGCACTACGGCCAAGGATATTCATTAGGGTCGCGACCACAAATTATCCATGCACAACGGGCCAAGGATATTTGTGTATTCATCAATGGTCATGATCATGCCAACAACTATCCATCAATGCACTTCGGGCCAATGAGGACTTTTACCACATCATTTGTAACATTACGGTCATGATTACAATCAATAATCCTCGGTCATAATCATACCAAGTCCATCTATGCACTACAGGCCACAGATGACTTCCAAAAATAATATAAACATGAGGATGATGACAATGATATAAGAATTCAATAAAACAAGTTCAATAATTAATTTATTCAGGAACTAATAACGTCCAAATTATCAACGTGATACTTCTTTGTAAAGTAAAATTCAAGAATGCTCAGAAGAATATTTCCATGAAAAGATACTGGATGAAGCGCAAATATCAAGAATATTCCACTAATTTCATGGAGTGTAGAAGTCAAAACTTTAACCAACTGAGTATAATAAAGAATGGAATAACAAAAGAAATCACCATGCATGCGGATTGCCGATATAAAAAGTTATTCCATCGTCGAGAATAATAAATAACGGAACCGGTCGTGTAATATTTAACCCTAGGATATTCCAATAGAATAATAAAGAATGGAATACAAATGTAAAAATCATCATGCATGTGGTACTTCAGATAGACAAAGTTATTTCAATGTAATAATAAAGATGGAATAATAGAAGTTCTCTTTGTGAATACAAAAGAAATAATACCCCTTACAAGTAAAAGAAACTTGATATCGAGAGTGAGTGAAGTAGCGAGAATACTTTTCTTCTTTCTCTCTATAGTTTTCTCTAGAGTTTCAAATGAATTCGTAAGAAATAATGAAGGAATGAGCTTCTATTTATAGAAGAATGGAATGAATAAGTAACCAATCCATGAGCAAGTACTAATTGATTTACTTTAATCGGACGTTCCATATTTAAAGAAAAATCTTTTAAATAAAATATAATATATTCTATTTATAATCTAATAAAACGAATAACTTTTAAAAAGATTTTACTATACAAACACTATGCAAGCACTATGCAAATACTATGCATAATAAAATAATAATATATTTTAATTATTGTCTTATAAAACAGATAACTTTATAAAAGTATTCTATTTTATATAAAAAGATTTTACTATTAGCCTAATAAAACGAATAACTTTATAAAAGTATTCTGTTTTATATAAAAAGTTTTTCTGTTTTATTACATTAATAATACGAATAAAACAAAACGTCATTATCATTATTATTATTCACACTATTAATCGACTAGGTCATTCCCAGGAAAGAGGGGGCTTTCCAATAAGGATTTCTCCCTATTGGCGTGCAATTAGGTGACCAAACCTCTCCTTGGCAGAACTTCTAGACATCGTTAATAATGCAAATAATAATATTACATGAGAGATGTGATGCAACAATTATTATAGCAATAACTGAGTATAACTGAGTGACTTCTTATGTAAGCATCAATAATCAATACTGTGTGCTACTATGCAACCACGTGTATTACTGTACTTTTACTACCGGGTAGTTCAACAGTTTTAACGGTAACACTTTCGCGGTTATTTTTATAAAATGATAATTGTGTCATTTTCTAACTACGACACTACTTCCATTATGGCGTCCACCAATAATTGTGTCGTCGTACGAATACTCCCTGTTAAAACGAATATTCCCCGACCAATCGAATATTCCCCGACACAACGAATAACAACTTGCTTACTTTGTAAAATTTTCACATATCACCCTTAACTTTAACCTTTTATCAATTTAACCATTTATGAAATAAAATAATAATTATAAGAAAATTGAATACTTTTATTTCATAAAATTCGGGCTCTTACAATCTCCCCTCCTTATGAATTTTTTCCCTCAAAATTTACGTACGTACCTAGTGGTATGCCGAAGAGGTGAGGATACCTTGACTTCGTTTGAGATTCTAACTCGTGAGGTATAACTTTTGAGTGTAGAATATATCCTTCTTATCCAAGATTTTAACACGTATCTCCTCATATGTTAAATCTTCTACTATCTCATCCGGTTCTAAATCAATAATGTGGTTCGGGTCGTCCACATATTTACATAACATCGATACATAAAAAAAATGTTATGAACACGCAACATACTTGGTGGTAAAACGAGTCTACTTGCCACAGTTCCTACTCGATCGAGGATTTCAAATGGGCTAATTAAATCGAGGGTTGAGATAACGCCTTCTTGAACCTTCTTCTTCACATTCATCAGCTCTGAGTATGTAGTTTGAGCAACTTTAACTTTATCGATTAAAGTCGATTCTAATCGTATATTTGTTATCTTCACGTGGGTCCCTAGAGTCTTTAACTCTATCTTTATCATTTGTAAGTTATACGAAATGGGTCTTTGTGTTAATAACGTCGCACTCGTAAACGCATACGATCTTCTACTCAACGCATCAGCTACCACGTTCGCTCTTCCACGATGATATTGAATGGTATAATCGTAATCTTCAACAGCTCGAGCCAATGTCTTTGGCGCATTATACGTTTGTTTTGGTGGAAGAAATATTTAAGGGTTAAAGAAATGGGTTTTGTACTGGGGTCAATACAAAATTCGATTTCATTCTCTAGGGCAGGCCAAGAAGTCTTCAAGACTACATCAGGAAATTTATAAACAATAGAAATATCATTCAAAACTATGACCCTCATCCAAGACTTGGATAGTACATCACATTGATACCTATCAACTTACCACCGTTATTCACGACGTCCCCTACGGATATTCTGGCTTCGGTGTATTCCAAGACTTGGAAGTACCTAGTGAAAGGCTCGGGGCTCTTTACTTATGGCTTGATATGACAGTGATTGACTTTAGGGTTTGGTTGCTTGAATTCGCATGATAGGTTGGATAAGAATATGAAAGCTAACAACCTTATAAAAAGCATGATGAGTAGATAACCAATCGATTCCTAAAATCACATCAAAGGCAAGTATTTTTAAAGAGATAAGATCGACAGGTAACGTGAAAGTGTCGATTTGAATCAAACAAGATTTATAAAGAGTGGAGCTAACGAAGGTTTCTCCTAATGAAGTATCAACCAATAAGTCAAGGTCTAATTTCTCCGGAGTCAAATTTAAATGTTGAGCGCAAGTAAGAGAGATAAAAGAATGGATAAAACCGGTATCTAATAAGGTATAGACTTTGCAAGAATTTATAATTAACTAACCCGTGCTAACTTCGTTCGGGTTACTCGTTTTTTGAGAAGTCACAAAAAATGTTCTTCCTAAAACCACCGACTTTGTTTTTTCTGTATCCGCCTTTGGTACCACCATCCCAGCTGGACTTGACTTTGGTGCACGACAAAATCGAGCTATGTGACCGTCTTTTCCACAACTAAAACATACCTTGGAAGGTTGTGAATAGTTTGGACTTATATGTCTCTCCCCTCCGCATTTGAAGCATACAATTGGTGGCCATTCTCTTTCCTTAAAAATGGGTGTTGGTGCTGCTATCTTTCCATCATTGTTGAACCTTCTCTTCTTGAAATTTCCACTCCTATAATCTTGGCCATGATTACCACCGAAGTGGTTACCATTCTTGGCATGATAATTTCCCCCACGATGGTTATCATTGTTCCGATGGTCGTTGTCACCGGTATGATTATTATCGTGTTGCTGGTCATTACCTTTTGGTTGTGCTGACCCAACGGTCTCATGTTCTTCATTGCTTATCTCAATATTTTTAAATGCCTTTCTCAAACACTGTCACAAAACAAGGGTTAATTGACATATCAAATATTATCCCTATACTCTGACCGACCAATTAAATACCAAATAAACTTAGGTAGGTCATACTAGCAAAGGAATTCCCCGTCTCTCCCCTCCTAGTTCTTGTATCACATCTCAGCCAAGGATCATATCCCTAAGCTTTGATACCAACTGTGACGCCCCCAAAACAGGTATACATCACCCATCTTGAGTCGGCAGATACATGGTACATAAATTCAAATACAACTTAATTATACAATAGTCGTGTAAAATACGACAAAACATAGCTGAGAGTTTAAACAAGAATATTGTCATCTAGACAATATCCACACTTAATGGAGTTCTCATTATAATTATTATCACATTATTCCTTAGAATAGTGAGGACTACTAAAGCCATTTATCCTGGACCATTACTCCATTCCCTGACTCGTCCCAACTATATTCTCATTTCCTGAAGAGAACAATGAATGAAAGGGTGAGCTCAACTAGCCCAGTAAGAAATATTATGAATAAGATAATGTAGAATAAATTATCTTTAGCCTTCAACAGTATAACAACTGATAGAATACAATAGACAACAAGTTTTAGATCAACAACTGCAGCGGAATAAGCAATCCATTAGAAGAGTCAAGTAGAGCATAAAATCTACTATCTTCTATGATTTAAAAAGTTTTTCATCAACTTTATCGCTGAGACTCAGCTTAATAAATAAAATCAAATCAACCCTGCACCACGGCCAAGGATATTCATGTAATCATCAATGGTCATGATTATACCGAATAAACCATGGTCATAATCATACCAACAACTGTCCATCAATGAACCACAAGCCAATGAGGACTTTCACCATATCATTCGTCACATTACGGTCATGATTATACCGAGTAATCCCTGGTCATAATCATACTAAGTCCATCTATGCACGTAAGCCAAAGATGACTTTCATCACAATATAAGCATGAGGATGATGACAATGGCATAATAATTCAATAAAACAAGTTCAAGGTTAAATTTTAAAGATTTATAAATTAATTTATCCAGAAATCAATAACGTCCAAATTGTCAACATGATACTTCTTTGTGGAGTAAAATTCAAGAATGCTCAAAAGAATATTTCCATGAAAAGATACTGGATGAAGCGCAAATATCAAGGATATTCCAGTAATTTCATGGAGTATAGAAGCCAAAACTTTAACCAACTGAGTATAATAGAATATATAAATCTGCAAATGGATTTTTGCCCGCCATGTGGTAATCCACGTAGACAGATCATTTCCACAATTTAATAAGGAATGAATATGAAGGATCATTCACCATGCATGTGGTAAATTCACATAGACAGGCTATTCTAACAAAATAATAAAGAATGGAATAACAGAAGAATTTCACCATGTATGTGGTACTTCACATAGACAGGTTATTCCAACATAATAATAAAGAATGTAATAACAGAAGAATTTCACCATGTATGCGGTACTTCACATAGACTGGTTATTCCAACATAATAATAAAGAATGGAACCAAAGTTATGCATAATCCGTCTGACAGCGAGGATATTCTAATGTAATAATAAAGAATGGAACCAGTCATGTGTAATCCGATAGGCGTAATATTCTAATGTAATAATAAAGAATGGAATAACAATGTAATTTCACCAGCAAAGCGATAGACAAAGATGCATAAAAGTTATTCCAATGTAATAATAAATAATGGAACCGAAGTCATGCGTAATAAAGCATGCATGAGGATATCCCAATGTAATAATAAAGAATGGAATAATGTAAGAATTTCACCATGTATGCAGACTTCGTTTATACAAAGTTATTCCAACATAATAATAAAGAATGTAATAATAACCAAGAATTTCACCATGTATGCGGATTGATGTATGTAAAAGTTATTCCAACATAATAATAAAGAATGGAATAACAGAAGCTCTCTTCATGAATACGAAAGAAATAATACCCCTTACCTCAAAAGAAGACTTGATACTAGAATAGTGAGGTAGCAGACTTCTCTTCTTCTTTCTCTCTATAATTTCTCTCTATAATAATTGCTTTATAGCTTTAGTGAATTGGTGAGAAATGAAGAAAGAATGAGCTTCTATTTATAGGAAAATATAGTTTCGATAATTGCACATTTTGGGGTTCGAAAAATTACAGTATAATGCCTTCCTCTTTTTCTTCATTTTTAATTTAGTCCTACAAGTATTATCAAACTTGCACCACCTCCCCTAATAGTAAATCATGTGAATAAATAGTTCTAGACATGTGAAAATACGAATTACAGTATAGTACCTCCATCTATACCTCTATTTTTAACTTAGTCATGCAAGTATTATCAATCTTGCACCAAATCCCCTAATAGTAAATGAATGTGAGTCAATAGTACACATATGTGAACAAATAGTTATAATCATGTGAATCAATAGCAATTAATTGCTCATTTATCTGGTTAATTACCTGATTGGTCAATATAACCTCCAGACATCAATTATTATCGAAATAAATATCGATTTCCACTAACACTAATAATTCCAACACAATGGAACTATCAATTTCATCTTTAATCAACACGAACTTATTCATCATTAATATTATAACTCACAATATTTAACAACCCGTGTCGTTCCGTGAAAGAGGGGATTTCCGATAAGGATTTCTCCTTATTGGCGCGCAATTAGGTGACCAAACCTCTCCTTGACAGAACTTCTTAGACATTGTCAATATTGCAAATAATAATATGAATAACTTTGCCGTCTTAATTATTGCTTTAATAATATAACATATTATGCAAATGATACTGTGACAATAATTGAATCAATAATATGAGAGATATAATGGAGCAATTACTGTAGCAATAATTGAGTATAACTGAGTGACTTCTTACGTAAGCGTCAATAATCAATACCGTGTGCTACTCGCAACCACGCCAGACATCGTACTTTTACTACCGGTAGTTCAGCGGCTTTTAATCAGTAACACTTTCACCGTTATTTTTATAAAATGATAATTCTGTCGTTTTCTAACTACGACACTACTTGCATTGTGGTATCCACCAATGATTGTGCCGTCGTACGAATATTCCCTGTTAAAATGAATATTCTCCGACCAATCAAATATTGCCCAACACAACGAATAACAACTTGCTTACTTTGCAAAATTTTCACATATCACCCTTAACTTTAACCTTTTATCAATTTAATCATTTACGAAATAAAATAATAATTATAAGAAAATTGAATACTTTTATTTCATAAAATTCGGGTCTTACAGAATGTAAATAAAGCAGTAAAAGGCCACGAAGTAAACTCCAGGCCTGATAAAATTGTAAATATATATATATATAAGTGGTAAACCCACAGGATGTTTCTCAATCTCGGCTCGGTTTATCATTTCAACGATTTGTCGCTATATATAAAAGTAGTAAATGGTTCAGATGTAAAATCCAGGCTCATCGAACAGAGTTTGACAATAGTTCATATATATAAGTATATATATATAAAAGCAAATAAGCACTCCAGACATAAGTCTAGGCTCAATCGAGGCATAACTCGATAATGTTAGTCCATATAAAAAAATATATACATATATAAGTATATATATACAAACAGAAATGAAAACCATGGACCGAAGTTTGGGCATACACACACAACACAACTCTTAATATGAAGAATAGTGTGTGCAAAGATGAAGAGAAAGGCTTTATAGAGTGTGAGAAGTTTTATAGTGGGCTGCCAAGACAGGCTTCTATGACTCTAGATGGATAAACACTCAGCTCCCGCCGGTAAAATATAGCTATATGTGGGCTAACATGTGTTTAAAATGAGAAAGCACTCAATATGGGGTGTGTACAGAGCAAATTGGACAGGGCTTTCTCGCCTTTTTTCTCTTATAAATAGCCACCCCAAGCTCTATATTTATAGAGATTGAGTCAGCAGTGTACTGCTGGTAGCCACAGATGCACTGCGGCTTCTGGGTGCCCCGAGTCCGTGGGTCCCGCTTATCTCTCGGCACGTACACTTGTGCCTTTGTGATGTCTGCTCAAACTTATAGAATTTCAACCGAGAGAATCTGAACGAGGTGTACAAGACCTTCTTCAGACCGCTTTTGTCGAGAGTTATGCAATGACATGGGATTAGAGGTTGTACGAAGTCAGGAAGAAGGGACCATGCCCATGGTCTTCAAGCTTCAAATTCTATCCGGTGTGCTGCCAAGCGTAATATTCACTCGGGATTGGAACTGATTGGCTCTTGTGGGACATTGTTATGTAGAAATGTATCTATGAAATATTAAGACGGCGCGCTGGGGTTGAGGTGGCAAGATGACGATTTTTCACCTCACCGGGGTTATCTCCGGTTTGGGCTGATAGCAGACGTTGCTCAGGGTTATCTATGAGATTGGACTGCTGCAAGTGTTTGAATTCTGCACGGTCATCTGTAAGTGTGCCTGTCTTCCCGGTGTTATCTCCGAGTCTTTGGAATGAGTGCCTCGGCAGGAGGTCTGAGGTTGAAGCTGATTGCATGCATTTGAAACAAGTATTTCCGGAGTTATCGTTGGAACTACAACAACATTACTTGGGGTTATCTCCAAGGATGAAACTCGGGGTTATCTCTGAGGTTGGAAATTATACTCCCGGTGTGTGTTCCAGATTTGAGACTGAACTTCCGGTGGCATCCAGAATAGTGTGAGCTGTCTTCTAGGGTTATCTCTGAAAGACAAATCTGCCCTCCTGCAATGTTAGTAATAGGTGTACAGAAAATTTTGAGTGTCTACACCTCATATAATACTTATGCATCATACGATCATTGTTTAATTCATTATACGCAATTCAATTCCTTTTCAAAAATCACTTTCCCTAACCGTTAGGTTTAAGTCTGCAAGCAAAAACTTCGTTTGCTATAACTAAAATATTATTGGATATTCCATCTCGTCTTAGAATTCTATCATTACACATTTCTTGGAAGTTCAAAAATAATTCCCGAGCAGAAATTAGTGATTATTGTTTTTACGAAAATTTATCGAAAAACTTTTATTTTCATCTTGGAAATTCAAACACTTTAATTCTACCACGTAGTCAAAATCCTAACCACATCCACACATTCTAGGTCATAGAACGACCTTCAAATGGCTTACTCTCATAAATAATCAATTAAATTTATTTAATCCACATAATCAAATAAAAATTTAATTCTCATAAAAATCAAATTTTCTCGCGCGTTACATTCTTCCCCTCTTATAAGGATTCTGTCCCCAGAATCTCACTATAATACATAAACAAATGAGGAAAATTTCTCTTCATTTTAAGCTTGAGTTCCCACGTTGTGGTTCCTCCAATTCACCTTCACCGAAGGTATTATCTTATTTCTCAATACTTGTTCCTTCCTATCATTAATCTGAATTGAAAGTTAAGCACTTACTAACACATTACGCTATCTCTCTTTTCATATTTGTCCAACCAAAGTTCCGTTAAAGGTCTTAATACATCTCAGTACTACCTGAGTGTATCGAGCACCTCAAACTACAACCTCACTCACTATTTTTCTTTTAATTTTAGAATTATTTGGAACTCAAATTCCTCCTTCAAAACAAGATTATATTTGATCTTTTATTCATCCTTCATCCTCTTTTTCATTTTCTTGCATCCCTTGTTACTTAGTTGTACTTCCTTAACTCATTCCATTTTTGTGGATTGAGTCTACATTGTGAATAACATTTCTACCACTTCATTCCGTAATTTAACTTCTAACTCCGTTCTCGCCATCTCCGTTATTAACTCATTTTGCGTCGTTAACATCGATAGCTTTTCCCTACCTTTCTTACTTAATGCGTCGACTACTACGTTTACCTTCCCTGTATGATATAAGATATCACAGTCGTGATCCTTTATCCATTCTAATCACCTTCTTTTCCTAATATTCAACTCCTTTTGTGTGAAGATATATTTCAGACTCTTATAGTCCATGTATATCTCACACTTCTCCTCGTATAAATACTATCTTCAGATTTATAATTCAAAAACTATAACTGCCAATTCTAGATCATAAGTAGGATAAACCTTCTCATAATCCTTTAACTGGCGTGATGCATACGCAATGACCTTGCCATGCTACATGAGCACACAACCTCTTCCTCTATGCGAAGCATCGCTATAAATTACAAAGTTCTTCGTATCATCTTGTAAAGACAATACAGGTGCCTCACTTAACCTTCCTTTTTAGTTCTTGAAAACTATTTTTCTCACTTCTCATTCCCATCATACTCATCAATAACATGTACTAAAATATGTATATCTTTTAAACTAAAATTCACACTTAGTGAATACCATATCCAACTTCTCCCTCCGTAATGTTTCGTACACTATCTTTAAATGTTCAGCGTGATCTTTTGGCGTCTCAGAATATACTAGAATATCACCAATGATCATTATGACACACTCGTCCAAATATTATTTGAACACTCTGTGACGCTAATGGTACTTTTAACCATAGCACCTCACAAGACTACTTATCAATTTGCCACCGACTTGCTCGGCGTCACTTACAGAAAGTCTAACTTCAGTACTTTAGTCAACCCAATGACAAAACCAGAAACTCGTACTAACCATAACGAGTTCTGAACGTCATCTTAGGTATATCCTTCTTCCTTACTTTCAACTGCCAATACCCTATACACAACTCTATCAAAAAAATATTTTTCCCCTTTCAACTGATCAAATAGATCATCGATCCTAGGCAATCGGTATTTATTTTTAACCACTAACTTACTCCATTCACGATAGTCGATACGCAAACATAACGATCCATCCTTCTTATTTACTGATAACATCGGTGCTCCTACTCTCTGGGTGTCCACAGCCTGGCACAGGTATTCTATACACCTCTTCCTCAACATCCTCCTAGCTTGTGTCATGGTTAGATAACAAGAACGTCCCGGTGATTTATTACCGTAAAACACTACCTTGGGTTCCTTAGAAATCCAAAGGTTTACACTTTTCCTATGACAATCTATTAAAGTTCTATGGTTAATTAACCCATTCATACCGAGAATTACTTCAAATTCTCTTAACCTTATCGGTACTTATCTACCGATACCTTATTACCGCTATTATCCATGAAATAATTCCCATGAATATATTCACGAGAGTCATTTCCTCATTCTTTATCTTAACGTTTAAAGGTATTTATAATCCTTTTGGGAATGAACTTAATCACTTAGCAAATTCACATGCTATAAAAGAACAAGTAACACTCCAATCAAATAGCACATAAACATTCATTGTATTAACTGGAATGATACCGGTTACTACATCTGCTGATGCAACCGCATCTTGGACCGTCATATTAAAAGTACGGGACATAGGTCTACCCGATGATGGTGGTCCACTAATGGCTAACTTACCACTACTAACATCTTACTTTCCTCTGAACCATTCTTTGGGCAATTTCTTGCCATGTGGTCCATCGACCCACAAACAAAATAGCCATGATTTTTCATAGGATTAGGACAATTGGGTGATATATGACCCTCCTGTCCCCAGTTATAACAAACCGATTTCCCCTTTAGACAAACTCCTAGATGAGTCTCTCCACATGTCTTACATGTTTCGATCTTACGCTTAGGATCCCCTTGTCCCACTCCAGTATTCTCGGAGTTAAAATTCTTCCTTTTGGGCATACTGCCACTACCACTGGCACTCTCTGCCTTGGTTCCTCCCTCTCCCTTGCTTTTATTCTTTCTCTCTTTGTGATATTGGGTCAATGCCTCACTACCACCTTCTACTATAATTGCCTTTTCTAGAATGGTCCCATAGGAAGCACTCTAAAACACAGAAATCCTACTATAGAGCCAGGGTTTCAGGCCCTGCTCAAACCTTCGAGCCTTCCTCTCCTCAGTGTCCACTTGACGTGGAGCAAATCTTTCCAATTCATTGAATTTGGCCGCGTATTGGGGAAATGTCATGTCCCCTTGCTTGAGTTCTAAGAACTTAATCTCCATCCTCCCTTGCATGCTTGTAGGGAAATAGTTCTGGAAGAAAATCTTCTTGAACTGTTCCCACGTTACCGCATCTGTTCTAGCCGAAACTACGTATTAACTATATATCAACTCTATATCAAATTTTTGAAACTACGTATTAACTATATTTGAAGAGTAGTCGACATACTATGAACTTTGTTTTCAATTTTTGATAAGGTTTAGCAGAACTTCATCCGCAAATCATCATAACTTATGGACACGAGGGTGATCTGCCTAATGTGCCCTGTATTGATCAATACTACATACAAGAACGATATTATCGTTCATCTTTTCTGCCTTAAGCGCATAAAAGTTTTCCCATGTTCGAGATGTTCATACTTAGTTGGGAATCCGAACCAAAACAATTCGGTTGGATACAATACAGTTTTATCATGTTCAACGATATATCTAAATCCGTGTCTAGCTGGGTTAAATAGCTAGACACCGTATTAACCAATGTTACCTCCATTTCTTCCTCCACATCGATCATCATATTAAGGTATGATGCTACATCGGAGTAGTCCTCCTCAGAAAAGTACTACTCTGGCTCCGACTCTTCTAGAATTACTAATGGTACCTCTGCCACTGGCATAGGTACATGCTCTACTCTGTTCATAGTTTCTTTGTTCACCACGTGTATATCTCTATACAGCAAGCTATCAATCGACATCTACAATAACACATAACATGTTAATTAGTACATAATACATAATAATATAAGCACAAATCATATTTAAATTTATTTAGGATTAATTTCCATCTTTTAAATCTTTCGGTACTGAGTTTCCTCGAGTTTACTTTCTTCAGACTTTTCATTCCTTAATGAGATTATTAGCCTAAGGTTCTTCCCCCCCCCCCCCCTTAAGTTTTATAACCTAATGCTTTGATACTCAAACCATGACGCTTCTAAATTGTGTATCTTCCAACCCGATGATGGTGCTACTACTTGACTTGTGACAAACCGTAATTTTGTAATTTATTTTTTAATATTTATTGGATTGAATAAATATTTTTGATGAATTAATTATTAGATTAAATAATTAATTGATGAAATTATGGTAGATTAATTTAATTATATGTGTTATATTTATTAAATTAATGTGGAGAATTTTTATTATTCAAGTATATGATTATGTGAGCTTATGAATTAAAAGAAATATTTAATAGGCCTATGTTATTTTAATTAATTTAATAATTAATTAGAGATTTAATAATTTAATATTTTTATTAAATGAGAAATTTAATTATGTGATTGTGTGCATTATTGAGAAATTATTATATTTTATTTAAAATAAATTAAATAAGATATTATATTTATTTTATAAGGAGTGTGACATTATTTAAACTATATGATAATGTTTTATTAAATTAAATGGTTTTTGAATTATTTTCTTGCTAGCCCAAACATGGCACTAAGGGAGGTTATGGGTGTTAATCCACGATCGGGTAATCCACCACCAATGCGCAGTTCCTTTTCTATTTATCATACGCCTTCTTCTTTTTCTATTATTCTTCTAAGTCTCGATAAAAACATCACAGAGAGAGAGAGTTTGAGAGAATTGTTGAGAGAGATTGCTTGGTGTTTGAGAATTATTGAGGAAGGCTTTAATTAATCTCCTATTATTTTATCTACGCTTCGGTAATCTCTTCAACCCAATTATTATTTTTACGTCTTTTAAGTTTTCATAAAAATGGCTTTCATACTTCTGTGAGTCTCTGTATTTGGGAAATTCTGTTGTTATGAGAATATATGTAATAATTCGAGTTGTATGGCATGTTTTATATATATATTATGCGTTTCCATATCATCAATTTCATAAGATTACAACGTATGATTATGGCTTGTTAGTTCAAAAATTTACAGAGTACGTGATATGGCCATATGGCCTTATACATGATTTTTTATATGCCAAACATAAATTATTTTGCAAAATTTACACATTGATATGATTATGCATGTTAAAACGAACAAAACGAAACTTGAATGGTTGGATTTGGCTTTATAACGAATCTATAGCATTAAAATCCATGTTTTTGTTCAAGAACATCAAGAACAGTCCAATTTGCATGCTTTAATTCTGTGATTATGTGTTTTAATGGGTGAAAAACACTCCATAGATGTTAAGTATTGATTATGTACGAATTATAACATATGGGTATGTTTAATTTGGTGAAATTAGTGTTAAGAAGTGTTGATTTCGCTAAATTTTATGTTCTTCGCGAACTGGAAATTCAGAGTTTGGGGTTTCGCGCTACGGCGCCAACTCCCAGTTCATTTCTCGCGCCATACGCCACCACCGCTTGTAGAAGCGCCTAATATCAAAGTCAAGAATACTACCATGGCCAAATGTCAGCCAAGACTCATCATTAAAAGTGAAATAAATACCACTTAGCGTAACGGTTTAAATGAGTTTTTAAAAGTGTATAAGTATGGAAATGTGATAGCAACTTAGTCTAATGATTATAAAGACTTGTTAGACCTATAATGAGATGTTAAAATAAACTCTTAACATGTCCATAACACAATTACGCGTGGATTGAATGATCGAATGCATAACTAGTTTATTTTTCGTGAAGTCTTAATTTTACACTAAGTGTAATAATTGACTAAGTATAGTCATGAATTCGAGTTAAACAAAGAGTAAAGTTATGATGTTTAGTATGTTATTATTGACTGGTATTGTGAACGTAATTGATATGTAGGATTTAATTCAAAGAACGAGTTTGTTTAAGTGTAATCTACGCACGAGGCAAGTTTCTTACCCTAAACTTTCGTTGAGCAAGTTTCCTAACCCTACTTGTTATTGTTATATAAGTTGATTAATTCATCTTTTGATATTGAGCAAGTTTTCATTATTATTGATCAAGCATGTCTTATATATTAAAGTTATTAATCTTCAAGCATGATGTTGTTATACAATAATTATTCTATTGTATACCCTTTTAGATGTTATTCAAGTTAAATATTCATTCATCGTTAAACCTTGTTAGACTAAATAACCCTTATTGATTTGACTAGTCCATAGTTGATGAGCGTTCTAAATTTCGTAACCCTCGATGAATTATCCAAACCAAACTTCCTTTCAGTGCGGACTCGAATGTCAAAACTAAGATGAACAACCCCAGATATGGGGATTATTTACGCTTTAGCGTTAAGATATTGTGGCATGTGATGATGGTACTAAGGGCCGATCCCCCTAAGTACGAGAAGAAGAGTCCATAGGTTTATGACTGTTAAAGGTTTCGAGTAATAACACTTGACAACCTAGGACATAGTTCAAGGTCTTATAACCCTCAAAATTTCTTTTGATTCTTGTTATTCATTCTTGATTCAAAAGTTGAGCTTTATATCAGAAGTTATTATTTCTCTCGCATGTTATTATTCATTGTTATATTGTTATACTTGTGGGCAATCGTGCTCACTCTTGCGTAATAATAACATTATAGTTAAGAACGAAAGAGCAGACGAAACTTCCACTAGTAAGGGCAAGGGCAAGATTAGCAAGTAATGAAGACTGTTTTATTAATGTGGTTATGCGATGTAATTAGAGTTGATGTTACTAAGACTTATTTGTTTATGTTTTTTGCACAGATGTTTTAAGGTTAGAGTAACCTGGGATTTATTTATTATTCAGTTGATGTAACCCCATAAGGGGAGAGATTTATTTATTATTTATTTCTATTGCATGGTTTGCATTTATTTATGGGTAGATAGATAGATGATGCTTGTACAGTGAACACCAAATCCTGTGGAAATGGAAGTACCGGATTTGGGGGTGTCACAGTACTCATAACTGTATATTCATTTTATTGAAATAACATCAAAATGAGTGTATCAACAACATTCTTATTACATTGATAATAATAAATCCCGTTCCCATGTTCTGAAACCTGTGACACCCCCAAATCTGGGTTACCTGACCCCCGAGTTTGGTGCTCACGATCCAAAATATAATAAGCATCTAACTAGCCATTCATTTATGAATACAATATTACACCACATTAACTGATAAAGTTAATACATTAGTCCCAGGTCGTCTAACCTTAACATTACAAACTTACCCTTTAGATATACTAAAAGGGTTTACAAACATAACATAATAATAATACTATTCATAACTAATTTATTACAATGCCTTTTCCTTTGTCCTTCACAGCACCTCCTGCCACTTCATCCCTAGCTGAAAAGTTTTATTTAGCAAGGGTGAGCAACAAATTTGCCCCACAAGTTAAGACATACAAAGAATGTATAAGAATTAGAACAACAGACTATCTATTTTGATAGAATGAAACCAAAGTTTGGGGAACTTTGAAATAGCTAAACAAATCTCCAATTTTCTAACAAGTCTTCTAACAATCTATGCAACATAATAATTTGATAATGAAAGAGTACAACGCTTTCAAAGTTTGTACGATATTCTAATGAATAATCAAGAATCAATTCTACGCAATAACAAAGTGGAATATTTTTTAGATTTATGCTGAGTGATCACAAAGGATCTAGAACTTCTCTTCTCGGGTATCTATCAAAGTTTTACTTTGATATATATGCAGGTGTATCAGATAACTATAAAGATTAAATCATACCCCTCTGCAAGTACTTAGAGCCGACCAACTCCTTGTATCCTATATTATGCATAATACTTACACGCGCGCAAAGGTCAAATTTACGACCAATAAAATGTTCCCTTTGTATAAAAGGTTGTTCTTCTCAGTCTCAGAATCAAAATTTGATTTTACAATGAAATATTATGATTTCAATATCTAATCACTTCTCTTCTCTTCTCTTCTCAAACCTATCAAGTTTTCTTCTTCGATCTAGGCGAAACAATTGGCATTGATCTATCAATTATAATTGAATTCTCTTCTCTTCTCTTCTCTTCTCTTCTCGAATATATCAAGTTCTAAAAAATGTTCGTCTAGCCAAAACAATTAGCTAAGACATATTTTAATACGATTAAACAATAGACAGAATTTAACTGTACTATTTGAAATCAATAATAGCTTCTACGGATGTGAATATCCAACAACAGTTATTCTATAAGTATATTCTCAAAATCAATAATTCAATTTGAATTAATAAACATACACTAACTGCGAATAATCAACAATAAATTATTGGACGTGGTCTAATTAACAATTATTAACCACCATAATAATTGAACAATATTAACTCAAGGTTGAGTTAAGGAAACTTTCCTTCTTCGTTGATTACTGCTACACAATAAACTTATCTACGTTCAAAAGACCTATAACCAATAATATCGGTCTCACAATCAGCACAATATTTCATAACATGTATCACTATAATTTACAGTCAAACCTTTTCCGAGGCACATTACCTGTAATTACCCGATATTTTCTATATAATTAAATCAGAAATTTTGCGTATAAATTTTTTTATTATTATTTAAAGGTGGAAATATGTGACAGATAATGTGTATATGTAATTATGTGATAAATAAAATATATTTATTACATGAATGATTACAAATAATTTTATTTTAGAATTATTGATAATTATAAATTATATTCTTATATTAATTAATTTTATAGTAGAAATATTTTTATTAATTATTTTCCATGAAAAATATGATTTTATATTAATTAAATAATATATGAAATGATTTTTAGAATTATTATACTAATTATTTTATTATATGAATTTATGTTAGATTAATTAAGTTAATTATTTTAACTTAATGAATAATGTTGATATATGATGAGATAAATCGGATATGGAATCCAAACTCTAATTTTGTATTTTTATCAAGGAATGGGAATAATAATATAATATTAATTATATTTTGAATTTTCAGTGCTATAAATATGTATGTTATGTGTGTAAGGTTAATCTGGGGAGCAGTTTCATTATAACCTGATAAAACCCTAATTTGAAAGTCAATTATGACTGTAAGATTCGTTAAGTCACTATGTTATATGGTATATGATCTGTATTATAAGTGTTAATGCTAATTATGGAAAAACCCTAATTTTTATGAAACCCTAATTTAAACTCAATTTAAGTTTGCATTACAAGAAAAAGGGCCATCTGCGACCAATGATATCAGCGACCGCACTATCCGATAGCTGATAATAGTAATAGCGACTGCTATCTGCGACCGCAAAGGATTCTCGTCGCTAGTATATCTGAGAACAATTTCCCTCCCAAAATTTGGTGGGAACATTTACATGCTATTATTAATTCAGATCAACCAACGTGCAGACGGTGATGGCAAACAACGATTCTCATAAACTTAATCGTGCATGAGTTCTTTCGATATATGCGTAAAGAAAAAAGAGGGAGAACAGACGAGAGGGAGAAGAGGGAGTAGGGGGAGAAGAGAAGAGGGGGTGCCGCCTTCACCACGAGCTATTGTGCCATTTTTTTCTACTTCATTACAAGTCCGAGTTGCACCATTACAACCTCAAACGAAAGGTAAAAAAATTCCAAATCTTAAGTTTTGTAATGTCCCCTCTATATATATCTTGTTCAATTTAGGGTTTCTTCTTTAGGGTTTTGTTCAACTATTGATGTTGTAATTGTTTATTGATTCTGATTTGGTTTTGTGAATGGAGATTTGGGTTTTTGTTAATATATTGATTAATATGGAATTAATCAATTAGTGAATACTGTATTTGTGAATGTTTGATGTTTTAATAGTTGAGTTATCTATAAATTGTCCTAAAGTAGAAAGCACACTATTTAATATGTTGCTACAATAGCTAATTCTGTGTATAGTGTTTGGGCTAAACAAGCAATTTGCTAAAATGACACTGATTAGTGCTTAATGGTATATTAGTATATGTGTTTTGGTAACTGAAATTTTCAAAAGCAACATTCTTCTTTTTGAGCCTTTCTTTAAATTCATATTTTAAAACTTTATTTGTTGTCTTTCCTTGTTTGTCATAAAAAAAAGTAGCCACATTACTTATCTAATATTTGGAACATATTAGTACAACTATGATGTGCACTTAAGGCTGTTTTGGGTATGGAAAGATTGAACTCAGTTTTCAAACATGCTAGAGTATGTGCTTATATATGAGTTTTCATGGTGATTTAAGGTTTATAGTAATGCTTAAAGACCATATGTGTTCTATTCAAGACCTGCTTGGGATTTGGTAGCCAAAATTGTGCCTATAAGGGACCGTATGGCCAACTTGTGTGATTGGAGTTCTTAGAATCTACTTTTTAATAAGTCCTCATTACATTTATTGTCACACTATTTAATGTAATAGTGAGGACTACTAATGTTATCCTCTCGACCATCACTCCATTCCCCGACTAGTCCCCGCCACGTTCTTATTTCCTGAAGAGAACAATGAAAGCAAAAAGGTGAGCTCAACTAACCCAGTAAGAAATATTATGCCTAAGATAATGCAGAATAAATTATCATTAGTCTTCAACAATGTTAAACTGATAAAATACAATAGACATCAAGTTTAACTGCAGCGGAACAAGCAATCCATTAAAAGTGTCAAGTAGAGAATAAAATCTACTATCTTTTATGATTTAAAAGGTTTTTCATCACTTTTATCACCGGGACTCAAATTTTAATAAATAATCCACATCATCGAATCACCCCGCACTACGGCCAAGGATATTCTTTAGTATCACGACCACAATTATCCATGCACTACTGCCAAGGACATTCGTATTCATCAATGGTCATGATCATGCCAACAACTCGCCCATCAATGCACTACGGCCAACGAGGACTTTTATCACATCATTTATAACATTACATGGCCATGATTATACCTAATAATCCCTCGGTCATAATCATACCAAGTCCATCTATGCACTATAGCCGCATAGATGACTTTCAAAAAAATATAAACATGAGGATGATGACAATGATATAAGAATTCAATAAAACAAGTTCAAGAATTAATTTATCCAGAACTAATAAGTCCAAATTGTCAACATGATACTTTTTTTGTAGAGTAAAATTCAAGAATGCTCGTAAGAATATTTCCATGAAAAGATATCGATGAAGCACAAATATCAAGGATATTCCACTAATTTCATGGAGTATAGAAGTTAAAACTTTAACCAACCGAGTATAATAAAGAATGGAATAACAAAAGAAATCACCAAGCACGGTAGATCAAGACAGCAAAAGTTATTCCAATGTAATAATAAACAACGGAACCAGTCCGTGCAAAACGCATGCATGTGATATTCCAATGTAATAATAAAGATAGAACTCAGTCCCACAGAAAACGCATGCATGTGATATTCCAAATGTAATAATAAAGATGAACCAATCACGTCGATGTTCCCAATATTAAAGAATAAAACGCATGCATGTGATATTCCAATGTAATAATAAATAATGGAATAATAGAAGAATTTCACAAATGTATGCATTATATAAACATAAAGTTATTCCAACATAATAATAAAGAATGGAATAATGTAAGTTCTCTTCATGAAGACAAAAGAAAGAAATAATACCCCTTACCTTTGAAAGAAACCGGATATAGGAGAAGAAGTGAGGTAGCAGCTTCTCTTCTTCTATGATTTTTCTCTACAATTTCTCTCTATAATAATTGCTTTATAACTTTAGTGAATTGGTGAGAAATGAAGGAAGAATGAGCTTCTATTTATAGAAAAATATAGTTTCAATAATTGCACGTTTTGGGGCCTCTAAAAATTACAAAGACAATACCTCCAACTTTTTCTTTATTTTTAATTTAGTCATGCAAGTATTATCAAACTTGCACCACCTCCCCTAATAGTAAATAATGTGATTCAATAGTAAATCATGTGAATCAATAGTTCTGTACATGTGAAAATATGAATTACAAGATAAGACCTCCATCTATACCTCCATTTTTAACTTAGTCATGCAAGTATTATCAATCTTACACCAACTCCCCTAATAGTAACAAGAATGTGAAATAATAGTATACACATGTGAACAAATAGTTATAATCATGTGAAATAATAGCAATCAATTGCTCATTTATCCGCTTAAATAACCCGATCGTCAATATAACCTCCAAACATCAATTATTATCTAAATAAATGTCGATTTTCACTAACACAAATAATTCCAACACAATGAAACTATTTTTATCAAAATATAAATTTTAAAATTTCAAGTTTGATTTTTTCCAAAAAAAAAGTCAATTGTTGACTTTTTTTCACCAAATAGTAAAATCCGAAAAATTTTGTGTTTATAGTCTATTTTTACTAATTTCATCGTTAGGACTCAAATATCACGTCCGCGGCTCCAAATTCAACTCGAAAGCACAACTTCAATTTTAATAACATTCATCATTAATATTATAACTCACAATATTTATCAACCGTGTCGCTCCTCGTGAAAGAGGGGGCTTTCAATAAGGATTTCTCCCTATCATGCCGCAATTAGGTGACCAAACCTCTCCTCGATGTAACTTCTAGACATTGTAAATATTGAAATTTAATAATATGAATAACTTTGTCGTCTCAATTATTGATTTAATAAAATAACATATTATGAAGATGATATCGTGACAATAATCGAATCAATAATACGAGAGATATGATGCAAAGAATTATCATGTAGCAATAATTGAGTATAACCGAGTGACTTCTCACGTAAGCATCAATAATCAATACGCGTGCTACTATGCAACCACGCCAGACATCGTATTTTTTACTACCGAGTAGTTCAACAGTATTAACGGTAAAACTTCCGTCGTTATTTTCATAAATATATTTTTGTCGTTTTCTCAATCCGACAATAATTCTTTTGTGGGGTTCACCAATGATTGCGTCATTGTATGAATATTTCCTACTAAAACGAATATTCTCCGATCAATAGAATATAATATAACAACTTGTATACTTTGCAGAATTTATAAATACTTCCCACAACTATGACATTATAACAAATTCATTCCATAATATTCAAAAATGATAATTATAGAAAAATCATCTTTATTCATAAAAGTTGGGGTCTTACAACCTTCCCTTCTTATGAAATTTCACCCTCGAAATTAGGGTATGTACCTGGTATGTCGAATAAGTGATGATATCTTGACGTCATCTCAGATTCTAACTTCCAAGTCATTTCTTCCACGTCGTGGTTTCTCCACAAAACTTTGACTTAAGGTATAACCTTGGAGCATAGAATATGATCCTTCTTATCCAAGATTTTAACAGGTAACTCTTCATACGTTAAATCTTCCTCTATAACATCTGGTTCTAATTCAATAATGTGGTTCGGGTCTTCCATATATTTACGTAACATGGATATGTGAAAACGTTATGAACACGAGACATACTAAGCAGAAAGCGAGTTTATACGCCACGCTCCTACTCGATCGAGGATTAAAATGGGCCAATGAATCGAGGATTGAGCTTTCATTTCTTTCCAAATCTCGTAACTCCTTTCCATGGAGCAACACGTAACAACACATGATCTCCAATATCGAATTCCACGCCCTTTCGATGAAGATCAAGATAACTCTTTTGTCGATCTTGTGAGGGTTTTATACGTTGTCGGATTGTTTGAATCTTTTCCGTAGTCATACGCATCAAATTCCGTCCCAACAACGTTGCTTCACCCACCTCATCCCAACATACTCGAGAACGACACTTTCTTCCATACAACGCCTCGAATGGAGCCATGCCAATACTTTCTTGATAACTGTTGTTGTAAGAAAACTCCACCAATGGTAAGAACTTGTCCCAACTTCCTTGAAGTCAAGGACACGTAGTCTTAATAAATCTTCAAGAGTTTGAATAGTCCTCTCTCGATTTTCCGTCCGTCTCGAGGATGATATGTCAACTAAATCATAAATCTGCGCCCATAGCTTTTTTTTGCAAACTAACCCAAAATCTTGAAGTGAATCTTGGGTCTCGATCGTAAACTATGGATACCGGCATACCATGTAATCTTACAATCTCATTTATATACATACTAGTAAGACGCTCAAGTGTATAAGTTTCTCAGACGCAGAAGAAATGAGCAGACTTGGTCAATCTATCAACAATGACCCAAATCGCATCTACGCCTTGAGAAACCTTGGGAAGACCAAGAATTAAATCCATGGTAATGTGCTCCCACTTCCATTCGGAATTTCAAGTGGTTGCAATGGACCTTTTGACACTTGATGTCTACCGACTCGCTGACAAGTTAGACACCTCGAGATAAACCCCGCTATCTCTCTCTTCATATTGCTCCACCAAAATGTATGTCGAAGATCACGATACATTTTGGTACTCGCAGGATGGATTGCAAACGGTGTGTTGTGCGCCTCCATCATGATTTTATACTTTAACTAAGAATCGTTAGGAACACAAAGTCTGGAGTTGACTCGAAGTATTCCTTCATCATCGATTCTTGCTTCCAGCATAGCACCTTCTTGCACTTTCTTTCTCATACGCATCAGCTCCAGGTCTATAGCTTGAGCAGCTTTAACCTTATCGATTAAAGTCGGTTCTACTCGTATATTCGCCATCATCACGTGGGTCCCTAGAGTCTTTATCTCTATCTCCATCCTTTGCAAGTCTTACAAAATGGGCCTTTGCGTTGACAATATCGCACTCGTACACGCATATGATCTTCTACTTAATGCGTCAGCTAACACGTTCGCTTTTCCAGGATGGTATTGGATGGTATGATCATAATCTTTTAACAGTTCAAGCCAACATCGTTGTCGCATGTTGAGTTCCTTTTGTGTGAAGAAATATTTGAGGCTTTTATGATCCGTAAAGATCTCCACTTTCTCCCCATACAAATAATGCCTCCAATCTTTTTAGTGCAAAAATGATCGCCGCTAACTCTAGATCATGAGTAGGATAATTCCTCTCATATTCTTTGAGTTGTCGTGAGGCATAGGCTATGACTTTCCCATGTTGCATGAGAACACAACCTAACCTTCTTTTCTCAAGCATCATCAGAGATGACAAATCCTCCGATCCAGATGGTATTGTCGTAACAAGTCGAAATGAGTCTCCTCTCGAGTTCTTGAAAACTCTTCTCACATTCCTCGCTCCAACCAATTTTGTATCTTCCGAAGTTAATGAAGTTAAGGGAGTAGCGATTCGAGAAAACCCTTCACTTAATCTCGATAATAACCAAATTTAAGCCGAGAAAGCTACGATTTTGGCCATCGATTTAGGTTGCTCCCCACTTTGAATAGCTTCAAATCTTTGCTGGGTCAACAGATATTCCATGACTTGACACTACGTGCCCAAGGAATGCTACTTCCTCAAGCCGTAACTCGCATTTCTTCAACTTGGCATAAAGCTTATATTCACGAAGCTTTTGGAGTATTAGCCTTCAAGTGTTGCTTTCATGATCATCACTCACTTTTGGAATAAATAAGGATGTCATCAATGAAGACGACCACAAAGTGATCCAAATATTCCTTGAATACTCTGGCTCATCATATCCATGAAGGCAAGATAGGAGCATTAGTCAATCCAAAAGACATGACTAGGAATTCATAATGCCCGCATCGAAGTTCAAAGCCGTCTTTGAATGTCATCGGCTCTAATCTTCAATTGGTGATAACCGAAATGAAGATCAATCTTTGAAAAGAATTTGGCTCCTTGTAATCGGGTCAAACAGTCATCAATACGTGGCAATGGGTACTTATTTTGATGGTGACATGGTTCAACTCTCGATAATCAATACAAAGTCGCGATACTCCCATCTTTCTTTTTCACGAATATAACAGAGCACCCAAAGGAGACGATTTAGACGAATGAAACCGATGTCTAACAATTCCTTCGCAATTGGGTCTTTAACTCCTCAAGTTCAATAGAGCTATTCGACATGGGCTTTGGAAATAGGTTTTGTACCGGGTTCAAGGTCGATACAAAATTCAATTTCACGCCCCGGGGTAGGCTAGAAGTTCTTCGTGGAATACGCCAGAAATTCATTAACAATAGAAATATCATTCAAAATCGACGTATTTTTATTTAGATCCGTGATATGAGCTAAGAAAGCTTGACATCCGCTTTTTCAATAAACGAATAGCTTTTATGGCTTGAGATGATAGTGATTGATTTTAATGGTTTGGTTGTTGAATTCGCATAATAGGTTGGTTTAGAATATGAAAGCTAACAACCTTATTTAAAATAATCAATTTTTTGCATGATGAGTAGTTAACCAATCAATCCCTAGAATCACGCCAAATGCAAGTATTTTCAATGAAATAAGATCGACGGTGTAATGTGAGGGTACCGATTTGAACTAAACAAGACTTATAAAGTGGATGTAATGAAGGTTTCTCCCAATGGAGTTTCAACAGATAAGTCAAAGTCCAATTTCTCCGAGTCAAATTTAAACGCTGAGCGCAAGTAGGAGAAATAAAATAATGGGTAGAACCCAGATCAAATAAGGTATAGACTTCACTAGAGTTTATGATAAGCTTACCCGTGATGACCTCGCTCGGGTTCCTTGCTTTCTCGGGAGGTCACAACAAACGCTCTCCTCAGCACTACCGGCTTTGACTTTTTCGGGACTACCTTTGATGCCTCTATCCTAGCCTGAACTAGTCTTCTGTGAACGACAAAATCAAGCTAGGTGACCTTTCTTCCACAATTATAACATGCTTTGACGACATCGCTAGCAGCTTGAACTAATGTGTCCCTCCCTCCACATTTGAAGCATATAATAGGTGGTCGTTCTCCTTCCTTCACAACGGTGTCGGTGCCGACGCCTTTCCATCATTGTTGAATCTCCTTCTTGAAATGTCCATTCTTATTATTTTGGCCTCGACACCACCGAAATGGTTACCATTTCGCATGCCGATTCCCTCCACGCTTGTTGTCACCGCTTCAATGATCGCCTCACCGGTATTATCATTTTGTCGACCGCTCTTTTGGTTGGGTTGAATCATTATCGCTCCAATAATCGAGCCCTATTAACAACATCCGAATACAAACACGCTTTATGAGAGATAAGATATTGACGTATCTCGAAGTTTCAAACCTCTTAGAAACATTCGCGCCATTTCTCTCCTCATTATCAACCAAATGGGACGCAAACCGACAAATTTCTAAGCAAACTTGGCTTTCATCATCGCGACACTGGCCATGTTGTTTTGCTCCAGCTTTAATGAACTCTACCTCTTTCATATAACGAATACTTTCGGAAAGTACTTGTCGTTGAACAGCTTCAAACTTCTCCCAAGACATCTTCAATGCGGCAGTGTTCAGTACGCTTTATAGATTCCCACCAAGAATCGCCTCCGCCCGCAACATGAAGGTGGTGGCAAAGGAAACTTTTGCTCTCTGAGCAACCCAAGACATCAAATATCTTGTTGATCTGTTTTATCCACGCCTCCGCTTTAAGAGGTTTTGGCTCTCAAAAAACTCCGGTGGTCCCAGCTCCTTAAACTATTTAGCTGGTGACCATCTCGAGAGTGCCAAGTGTTTCCACCGCATTTTGGACAAGAGCCGCCTCACCGATGTTGCATGAATTGCATGAAGCCTCGTAACATTCCATCGTTCATCATTTTGTCAGTGTTGTTGTTTGCATGAGGATTGTCGCCTTCTTGATGCACATTGTCCTGGTTATTGATCTGTGGAGACTCAACGGTCTCCTGTGCTCCATTGATGTTCTCAAAATTCCTGGATGTCATTTTCTAATACTACTACAAAACAAGGGTTAATTAACATATCACATATTATCCCTATACTCTGACCGACCAATTAAATACCAAATAAACTTAGGTAGGTCATACTAGAGAAGGAATTTCCCGTCTCTCCCCTCCTAGTTCTTGTCTCACATCTTAGCCAGGGATCATATCCCTAAGCTTTGATACCAACTGTGACGCCCCCAAAATAGGTATACATCACCTATCCTAAGTCACCAAATACATGGTACAGAATACAAATATAATCTTTAATATACAATAAAAGAGCTGTGAGTTTTAATACAAATATTGTCTTCTAAACAATATCCACTCTCAGAATAAGTCCTCATTACATTTATTATCACACTATTTAACAGAATAGTGAGGACTACTAATGTTATCCTCTGGACCATCACTCCGTTCCCCGACTAGTCCCCGCAACGTTCTCATTTCCTGAAGAGAACAATAAAAGCAAAAGGGTGAGCTCAACTAGCCCAGTAAGAAATATTATGACTAAGATAATGCAGAATAAATTATCATTAGTCTTCAACAATGTTAAACTGATAAAATACAATAGACATCAAGTTTAACTGCAGCAGAACAAGCAATCCATTAAAAGAGTTAAGTAGAGAATAAAATCTACTATCTTTTATGATTTAAAAGGTTTTTCATCACTTTTATCGTTGGGACTCAGCTTAATAAATAATCCACATCATCGAATCACCCCTGCACTACGGCCAAGGATATTCTTTAGTATCACGACCACAATTATCCATGCACTACGGGCCAAGGACATTCGTGTATTCATCAATGGTCATGATCATGCCAACAACTGTCCATCAATGCACTACGGGCCAATGAGGACTTTTATCACATCATTTATAACATTACGGTCATGATTATACCGAATAATCTCTGGTCATAATCATACCAAGTCCATCTATGCACTACAGGCCATAGATGACTTTCAAAAAAATATAAATATAAGGATGATCACAATGATATAAGAATTCAATAAAACAAGTTCAAGAATTAATTTATTTAGGAACTAATAAGTTCAAATTTTTAACATGATACTTCTGTGTAGAGTAAAATTCAAGAATGCTCAGAAGAATATTTTCATGAAAAGATACTGGATGAAGCGCAAATATCAAGGATATTCCACTAATTTCATGGATTATAGAAGTTAAAACTTTAACCAACAGAGTATAATAAAGAATGGAATAACAAAAGAAATCACCAAGCATGCATAGAGATCACATGGCAAAAGTTATTCCAATGTAATAATAAAAACGGAACTGTGTCCCAGCGAAACGCATGCATGACGTGATGTTCCAAATGTAATAATAAAGATTTTAACTAGTCCCAATAAAAGCATGCATGCATGTGATATTCTAATGTAATAATAAAGAGACGGAACCAGTCCAGAAAGTAAAAATGTAGCATAAAACAAGATATTCCAATGTAATAATAAATAATGGAATAATAGAAGAATTTCACCAAGTATGCAAGATTTCAGATAACCAAAGTTATTCCAACATAATAATAAAGAATGGAATAATGTAAGTTCTCTCTCATGAAGACGAAAGAAAGAAATAATACCTCTTACCTTTGAAAGAAACTAGATATAGGAGTAAAGGAGGTAGCGAGGCTTTCTTCTTCTATAGATTTTTCTCTACAATTTTCTCTATAATAATTGCTCTATAGCTTTAGTGAGTTGGTGAGAAATGAAGGAAGAATGAGCTTCTATTTATGTAAAAATATAGTTTCAATAATTCAGACGTTTTGGGCCTCGAAAAATTACAAAGACAATACCTCCAATTTTTTCTTTATTTTTAATTTAGTCATTGCAAGTATTATCAAACTTGCACCACCTCCCTAATAGTAAATAATGTGATTCAATAGTAAATCATGTGAATCAATAGTTCTGTACATGTGAAAATATGAATTACAAAGATATTACCTCCATCTATACCTCCATTTTTAACTTAGTCATGCAAGTATTATCAATCATACACCAACTCCCCTAATAGTAACAAGAATGTAAAACAATAGTATACACATGTGAACAAATAGTTATAATCATGTGAAATAATAGCAATCAATTGCTCATTTATCCTAAGTTAAATAATTCGATTGGTCAATATAACCTCCAGACATCAATTATTATCGAAATAAATGTCGATTTTCACTAACACAAATAATTCCAACACAATAAAACTATTTTTATCAAAAATATAAATTTTGAAATTTTGAAGTTTGACTTTTCTCGAAAAAGTCAACTATTGACTTTTTGACCAAATAGTAAAATCCATAAAATTTTGTGTTTATAGTCTATTGTTACTAATTTCATCGTTCTGGACTCAAATATCATGTCCGCGTCTCCAAATTCAACTCCGAGCACAATTTCAATTTTAATAACATTCATCATTAATATTATAACTCACAATATTTATCAACCAGGTCGTTCCGAAGAAAGAGGGGGCTTTCCAATAAGGATTTCTCCCTATTGGCGCGCAATTAGGTGATAAAACCCTCTCCTTGACAGAACTTCTAGACATTGTAAATATTACAATTTAATAATATGAATAACTTTGTAGTCTCAATTATTGATTTAATAAAATAACATATTATGCAGATGATACTGTGACAATAATCGGATCAATAATATGAGAGATATGATGCAGCAATTACAGTAGCAATAATTGAGTATAATTGAGTGACTTCTCACGTAAGCATCAATAATCAATACCGTGTGCTACTATGCAACCATGCCAGACATCGTATTTTTTACTACCGAGTAGTTCAACAAAGATAATCTGTAAAACTTCCGCCGTTATTTTCATAAATATATTTTTGTCGTTTTCTCAATCCGACAATAATTTTGTTGTGGGGTCCACCAATGATTGCACCGTTGTACGAATATTCCCTGCTAAAACGAATATTCTCCGACCAATCGAATATAATATAACAACTTGTATACTTTGCAGAATTTATAAATACTACCCACAACTATAACATTATAACAAATTCATTCCATAATATTCAAAAATGATAATTATAGAAAAATCATCTTTATTCATAAAAGTTGGGGTCTTACACCTAAGTTAGTTAAGGTCTACATAGTGTGTTGTGAAAATTCTTGCTTAAAAATCAATGATACCTGGACCCCATACACAATTTTCAATAGTCATAATAGGACATAAGAAAGCTACACAAACTAAAGGAACCAAGCCTAAGCCATTTTGAGCATGAAACTTGTTAAAAATCACATTTTCAAGCCAAAAATGGACTATTTTGGACAAATCATAGTACCTGGCCTTAAAGGACTATTATGAGCAGATACAAAGTTCCTCATACATGCTAGTAATGATTCCCAAACATGGTCATTACAAAAGCCAACAAGAAAATCAATTTAAGCTCTCTTTTAAAGTCTAAAGTGAGCTTTGATAAGTCAAAATGAGTTAGATGATTAAATAAAGTGTGGTGCTGCTAAAAGTAACCTTAAGTAACTTAAATATACATGCCTAGACTATCCTAGTGGCCAGAACTAGAAAAATTTGGAAAAAGTACAAAATCAGTTTTGTAAAAAAAAGTAAGAAAATGGCTCTAAGTTTGAGCTATATTTTGAGGAGCTTAATGGGCATAAACAAGAAACCTAAACCTTGAATAAAATACCTTGTAGTATGGTCTAGAAGTAGGGACAAGTGGTTAAGCCCATGGCTTAACCAAGGAGTTTAAACAAATCACCAAACTAGCATGAAAAATCACTAAAACTGTAGTTTTGCAAATTTGTCTAAGTATGAAAATAGGCGGTTGCTGATAAGCCTTTTTGTTTGCAGTGTCGGGACTGTGACACCCCCAAATCCGGTACTTCCATGTCCATAGGATTTGGTGTTCACTATACAAATATCATCTATCTATCTACCCATAAATAAATGCAAACCATGCAATAGATAGAAATAATAAATAAATCTCCCCTTATGGGGTTACATCAACTACATAAAAATACAATCTCAGGTCACTCTAACCTTAAACATCTGTGAGGAATCATAAACAATAACAAGTCTTAATAACATCAAGTCTGAAAATAAATACATAAGAACAACAAATCTTCCTCATTTGTTAACCTTGTCCTTGCCTTTACTAGTGGAAGGCTCGTCTAATCTTTCGTTCTTAACTGCAATGTTATTATTACGCAAGAGTGAGCACGATTGTGACGCCCCCAAAATAGGTATACATCACCGATTCTGAGTCGCCAAATACATGGTATAGAATACAATTACAATCTTTAATATACAACAAGAAAGCTGTGAGTTTTAATACAAATATTGTATTCTAGATAATATCCACTCTCAGAATAAGTCCTCATTACATTTATTGTCACACTATTTAATGTAATAGTGAGGACTACTAATACTATCATCTCGGACCGTCACCTGCTTCCCGACTAGTCCCGCATTACGTTCTCATTTCTCAAAGAAGAATAGTGAAAGAAAGGGTGAGCTCAACTAGCCCAAGAAGAAATATTATGACTAAGATAATGCGAATAAATTATCATTAGTCTTTCAACAATGTTAAAGTCGATAAAATACAATAGACATCAAGTTTAATCACAGAATGAACATGCAATCCATTAAAAGAGTTAAGTAGAGAATAAAATCTACTATCTTTTATGATTTAAAAGGTTTTTCATCACTGTTATCGCTGGGACTCAACTTAATAAATAAACCACATCATCCATGCTCTACGGCCAAGGATATTCATTAGTATCACAACCACAAATTATTCATGCACTACGGCCAAGGATATTTGTGTATTCATCAATGGTCATGATCATGCCAACAATCGTCCATCAATGCACTACGTGCCAATGAGGACTTTTACCAAATCATTTGTAACATTACTACCATGATTACAATCGAATAATCCCTGGTCATAATCATACCAAGTCCATCTATGCACTATAGGCCACATATGACTTTCAAAAAAAATATAAATATGATGATGATGACAATGATATAAGAATTCAAGAAAACAAGTTCAAGAATTAATTTATCCAAGAACTAATAACGTCCAAATTGTCAACATGATACTTCTTTGTAGAGTAAAATTTAAGAATGCTCAGAAGAATATTTCCATAAGAAGATACTGGATGAAGCACAAATATCAAGGATATTCCACTAATTTCATGGAGTATAGAAGTCAAAACTTTAACCAACTAAGTATAATAAAGAATGGAATAACAAAAGAAATCACCATGCATGTGGTATCAGATGAGACAAAGTTATTCCAATGAATAATAAATAATCGAACTGTGTCAAAGCGTAATACGCACCGATGGGATATTTCAATGTAATAATAAAGAATGGAATAACAACAGAAATCATCATACATGCGGTACTTCAGATAGATAAGAGTTATTCCAACAGTAATAATAAATAACGGAATCAGTCCACGTAAAATGTATGTGCATGTGATATTCCAACAATATAATAAAGAGCGGAACTGTGTCCGCAGTAAAACGCATGATATGATATTCCAATGTAATAATAAAGGCGGAACCAGTCCCGCATGATAACGCATATGATGATGTGATGTTCCAAAAGAATAATAAATAATGAAATAACAATAGATATCACCAAGTATAGGGTAGATCATGTATACAAAAGTTATTCCAAATGTAATAATAAAGAATTGAATAATGTAAGTTCTCTTCATGAATATAAAAAAAAATAATACCCTTACCTTTATAAAGAAGAGTACTCCAACCAGTAGGCGGGGATATACTTGAAAAAACTTGCACTACGCTCAAAGCTTTTTAAACGCTAAAGAAATACGCTTAAAATAGAAGAATAATAATTCTCTATAGTTTCTCTCTAGAGTTTCAAAGTGAATTCATAAGAAATAATGAAGGAATGAGCTTCTATTTATAGAAGAATGGATCTGAATAGTAACCAATCCATGAACGGTCCAGATCGATTTACTTTTAAACGGACGATCCAGATTGGTTTACAATAAAATATAATATATTCTATTTATAATCTAATAAAACGAATAACTTTTAAAAAGATTTTACTATGCAAACACTACGCAGCATTATGCAAATACTACGCATAATAAAATATAATATATTCTAATTATTGTCTAATAAAATGAATAACTTTATAGAAATATTCTCATTTTATATTAAAAGATTTTACTATTAGCCTAATAAAACGTAATAACTTTATAAAAGTATTATGTTTTTATAAAAATCTTTTCTGCTTTTATTACATTAATAATACTAATAAAACAAAACTTCATCATCATTATTATTATTCACACTATTAATCCACCAAGTCGCTCCCGTGAAAGAGGGGCTTTCCAATAAGAATTTCTCCTTATTCGCGCCGCAATTAAGTGACCAAACCTCTCCTGGCGTAACTTCTAGACATCGTTAATAATGCAAATAATAATATTAATAACTTCGTCATCTCAATTATAAAATATCAACAATAATTGAATCAATTAACGTGAGATACTATACAACAATTCATCAAGCAATAATTGAACAAAAACCGAGTAACTTCTCACGTAAGCATCAATAATCAATACCGTGTGCTACTATGCAATCCACGCCGATTCTCGCATACTTTTAACACCGGGTGTTTCAATAGTTACCGGTAAAACTTTCGCCGTTATTTTCATAAAAATATTTTTGTCATTTTCTCAATCCGACAATAATTCCGTTGTGAGGTCCACCAATGATTGTGCCATCGTACGAATATTCCCCGACCAATTGAATATTATAAACAACTTGCGTACTTTGCAAAAATTTTAAATATTACCCACAACTATAACATTATATCAAATTCATTCCATAATATTTAAAAATGATAATTATAGAAAATTCATCTTTATTCATAAAAGTTGAGGTCTTACAACCTTCCCTTCTTATGAAATCGCCCTCGAAATTAGGGTACGTACATGGTATGTCGAATAGGTGATGATATCTTGACTTCATCTCAAATTCTAACTCCCAAGTCATTTCTTCCACGACGTGGTTTCTCCACAAAACTTTGACTTGAGGTATAACCTTGGAACGTAGAATATGATCCTTCTTATCCAAGATTTGAACAGGAACCTCTTCATACGTTAAATATTCTGCTATTTTGTCCGGTTCTAACTCAATAATGCGGTTCAGGTCTTTCACATATTTATGTAACATGGATATATGAAAAACGTTATGAACACGAGAAATACTTGGCGATAAAACGAGTTTATAGGCTACAGTCCCTACTCGATCGAGGATAAAAATGGGCCAATGAATCGAGAATTAAGCTTTCCTCTCTTTCCAAATCTCATAACTCCTTTCCATGGAGCAACACATAACAACACATGATCGCCAATATAAAATTCCACGTCCTTTCGATGAAGATCAGCATAACTCTTTTGTCGATCTTGGGAGGTTTTTATACGTTGCCGAATCGTTTGTATCTTTTTCGTAGTCATACGTACTAACTCCGGTCCCAACAACGTTGCTTCACCCACCTCATCCCAAAGATAATCGAGAGAACACACTTTCTTCCATACAACGCTCGAATGGAGCCATGCCAATACTTGCTTGATAACTGTTGTTGTAGAAAACTCCACCAATGGTAAGAACTTGTCCCAACTTCCTTGAAGTCAAGGACACAGAGTCTTAATAAATCTTCAAGAGTTTGAATAGTCCTCTCTCGATTGTCCGTCCAAATTCGAGGATGATACGCCGAACTAAATCGTAAATCCGTGCCCATAACTTTTTGCAAACTAACCCAAAATTATGAAGTGAATCTTGGGTCTCGATCAGAAACTATGGATACTGGCCTACCATGCAATCTTATAACCTCGTTTATGTACATACGAGCAAGACGTTCAAGTGTATAAGTTTCTCGTATAGGTAAGAAATGAGCAGACTTGGTCAATCTATCAACAATGACCCAAATTTCATCTATGCCTTGAGAAACCTTGGGAAGACCAGTAACGAAATCCATGGTAATGTGCTCCCACTTCCATTCTGGAATTTCAAGTGGTTGCAATGGACCTTTCGGTACTTGATGTTTCGCCTTGACTCGTTGACAGGTTAAACACCTTGAGATAAACAGCGTTATCTCCCTCTTCATATTGCCCCACCAAAATGTATGTCGAAGATCATGATACATTTTGGTATTCCCAGGATGGATTGCAAACGGTGTGTTGTACGCCTCCATCATAATTTTATACTTTAAATCAAGGTCGTTAGGAACACAAAGTCTGGATTTGACTCGAAGTATTCCTTCTTCATCGATTCTTGCTTCCTAAGATAGCACCTTCTTGTATTTCTTCCTCATACGCATCGCCTCCAGTCTCAGTAGCTTGAGCAGCTTTTAACTTTATCGATTAAAGTCAGTTCTACTCGTATATTCTCCATCATCACGTGGGTCCTTGGAGTTTTTATCTCTATCTCCATCCTTTGCAAGTCATACAAAATAGGCCTTTGCGTTGACAATATCTCACTCGAACCCGTATATGATCTTCTACTCAATGCGTCAGCTACTACGTTTGCTTTTCCAGGATGATATTGGATGGTATGATAATAATCTTTCAACAGTTCAAGCCAACGTCGTTGTCACATGTTGAGTTCCTTTTGAGCGAAGAAATATTTGAGGCTTTTATGATCCGTAAAGATCTCCACTTTCTCCCCATACAAGTAATGCCTCCAAATTTTAAGTGCGAAGACAACAGCTGCCAACTCTAGATCATGAGTAGGATAATTCCTCTCATATTATTTGAGTTGTCGAGAGGCATAGCCTATGACTTTCCCATGTTGCATGAGAACACATCCTAACCCTTTGCCTGAAGCATCAATGTAGATGACAAATTCCTCCGAGCCAGATGGTATTGTTAGAACAGGTGCTGAAATGAGTCTTCTCTTGAGTTCCTGAAAACTCTTCTTACATCCCTCACTCCAACTTAATTTTGTATCTTTCTGAGTCCACTGAGTTAATGGAGTAGCGATTCAAGAAAACCCTTCTACGAATCTCCGATAATAACCAGCTAAGCCGAGAAAGCTACGTCCTTCTTCACCATCGATTTAGGTTGTTGTTCAACTTTGAATGGCTTCAATCTTTGTTGGGTCAACAAATATTCCATAACTTGATACCACGTGCCCAAGGAATGCTACTTCCTCAAGCCAGAACTCACATTTCTTCAACTTGGCATAAAGTTTATATTGACGAAGCTTTTGGAGTATCAAATTTCAAGTGTTGCTCATGATTTTCACGGCTTTTGAATAAATAAGGATGTCATCAATAAAGACGACCAAAAGTGATCCAAATATTCCTTGAATACTCGGTTCATCATATCCATGAAGGCAAAGAAGAGCATTAGTCAATCCAAAAGACATGACTAGAAATTCAAAATGCCCGCATCGAAGTTTTGAAAGCCGCCTTTGGAATGTCATCGCTCTAATCTTCAATTGGTGATATCCGAACGAAGAGTCAATTTTGAAAAGAATTTGGCGCCTTGAAACCGGGTCAAACAGTCATCAATACGCGGGCAATGGGTACCTATTTTTGATGGTGACATGATTCAACTCCCGATAATCAATACAAAGTCACATACTCCCATATTTCTTCTTCACGAATAGAACAGGAGCACCCCAAGGAGAAGTACTAGGACGAATAAAGCCAATGTCTAACAATTCCTATAGTTGGGTCTTTAACTCCTGAAGTTCAATAGGAGCCATTCGATATGGGGCTTTGGAAATGGGTTTTGTACCGGGTTCAAGGTCGATACAAAATTCAATATCATGTTCTGGGGGTATGCCAGGAAGTTCTTCAGGGAATACGTCAGGAAATTCATTAACAATAGAAATATCATTCAAAACTGACGTATTTTTGTTTAGATCCGTGACAAGAGCTAAGAAAGCTTGACATCCATTTTTCAATAAACAAATAGCTTTATGTTTTGAGATGACAGTGATTGATTTTAATTGTTTGGTTGCTTGAATTCGCATAATAGGTTGATTAGGAATATAAAAGCTAACAACCTTACGAAAACAATCAATTTTTGCATGATGAGTAGTTAACCAATCAATCCCTAGAATTACGTCAAATGCAAGTATATTCAATGAAATAAGATCGGCAGGTAATGTGAGGGTACCGATTTGAACCAAACAAGACTTATAAACAGTGGATGTAATGAAGGTTTCTCCCAACGGAGTTTCAACAGATAAGTCAAATTCCAATTTCTACGGAGTCAAATTTAAACGTTGAGTGCAAGTAGGAGAAATAAAGGAATGGGTAGAACCGGTATCAAATAAGGTATATACTTCGCTAGAGTTTATGATAAGCTTACCCGTGATGACCTCATGGGGTTCCTCGCTTTTCGGGAGGTCACGACAAACGCCTCCTCAGCACCATCGGGCTTTGATTTTTTCGGGGCGCCCTTTGGTGCCTCCATCCCTATTTGAATTTGTCTTCATGAACGACAAAATTGGGCTAGGTGACCTCTCTTCCACAATTATAACATTCTTTGACGGCATCGCACAGCTTTAGACCGATGTGTCCTCCCTCCGCATTTGAAGCATACGATAGGTGGTCGTTCTCCTTCCTTAACAACAGTCATGGTGCCGACGCCTTTCCATCATTGTTGAATCTCCTCTTCTTAAAATGTCCATTCTTATTGCTTTGGCCATGATTACCATCAAGTGGTTACCATTTTCGCATGTTGATTCCTCCACGCTTATTGTCACCGCTTCGATGATCAAGTATCACCGGTATTATCGGTATTATACGCCTTCTTTTCGTGGGTTGATCATTATCGCTACTCCAATAATCGAGCCCTATTAACAACATCTCGAATACAAACACGCTTTATGAGAGATAAGATATTGATGTATCTCGGGTTTCAAACCTCTTAGAAACATTCGCGCCATTCTCTCCTCATTATCAACCAAATGGGACGCAAACCGGACAACTCAAGCAAACTTGGCTTGCCGCATTACGACACGGCCATGTTGTTTTGTTCAGCTTTAATGAACTCTACCTCTTTCATGTGACGAATACTTTTGGGAAAGTACTTGTCATTGAACAGTTCTACGAACTTCTCCCAAGACATCTTCAGTGCGGCAGGTTGATTACGCTCTACAGATTCCCACTAGTAATCTGCCTCTGCCCACAACATGAAGGTGGAAAAGGGAACCTTTTGCTCCTCGGAGCAACCCAAGACATCAAATATCTTGTTGATTTGCTTTATCCACGTCACCGCCTTAAGTAGTTTTGACCCTCCAAAAAACTCCGGTGGTCCCAGCTCCTTAAACTGTTTGGCGGTGATCGTCCGAGAGTTGGCAGTGTTTCCACCTACATTTTGGACAAAAGCCGCTCTCGCCTGATGTTGCATGAATTTCATGAAGCCTCGAAACATTCTATCGTTCATCATTTGGTCAGTGTTGTTGTTTGCATTAGGATTGTCGCCTTCCTAATGCACATTATCCTTATTATTGATCTGTGGAGACTCAACAGTCTCTTGTGCTCCATTGATGTTCTCAACATTCTCGGATGCCATTTTCAAATACTGCCACAAAACAAGGGTTAATTAACATATCACATATAATCCCTATACTCTGACCAACCAATTAAATATCAAATAAACTTAGGTAGGTCATACTAGCGAAGGAATTCCCCATCTATCCCCTCCTAGTTCTTGTCTCACATCTCAGCCAGGGATCATATCCCTAAGCTCGATATTAACCGTGACGCCCCAAAATAGGTATACATCACCCATTCTCGAAGTCGCCAAATACATGGTATAGAATACAAATACAATCTTTAATATACAACAAGAAAGTCGTGAGTTTTAATACAAATATTGTCTTCTAGATAATATCCACTCTCGTAATAAGTCCTCATTACATTTATTGTCACACTATTTAATGTAATAGTGAGGACTACTAATACTATCAATCCGGACCGCCACTTGTTCCCCGACTAGTCCTGCCACGTTCATTTTTCTCAAGAGAATAAGTGAAAGAAAGGGTGAGCTCAACTAGCCCAAGAAGAAATATTATGACTAAGATAATGCGAATAAATTATCATTAGTCTTCAAAATGTTAAACTGATAAAATACAATAGACATCAAGTTTAACTGCAGCGGAACATGCAATCCATTAAAAGAGTTAAGTAGAGAATAAAATCTACTATCTTTTATGATTTAAAAGGTTTTTCATCACTTTTATCGCTGGGACTCAACTTAATAAATAAACCACATCATCCCTGCACTACGGCCAAGGATATTCATTAGTATCACAACCACAAATTATTCATGCACTACGGGCCAAGGATATTTGTGTATTCATCAATGGTCATGATCATGCCAACAACTGTCCATCAATGCACTACAGGCCAATGAGGACTTTTACCAAATCATTTGTAACATTACGGTCATGATTACACCGAATAATCCCTGGTCATAATCATACCAAGTCCATCTATGCACTATAGGCCACATATGACTTTCAAAAATAATATAAATATGAGGATGATGACAATGATATAAGAATTCAAGAAAACAAGTTCAAGAATTAATTTATCCAGGAACTAATAACGTCCAAATTGTCAACATGATACTTCTTTGTAGAGTAAAATTTAAGAATGCTCGTAAGAATATTTCCATGAAAAGATCTTTGGATGAAGCGCAAATATCAAGGATATTTCACTAATTTCATGGAGTATAGAAGTCAAAACTTTAACCAACCGAGTATAATAAAAATGGAATAACAAAAGAAATCACCATGCATGCGATAGATTTCAGATGTACAAAAGTTATTCCAATGTAATAATAAATAACGGAACTGTGTCAAAGCGTAATACGCACCGGCCGTGATATTCCAATGTAATAATAAAGAATGGATTAACAATGAAATCACCATGCATGCGGTATTCAGATGACAAAGTTATTCCAAATGTAATAATATATAACGAAATCAGTCCAAACAGAAACGCATGCATATTCGGGATATTCAAATAGAATAATAAAGACGGAACTCAGTCCAACAGAAACGCATGCATACGGGATATTCCAATGTAATAATAAAGATTTAACAAATCAGTCCGTGATATAACGCATGCATGTGATGTTCCAACATAATAATAACGAATGGAATAACAAAAAAATCACCAAGTATATAGGAGATCACAGATACAAAGTTATTCCAATGTAATAATAAAGAATGGAATAATGTAAGTTCTCTTCATGAATATGAAAAAATAATACCCCTTACCTTATAAAGAAGAGTATTCGACGGTGGGGTATGGGGATATACTTGAAGAAACTTGCACTACGCTCAAAGCTTTCTTAAACGCTAAAGAAATACGCTCAAGATAGAAGAATAATTCTCTCTATAGTTTCTTTCTCTAGAGTTTTAGTGAATTCATAAGAAATAATGAAGGAATGACCTTCTATTTATAGAAGAATGGACTGAATAGTAACCAATCCATGAACGGTCCAGATCGATTTACTTTAAACGGATGGTCCAGATTGGTTTACAATAAAATATAATATATTCTATTTATAATCTAATAAAATGAATAACTTTTAAAAAGATTTTACTATACAAACACTATGCAGGCACTATGCAAACACTATGCATAATAAAATATAATATATTCTAATTATTGTCTAATAAAATGAATAACTTTATAAAAGTATTCTATTTTATATAAAAAGATTTTACTATTAGCCTAATAAAATGAATAACTTTATAAAAGTATTCTGTTTTATATAAAAAGCTTTTCTGTTTTATTACATTAATAATACTAATAAAACAAAACTTCATCATCATTATTATTATTCATACTATTAATCAATCAGGTCATTCCCAGGAAAGAGGGGGCTTACCAATAAGGATTTCTCCCTATTGGCGCGCAATTAGGTGACCAAACCTCTCCTTGGCAGAACTTCTAGACATGGTTAATAATGCAAATAATAATATTAATAACTTCATCATCTTAATTATAAAATATCAACAATAATTGAATCAATTAACGTGAGATACTATGCAACAACCATCAAGCAATAATTGAACAAAACCGAAAGTGACTTCTCACGTAAGCATCAATAATCAATACCGTGTGCTACTATGAAACCACGCCGTGTATTCTCGCATTTTTAACACGGGTGTTTCAACAGCTTAACTGTAAAACTTTCGCCATTATTTTCATAAAATATTTTTGTCGTTTTCAAAATCCGATAATAATTCCGTTATGGGGTCCCTAACTAATGATTTTGTCGTCGCATTTAATATTTCCCACCAATCGAATATTATAAACAACTCATGTATTTTTGCAAAATTTCTAAATATTACCCACAACTATAACATTATATCAAATTCATTCCATAATATTTAAAAATGATAATTATAGAAAATTCATCTTTATTCATAAAAGTTGGGGTCTTACAACGATTGCCCGCAAGTATAACAATATAACAAATGAATAATAACATGTGAATAAATCAAAGACTTCTGAAATAGGAAACTCAGCTTTTGAATCAAGAATGAATAGCAAGAGACAAAAGACCTTCTGAGGGTCATAAGACCTTGAACTATGTCCTAGGTTGTCAAGTGTTTTTACTTGAAACCTTTAACAGTCATAAGACTATGGACTCTTCTTCTCGTACTTAGGGGGATCAGCCCTTAGTACCATACTATGCACAATATCTTAACGCTAACGCATAAGTAATCCCTTATATCTGAGGTTGTTCATCTCGATTTGACATTAGAGTCCGCACCAAAGGAAGTTTGGTTTGGATAATTCATCAAGGGTTCTGAAATTTAGAACGCTCATCAACTATGGACTAGTCGAATCATTAAGGGTTCGCTAGTCTAACAAAGTTCAATAGTAACTGATAATTTAAAATTGAATAGCAATCTCAGAAGGTATACAATAGAATAATTATTGTATAACAGAATCATACTTTGAAAGATTAATACATTTTAATATAATAAAATATAGTTGATCAATAATAACGAGAGTTTGCTCGATGTAAAGAGACAACTTATAAGCTCATATAAAGATAACGAGTAGGGTTAGGAAACTTGCCTCGTGCGAGATTACACGTTAATTATACTTGTTCCTTGATTTAATTCTACATATCATTTATGTTCACAATACCTGTAAATTATAACATATTAATCATCACAAGTTCATTCTTTTTGTCTAACTCGAATTCATGACTATACTTAGTCAAATTACTACACTTATTGTCACAATTAACACTTCATGAACAATAAGGTGACTATGCATTCAATCATTCAATTCACACATAAATGTGTTATTGACATGTTAAGAATTTATTTTAACACCTCATTATATGTCTAACATGTTTTCATGTTCATTAGGTCAAGTTATTAACACATTGCTAAACTTGAGCCTTTAAAAACTCATTTCTGGACCATTCTGCTAAGTGGCGCTGTGGCACCATTGCTAGGCCTGTTCTTGGCGCTGCGGTGCCGTGGCACTGCGGCTTGAAACTTAGCCCGCACGAAACTCCAGTTTTTGAATTTCCAGATCGCGAAGAACACAGAAACAGGCGAATTTATCATTATATGGTCATTAAATTCATCAAATTAAACATACCCCTATACTAGAATTTGTACATAATCATTACCCAACCTTTATAGAGTATTTTTAACCAATTAAACACATAATCACAGAAATAAAACATGTAATTTCACTATTCTTGATGTTCTTGAAGGTTTTGAACATAAAACATAAAATTTAACACTACGGATTCGTTATAACACCAAATCCATCCATTCAAGTTTTGTTTCCTTCATTTTAACATGCATAATTATATACGTGCATGAATTTTACAAAACAATATATGTTTGACGTATTAAATTCACGTATAAGGGCCATATGGCCATATTTCTATACTCTGTAAATTTTGAAGCCATAACGTACGTTCTAATTATAATATTATGAAACTGATGATATGAAAATCTATAATATATAGTAATACATGCTATGCTAACATCTCATCACATATATTCTCATAACAATACCATTTCCAAATTAAAGAGACAGAAACTTGAAAGCCAATTATTTTACAAAACTTAAACAACGTAATTAAACTAGGTTGAAGAAATTACCCAAAGCGTAGATAAGTAGGAGGTGAATTCCTTCTCAACTCTTCTTCAATCACACACTCACAATCTCCTCAACAATTATCAATTTTTCTCTCTGAATTCTCTGACTCTCAGGTTGAACACTTAATTGAAAAATACGTAAAACAAAACAAACTGATCATTTATGCGCACAGTTGAGGTCAGTTAATCCATACGTGGTTTAACTGCCCCCAACTCCTCATAAGGCCTCGTTTGGCTTGAAACATGAATAACCCTTCTAATTATTTTAATTAATCTCATATACTATAGTTTAATAATGTCACACCCAATTAAGTAATAAATCAAATATCTAGTTTAATTTAATTTAAATAAAATTAAATAATTTCTCATTCACATAGTCACATAATTAAATTTCTCATTTATTAACTATGTCAAATTATTAAATCTCTAATTAATTATTAAATTAATTAAAATGCTATTAGGCTTATTAAATATTTCTTTTACTACAATAAGCTCACATAATTACATACTTCAAATAATAAAAATTCTCAACATTAATTTAATAAATATAATACATATAATTATATTAATCTACCACAATTTCATCAATTAATTATTTAATCTAATAATTAATTCATCGAAAAATATTTATTCAATCCAATAAGTATTAAAATTAAATTACAAAATCTCGGTTGTCACATCTTTCCCCCCTTAAAAGGATTCTGTCCTTAGAATCACAACTCAAATAATTCGTCCCGTTACATTCTCCCCCCCCCCCTTACAAAGATTCTGTACCCAGAATCGCTTACAATACTCTAAGTAAATAAATGAGGATAATTCTTCATCATATTCTCTTTGAGTTCTCACGTTGCTTTTTCAACGTTGTGGTTCCTCCAAATTACCTTAATAGAAGGTATGACTTTATTTCTCAGAACTTGTTCTTTTCGGTCGACAATTTGAACAGGAATTTCTTCGTAAGATAAGTCTTTGTCGAAATGTAGGGGTTCATATTCAATCACGTGCTTGTAATCGGGTTTGTAGGGTTGTAGGACTGAGACATGGAAAACGTTGTGGACATTCTCTAGAGCTGGGGGAAAGGCTACCACATAAGCAACTTCTCCGACCCTTCACAGAACTTCAAAGGGTCCAATGAATCTTGGGCTTAATTTCCCTTTCTTTCGAACCTGATCTTTCCCTTCCAGTGAGAGACCTTTAAGAACACATAACTACCCGATTCAAACTTAACATTTTTACAGCGTGGGTCGGCGTATTTCTTCTGTCTATCTTGAGCTATTATCACTCTTGTTAGGATCACTTTGTCTATTTCTGCTGTTTGTTGTACCAATTCCGGGCCTAGTAATTGTCTCTCACCAACTTCATCCCAGTATAGCGGAGTTCTGCACTTTCTGCCATATAACGCTTCATAAGGTGGCATGCCAATACTAGCGTGGTAACTATTGTTGTAGCCGAACTCTACGAGCGGTAGATGATCATCCCAATTTCCTTTAAAGTCCATTATACAAGCTCTTAACATGTCTTCTAATGTCTGAATTGTTCTTTCACTTTGTCCATCTGTCTGAGGGTGATATGTCAAGCTCATTTGCAACTGTGTACCCATGCATTCTTGTAGACGTTTCCAGAAGTTTGACGTAAAGCGAGGATCTCTATAAGAAACAATTGACACCGGAACTTCGTGCCTTAAAACAATCTCTTTCACATATAACCTTGCCAATTGATCTAAGTTGAATCTGATTTTGATCGAAAGGAAGTGTGCGGATTTCGTCAATCGGTCAACAATAACCCATAATGCGTCGTAGCCTTTCTGAGTTGTCGGTAGGCCAACCATAAAATCCATCGTAATATGCTCCCATTTCAATTCTGGAATCTCTAAAGGTTGTAATAACCCACTAGGCCTCTGATGTTCTGCTTTTACTTTCTGACATGTCAGGCACTTGGCAACACATTCTGCAACCTCTCGTTTCAAATTTGGCCACCAGAAATGTTGTCGAAAATCTTGGTACATCTTGGTACTACCAGGGTGAATCGAATATCGTGAGTTATGAGCCTCACTCAAAATTTCTTCCTTAATCTCTGGTACTGGCGGTACCCAAATTCTACTCTCAAATCTCAGTATTCCTTCCTTATTCATCTTGAATCTTGATTCTGTTCATTCGGATATCTTCTTTTTCACCGTTTTATATTCATCATCGTGAAGTTGAGCCTCCTTAACTTTGTCTAATAGAGTTGTACCAGATTTCATCTGAAATAGCTTCTCATCAATCTCCATAGAACACTTCAATTCTAATTCTAGCTTTTCCATTGCTGAAATTAACTCCTTCTGTTCAGTTAACATCATCAGTTTCTCCCGGCCCTTTCTACTTAAGGCATCAACAACCACATTTTCCTTACCTGGATGGTATAGAATCTCATAATCGTAGTCCTTAATTAACTCCAACCACCTTCTTTGGCGCATGTTCAAGTCTTTCTGTGTAAAAATATATTCCAGACACATGTGGTCTGTATATATTTCACACTTCTCCCCATAGAGATAGTGCCTCCAGATTTTCAAAGCAAAAACCACTGCAGCTAACTCCAAGTCGTGGGTCAGATACTCCTTCTCATAATCTTTCAGTTATTGTGACGCGTACACAATGACTCTGCCATTTTGCATAAGCACACAGCCAAGTCCTTTGTGCGACGCATCACTATATACCATAAAATTTCCTGTATCATCTGGAAGAGATAACACAGGTGCTGTACTCAACCTCTTCTTTAATTCTTGAAAGCATTCCTCACACTTCTCCGTCCAAACAAATTTCACCGATTTTCTAGTCAAATTCTTCAACGGAGTTGCGATCTTGGAAAAATCCTGAATGAATCTTCTGTAATAACCTGCCAATCAAAGAAAACTTCTTACTTTCGACGGCGTCTTCGGCTGATCCCAGTTAATCACAGCTTTGACTTTGGAGGGATCCATTAAAATTTCATCCTTATCGATCACATGTCCTAGAAATTGTACTCTTTCAATCCAAAATTCACATTTCAAAAACTTGGCATACAACTTCTCCCTTCTCAATGTCTCTAATGTCGCCCTCAAATGCTCTTTGTGTTCTTCCTTGGTTTTCGAATATACCAAAATATCATCTATAAATACCTCTACGAATTTGTCCAAAAATGGTTTGAACACTCCATTCATTAAGCCCATAAATGCTGCAGGAGCATTTGTTAGACCAAATAACATTACCAAAAATTCGTAGTGACCATATCGTGTTCTGAACGCTGTCTTCGGTACATCCTCTGGTCTCACCTTCAGTTGATGATAACCACTCCTCAAGTCTATCTTTGAAAAGTATCTTGCTCCCTTTAACTGATCCAACAGGTCGTCAATTCGCAGTAATGGATACCTAATCTTTATCGTGACCTTATTCAGTTCTCTATAGTCGATGCAGAGCCGCATTGTCCCATCCTTCTTTTTCACAAATAAAACTGACGCTCCCCACGGTGATACGCTTGGTTGGATATACTTCTTATCCAGTAATTCTTGTAGTTGGACCATCAGTTCTTTTTCATTTCTCTAGGTGCCATTGATGCGGTGCCTTCAATATTGGAGCTATTCCTGGAGCCAAATCGATCACGAATTCAACTGCTCTATCTGGAAGAAGTCCTGGCAATTTGTCCGGAAATACGTCTACAAAATCTTTCACTACTGGTATATCATCTATTTTCAGATTCTCTTTACGACTATCGACTATGTAAGCTAGATATCCTATACAGCCTTACCTTAACAACCTCCTGGCCTGCATCATCGTTAGATAACGCGCTTGTCTAGGCGATTTTCTACCATAAAACACAACCTTTGACAGAGTCATAAGGTTAATACGCTTCTTCTGGCAGTCAATTATCTCCCCATAACTGGATTACCAGTCCATACCCAAAATAACATCGAATTCTCCAAATCGAATAGGGATAAGATCTACGTTCATGATATTACCCTTAATATCCACTCTACAATTCTTATGCACGTACTTAATAGGGATTATTTCTCAATTCGCAATTTCTATGTTCATGGGGTATTCTAACTCGTCCTTAAGCAATTATAAGTTCTTAGCAAAGTCATCGGATATAAATGAACAAGTAGCACCCGAATCAAATAATACATAAACATTAACTTTATTGATCGGAATGATACCTGACACCACATCACGAGACTGCACTACATCACCTTTGTTATATTGAATGTTACGGCGATTGATTCGGTTGGTTGCGATTGGTCCTACGATAGTCGAGTGCTTCCACATTGTTTCTCTATTCCTCCTCGATCCTGTTCCTCCAGATCCCTTCTTAGGATAATCCCTTGCAAGATGATCCTTTGAACCACAAGTGAAGCAGGCACCCTTCTTTGGGTTAGGATAGTTAGGTGCTATGTGGCCTTCCTGACCACAATTGTAGCACACTCGTTTTCCCTTCATGCAAACTCCCAAATGAGTTTTTCCGTAGGTTGGGCACGCTTCAATCTTCTTCTTCTTCCCTCCTTGTTGACTTCCAGCTGACGAGTTATCAGACCACTTCCTCTTCTGATTATGGCTACCCCCCATGCTACTCCCACTAGTCTTGTTAATTCCTTCACTCTCATTCTTTTTCTTCTTCTGATCCTGATTATATTTAGTTACCGCATCGCTTCCACCTTCAGCGAGTATGGCCTTCTCTAACACTCCAGCAAAAGTGTTCAATTGGAACATTGACACCTTGCTATACAACCAGGGCTTCAGTCCTTATTCGAAACGTCTTACCTTCCTCTCATCAGTATGCACTTGGTATGTGGCGAACCTAGCCAACTCATTGAACCTTCCTGCATAATCTGCTATGGACATACTCCCCTGTTTCAATTCCAGAAACTGAACTTCCATTTGGTTTTGCGAACTGGTCAGAAAATACATCTCGAAAAACATCTCCTTGAATCTCTCCCAAGTTATTACACCTTCTCCTCCCCGTACTTTGTTTTCCTGCCACCAATAACTAGCTTCAGACTTCAGCATGAATGTTGCGTATGCGGTTTTCTGGTCTTCTCTTACTCTAGCGACATCAAACACCTTCTCTATCTCCATAACCCAGGTTTGAGCCTCGATTGGGTTTATGGAACCCTTAAACTCTGGCAGTCCCACCGCCTTGAAATCCTTAAACGATGTGTTTGGTAGAGCTTGTGGTTGATTGCTAATTGCCCCGGCTAATAGGTTAACCAACTACTGAATATGGTTAGCATTGGCGTCGTTGTTGTTATTAATCGGTTCTCCTTGAGCTTGTTGACGATTTTGTCTTCTTCTAGGTGGCATATTTCTGTTAAGAATATACACTTATTAAGTCTTTATTCAATCCCTTAAACATTTAAGGCTTAACTAAAACATTTAATCATAATTCACTTAACACATTATCACGAATAAACTTTGACATTTTATTCAATTCAAAAGTTTTAACATCATATGATAGCATCACTGCTATTTACATCAACTATCCTGAGATAAAGAATCTATGGGATTTAAAACATTAAAATATTCCTTTGTTTATAATCACATCGGAATTTACATCACTAACTACTAGATAGGTTTCACATAAATAAACTAATCATATCACTGCCTATTTAGGCGCTTAATAGCCCTGCCACGTTCCTCTTCCATGATGCGGGACATTGTCCTGCGATCTAGCATATACAATGGTAGTCCTTCGAACTGGATTGGGTATCTCACAACTTTATCTCGGGCCTCATCCATTGCATTTTGAAGTGTAGAGTACGTCTCCTCAAGTTTAGCCTTCTTCGCATGGCAATCATCTTCTGCAAGATCAGCATGACGTGACTCTCTTACCCAGCCCTCCTCTGTTATGGTTAGCCTTTCTGAGCTCTCTTTCAGTTCCTTCTTCAACTTCTCTATTTCTTCGGACTTCTCTTCAGTTTGACCCTTCTCGTGAACCAAATCCCACTCAACGTTTCCTAAACGTGTGTGAAGAGTCACAATTTCCCTATCCTTTTGCTCGATGGTAATCTGCTGGATAACAGTCCGCTTCTTCAGCTCTTGAACAGTGTCTTGTAACTCTATGTTACGATCATAAAGTGCATCATACATCTTAGCATCGATGGAGTTCGGTGGGAACTCCTCCTCCTCCTCTTCTTCATCAGAATCCTCCTCTAGATCAGTCTCAGGCTCATGCTCCCGACCAACAACAGTGATCAACGGAGATGGCTCTCTTTGTACCAACTGTTCCCTGACGACATGAATGTCTCGAGCTCTCCTCTTCCGTAGGTACTCGGGGTTCCTCCTCCAAATTTCGACTAGCTCCTCCAACATCCGACATCCCCGACAACAAAATTTTAAGTTTTAGTTACTAACGTGCTATAATGAACACATAATTTAACACATAAGCACATAAAGTCTTTTATTATCTTCAATGAATTTAGAAATTCATTTCTTATAACTCGATAAGAGTTTACCACCACTATGTTCACGATTTCCTACAAGGCTATTACCTAAGGTTGTTCCCCCACCTAAGGTTCATAACCTACAGCTTTGATACCAACCTGTGACACCCCCAAATCCGATACTTCCATTTCCACAGGATTTGGTATTCACTGTACAAATATCATCTATCTATCTACCCATAAATAAATGCAAACCATACAATAGATAGAAATAATAAATAAATCTCCCCTTATGGGGTTACATCAACTGCATAAAAATACAATCCCAGGTCACTCTAACCTTAAACATCTGTGCGGAATCATAAATAATAACAAGTCTTAATAACATCAAGTCTGAAAATAAATACATAAGAACAACAAATCTTCCTCATTTGTTAACCTTGCCCTTGCCTTTACTAGTGGAAGGCTCGTCTGATCTTTCGTTCTTAACTGTAATGTTATTATTACGCAAGAGTGAGCACGATTGCCCACAAGTATAACAATATAACAAATGAATAATAACATGCGAATAAATCAAAGACTTCTGAAATAGGAAGCTTAGCTTTTGAATCAAGAATGAATAGCAAGACACAAGAGAACTTTTGAGGGTCATAAGACCTTGAACTATGTCCTAGGTTGTCAAGTGTTTATACTTGAAACCTTTAACAGTCATAAGACTATGGACTCTTCTTCTCGTACTTAGGGGGATCAGCCCTTGGTACCATACTGTGTACAATATCGTAACTCTAACGCATAAGTAATCCCCTATACAGGGTTATTCATCTCAGTTTGACATTAGAGTCCGCACCAAAGGAAGTTTGGTTTGGATAATTCATCAAGGGTTCTGAAATTTAGAACACTCATCAACTATGGACTAGTCGAATCATTAAGGGTTCGCTAGTCTAACAAAGTTCAATAATGGCGATAATTTAAAATTGAATATAATCTCAAAATGTATACAATAGAATAATTATTGTATAACAGAATCATATTTTGAAAGATTAATACATTTTAATATAATAAAATGGACTTGATCAATAATAACGAGAGTTTGCTCGATGTAAAGAGACAACTTATAAGCTCATATAAAGATAACAAGTAAGGTTAGGAAACTTGCCTCGTGCGTAGATTACACGTTAATTATACTCGTTCCTTGATTTAATTCTACATATCATTTACGTTCACAATACCAGTCAATTATAACGTACTTATCATCAAAAGTTCATTCTTTTTATCTAACTCGAATTCATGACTATACTTAGTCAAATTACTACACTCATTGTCACAATTAACACTTCATGAACAATAAGCTAACTATGCATTCAATCATTCAATTCACACATAAATGTGTTATTGACACGTTAAGAATTTATTTTAACACCTCATTATATGTCTAACATGTTTTCATGTTCATTAGGTCAAGTTATTAACACATTGCTAGACTTGAGCCTTTAAAAACTCATTTCTGGACCATTCTGCTAAGTGGTATGGCATGCGTTGCCACCGCTGCTTCAAACTGTTCTTGGCTGCTGTGACTTTGAGACTTAATACTGCCAAGACGGGACTTAGGCTTGGAGTTGGATCTCTCGTTTGTTTAATGCTCTGGCCATGAAATTAATTGATAATTGTAGTATTGCATTTATACTACAATCCAAACATTTTAGACTGACCAGAATACCTTTGTATCATGGAACAATTTATGGTCAAACGTGACACCTCGGTCACTGACATGAATGTTCTTGGTTTGATGAAGAACATGAAGAACACCTATAGCGACGATTATGTCGCTATAGGCAGTCTTTAGCGACAGTTTATTTCTTAAATTAATTATTTTTATTAAATAAATAGAAAAATTAGTTTTTAATTATTAAAATTACAAAATAAATTATTAAAAATTATTTTAATGTCCGAAAATTAGTTTTTAATTATTTTGAATATATTTCATAAATATTTAATATTTTTGAAATAGTAAAGGTATTTAATTTATTTAATTATAATATTAAATAAATTATTTAAAAATGATTTTAATACATGAAAAATCATTTAAATTATATTATGATATAAGAAAATATTTTAAGTTATTTATTTATTTTAAGTTATCTATTTACTGTTTTGTAGTAGTGAAAAGATCTAGTTGCAGGCCTACCCAAGTTCAACTTCGTTAAAGAAAGGTCGTGTAATGCCTGTCAACTTGGGAAACAGACCAGAAGCACATTCAATAGCAAAACTGCAAATTCAATTGACAAGCCTCTGTAGTTGCTACGCATGGACCTTTTTGGGCCAATTCCAACGACGAGCCTTGGAGGAAAGAGATATTCTCTGGTCATAGTCGATGACTTCACCAGATTTACATGGGTGTTCTTTCTAACATCAAAAGATGAGACAAGTTCCCAGGTGATCAAGATGTTCAAGCTGGTGATGAACGAGAAAGGAGAGAAAATCAAGGCTATAAGGAGTGATCATGGCAGAGAATTCGAATTCTCATAAATGGACCAGTTCTGCACAGACAATGGCATTAGTTACAACTTCTCAGCTCCACGAACTCCTCAACAAAATGAAGTTGCTAAGAGAAAGAACAGGACATTAATAGAAATTTGGAAGGACTCTACTAGCGATATCCCATCGCTTTGAGTACTTACGGGTAGAAAGTCATCCCACTTTGCATGCTATACTCAGAACAGATCACTCATACACTCTATGATTAAGAAGACTCCTTATGAACTGTGGAAAGGAAGAAAACCAAGTGTCAGCTACTTTCATGTTTTCGGTTGTGCATGCTACATTCTCAACAATGGAAAGCAGTACTTGACAAAGTTTCAACCAAAATTAGACGAAGGAATCTTTCTTGGATATGCCACAGACAGTAAGGCCTATAGAGTGTTCAACAAGAAGACACTGAGTGTTGAAGTCTCGATTCACATCATCTTTGATGAGATAGACTTTGACAAAACAATGCCTCAAGACACTACGACCAATAGTTCAGACACTAAGAACGAGGTCATCGAGCTCAATACTACGATCGTAGTACCAGATAGTGAAATCGTTGAGCTAGGAAATGAGATCGTAGAGAGGCCTATGCCAGACAACGAGCCTCCACGCCAAGAAAAAGAAATAGATCTTGAAGATCTAAGACAAAAAGGCATAAGAACTGATGTCCCAACATGAAACAGATGGGCAAGAGATCACACTCAAGATCTAATCATTGGAGATCCGAGTGCAAGAGTCAAAACAAGAGCTGCTACCCAAAATGAATGCTTTTATCTAAGCTTCCTATCACAAATGGAACCAAAGAAGATAGAGGATGCTATGGAAGACTCCAGCTGGATAGAGGCCATGCAAGAAGAACTTAATCAGTTCGAAAGAAGCAAAGTATGGAGACTGGTTCCAAGACTAAAGAATCATCCTGTTATTAAAACCAAGTGGGTCTTCAAAAATAAGATGGATGAAGATGGAGTCATCACCAGGAATAAGGCAAGACTAGTGGCCAAGGGTTACTCTCAGGAAGAAGGCATTGACTACGATGAGACATTTGCACCTATTGCCAGACTAAAAGCCATCAGAATATTCCTTGCCTTTGCTGCTCACATGAAATTCTAGGTCTTTCAGATGGATGTCAAAAGTGCATTCCTGAATGGTGAACTTCAAGAAGAAGTCTATGTAGAACAACCTCCAGGTTTCATCAATCCATCTCTTTCTAATTATGTCTTTAGATTAGACAAAGCCTTATATGGTCTTAAACAAGCACCTAGAGCATGGTATGAAACACTAACTAACTTTCTTATTAAAAATGGGTTCACTAGAGGTAGAGTAGATACCACAATATTTCTTAGAAAGCATAAAGATAAAGTCGTACTAGTTCAAATATATGTTGATGATATTATCTTTGAATCTACTGATGAAAAGTTATGCAAGAGATTCTCCAAGCTTATGCAGAGCAAGTTTGAAATGAGCATGATGGGTGAGCTGAACTTCTTCCTTGGACTCTAAGTAAAGCAAACTGATGAAGGAATCTTCATAAACCAAGACAAGTACATTAAAGACTTACTTAAGAAGTATGGCATAGAATTAGCCTCTCCCATGAAAACCCCAATTGCTCCTGCAACCAAACTTGACAAAGATGAGAAATGTAAAAGTATTGATATAACTCAATACAGAGGTATGATAGGCTCTCTTTTATATCATACTGCCAGTAGACCAGATATAATGTTTGCAACATGCATTTGTGCCAGATTTCAAGCTAGTCCTAAAGAATCACATTTAACTGCTGTAAAGAGGATTTTCAGGTATCTCAAGGGTACACCTCACTTGGGACTTTGGTACCCCAAGGAGTCCTCATTTGAACTAACAGGATACACAGATGCTGATTTTGCAGGTTGCAAACTAGATAAAAAGAGTACCGAGTGGCTTTTGTCGATTGCTAGGTAATAGACTTGTGTCTTTGGTTTAGCAAGAAGCAAAATTAGATTATCTACTTCAAGCTGTAAAAGATGAATACATTCTTTTTGAGCTGACTGATGTGCTCGAGATCCTATGGATGAAAAACCACTTTGTGATTATGGGTTTTAATTCAAATCCATACCCATTCACTGTGATAACACAAGTGCTATTGCAATAATTCATAATCCTGTCATGCATTCTAGGACTAAGCATATAGAAATAAGGTATCACTTCATCAGGGATCATGTGCAAAATGGAACTATATCCTTACAATATATCCCTACTGAAAATCAACTTGTTGATGTTTTCACAAAACCTCTAGATGAATCCAGATTTAACAAACTGATAAGTGAGCTAGGCATGCTTAACTTGCAACCATGAAAAATATGCTCTAGTTTGTGCTAACCATACAGATTTAAAGGCTATGTTCAAAAACAAAGACATGATCAAAGGAAGTCTACGATCGTAGAGGCAAGATGTCATAAAAGACAACTATCGCAGTGCAAACTCAATGATTGCGGTGCAGACTCAACGATAGCAGAGTTCCATCAACAAAACAAAGGAGCATCCTGTAATGATGAAGATCAAAACTAAGCAATCTCTCTAAAGAGCACCTCAGGAACAAACCTAACCCTTGATTCACTCTATGAGGTTGGCCCTTCCTGAGTTACCTTGAACCGAGAAGAATGTAAAGTCAAAAAGGTTCATCACAAAAAATAAATCAGACTCGACGATCGTGAAGTGCTAAACTCGATTTAATTGAAGAACGAGACTAACGCGATAGGTGGCGGTCTCAATGAACATTGAACAGACTAGACGACTCAGCGACTCGACGATGATCGAGACTTGACGATTGGAGAACAAACTAGACGATCATAAACGAATACGTCACTCAGCGATGACAAAGACCATCTCAACGATTGTAGTCCTTGCTCTGACATTAGCTCGAGAAGAAGTTAAGGGAAAATCAATTCAATCCTCCTAAGTTAGAATTCAAGAGCTAAACTAAATCTTGATTTTATCCCACTAAGCAAAATAGAGACAGGGAAGTTACAAGTATAAATTAAAACCGTCTTTGTGAAATCTGAAGTTTAAAAGATCATCTCTCTCTTCCTCTCTCAAGCAGAAACCCTAAACCAGAAAAAAGCTCAGTCAGTCACACTTCCTGCAAGAAAATCAATGGCAGCTTCCAACGTCATCTTTGGCTACAGACTTTTTTTTGATGAGTTCAAAATAGTTGAGCCAAAATTTCATAAGACTCTGGCATTATTAAGGAAGGATGGACTCGAAGAAGCTTTGGGCACAGACACATTGATCTACCCGAAGCTGGTGAAAGAATTCTACAATAATGGTGTATTTGAAAATAACACCATCACTGCGAAAGTCAGAAACATAGAAATCAAACTTAAGGTTGAGGACATCAATCTAGCCCTAGGTCTCAAACTTGGAGGGTATCCGTTCATAGATGGCATAGACATCCATAAGGGACTCAAAAAAATGCATCACAAGAAATCCCCCTCTGTCAAAGGATACAAGAAGAAGGAGTTTCCACAGAGGTATGAATTTTTAGCTGATATTATTGGAAAATGCATATGTTGCAAGAGCTCTTGTCATAACTCTGTGAATGAGGTGCAACTCAAGATCATGACTGCCATATGTTATGAAATACAACTTAACTATGGGGCTCTATTGCTTGAATGGATTGGGAAGTGGTTAATCAGCTCCAAGAAGACAAAGAGCTCTCAAAAGATGCTCTATGGGCGATTTTAAGCATCATCTTATAGGCTGCTCTGGGTGACTTAATTGAGGACGATGAAGGAGAAGCCATTAATCCAAACCGTCGAATGACCCAGCAACTATTCGAGAACTGGAAAAGGAATCCAGCTAAAAATGTGCGGATGTTGTTTGAATCCAGTGATAGAACTGGTGAAATAAAGGAATCAGGAGTTCCAGGAAATATGTCAGTTGTCAGAGAAGCTGAAGAAGAAGAAGAAGAAGAAGAAGATAACAAAGAAGAACCCATTGCTTTGGTCAGAAAAAGAAAGGGGAAAAGAAAGCTAAAAGCCAGAACTATAGAAGAGCCTTAGGGATCCACTACCGATAAGCCTGTAGAGTCCTCAGACATTGAGACTTTAAGGATCCTAAGAAGGAAAGGCAATGATGCGAGGCGAAGAAGATAGAGCTACCATCTCTCAACTGCTGAAGAAGAATAAAATCAGCCACAAATTAAAAAGGCCATCCATCTCTTCAATCGTAGAGTCTCTACCGATTGTAGAGACCAAACCAATTACATCAAACAAGGAAGTAGCTGAATCAAACATTCTGGCTGATCAGCAGGACAAAACTGAAGTTCAAGAAAGTCTTGAGGCTGTAGATCACCCTAGAAAACCAAGAAGAAAACTGGTCAAGAAATATATTCTTGTCAATGAAGAAGTACTAAAAATGGAAGACAAAGAATTGGATGCTGAAAAGGAACCATCAAATGAAAGCCAAAAAGTCAAAGCTCAAACTAAGGGGGAGACACCTGAAGCCCTGATAATAGAGAATACACCTGCTGAGGGGGAGATGCCTAAAGCTCCCATCCTAGAAGGTTCTCTAGTTGAGGGGGAGCTATTGATCCTACAAGAAGATGATCAAGTTGAGGGGGAGGCTCATGACATCTCCATGGCAAAAGAAGAGGTTCCTGCAGGAAATGAAGAAGAACCAGTGCAAGAACATCATGTGGCCATTGATATAATGGAATCCTACAACAAAAATAGAGAAGAGGATGAAGGTGATGAGGTCGAGATCATAGCTGTGGGCATTGATAAATACAGAAGAGCCAACTATGAGCAACTGTTTTCATATCTACCTATGATGCCTTTCCATCAAGCTCAAATTCTAAACTCTTGGAGTCACATGTTTTGGAGCTTCAAAGAGTATCTGGCCATCTCAGTGCTAGCTAGTGGATTCCCAGGAAGATTCAACTTTGCCAAGAAGTTACTCACAAAGAACTCTTCCTCAAAGAATAAACCTGAGGTACTATCTATCCCAACCCTCTTCAGAGTTAATCACTTGCCATCATCCTCATTTAGTCAATTTTATGAATTCCCACGATGGTTGGAAGTAATTCTACATCCACTTAATCAATTTCCGATTCTGAATCCCAAAAAATTACATGGCGAGGAACCAAATGTGATCAACTTCATAATGCTCCCACCTCCCATCATCTCTACGATCACTAACTCTAGCCTAATTGTAGAGTCTCAAACTCAAATTGTAGAGCCACCAAACTTAAACATCCAAACCCAGGCCCCTCCATCAGATATTCCCTCCTCATCCAGCAATGAATACTTCAATCTTGATCTTGCTCTCTACTCATTGCAAGATCAATTCAACAGCACACCACCTCCTTCACAGATTCCCCAACTGAATGAAATTCTTTCAAAGTTGTCCACAAAGGCTGATTTGTCAGCAATGTCTGTGAAAGTGATCAAAGAACTCGATGAGAGTCTTGAAGATCGCACTGCACTTATTCAGCTGAGATTAACATCAATGATCACTGCTGCAAATAATATCCCAAGCTCCCTAAGCTCTGAGCTCTCTAAAACGCTTAAAGAGATCATCAAAGAAATGCTTCAAAGCATAAAAGATAGGGATGACATCCACTTTCTCGCAGCTAAAAGACATAGGGATGATATCTTGATCTTAAAAAAGACTCAAGAATCTCAGAACGAACTAATGATAAAGAGTATCACAAGTCTCCAAACTGCAGTCAAGGAATTTCAAGACTTCTCCATGGGTCAAATGCAGATTGAAAGCATCACGAACATCCTTCAATGACGTGAAACTCGATCTGATGCTTTAATCCAAGAAAATCATGAGGATATTGCTCAAACTCAAAGTCAACTCAACGAGCTTGTCAAAGGAGTAACTCGTCTCTTCGAAGACATTCGAACCCTTGATGCTAACATAAAGGGGGAAAATAAAGGGAAAGGAGATCAAGGAGGCAAGGGAAAAGGTAGAGGTCAATTCCAACCTCAATCCTCAAGGAATCCTCCTGCAAGGCAAGTCCACCAGCAGACTCCATGATCCAGAGGTCAGACCCAAAGATCTAATCAGCTAGAAGTTTTAATGGCTCAACCATTAAGGAGTCTAGGGCCAACTACCAGCTCTCATGAGGTAACAACAACAGGCCTAAGAATGCCAATTGGAGATCCTGCATTCATGAATAGGCATGATCACAATCCAAGGCTAAGCCCAAGTGAGTTGGAAGATTTATCCAGGAGAGACGAAGCAAGCAGAAAAAGGAGAGCTGAGGAATATGCAAATCCTCCAAGAAGCAAAAGGCCGAAGAAATAGAGATAAGTTGAATTTTAATTCTTATTGATGTAGTCAAACTTAAATGTAATATCTATCTTCATACATCAATAAATTCATGCTTATTCTCTAGAAATTTCAACTACTCACAGAAATATTAAGTCATATTTACTTTGCTGCAACTGCATATAGAATTTGATAATCATGACAACAAATCTCCTTAGTTATGTCAACATCAAATAGGGGGAGATTGTTGGAAGACTGCATATTTTGATTTGATGTTTAAAGTAAATGCTCATGATTATATGTAAAGTCCTTAAAGGAATATGTGTACAAAGACTTAGTGATAGATCAAATTTGTTAGGTTGATCTTAGCTTTTGGTGTTCATCATTCTATAAAAGAATGCATAGATAAGAGATCAAAGATGTTAGGTTGATCTATGACTTGAAAAATATAGATAGGCTTCAACAAGAATCGTAGTCTATCAAGCTGATCAATAGATTACAGAAGCCAAGGCAGGATCGTAGAGTTTAGAAGATCATAGTGTATCTGCCTTGAAGGACCACTTCTAAAATCGTAGAATGGTCTAGACATTTACTGAAGCTAACTCAGAGATCATAGTGTACTCTCAAAAACATAGAGTCTACAAGACGAGCAAGCAAAGATCGTAGTGTGAAAACCCTAGAAAGAAATCGTAGTGTTCTATTCAGACCAAACATAAATATGTCAAGACACCACGATATGAATCGTAGAGTATCATATGTCTTATGTCAGAAGCATCGAGCCCTATCTTTTGTTTGGAGACAAATTCCAACAAATGTGGAATTGGTTTTGAACGTTGAAGCACTCACCAGTCCCAATGATACAAAATGTATCCTTAGTATTCATCAAAAGGAACGTATTCAAGAAGCTAAGAAAAGGACCATTGGACAGAGGAAAACACCTTTTCAGGTGTTAGGTGATAAAGTAGTCTGCTGTGTCAGTGGGCCAGACTATAATTTAGAAGATGTGCAGAAAAGTCTCCATCAAAGCTCAGAAATGTCAAACGCATTTAATGCCTCATCAGATGACTTCAACGGATGGATCTCAAAGATCACATATATATAGAACACAGACAGATGAGAAAGCAAGCAAGCATTGAACAAAACGCACAAGAACACTCAACGCTCAACTATACGATCAGAGAAAAAGAGGAAGCTTGCTCAGCTACTCAGTTCTTTCGAACAAGTGCTTAACTGCAGCTGAGTAGCCTCAATCACGATCTCAACAACAACTAACCAACTGAAGTAAGAGTTCCAAGTCTGAAGGACTTGAAGAGTTCTAAGTGAACTATGAAGAACCAAGTCTGCTGGACTTGAAGAGTTCAAGAGTGAACTAAGAAGTGCCTAGACTGCTGGTCTAGAAGGAATTTGTGAGATTTAGAAAAGTGTAAAAGACACCCTTAGTAGATTTCCTACTCGAGGAGTAGAAGAGTGGACTAGGAGCCTTAAGTGCTCTGAACCACTTAAAAACAATTGTGTCTATTTTATTCTTGCCATAACTGCTATAACTGCTATAACTGTCATAACTGCCTCACTCTCATTAACTTACTATCTAAAGGGGATTTCAAAGAAACCATAATTCCGTTGTGCTTAAGATCTTTAATAAAAACGGTCTTAATACAAAGAAAAGTTTTTAATATCTATTCAACCCCCCCCCCCCTTCTAGATAACTATTGTGCCTCTGGGAACTAACACATCCATTTATTATTAATAACCATTACAAAATTTTGCATAAAATTACATTCACATAATGTAGTACTTACATAATTCTTAAACCATTCAGGAAATTCCTTTTTCTTAGCATTGTCAATTTCCCTTGGCGTCGGTTTTTGCTTACGCTTTCCACGTCGTATCATATATAAATCTTGCCAAATACTACAAACAAATAAACAAACAAATTTTTTTTGTCATAGCTAGCTGGCTAACAAAAGTTATTAATATTTTGAACAATAAATGTCATTCTTTATTTACTCACCTTAGATATGACTCAACCTCTGTACAATTGAATAGCACATACAGGTGTGCACTCTTGACATCATCGCCATATAGAGTACAAACTTTTGGGACATTAAGAAATCGACCTATGTTTCTGAATACAGATAAACTTGATTCACCTTGTTCGTATCCAGCTTCATTTCTTCCAACTCGTTTCCATGCAGCATTGTTTTGATTCAAATATCTTGAGCAAAATGTAACATATTCTTAAGCAATATACCCTTATATAATTGACCTTTCTTGATGACTTCTATTGCGAATATACCCTTTTAACTTGCCTACGTATCTTTTAAAAGCCCACATTTGTCGATATTTCACATTTCCAGCTATCTTCACCTCTTCATCAAGGTGGACACATAAATGTACCATTATATCAAAGAAAGCATGAGGAAACACTATCTCAAGCTTGCAAAGTATTAACAGAATTTTCTTGTTCAACCGTTCATAATCTTTTGATGTGTTATAGTTGGAACATAATTCTCTAAAGTAGTTATAAAGTTCAATTATTGTTGAGCAGACATGTTTAGGCAAGTTGGTACATCGTATTACTATTGGAAGTAATTGTTGCATTAAAATATGGCAGTCATGACTTTTAAGACCTGAGATCTTGCCCCCCTTCAAATTGATGCAACGTGAAATATTTGAAGCATATCCATCAGGTACCTTAACATTTTTCAACACTTACAAGAAATCATGTCTTTCTTTATTAGACATTGAATAGCTAACAAAAGGTAACTTTAAATTTCTTGCTTGTACGGGTATTGGATGGAGCTCTCTTCTTATACCCATTTTCATCAAGTCCACTCGTGCTTTTAAATTATCTTTTGACTTTCCTTGCACACTCAACAATGTCCCAATCAGGCTATCACAAATGTTTTTGGCAATGTGCATTCCATCTAGATTGTGGCGCAACAAAAGTATCCGCTAATATGGCCATTCAAAGAAAAAAGATTTCTTCCTCTAATTATGTTTTGAGTCATGGGGAATGGTGTTCGTTCTAATGGGTGTCTTTCCAAAAGTGACATTAATGGCATTAACTTGTTCGAGAATATCAAATCCTGATGGCACCACCGGAGCTTCACTATGGTCACATTATCCGTTAAATCTTCGTGTATCAAACCTATAACTATGACCCAACTCCAGAAAACAACGATGCCCAATATAACATTCCTTACTTTGCAATCTACAAGAATGAGTGTTCATTTGACATGATGGACAAGCCAACTTAGCTTTAGTGCTCCAACCAGACAACATAGCAAGAGCTAGAAAATCACTAATTATCCACAACAGTGCAGCACACATTTAGAACTTTGTACCGGTAGATGCATCATACGTTTCAACCCCATTACTCTATAGTATATTCAACTCCTTAATTAAAGGTTGCATATACACGTTAATATCATTACATGGAGATTTTGGACCAGGTGTTAACAACGGAACAATAAAATACTCCTGCTTCATACACATCCATGGTGGTAAGTTATAAATAGCAACTGTCACTGGCCATATACTTTACGGTGACCCATGGATAAAGGGACTCATGCCATCAGTGGACAGTTTGAGTCTTATATTTCGATGTTCTTGAGAGAATGTAGGATACATTGTATCCAAATGCTTCCAAGCTGCAGAGTCAACTGGATGACGATTCACTCCATCATTATGTCGCTTTACATGATGCCACATCATGTATTTTGCAGTTTCTACAGACATAAATATCCTCTGCAATCTCAGAATTAACGCTAAATAACGTAATTTCTTCGCAGCTACGATGCTCCTCTTAGCATTTCTATCTATTTGTGCCTTCTCTGGTACAACCATCTCAGTCTGCTTCCATCTCAATGATTTCCAAACTGTACTAGACTCTAATTTTTCATTCTCCCTCCAAAAGAGCATACAATCATTCTCGCATGCATCAATATTCTCATAACCAAACCCTAAATTTCCAACCATTTTCTTCATTTCATAAAAATTATCAGGCAAGTTTGCAAATGCTGGAAATGATGACTTGAACTTACGGAGCAAACCATCAAAGGACACATCAGTCCATTTGCTAACATTTTTATGATTGAAAAGCCATACAATGAATGAAAGGACAGTCTCAATTTCACATCCAGGATATAAAGGTTGATTGGCCTCTCACATGAACTTTTGTTATTTTGAAGCTTCAGCCGACGATTCCACACCGTGATCCCTAAATATATCATTTATCATCTCAGACATACGATGATCATCTTCGGATTATGATGGTTCATCGTGAACAACATCATTGCTCACACCCCTGACAATCTCATCTTCCCCTTGATGCAACCAATTCGTGTTGCCAAACATAAATCCATCACAAATCAAATGTTCACGAATAGTTGTTCGAATCTAGTATCTTCCATTCACGCAATTCTTACATAGACAAGGAATTCTTCCAGTGACCATGCCCACTTTTTCGAAACCAAAGTTCAAAAATCTTTCAAGGCCTGCAAGATATTCTCTAAAATATCTTGGAAATTCCATCCACCCATTATCCATGATATTGTGTCCCTAATTCAAATTGAACAACCACATGAATGATATTGCGTATAGAAATCTATCATAATTAATTATCATAATTAATTACCTTGAATGCCAACCAAACTCCCAGTTCACTCAAACAAAACAAAAAAGGTTAAAGATAATTTAGATATTTTTCCTCTTCCAAATTCCACTACAGACACTGAGAGATTTGCTTCTCCAATCGAGGATTCATGCTGGTACAAGTACATATAAAGTCAAACAACATGAAGAGAATAAATATTTTTGTTACTATGCAAAAATATTTACATAAATATAGTAACTCTAACTCCTAATTTGTATAAACAGTACAAACACAAAGAGAAGGAATACTATTATTTTTATAACAAACAATAAGAAGTTTTTTATTGATAAGAAGATAACAAGTGAGAAGGAAGACTATTGTTTCATAATACAAATAAAGAACTTTTACATAAGTAGCAAAATTATTATTTGCTCTCTCACACATAAATCATGATTATGGAAAACAATGTCTGAGAATACAATATGCAAACAAAAAATAGTCAGTCATCATAGTAATTCACTCCTATTATAAGAATTTCCGATATGGTTCTCATTATGGTAATTCACTCCTATTATAAGAATTTCTGATATGGTTCTCATAAACTAAAATAAAACAAGATGCATGAACTAGATTAGAAATGTTGACGTCGGGATTTTTGAGTGTCCCTTTTCGTTACTTGTTCTTTGGTGTTCTCATGTTAATGTGAGATTTGTTTGAAAAAACAAGTGAAAAAGGTCCGACATGTATAATGTCAACGATTTGACTTTAATAGTCACCAGTTGGTGTATTTAACTGGTTGCACCAATGCAACCGAAAAAGTTTTGCACATTGACCCAGTGATTTGACACTGCTAAACGGGTCTGTGAAACCGAGATTCATTTTGGGTCCGGGGGCTTGATTATGCGGAGGGAAGGTGTTAGGCACCCCCCGACATCCGTGTTGCCAGGGTGACTGCCACTTTTTAAAGAAACTGTTATATGAATGTATGTGTGTGTGTGTGTGTGGATCAATGTGCAATTATTTGGAAGTAGTGTTGTACCTCATTCGCACCTATATACATAGGGTTTGAATTTATAGAAAAATTCAGTTTTAAACAAGATATAGCAATGAAGTTTTGTAAAAAGAGGTTTTTCAAACCCTGTGCTCAATAGTAATTGAGGCCTTTGATAATTCTATTTTATTAGTAAATGTTCGGCTTGTTTGCTTTTATTTTCAAGATGTGAAGCATTCTCGAGAAAATAATATATAGCGATTAAACTCCTCACGAAAGCATAATGACCATCCAAGGAAATTGAGACACTATAAAATAATGTACAGACACGCATAAATAAAAATGTCCATCATGGGAACCGAATCTAGATTCAAGAGATGAGAATCTGTGATCACATGATTCCTAAAGCTCACATAATCTTTGCAGTTTGTATGGAAAGCGATAGCGATTATATATATAAAAGCTGTAAATATATATATACAGACTTCATCAACTACCGCGAAGCAAACTCCAGGTGGGACGAAATGTAAATAAAGCTGTAAAAGCAATCAACTTCCACGAAGTAAACTCCAGGCAGGACGAAAATGTAAATAAAGCTGTAAAAGCAATCAACTTCCACGAAGTAAACTCCGGATAGGACGAAATGTAAATAAAATTGTAAAAGGCCACGAAGGAAACTCTAAGCCTAACAGAAATGTATATATATATATATATATATATATATATATATATAAGCAATAAACGCACTAGATGTGAATCCAGGCTCATCGGATATGTCCGACAACAGTTATATATATATATAAGCGGTAAATGCTCCGGATGTAAAATCCAGGCTCATCAGATATGTCTGACAACAATTATATATATATATATATATATAAAAGCAGATAAACGCTCCAGACCGAAGTCTAGGCTCAATTGAGGCATAACTAGATAATGTTAGTCCATATATGAAATATATACATATAAATATATTTATATATATACAGACAGAAATGAAAACCACGGACCGAAGTCTGGGCAAACGCACACAACACGACTCTCGATGTGTATAACAGTGTGTGCTAATATGAGAAGAAGACTTTATAAAATGGGAGAAGGCTTACAGTAGGCTGCCAAAGTAGACTTCTATGACTTTATATGGATAAACACTCAGCTCCCTCCAGATAAAAAAGATAGCTATATGTGAGCTAACAAATGTTTATAGAAGAGGAAACACTCAATGGGGTGTATACAGAGTAAAATGGACAGGGCTTCCTCGCCTTTTTCTCTCCTTCTCCCCCTTCAAATGGTTGACCCCAAGGTCTATATTTATAGACTGATGGTCGTAGGTACACCTATGGCAGCCGCGGTAGTACCTGCGGCTGGTCGTGGTGCATCCGGGCCTTGCGGGTCCCATCATCTTGAAGTATGTACACTCATGCACTGTAATGTCCGTTCAAACCTGCAGAACTTCAATCCGAGCATCCAAACGAGGTATATTTGACCTTCTTCGGACCGCTTATGTCGAGAGTTACGCAATGACATGGATTAGAGGTTGTAGGAAGTCAGGAAGAGGGGTCCATGCCCGTGGTCTTCAATGCTTCAAATTCTATCCAAAATACTGCCACACGTAATAGTCACTCGGTATTGTAACTCCTCAGTTCTTGTGGGACATCGTTGGATGTATGTATGTATGAAGTGTTGAGATAACGCACAAGTGTTGAAGGGGCAAGATGACGTTTGACTCTTCGCCGAGGTTATCGCCGGTTTGAGCTGAAAGCAGACGTTGCTCATGGTTACATCTGAGATTGGACTACTTGTTTGTATGTCGCGATATCATCTTGTGAGAGAAAACATTGAGGCGGTAAGATAAAGTTTCGACTCCTCACCGGGGTTATTGCCGGTTTGAGCTGAAAGCAGACGTTGCTCAGGGTAATATCTAAAATTGGACTGCTTGTTTGTATGCCTCATTGTCATCTGTGAGTGTGCCTGTCTGCCCGTTGTTAGCTCCGGGTCTGAGGTATGAGTGCCTCGGCAAGAGGTCTGAACTTGAAGTTGATCGCATGTAATTGAAACAAGCATTTTCGGAGTTATCGCCGAAACTGCAATGGCATCCCTTGGGGCTATTACCAAGGATGGAGTCGCTACTCCCAGTGTTATTTCTAAGACTGGAACTGAGCGTCACGGTGTTATCGCCGAGACAAAACTGTCCTCTCCGGTGTTGTTACCGGTATTTTGCTCTGCGTACCTCAGGGTTATCTCTGAGGTTGGAAATGACATTCGTGTGTGTGTTAGGGTTTGAGATGCGGTTCAGGTTAGTGTTAGGGTTGAATTGAACTTCCTAGGTAGTATCCAGGAATGGATGTAAACTATCTTTTAGGGTTATCTCAGAAAGACTTAATCACTCTCCTCTCTATGATGTTAATGTAAGGCATGTAGAAAATTTCGAGTGTCTACAATAAACACATAATTAAAAATACACTAGAAAGTCCTATTCCTTTGAGAAAAGTATCAATAAACATAAAGCTAAGGAACAATCACAGTTATAAAACATAGTACCACAACTAGCTTTCTTCTTATTCTTCATTTTTTTTTAATTGAACAATGAAACACCGAAGTTCAAACTTCGTTAAGACTTTAAAATTATTAATCCTAAGATTAAATGTTGAGATAGGCAAGGAGACATATAAAAGAAAGTTTTAAAAGGGACTTGAAGATAACACCAATGAATGACATGATAAGAAAAGTCAACCGACATGGCTTTGCTATGTGAACCCAAGAATACCAAATGCAATATACATACAAGGATTCACATAATGCACTTCAAAGACTCATAGAGAGAAAAAGATGGAGAATGAAACTGTGCATTTCATTCCTATTTTAGTTCAAAATTTTTTTTAAAATGATGATTAATTAAGGTCTAACAGCAAGCCCACAAGCCAATAAGCCAATTTCTTTAAAACCTGAAGCCTGCCTCCTCAAGGAATCTATTCAGTTTCTATAAAACTATATAATACTCGACTAGCTTATATACTTCTTTTCTTCACTAATTTATTAGTGAACTTAAGAAGAGATAGCAAATATCACTGTAAGTACCAGCAAATAGCAAATATCACTACAAATATCACTGTAAGTACCAGCTGGAATATCTCTAGGTAAAGTAAGTTTTGTATAACCCATACAGCCCGTAAATTATTTATCTAATCATATCTATTAGTCTCTTAATGTACAATCATTCCACCCTACTTTACAAAGATCCTCTGAACCACTCGGTCTCTAGTTTCTAGTTAATAACTAACAGTAACAACCATATCATGACTAAAATAATAATATCCCAATCCAAAATCCAATATGTATTTAACTTTAAAGAATTAATAAAGCTATAAATTGCAAACCAGAAGATAAACTATAGTTGTAAGTGTGACAACCCGAGAAATTAGATAATTTATTAAAATCTTAAATGATTGATTTAAGGTCAAATAATAGACCTAGACAAAAAATAAGTGTATGCGTTTGATATTTTTGGGAAGGAATTTTGAGGGTTTAAAAATTCTGTGAAGGATTTAGGTGAATTATTCAGGATTAAGTGTAAATGGGAATATGTTCTGTGTTTATGGTTATGTATGTGCTCAGAATGTGCTTAAGGGTCAAGGGTTGACCAAATAAATTATATCTGTGTCAAACCCTAATATTATTAAGAACATCAACGTTCTGTTAGAAAACCCTAATGTTTGATAAGAAACCAGTTCTGGAAACCCTAATTTCAGCTCCAAAAATTCAAAACCCTAATCTGGGAACTTGACGGAGAATTATAATGCTCAAGTGCTATTAAGTATGAGATTAATTAGGGTAAAGCTTAAACAATTCGAAAACCCTATTTTGAAACTTTTGAACCTTAATTGTTCCGTCAGAAACCCTAATGTACAGATATGGATTTAATTGCTAAATTAACAATATTAATTAGGAAAATATTAATCCTAATTTGTTTAAGTCCTAGTGTAATTAGGAAATTATAATATAATTAGGAAGCCCTAATTATAACATAGAAATAATGATTTTCTATTTTAAAATCTAATTAGAAAATCTTAGAATTTTAATTTGCTAAAATCTTTAGGGTTAAACCCTAAACCTTAAAATGCTAAACCCTAAACCCTAAGGGTTTTATCAAATACCAATTCTAGAATAAAAATGGCATGGAAAATGACCTTTATGCCCTTTTGACACATTCTTTAAAAGGTAGCTTGCAAATCTTGCTCTATTTTGGGTTGTTTACCAACCCTAGCCCTAACTCTAGCCCTAGCATGTGACTTATAGCTCAATTATCAGCCATCTTGGCCAGCCATATACATTGCATCTTGAGTGTAAAAGTAAAAAGTCTAGAAAAGTGACTTACTTTATTTTTTTCAACTAGCCAAGTCTTCTCTCTCTCTCCCATTCGAAAATTTTGAGAGAAACTAAGTGATAAGGAAGGCCAATATCATCCCTTAGCTATCCTATATCAGATCATCAGGATCAGAAATCAAAAATCAAAGCTCAAAAGGTATAAAACCCTAAACCTAGAAATCTTATGATTTGATGTTAAATGTTGTTGTTGATTTGTTAAAGTTATGTATTATGATGTCTTTGAGTGATCTGGGTTGATAGATTATAGATCTATAACACTTAGATACATGAATCTAGCATTTTTAAAAATCTGGGAAAAGTTTGAAAAGTGGCCTGACAGTCGAATGTCAGAGGCTTTAGATCTGTGTGTGTTTGATGTTTTATGTAATTGATGTTATAGATATGTTCTTTGTTGATAGGGCTTTAATCTGAGACTTGAATCAACCTCATAGCATGTCTATATCGTAAGTTACAAGCGGTCAAAGGTCGTTGACCAGTCGCAAAAAAGTTGAATCTGGGCAACCCAGAAATTTTCTATGTTGTCTGACAAGATTTTCCAGGCTCTTAATCTTGTTGTTATTTGATGTGTTAGCTATTTTGTTGATTGCTATTTGTAGCCTGCCATGTGAAATACATATCCAAGTCCTTAGATCTCTCATATCTTGAACAGAACAATATAGAATCATGGTCAAACTGCGTTGACCGAACTGCCTGATAAACGATCTGGGACCAGAATTCGTTCAAGAACAGTACTTGACTCATAGTTTGACCGACTTGAATCTTGTGCACCTATTGTTGTTATGATGATCGGTTGTTTTAGAATTGTAAAATGACATATATACTACATACTTGAACCTTCATATCACATAAACCAAGCCTGTAAAGCAACGATTTAGGGGCTCAATATATAATACCTCATTTGTTCTTCAATTTCTGGAAAACCCAGAAATTGAAGAACATGTCTGACAAGGTTTTCTATCAATTAGATCTCACAGATCTGTTGTTGTTTGGTTATGGAATTGGTGTATAGTTGTAGTACTACATTAGTACTAAACATCAAAGCTTTTACAAGCCCAGAAAACATTTAGATCATAGATCAAATTCGGGTCAAACCTAACCACTTGTCCACTGACATGGTGTTCTAGGTTTGTTGAAGAACAGCCCAAGAACACCATTAGCGACGGATGTGTCGCCAAAAACCCATATAGCGACACTTATTTTCGGAAAATAGATTATTTTATTTAATAAATTGAAATAATTAGTTTTAAATTATTAAAAATACATAATAAATTATGAAAAATTATTTTAAAGCCTGAAAAATAGTTTTTAATTATTTTGAGTATATTTCAAAAATATTTAATATTTTTGGAATATAAAAGGTATTTATTTATTTAATTATAATATTAAATAAATTATTTAAAATGATTTTAATTCATGAAAAATTATATTATGGTATAAGAAAATATTTTAAGTTATTTTTGATGACTTTTAATATTTTGTGATGAATTTCATTAATAATTTATTATTAATGGTAATTATTTTATTTAATAAATATATTAAATAAATTATGGAAAAATAGAATTAATGTTTTAAAAATCATATAAAATGATTTAAGTGTTCTAAAAATATTTGAAGTTATAAAATATAACTTTTGATATTTTGTCATAAAAATATTAATATTTTAATATTAATAGCAATTATCGGATAATTGATTTATACATTTAAAATCATATAATTATGATTTTAGAGTATTAAAATACTTTGTGATATTACAATTATATTATAATATTATATTATGATTTTCATTAATATTTAATATTAAATAAATATTAATGATTAAGGAATTATGTGGTATTTAATTCATTTAAATACGGTATTAATGATTGAAAAATTTTGATAAATGATACTAATTATATGAAAATTATTGCAAGTCTTTGAAAATTATTTTGACTGCTAAGAAAATTATCTATGATACTTGTTAAGTGTTTAGGCAGAGTTTAATTGAACTTAAACTCGTTATTTGTCCGACTAGACCGTCGGGATGATAGTATTTTGTCGGTTTCAACTCGGACTTAAATAGTTTGACTTCATGCCAAGTCTTATGTGTTGTATAGATTGATAGGGTTATGTGCTATGTGTTTAGGTTATTCTATGTAACAGTATTATACTGTGATGATATTATTCTAATATTAGAGATCTATATTACTAATATTAGGTCTTCGGATAAAGCGTTATAAATTGTGTAGCGGTAATCAACGGTTCAGGCAAGTTTTTACTTAACTCTACTAAGAGTTGTTTCATTCGGATAAGCTTATGGTTAATCATTGATGGTTGCCATGAATTGTACTCTGTACATATTGCATGTATAAGTCAAGTATGAAAGGCTGATCACCTTCATTACCGGTTGGTTCAGATATATTTGTTCATGTATAATACTTGTTCAGTCAAAAGTTTATTCGTGTTAGTTCTCAATCATATTGATGAATTATAGCCAGCTTATTATTCTGACTCTTTCAATCATGATATATCCTTAAATTGTATTTAAACTTGCTGGGCAACTTTCATGTTCACCCTTGCTATATCATGATAAACATTGCAGATAAGGCGAATGCGTTCGGATACAGGAAAAGGTTAATGCCAAGTTCAGCTTGGGATAAAATGTGCGGCTAGTTTGTAATTGAATAGTTGGATAAAAATGTTATGTGTTAGATAGTTTATGAATTGTGTAAAAGTTAAGGTTACTCGATTTTGGGGAATAGTGTGTAAAGTGTATTGTATAAACAATTTATGTTTATATCTTCCGCAAATAGTTGTAGAATGATTGAACCGAATTCGCGGTGATTTGGGACCCGGATTTGGGGCTATCACAGTAAGACAATCAGAAGTGCACAAGGTATAAACCAATATAAAAAATTCACTTACCTAGAAAAATGCTAATCTAATCAAGTTCCGAATTTCTCAAATACTCGTCACAACTAAAATGGATCCGCACTAAATCTTCCTTTTGAAAACTTATCTAAGACTCCGGTGACAGTCAAGTCAAAATTTAGGGCTTATTAGATGGAGGAGAGAAATAAAGGAAATTATAACAACTTAGGGTTAAATATAAATTAAAGACTGAAATTACCTGCTCAAATAGTTTCAATATGCAAGAATGCTTTCAAGCCGAACGGAGAGATAAAGTGAGACGAAGAATTTTTCGGCAGACATGAGATGCAGTGACAAGAGATCGAGTGAGACCATAAGAGATTTGGGCGACTAAGAATTTACTGGTTGATCGACTGACTAAGAAGTTTATATTGATTTGGGCAAAAATTGTCTGATATTAATTTGGGGGAAAATATAGGAGGGATGTGTTCGTACCCAAACCAAAAGCTATTATCTACAGCCCCCTTATGACCCTCGTTAAAATCCCCAAAAAAAGTCTTATACCGATGGCCAAATTATGACCCTCGGAACAGACTACCTTCAAAGGCCTATATCGACGGTCATACCGTGACTGTCACTATAGACATTATATGCAACGGTTCCACCCCAACCATCGCTAAAGCTCGTCGCATTATCTAGATTTTCTAATAGTGCTGCAATCTTACAATCTCATTTATGTATATACGAGCAAGACATTCAGGTGAATAAGTTTCTCGTATAGGTAAGAAATGAGTAGACTTGGTTAATCTATCGACAATAACCCAAATTGCGTCTATGCCTTGAGAAACCTTGGGAAGACCAGTAACGAAATCCATGGTAATTTGCTCCCACTTCTACTCTGGAATTTTGAGTGGTTGCAATGGACCTTTTGGCACTTGATGCTCCAACTTGACACGTTGACAAGTTACACACCTTAAGATAAACTCCACGATCTCTCTTTTCAGAGTGCTCCACCAAAATGTATATCAAAGATCATGATACATTTTGGTACTCCCAGGATGGATTGCATACGGTGTGTTGTGTGCCTCCATCATGATTTTATACTTCAAATCAAAGTTGTTAGAAACACAAAGTCTGGAGTTGACTCGAAGTATTCCTTCTTCATCGATTCTTGCTTCCGAAATAGCACCTTTTTGTACTTTCTTTCTCATACGCATCAGCTCAAGGTCTGTAGCTTGAGCAACTTTAACTTTATCGATTAAAGTTGGTTCTACTCGTATATTTGACATCATCACATGGGTCCCTTGAGTCCTTAACTCTATCTCCATCCTTTGTAAGTCATACAAAATGGGCCTTTGCATTGACAATATCGCACCCGTACTTAACGCGTCAGCTACCACGTTTGCTTTTCCAAGATGGTATTGAATGGTATGATCGTAATCTTTCAACAGCTCGAGCCAACATCGTTGTCGCATGTTGAGTTCCTTTGGGTGAAGAAATATTTGAGGCTTTTAAGATCTGTATAGATCTCCACTTTCTCCCATATAGGTAATGCCTCTAGATTTTAAACGCAAAAATGACAGTTGCCAACTCTAAATCATGAGTAAGATAATTCCTCTCATATTCTTTGAGTTATCATGAGGCATAGGTTATGACTTTCCCATGTTGCATGAGAACACATCCTAACCTTCTGCCTGAAGCATCGCTGTAGATGACAAATCCCTCCGAACCAGATGGTATTGTTAGAACAGATGCTGAAATGAGTCTCCTCTTGAGTTCTTGAAAACTCTTCTCACATTCCTCACTCTAACAAAATTTTGTATCTTTTTAAGTCAACTAAGTGAACGGAGTAGCGATTCAAGAAAATCCTTCCATGAATCTCCGATAATAACCAGATAAGCCCAGAAAGCTACGTACTTCAGTCACTAACTTAGGTTGCTCCCAGCTTTGTATTGCTTCAATCTTCGCTGGGTCAATAGATATTCTGTAATTTGATATCACGTGCCCAAGGAATGCTACTTCCTCAAGTCAGAACTCACATTTCTGCAACTTGGCATATAGCTTATTTTCACGAAGCTTTTGGAGTATCAGCCTCAAGTGTTGCTCATGATCTTCACGGCTTTTGGAGTAAATAAAGATGTCATCACTAAAGATAGCTAAAAAATGATCCAAATATTCCTTGAATACTCAGTTCATCATATCCATGAAGGCAGCAGGAGCATTAGTCAATCCAAAGGACATAACTAGGAATTCGTAATGCAAAATGCGGAGTTGAGTTAAGCGATCTTTGGAATGTCATCAGTTTTAATCTTTAACTGATGATATCTGGAACGAAGATCGATCTTTGAAAAGAATTTGGCACCTTGAAACTGGTCAAGCAGGTTATCAATGCGAGGTAACAGGTACCTATTTTTGATGGTGACATGATTCAACTCCTGATAGTCAATGCAAAGTCATATACTTCCATCTTTCTTCTTTACGAATAGAACAAAAGCACCCCAAGGAGACGAACTAGAACAAATGAAACTGATGTCTATAATTCTTGCAGTTGAGTTTTTAACTCCTGAAGTTCAATAGAAACCATTCGATATGGAGCTTTGGAAATGGGTTTTGTACCGGGTTCAAGGTCAATACAAAATTCGATTTCACGCTCTGGGGGTAGGCCAAGAAGTTCTTCTGGGAATAAGTCAGGAAATTTATTAACAATAAAAATATCATTCACACCTGACGTATTTTTGTTTAAATCTGTGGCATGGGCTAAGAAAGCTTTACATTCATTTTACAATAAATTAATAAATTTATGGCTTGATATGATAGTGATTGACTTTAGTGGTTTGGTTGCTTGAATTTGCATAATATGTTGGTTAGGAATATGAAAGCTAACAACTTTACGAAAACAATCAATTTTAGCATAATGAGTAGTTAACCAATCAATCCCTAAAATCACATCAAATGCAAGTATTTTCAAAGAGATAAGATCGACAGGTAACGTGAGGGTGTCGATTTGAATCAAACAAGATTTATAAACAGTGGATATAATGAAGGTTTCTTCCAATGGAGTTTTAACAGATAAGTCAAAGTCTAATTTCTCTGGAGTTAAATTTAAACGTTGAGTGCAAGTAGGAGAAATAAAAGAATGGGTAGAACCGGTATCAAATAAGGTATAGACTTCGCAAGAGTTTATGATTAGCTTACTCGTGATAACTTTGTTCGAGTTCCTCACTTTTTGGGAGGTCACGACAAACTCTCTCTCTTGAACTAAAGGCTTTGACTTATCTGGAACAGCATTTGGTGTCTCTATCCCAGCTGGACTTGACTTCACTACACGATAAAATCAGGCTAGGTGACCTTCTCTTCTGCAATTGTAACACGCTTTGGGTTATCCCGTGCATTTTGGACTAATGTGTCCCTACCCTGCGCATTTATAGCATACGACCGGTGGTCGTTTTCCTTCCTTAACAACTGGTGTTGGTGCTGACGTCTTTCCATCATTATTGAACCTTCTCCTCTTAAAATTTCTACTTCAATTATATTGGCCATGATTACCACCGAAGTGGTTACCCTTTCTGGCATGTTGATTTCCTCCACGTTTGTTGTCACCGCTTCGATGACTGCTATCACTAGGATTATCATTTTGCTGGCTGCTCTCTCTTGGTTAGGTTTACTCATTATCACGCTCTAATAACTAAGTCTTATTCACAACATTTGAATACAAGCAAAGTTTATGAGAAATGAGGTATTGACGTATTTTGGGTTTCAAACCTCACAAAAATATTCGCGTCATTCTCTCCTCATTATCAATCAAATGGAATGCAAACCGGGACAACTCAGTAAACTTAGCCTCATACTGCGATACGGTCATATTATTTTACTCCAGCTTGATGAATTCTACCTCCTTCATGTGATGAATACTTTTGGGAAAGTACTTGTCGTTGAACAGTTCTTGAAACTTCTCCCAAGAAATCTTTAGTGCGGTAGGCTGAGTACATTTTACTGATTCCCACCAGTAATCTGCCTCTCCTCACAACATGAAGGTGGTAAAGGGAACCTTTTGCTCCTCGGAGCATCCCAAGGCATCAAATATCTTGGTGATCTGCTTTATCCACGTCTCTACCTTAAGTGGTTCTGGCTTTCCCAAAAACTCTGGTGGTCCCAGCTCGTTGAACTGCTTAGCGGTGACCATCCTTGAGTTGTCAGTTTTTCCACCTGTATTTTGAATAGGAGTCTCCCTCGCTTGATGTTGTATGAATTGCAAAAATCCTATGAGCATCCCATCGTTCATCATTTGGTCAGTGTTGTTGTTTACTTGAGGATTACTGCCTTCCTGATGCACATTATCCTGGTTATTGATCAACGGTGACTCAACGGTCTCATGTGCTCCATTGCTTAACTGATATTTTCAAATGCCATATTCAAATACTGCCATAAAACAAGGGTTAATTGACATGCCACATATTATCCTTATATTCTGACTGTAAGACCCCGAAATTTTTTTAAATAAAAAGGAATTTCCTTTATTTATTATTTTGAAATAGTAAGGGTTGATTTGATTAATGTGGATAGTTAAGGGTTAAATACATAAATATTTCAAAATAAGCAAGTGGTTATATAATATTCATTTTTGTGGGGAATATTCGTTTGGTCGTGGAATATTCGTCTTTTGGGGAATATTATTAAATGCGCAGTAATGACCATATGTAGAGCCCCATAATGGAAAGCGATTGGATGAGGAAAATGACAAATATAAGTTGGTTAAAAATAACTTGGCGTAGTTATTACCGAATTAAAATTGTTGGAATACCGTTGGTTAAAATATGATGTAATACGCGTTGGTTGCACGCGATGCTTTACGGTATTTGCAGTATTGTTGAATTATTGATCCTTACGTGAAGGCCTTTACTCAATAATTTTCACGATGAATTCTTATTCGATATTTTATTTTATTGATTCGATAATTCTTTGCGTTGATATTTTATATTATTGTTGTTCATAATTATCACTAACACGATATTTCCCATTATCGGATCAATAATTCATATTATTTGAATAATATTATTAGATAACATTATTGGCAATGTCTAGAAAGTTACATCTAAGGAGAGGTTTGGTCACCTAATTTGCGCCCGATGAGGAGAGATCCTTATTGGAAAGCCCCTCTTTCTGAGGAGAACTGGTTGTCATAAATGTGATTACGTAATATTATTTGTGAATAATTAATTATTGATTCATATGATAAGGAAATATTTATTTTATATGAATATAAATGATGGATTTATTTATGTGGTTATTAATGAAGGAATTAATCTTTGAGATGTTTTATTTTGTCGGATTGGAGGTATTAAAAGATCAAATCGGTGTTATTCTGACTTTATTGTGTGAGTTATAATATTTAATCAAACCGTTGGATCGTTGTAATTTTTGGATATGTTATACATATATAAGTTGAGTATATGTCCACAAATTTTGAGCGAATTAAAAATGCACGAATGATTTGTTGTGAATTTTAAGAGTTATCGATTTGAAATTAGGTTTATAATTGATTTTGGTGGAAAATTCTAGAATTGGGTGGGCCCCACTTGTGGTTGGTGAAAAATGTGCTGAATTGAATTTTCAAATGTGGTGGTTGGGAATAGTAGCGAGGTAAAGCCATCGGGTTGCGAGAGTTAAGTGCTGCTTGGCGACGCTTAACATTTTCTATAAATAGAGGCTAAGTTAGAATTGAAAATCACACGAAACAAGTTTCTCTCTTTCTCTCTATATTATTGAGGCGTATTTTGTGAGTATTTAGATACTTTGAGAGTTCTTTATTCGATTCTAAGTTTCATTCATTGACATCACTTGAGCCTTTCCTTAGAAATCTTGATTCTTTGAGGTAAGGGATATTATTTTTTTCGTAATGATATTATTTCTTCAATATCATTATCTTTGAAATATTGATCTGAAGTTTTTATCAAATTTGGAACTTTTTCATGTCGGGGTTACTATTCATGAGTTACTATTCACGAGTTACTATTCATGAGTTACTATTCACGAGTTCTTATTCACGAGTACTATTCATGAAAGCGTGAAGATGTTTTTTGTGGAATTTCTATCTTTGGGTGTGAGTTACTATTCACGTATCACGGCTTTATTCACGTATCTGGCACTATTCACGAATCGGCACTATTCATAGAAAAATGAAAATTTTTCCTTTTCGTCTAAAATATCTATTTTGGATACTAGCTTTGATTGTATCCATGTTTTGATCATTCTTGAATTTTACACCACTATGATTATTTTTGAGGTATTGTTGGACATGGATAAAATAAAGTACGAATCCTTAATCCTTAATCCTTGTCATTTTGTTTCCTTTGGATTCGTTCTTTAAAAATATTTTCATCATCCTCGGTCTTAAATGATGATATTATTGAATATCTTTGGCTGTAGTGCAAAGATGAATGATTTCTGAAGAATATCTTTGGCTTTTGTAGTGCAAAGATGAGCAGGTGTTTAAATGAACATGACCGACTGATGAATATCTTTGGCCTTTAGTGCAAAGATGAACAGGTGTTGAGATGAACATGACCGACTGATGAATATCTTTGGCCTTTAGTGCAAAGATGAGCAGTGTTGAGATGAACATGGACCGATTGATGAATATCTTTGGCTGTAGTGCAAAGATGAATATTTGATTTGAGATGAATATTGATTGATGTTCTGAGGATAAAATATTGATGATGGTATTAAATTCATAGATTATAGTAGATTTCATTCTCTACGTAACTCTTCTATGAATTATTATATGTCAGCTGCGAATATTGATCTGAAACTTGTTATCATTGTATTCTATCGAGTTTTTTCCTGTTGGAGACTAACGATAATTTGTTGTATATTATCTTAGTAATAATATTCTTCTTTGGGCTAGTTGAGCTCACCCTTTTCCTTGTTGTTCCATTTTTTTCTTCTCGGGGAGGCGAGAATGTAGCGAGTACTTAGTCGGGGTATGGAATGAAGGTTCTAGAGAGAGTTGTTTAGTAGTCCTCACCATTATTGTAAAATAATGTATCAATAAATAAATGATGAGGATTTATTTGAGTATAAATATTGTCTAGAAGATAATATTTGTATTTAAACTCACGATTTTATTGTTGTGATAATAAAGTTGTAGTTGTTTACATACCATGTATTTGGCGACTCGAGAATGGGTTGGATGGAATGGACCTATTTTGGGGTCGTCACGGTTGGTATCGAGCTTAGGGATATGATCTCTGGCGGAGATCGGGGAATAGAACTAGGAAGGGAGAGGCGAGTAAATCCTTGCTAGTGTGTCCTACCTAAGCTTATTTGTTAGTTGGTCAAGTATATAGGGATATTATGTGATATATTGATTTCCTTAATTAACCCTTATTTTATGGCGGTATTTGAGAATGTCGTGAGAATATTAATAGTGGAGTAAATGAGGGACCGTGGAGATGCTGTACTCACCAACGAGGAGAAGCGCAACAACAGTGGTGGCAATGTTCCTCTTGTGAACAACAACACCACCGAAAGCGAGATGATGAGCGAGGGATGTTTAGAAGCTTTTTGCGGTTCATGCAAAATCGAACGAGGAGACTCGTGTTCAAAATCTGAGGAGGAAATGATAGCAATTCACGGGTGGTCACGTGCCAAGCAGTTCAAAAAGTTGGGACCACGAATGCTGGGAAAGCGAGATCCGATCATGGCGGAAACATGGGTCAAGCAAATTACCAAGATATTCGATGTCTTGGGATGCGGGAGGAGCAGAAAGTTCCATTCGCTACCTTTATGTTCCGTGGCGAAGCGATTCTTGGTGGGAATCGTGAAGCGTACCCATCCACTATACTCGGCATGTCTTGGGAGGCGTTTGAAACTATTTAATGACAAATACTTTCACGAAAGTGTTTCGTCATATGAAGGAAGTGGAGTTTATTAGGCTGGGCGAGAATAACATGGCGGTGTCAAAGATCTGGCGAAGTTTGCGGAGTTATCGAGTTTGCACCTCATTTGGTGGAGAATGAGGAGCGTATGACGCGGATGTTTCTTAGAGGTTTGAAACCCGGCGTACGTCGGTATCTCATTTCTCATAAATTTTCTCTCTATTCGGATGTTGTCAATAGGGCTCGGTTGTTAGAAGCGAGATAACGAGTACGTTCAACCGAGGGACCATAACGAGGATCATCTCAGAAGATAGCGATCATCGAATAATGATAACCACGGAGAAAGAAGAATACGGACAAAGCGGTGACCACTCTGGTGTCGTCGTGGCCATGAAAATAGAAAAGCGAGTGGGAGGAGATTTTAAAAGAGGAGATTCAACAACAACCATTTGAAGGCGTCGGCGCCGATGAGTAATTGGTTTTAAGGAGGAGAAGCGACCACCGGTCGTATGTTATAAATCACGGAAAGAGGGACATATCGGTCCAAAGCGCCCACAACAGTTTAAGGTATGCTATAATTGTGGAAAGGAAGGACATATCGCTCGAGATTAGACGATATCGAAACCCGATCCGGCGGGAATGGTGACTCAAAAGGATGTCCAAGAAAAGTCAAAGTCAGCGATTCTGGAAGAGCGTTTGTCGTGACCCGGTCAAAATCGAGGAACCCGAACGAAGTTAGCGGGTTAGTTAATTATAAATTCTTGCGAAGTTTATACCTTACTACTGAATCTGGTTCTACCCATTCTTTTATCTCTCTTGCTTTGCGCTCAACGTTTGAACTTGACTACGGAGAAATTAGACTTTGACCTATTTATGGAGACTCGTTAGGAGAAACTTTCATTACATCCGTTGTTTAAAAATCTTGCTTGATTCAAAGTTGGCACTATCACATTACTGTTAACCTTATTTCTATAGAGATATTTGTTTTTGATGTGATTTTAAGGTTAACTACTTCATCATTGCCAAATTGATTGCTTTTGTAAGGTTGTTAGTTTTCATATTCCTAAGCAACTTTGTTATTCGAATTCAAGCAATCAAACCATTGTTGTCAAACATTTTCATATCAAGCCATGAAGTCATTCGTTTATTACGGATGTCGAGTTTTCTTAGTCCATGTTATGGATTTGAATAAAAAGACACGTCGATTTGAATAATATTCTTGTTGTTATTGATTTTTCTGGCGTATTTTACGAAGAATTTCTTGGCTTACTCCCAAAGCACGATATTAAATTTTGTATCGAATTTGAACCCGGTACAAAACTCATTTCTAAAATCTCATATCGAATGGCTCTATTGAACTTGAGGAGTTAAAAATTCAATTATAAAATTTGGTACTGAGCCTTTATCTTGTGACTTCCTTTGTGGAATTCACTAAGCGAGACTCTCTATAGGGGGCGTCATATTCGATGCGATAGTAAAAGCGATAGGTGCCATTGTGACGTCTTTATCCAAGATTGGGATATGAGTCGCGGTTGAGAGCAACCTAAGTCGATAATCGAAATCGTAGCTTTACAGGCTTAGTTGGTTATTATCGGAGATTCGTTGAAGGATATTCTCGAATCGCTATTCCATTATCGCGAACCCGACTCGTAGAGATACAAAATTCGAATGGAGCAAGGAATGTGGGAAGAGCTTGAAGAACTCGAGAGGAGACTCATTTAAGCATATGTTACGACCATGCCATCACGGAAAAGCGAGCGTGGTAGGCGGCGTGTTGAGTAGAAAATCGTATCTGAAATACGAGTACGATATTATCAAAGACTAATTTCAGTATAATTTACAAATAATAGAGATGGAGATGAAAACTCTAGGTACCCACGTGATGATATCTGATGCACGTGATGATATCTGAGTATAATCGACTTTAATCGATAAAGTTAAAGATGTTCAAGCTACACAAGGGTGATGAATTTGAAGAAGGAGGTGCAAGAAGTTGTTATTTTAAAAGCGAGAATCGGTGAGGTGAGGAAAGCTCAAACCTTGATTTATTAATCCATTTGAAATTCTCGATCGAATAGGGCTGTGGCCTATAGACTCGTTTTACCACCAAGTATGACGCGTGTTCATAGCGTTTTTCACGTATCGATGTTACGTAAATATGTGGACGACGAAACACGTCATTGAGTTAGAAGCTGGACGAGATAGTAGAAGACTTAACGTTATGAGGAGGTACTGTCAAGATTTTGTAGAGGAAAGAACATGACCTATGTACCGAGGTTATACCATAAGTTAAAGTTTTGTGGAGAAACCATCTTATTGAGGAAATGACACGGGAGTTGGAAATGAAAATGAAAGCGAGGTATCTTTACCTTTTGAAAACACGGTATGTACGTCAATTTCAAGGACGAAATTTCATAAGGAGGGAGGTTGTAAGACCCAGAAATTTTTTAAATAAAAGGAATTTCCTTTATTTATTATTTTGAAATAGTAAGGGTTGATTTGATTAATGTGGATAGTTAAGGGTTAAATACGCAAATATTTCAAAATAAGCAAGTGGTTATATAATATTCATTTTTGTCGGGGAATATTCGTTTGGTCGTGGAATATTAAATGCTTGTAGGGGAATATCGACGACAGTAAAATGACCATGTGTGGGCCCCATAATGGAAAGCGATTGGATGAGGAAAATGACAAATATAAGTTGGTTAAAAATAACTTGGCGTAGTTATTCTGAATTAAGATCATTGGAATACCCGGTGGTTAAAATACGATAATATGCGTGGTTGCATGATAGCACACGGTATTAGACGCAGTATTGTTGAATTATTGATCCTTACGTGAAGGCACTACTCAATAATTTTCACGATGTTTCTTATTCGATATTTTATTTTATTGATTGATAATTGCTGCGTTGATATTTTATATTATTGTTGTTGATAATTATCCTTTGCCTGATATTTCCCATTATCGGATCAATAATTCATATTATTTGAATAATATTATTAGATAACATTATTGGCAATGTCTAGAAAGTTACATCTAAGGAGAGGTTTGGTCACCTAATTGCGGCGCATGATGAGGAGAGATCCTTATTGGAAAGCCCCTCTTTCTGAGGAGCGACTGGTTGTCATAAATGTGATTACGTAATATTATTTGTGAATAATTAATTATTGATTCATATGATAAGGAAATATTTATTTTATATGAATATAAATGATGGATTTATTTATGTGGTTATTAATGAAGGAATTAATCTTTGAGATGTTTTATTTTGTCGGATTGGAGGTATTAAAAGATCAAATCGGTGTTATTCTGACTTTATTGTGTGAGTTATAATATTTAATCAAATAGTTGGATCGTTGTAATAATTTTTGGATATGTTATACATATATAAGTTGAGTATATGTCCACAAATTTTGAGCGAATTAAAAATGCACGAATGATTTGTTGTGAATTTTAAGAGTTATTCGATTCGGAAATTAGGTTTATAATTGATTTTGGTGGAAAATTCTAGAATTGGGTGGGCCCCACTTGTGGTTGGTGAAAAATGTGCTGAATTGAATTTTCAAATGTGGTGGTTGGGAATAGTAGCGAGTAAAGCCATCGAGGTTGCGGAGTTAAGTCCGCTTGGCGGCGTGCTAACATTTTCCTATAAATAGAGGCTAAGTTAGAATTGAAAATCACACGAAACAAAGTTTTCTCTCTTTCTCTCTATATTATTGGCGTATTTTGTGAGTATTTAGATACTTTGAGAGTTCTTTGTTCAAGACAAGTTTCATTCAAACATCACTTGAGCCTTTCCTTAGAAATCTTGATTCTTTGAGGTAAGGGATATTATTTTTTTCGTAATGATATTATTTCTTCAATATCATTATCTTTGAAATATTGATCTGAAGTTTTTATCAAATTTGGAACTTTTTCATGTATGGGTTCTTATTCATGAGTTACTATTCACGAGTTACTATTCATGAGTTACTATTCACGAGTTCTTATTCACGAGTACTATTCATGAAGCGTGAAGATGTTTTTGTGGAATTTCTATCTTTGGGTGTTTGAGTTACTATTCACGATATCTGGACTATTCACGATATCTGTGACTATTCACGAATACGGCACTATTCATCGAAAAATGAAAATTTTTCTTTTCGTCTAAAATATCTATTCTGGATACTAGCTTTGATTGTATCCATGTTTTGATCATTCTTGAATTTTACACCACTATGATTATTTTTGAGGTATTGTTGGACATGGATAAAATAAAGTACGAATCCTTAATCCTTAATCCTTGTCATTTTGTTTCACTGGATTCGTTCTTTAAAAATATTTTTCATCATCCTCAGTCTTAAATGATGATATTATTGAATATCTTTGGCCTGTAGTGCAAAGATGAATGATTTCTGAAGAATATCTTTGGCTGTAGTGCAAAAGATGAGCGGTGTTTAAATGAACATGACCAGGACCGATGAATATCTTTGGCCTTTAGTGCAAAGATGAACAGGTGTTGAGATGAACATGACCGATTGATGAATATCTTTGGCCTTTAGTGCAAAGATGAACAGGTGTTGAGATGAACATGACCGATTGATGAATATCTTTGGCCTGTAGTGCAAAGATGAATATTTGATTTGAGATGAATATTGATTGATGTTCACGGGGATAAAATATTGATGATGATGGATCGTTAAATTCATAGATTATAGTAGATTTCATTCTCTACGTAACTCTTCTATGAATTATTATGTCCGCTGCGAATATTGATCTGAAACTTGTTGTCTATTGTATTCTATCAGATTTTTCCCTGTTGGAGACTAACGATAATTTGTTGTATATTATCTTAGTCATAATATTCTTCTTGGGCTAGTTGAGCTCACCCTTTTCCTTGTTGTTCCATTTTTCTTCTCAGGAGGCGAGAATGTAGCGAGTACTAGTCGGGGTATGGAATGAAGGTTCTAGAGAGAGTTGTTTAGTAGTCCTCACCATTATTGTAAAATAATGTATCAATAAATGTGATGAGGATTTATTTTAGTATAAATATTTTCTAGAAGATAATATTTGTATTTAAACTCACAGTTTTATTGTTGTGATAATAAAGTTGTAGTTGTTTCTGTACCATGTATTTGTCGACTCAGAATGGGTTGGATGGAATGGACCTATTTTGGGGTCGTCACACTGACCGACCAATTAAATAACAAATAAGCTTAGGTAGGTCATACTAGCTAAGGATTTACCCGTCTCTCCCCTCATAGTTCTAGTCTCACATCTCAGCCAAGGATCATATCCCTAAGCTTTGATACCAACTGTGACTCCCCCAAAATAGGTATACATAACCCATTCTGAGTCTCCAAATATATGGTACAGAATACAAATACAAACTTAATTATACAACTGTTGTGTAACATAAGCTGAGAGTTTTAACATGAATATTGTCTTCTAAACAATATACAAACTCAAATAGAGACCTCATTACAATTATTATCACACTATTTTATAAAATAGTGAGGACTACTATAGCTACCATCTCGGACCGTCACTCCATTCTCCGACTAGTCCCGACTACGTTCTCATTTCCTGAAGAGAACAATGAAAGCAAAAGGGTGAGCTCAACTAGCCCAGTAAAGAATATAATGACTAAGATAATGCAGAATAAATTATCGTTTGCCTTCAACAGTGTTAAACTGATAGAATACAATAGACAACAAGTTTAACTACAACAGAACAAATAATCCATTCAAGTAGAGCATGATATCTACTATCTTCTATGATTTAAAAGTTTATCATCAATTATATCACTGAGACTCAACTCAATAAATAATCCACATCATTGAATTATCCATGCACTACGGGCGAAGGATATTCATTATTATCACATCCACGAATTATCCATATACTACGGGCCAAGGATATTCTCATTATCACCAATGGTCATGATCATGCCAACAACTTTCCATCAATGCACTACGGGCCAATGAGGATATTTATCACATCATTTGTAATATTACAAGTTATGATCATACCGATACATAATCATAATCATATCAATCAACAATTCATCTATGCACTACGGGCCAAAGATGACTTTTATCACAATATAAGCATCAGGATGATGACAATGATATAAGAATTCAATTAAATGAGAGCAATGATAAATTTTAAAGATTTATAATTCAATTTATCCAGAATTTAATATTGTCCAAATTGTCAACATGATACTGCTTTGTGGAGTAAAATTCAAGAATAATATTGTATCAAAAATGATTTGGACGGAAAAGAAATCAATTTTTGTTATGAATAGTACCCCGGGTGAATAGTACCCTATGCATAGTATTTCAGAAATAGTACCCCGTGAATAGTACCCCGACATGAAAAGATTAAAAATGAACAAGAATGTTCAGAATAATATTTTTATGAAAAGATACTAGATGAAATGCAAATTTCAAGGATATTCTACTAATTTCAAGGAGTATAGAAGCAATACTTAACAAAATGAGTGTAGAATTCAGAATCTGAAACGAAATAATATTACTTACATACTACAGAGTATGGAAGAAAATATTATTTCTTACGAATATTGAGCAAAAATAATATCTCTTACCTTAAAAGGAGAGTACTTCTGACTGGTAGGACAGGGATATTCTTGAAGAAAACTTGTAATATTTTCTACGCTCAATATTATAGAAAAAGAATTATCTGATTCTGGTGTGATTTTCAATTCTAAATTAAGCATCCTATTTATAGGAGAATGGCAGGATACTATTTAAATTTAGAAAATCACGGACGCATTGTGCTTCTTCCAGGCGTGCAGAAAATTTTCTGATTTAACTATGCAGACACTATGCAGATACTATGCAAACACTATGTATAATAAAATATAATATATTCTATTTTACATAAAAAATAAAACTTATTATAATATATATATATAATCATAATAGTACTCCCCACGTGACCAGCATTTCACCCCCCCCCCCCATAAACATTATTATATATATAATACTTATATATATAACAAAACTAAGATAACTTTCTACCGATAATTTTGAAAAATGGGTAATTGAGGGTCCATATAATAAGCCAAATTTATAAAAATTACTTCATAAAAATCCCCTCTATTTATCTCAACTCACTTGGCTTTACAAAACACATTTTTAATAACATTCATCATTAATATCATAACTCACAATATTAACAACCAGATCATTCCCAAGAAAGAGGGGGTTTTCTAATAAGGATTTCTCCCTATTAGAGCGCAATTAGGTGACCAAACCCCTTTCCTCGACAGAACTTTCTAGACATTGTCTGTAAGACCCCAACTTTTATGAATAAAGATGAATTTTCTATAATTATCATTTTTAAATATTATGGAATTAATTTGATATAATGTTATAGTTGTGGGTAATATTTTTAAATTTTGCAAAGTATGCAAGTTGTTATATTATATTCGATTGGTCGAGGAATATTCGTTTTAGCAGGGAATATCAAATACAAACTGGTATAATCATTGGTGGACCCCTAATGTAATTATTATTGTCGAATTGAGAAAAGCGACAAAAATATTTTATTAAAAATAACGGCGGAAGTTTTGGTGTTAAGCTGTTGAAACACCCGATGTTAAAGAAATGTGAGAATACTGGCGTGATTGCATAGTAGCACACGGTATTGATTATTGATGCTCTCACGTGAGAAGTCACTCAGTTTTTGTAAGACCCCAACTTATTATAAATAAAATTGAATTTTCTCTATTCATTATTCTAAATTAATAAGGTGTTAATTTGATATAATGCTTTGGTTATGGGTGAAATGTGCAAATTTTACAAAATAAGCAAGTGGTTATAAAATATTTATTTTTATCGGGGAATATTCTTTTGGTCGTGAAATATTCTTTTTGTCGGGGAATATTAAATGCAATGCGGCGCATGACCATTCATGGGCTCATAATGAGAATAAGCTGTCGGATGAAGAAAGCGACAAAGAATGAGCTTTTATAAATACTTGGCGTAATTATTACAGATTAACCTTTGTTGGAATATACCTTGGTTAAAATACAGTAATATGCGTGGTTGCATAGTAGCACATGGTATTGTACAGTATTGTTAAATTATTGATTCGTACGTAAGAAGACACTACTAAATAATTATTACGATGAATTCTTTATTCAATATTTTATTTTCTTGATTCAATAATTGTTGCGTTGATAGTTTATATTATTGTTGTTTGATAATTATCAACTTTGCCTTTATACTTCCCATTATCATATCAATAATTCATATTATTTGAATAATATTATTAGATAGCATTATTGGTAATGTCTAGAAAAATTACATCGAGGAGAGGTTTGGTCACCTAATTACTGGCGCCGATGAAGGAGAAATCCTTATTGGAAAGCCCCATCTTTCCTGGGAACGGCCTGGTTGTCATAATTGTGATTCTGTAATATTATTTGTGAATAATTAATTATTGATTTATATGATAAGAAAATATTTATTTGATGTGGATATAAATGATGGATTTATTTATGTGGTTATTAATGAAGGAATTAATGCTGAGGTGTTTTATCAGTATTTTATTGGAATGGAGATATTAAAAATCACCCGTTTGTGAATTTCGGATATTTTTTGTTTGGAATTTGGAAAAACTTTCATCTGTAATGCTGTAGAGAATTCGATTTCATGTGGAATGGATATAAAATTAGTATTTTTTTTGATAAACAGGCTATTTTCTATGAATTACTGAAGTTTCAGAAAATAAAATGATTTTTATTAAATTATGGGTGGGACCCATTTTTGTTTTAACACATGTGGGCTGCTGAATTTTGGTTCCAAGATGTCTAGCTTGGTTAGTGAAAGTTGGCGTAAAAGAAAGAAAAAGAATAATAATATTTTATTATTTAGTCTCCTTTGGCGTTCTAGCATTTTCCAATAAATAGACGCTTAGGTTAGAATTGAAAATCACACCAGAAATAAGTTTTCTTTCTCTCCAGATTATCGAGCGTATTATTGTGAGTATTTTGATACTTTGAGAGTTCTTTGTTGGTCTACAAGTTTCCTTGACTCTATATCAGATATTAGACGGAAATCAGAGTTATTTTGAGGTAAGGGATGTTATTTTCTTCTTAAATGATATTATTTTCTTCAATATCATTATGCCGAAATATTGGTGAACTTTTTAATTAAATTTGGAACTTTTTGTGTCGGGGTTACTATTCACATATACGGCACTATTCACGTATACGACATTATTCACCGAAAAATGAAAATTTTCCTTTTTGTCTAAGATGACAATTTTGGCTACTATCTTTGATTGTATCCATGTTTTGATCTTTATTTTTGAATTTTGCTCCACAATTGGTTCTTATTAAAGTATTATTGATCTTGGATAAACTGTTATACGAAACCCTAATATTTGTCCTTCTATCTCATTAGATTTGTTTTCTTTAAGATATTTTTCATCATCCTCAGTTTTAAATGATGATATTACTGAATATCTTTGGCATGTAGTGCAAAGATGAATGATTAACTGATGAATATCTTTGGCCCGTAGTGCAAAGATGAACAGGTGTTAAGATGAACATGACCAACTGGTGATACAAATGAATATCTTTGGCCTGTAGTGCAAAGATGAATATTTGATTAAAGATGTAATTGATTGTTGTTACAGGGATAAAATATTGATGATGAACTTTTAAATCTTAGAAGATAATAGAATTCATTCTCTACGTGACTCTTCTAATGGATTGTTGTTTCCATTGCAGTTGTTGATCTAAAATTTGTTGTCTATTGTATTCTATCGGATTTTTTCCCTGTTGAAGACTAATGATAATTTGATGTATATTATCTTAGTCATAATATTCTTTACTGGGCTAGTTGAGCTCACACTTTTCCTTTTTGTTCCATTTTTCTTCTCAGGAGGTGAGAACATAGCAAGATCGAGTCGGGGTATGGAGTGATGGTTCTAGAAAGATGTTTTAGCAGTCCTCACTATTTCTGTAAAATAGTGTATGAATAATTGTAATGAGGACTTATTTGAGTGTTGATATTGTCTAGAAGACGATATTTGTATTTAAACTCACAGTATGTGTTGTCGTATTTTACACGACATTTGTATTATTGAAGTTGTAGTTTACTTTATGTACCATGTATTTGGTGACTTAGAATGGGTGTTCTATACCTATTTTGGGGGCGTCACAGTTGGTATCAAAGCTTAGGGATATGGTCTCTGGCGGAGATCGGGGAATAGAACTAAGAGGGGAGAGCTGAGTAAATCCTTCACTAGTGTGTCCTATCTAAGCTTATTTGTTGGTCGGTCATAATATAGGGATATTATGTGATATATTATTTTGTTTAATTAACCCTTATTTTATGGCAGTATTTAAGAATGGCTGCTAAGAACGTTAACAATGGAGTGTATGAGACTGTGGAACAACCTTTAGTCACAAACCAGGAGAACGTGCAATAGGAAGACAATATTCCTCCTATAAACAACACTATTGAGCAAACGATGAACGATGGAATGTTTAGGAGCTTTTTGCAGTTCATGCAAAATCAGACGAGGGAGACTCGTGTACAAAATACGGGTGGAAGTGATAGCAACACGCGATCTGCCACAGCCAAGCAGTTCAAGGAGTTGGGACCACCAGATTTCTGGGGAAAGCCCGATTCGATTAAGGTAGAAATGTGGGTCAAGCAAATTACCAAGATATTCGATGTTTTGGGATGCACGGAGGAACAGAAGGTTCCATTCGCCACCTTTATGTTCCGTGGTGAGGCAGATTACTGGTGTGAATCTATGAAGCGTACCCGACCCGGTAGCGCACTTAACATGTCTTGGGAAAGATTTGAAACTATTCAATGACAAGTACTTTTCAGAAAGTATTCGTCATATGGAGGTAGAGTTTATTAGGTGGAATGAGAACAACATGGCGGTATCTCGATGCGAGGTGAAGTTCATGGAGTTATTTAGGTTTGCACCTCATTTGGTAGAAAATGAGGAGCGTATATGTGAGATGTTTACGAGAGGTCTAAAACTTAGAGATTCGTCGATACCTTATCTCTCATAAATTTTCTCTGTATTAGGATGTTGTCAGCGGGGCTCAATTATTAGAAGCGAGATAATGAGTATACTCAATGAGGGACCCTGACGAGTGGTCATCTACCGGTGATGGTGATCATCGAATGATGATGATAACCGGTGAGGAGGGAAAAATACGGACAAAAGCGGTAACCACTCGGTGGTAATCATGGCCATGATAATAGGAGAGGTAAGTCAGTGGAAATTTTGAAAGAGGAGATTCAACAATGATGGCGGAAGACATCGGTGATAGCACGACACGACCAAGACCAACAACAAATTCTAGGGGAGGAGAACGACCTTGATTAGATGTTACAAATGCGGGAAAGAGGGACATATCATTTCAAGCGCCTACAACAATCCAAGGTATGTTATAATTGTGGAAAGGAAGGACATATCGCTCGAGATTGTACTATAGTGAAACCAAGTTCAGTGAGGATGGTGACTCAAAAGTACATCCGGATAAGTCAAAATCGGCGGTTCTGGAAAGGCGTTTGTCGTGGTAGCCAAAAGCGTGAGGAACCCAAACGAGGTGATCAAGGGTAAGCTAATCTTGAATTCTTGCGAAGTTTATACCTTACTGAATCTGGGTTCTACCCATTATTTTATCTCTCACCTTGTGCTCAGCGTTTAAACTTGACTCCAGAGAAATTGGATTTTAACTTATCTGTTGAAACTCTGTTGGGTGAAACCTTCGTTACATCTACAGTTTATAAATATTGCTTGATCCAAGTTGGCACTATCACATTACCTGTTGATCTTATCTCTTTAAAGATACTTGCTTTTGATGTGATTTTAGGAATTGATTGGTTAACCACTCATCATGCCAAAATTGATTGTTTTCTTAAGGTTGTTAGTTTTCTTATTCCTAACCAACCTGTCATACGAATTCAAACAACTAAACCACTGAAATTAGTCATTGTCATATCAAGCCACAAAGCTATTCGTTTATTAAAAAACGGATGCCAAGCTTTCTTAGCCCATGTTATGGATTTGAATAAAGACAAGTCAGATTTGGATAATATTTCTGTTGTTAGAGAATTTCTTATGTATTTCCTGAAGAACTTCCCGGTCTACCCCCAGAACGTGATGGTTAATTCTTTATTGACCTTGAACCGGGTACAAAACCCATTTCTAAAACCCCATATCAAATGGCTCCTATTGAACTTCAGGAATTAAAATTCCAACTACAGGAATTATTAGACATCGGTTTCATTCGTCCTAGTACATCTCCTTGGGGTGCTCTGTTTTATTAAGTAAAGAAGAAAAGGCGGGGAGTATGCGACTTTTGTATTGATTACGAGAATTGAACCATGTCACCATCAAGAATAGGTATCCGCTACCTCGCATTGATGACTGTTTGACTAGTTACAAGGAGCATAATTCTTTTCAAAGATCGATCTTCGATTACGGATATCATCAATTTGAAGATTAAAAGCGAGGATATTCAAAGGCGCCTTTAGAACTCGTTACGGGCATTATGAATTCTTAGTCATGTCTTTTGGATTGACTAATGCTCCTTTGCTTTCATGGATATGATGAACCAGAGTATTCAAGGAATATTTGGATCGATTCGTTGTTGTCTTTATTGATGACATCCTCATCTATTCCAAAAGCCGTGAAGATCATGAGCACCATTTGAAGGCGATACTTGAAAGACTTCGTGAAAACAAGCTTTATGCAATTTGAAGAAATGCGAGTTCGGCTTGAGGAAGTAGCATTTCTTGGGCGCGTGGTGTCAAAACATGGAGTATCTGTTGACTTGGTGAAGATTGAAGCAATACAAAGTTGGGAGCAACCAAAGTCGGTTGATCAAGTACGCGTGACTTTACGGGCTTATTTGGTTATTATCGGAGATTCATGGAAGGATTTTCTCGAATCGCTACTCCGATTAACTCGGTGACTCGAGAAGATACAAAATTAAGTATGGGCGAAGAATGCGAGAAGAGTTTCCAAGAGCTCAAGAGGAGACTCATTTCGGCACCTTTTCTGGCAATACCATCTGGTTCAGATGGATTTGTTATCTACAGCGATGCTTCAGGCAAAGGGTTAGGATGTGTTCTCATGCAACATGGGAAAGTCATAGTCTATGCCTCGCGACAACTCAAAGAATATGAGAGGAATTATCCTACTCATGATCTGGAGTTAGCAGCAGTCGTATTCGCGTTGAAAATTTGGAGACATTACTTGTATGGGGAGAAAGTGGAGATTTATACGGACCATAAAAGCCTCAAATATTTCTTCACCCAAAAAGAACTCAACATGCGGCAACGACGTTGGCTTGAGCTGTTGAAAGATTATGATCACACTATTCAATATCATCACGAAAAGCGAGCGTAGTATGGTGGCGCATTGAGTAGAAGATCATATGTGAGTACGAGTGCGATATTGTCAATGCAAAGGCCTATTTTGTATGACTTGCAAAGGATGGAGATAGAATTAAAGACTTCAGGGACCCACGTGATGATGGCGAATATACGAGTAGAATTGACTTTAATCGATAAAGTTAAAGCTGCTCAAGCTATGGACCTGGGGCTGATGCGTATGAAAAAGAAAGTGCAAGAAGGTGTTATTCCAGAAGTAAGAATCGATGAAGAAGGAATACTTCGAGTCAACTCTAGACTTTGTGTTCCTAATGATTCTGACTTGAAGCATAGAATCATGATGGAGGCACACAACACCCCATTTGCAATCCATCCTGGGAGTACCAAAATGTATCATGATATTCGACATACATTTTGGTGGAAAAATCTTAAGAGAGAGATCGCAGAGTTTATCTCGAGGTGTTTAACTTGTGAACGTGTAAAGGCGGAGCATCAAATGCCAAAGGGTCCATTGCAACCGCTTGAGATTCTGAAATGGAAGTGGGAACACATTACCATGGATTTCGTTACAGGTCTTCCCAAAGTTTCTCAAGGCATAGATGCGATTTGGGTTATTGTTGATAGATTAACCAAGTCTACTCATTGCTTGCCGATACGTGAGACTTATTCCCTTGAACGTCTTGCTCGTATGTACATGAATGAGATTGTACGATTGCATGGCATGCCAGTATCCATAGTTTCGGATCGTGACCCAAGATTCACTTCAAGATTTTGGGTTAGCCTACAGAAAGCTATGGGCATGGATTTACGATTAAGTTCAGCATACCATCTTCAAACGGACGGTCAATCGGAAAGGACTATTTAAACCCTTGAAGATCTATTAAGACTCTGTGTCCTAGATTTCAAAGGGAGTTGGGATAAGTACTTACCACTGGTGGAATTCTCCTACAACAACAGTTATCAAGCAAGTATAGGCATGGCTCCATTTGAGGCGTTGTATGGACGAAAGTGTCGTTCTCCAGTATGTTGGGATGAGGTGGGAGAAGCAACATTGTTGGGACCAGAGTTGGTACGCATGACTACAAAAAAGATCGAAATGATTCGATAACGTATTCAAACCTCACAAGATCGACAAAAGAGTTATGTTGATCTTCATCGAAAGGATGTGGAATTTAATATTGGAGATCATGTACTGTTACGTATTGCTCCGTGTAAGGGAGTTACAAGATTTGGGAAGAGAGGAAAGCTCAATCCACGATTTGTTGGTCCATTGGAGATTCTTGACCGAATAGGAAATGTGGCCTTTAGACTCGCATTACCTCCAAACATGTCTTGTGTTCATAATGTTTTTCATATATCTATGCTTCGTAAATATGTGAAAGACCCGAACCACATTATTGAGTTAGAACCAGATGAGATAGCCAAAGATTTAACGTACGAGGAGGTACCTGTTAAGATATTGGATAGGAAAGAGCATGTCCTACGCACCAAGGTTATACCACAAGTTAAGGTTTTGTGAAGGAACCATGCTATTGAGGAAATGACCTGGGAGTTGGAATTAGAAATGAAAGCGAGGTACCCTCACCTATTCGAAATACCAGGTACGTACGTCAATTTCGAGGACGAAATTTTATAAGGAGGGGAGGTTGTAAGACCCCAACTTATTATAAATAAAATTAATATTTCTCTATTCATTATTCTAAATTAATAAGGTGTTAATTTGATATAATGCTTTGGTTATGGGTGAAATGTGTAAATTTTACAAAATAAGCAAGTGGTTATAAAATATTCATTTTTGTCGGGGAATATTCTTTTGGTCGTGGAATATTCTTTTTATCGGGGAATATTAAATGCGACGATGCGACCATTCGTGGGCTCATATGAGAATAAGCATCGGATGAAAGAAAGCGACAAAGTATGAGTTTTTATAAATATGGCGTAATTATTACAGATTAACAACTTTGTTGGAATACCCGGTGGTTAAAATACGATGTAATCGTGTGGTTGCATAGTAGCACTTGCGGTATTACGCTGATATTGTTGAATTATTGATTAAATGCGTAAGAAGGCACTACTCAATAATTGTTACGAGTGAATTCTTTGTTTAATATTTTATTTCTTGATTCAATAATTGTTGTGTTGATAGTTTATATTATTGTTGTTTCAATAATTGTCACTTTGCCTTTGTACTTCCCATTATCGGATAAATAATTCATATTATTTGAATAATATTATTAGATAGCATTATTGGCAATGTCTAGAAAGTTACATCGAGGAGAGGTTTGGTCACCTAATCTAATTGCTTTTGATAAGGAGAAATCCTTATTGGAAAGCCCCCTCTTTCCTAGGAACGGCCTGGTTGTCATAATTGTGATTCTGTAATATTATTTGTGAATTATTAATTATTGATTTATATGATAAGGAAATATTTATTTGATGTGGATATAAATGATGGATTTATTTATGTGTTTATTAATGAAGGAATTAATGCTGAGGTGTTTTATCAGTATTTTGTTGGAATGGAGGTATTAAAAATCATCCGTTTATGGATTTCGGATATTTTTTGTTGGGAATTTGGAAAAACTTTCTTCTGTAAAGTTGTAGAGAATTTGATTTCGTGTGGAATGGACATAAAATTCGTATTTTTCTGATAAACGGGCTATTTTCTATAAATTACTAAAGTTTCGGAAAATAAAATGTTTTTTATTAAATTATGGGTGGGACCCACTTTTGTTTTAACACATGTGGGCTGCTGAATTTTGGTTCCAAGATGGCTGGCTTGGTTGGTAAAAGTTGGCGTAAAAGAAAGAAAAAGAATAATAATATTTTATTATTTAGTCTCCTTTGGCGTTCTAGCATTTTCCTATAAATAGACGCTTAGGTTAGAATTGAAAATCACACCAGAAACAAGTTTTCTTTCACTCTAGATTATCGAGCATATTATTGTTAGTATTTTGATACTTTGAGAGTTGTTGTTCGGTACAAGTTTCCTTCGGCTCTATATCCGATATTCCGATCAGAAGTACCGTTATTTTAAGGTAGGAGATGTTATTTTCTTCTTAAATGATATTATTTTCTTCAATATCATTATGCCAAAATATTGGTGAACTTTTTAATCAAATTTGGAACTTTTTGTGTTGGGGTTACTATTCACGAATACGGCACTATTCATCGAAAAATGAAAATTTTCCTTTTTGTCCAAGATGACTATTTTGGCTGCTATCTTTGATTGTATCCATGTTTTGATCTTTATTTTTGAATTCTGCTCCACAATTGGTTCTTATTGAAGTATTATTGATCTTGGATAAACTGTTATATGAATCCCTAATATTTGTCCTTCTGTCTCATTGGATTCATTTTCTTTAAGATATTTTTCATCATCCTCAGTCTTAAATGATTGTTGGGTAAAATCTAATTATGCACAACACGCAAGTATACGTGGTCAACAAGTAATAAAGTGATAAGTAGAGTATCGTTCCCACAGAGAATTATTTAATAAAAATCACCAAGTACTAACCCGTAACCAACTCAATCTTATTTAAACGAATGAATTTCAAATTATATAAATTAAACTACTATTAAATTCCACTAGTTAAATTAAGATAACGGAGATTTAAGATCACAACTTCACTTATTGTTTCATTTTAAGTTAACACACTTCTCATCAATTATTCTCTATCCTGAATTGTTAATCAAGAACACTAAAGTAGTATTAACCACCTCTCGATGCACTAATATCGTATTAACGTCAATCCATAATTAAGATAGAAATCTGTTAAACACCTTAATCAACTAACCCACTATATCTCTATGTGAATTACAATTGAGGAAGGTTGAAGAATAAGTTCTCTATCCGATTACATGCGATGTCAAGCATATCTCTACCTTAACACTCATCAAGTTTAAGCTATTCACAAAATCCTGAACACATGCTATCATGATTAGTTCTAAATCAATATTTCATCTCTCGAGTTCATATAGATTATCACGGTAATTGATGGCCAATCAATTAAATAATTAAGTAAATCACAATAGACAATCCTCACGATAGAACATAACAATTGATAACGAAACATATTAAAATAAACTACACAATAAGATCCATTGTAATTTCAAACAAAGAATTAGCTCTTGATTATTAAATTAAAACTAAGAATCCACAATTGAATAAACAATAAAAGACAAAGATAGAAGAAGATAAGAAGATAGAATCTATTGTCTATAGATTTGATGCTCCCTCCATGCTCCTACTTTGAATCTTCAATGGTCTCCAAGTTGCTTCAATCTCCAAAACTCATAATAACTAGGGTTTTTCCCAATATACTCTAATCTAATATAATGGAATTCTTCCTCTAATCCTCCTCTAATCCTTATAATTCTCCTCCTTTTATATGTCTCTTTATATTTATTTAAGTCCTCTTGGAAGTCCGAGAATCAAACAACTCGAAACAATCCTTTTCGGACTCAAATTCGAACAAAAACTACTCATTCTGCGCATAGGCAATCCCCGTCTTGCCTTTTCCCTTGTAAATAGCAAGCCCCGACTTGCTAGTGGCCTGCTAATGCTTGGACCCAAAATTTTATTTGGATCCTAAGGCACAAAAGAGCAAGCCCCGGCTTGCCCCTAATCTGCCAATTATTTTTCTGCTGGAACATCCTCTGGTAAAACAACCATAACTTTTGATCCGGGAGGAGTTACGGGGCCTGTAACCAATCACATCTTTGAGATATACAACTTTCATTCTTTGAGTTTTGAGGAATAACGAATAGATGAAGGTCAAAATTTGACTGGAAGTGACTGCTAGGCAAATGGCCACCCAAAACAATGAAGTTCAGCGACGTCCGTTGGTAGAAATGTCATAACTCTTTCATCCGAACTTCGATTGGAATGATTCAAGATGTTCCGGAAAGCTAAGAAGAAGCTCTACAATATAGTCTAAGTTCCAATCCAAGAACATGAAAGCCCAAATGATGTTCGGATTGCTTTTCTTTGAATTTTCTGTGCTTTTCCTTACCAATAGTCGCTCACACCGCTTCCAAACGTATAACCTACAAAATGAAAACAAAATGCATGAAAAGTAACTAAGACACATGAATATAAGCAACTAATTCAAGTAAAAGATACCGGATAAGTAGGTATAAAACCTACTTATCAATGATGATATTACTGAATATCTTTGGCCTGTAGTGCAAAGATGAATGATTAACTGATGAATATCTTTGGCCCATAGTGTAAAGATGAACAGGTGTTGAGATGAACATGACCAACTGGTGATACAAATGAATATCTTTGGCCTGTAGTGCAAAGATGAATATTTGATTAAAGATGTATATTGATTGTTGTTACAGGGATAAAATATTGATGATGAACTTTTAAATCTTAGAAGATAGTAGAATTCATTCTCTACGTGATTCTTCTAATGGATTGTTGTTTCCGTTGTAGTTGTTGATCTAAAATTTGTTGTCTATTGTATTCTATCGGATTTTTTCCCTGTTGAAGACTAATGATAATTTGATGTATATTATCTTAGTCATAATATTCTTTACTAGGCTAGTTGAGCTCACACTTTTTCTTTTTGTTCCATTTTTCATTTTTCTTCTCAGGAGGTGAGAACATAGCAGGATCGAGTCGGGGTATGGAGTGATGGTTCTAGAAAGATGTTTTAGCAGTCCTCACTATGTCTGTAAACTAGTGTATGAATAATTGTAATGAAGACTTATTTGAGTGTTGATATTGTCTAGAAGACGATATTTGTATTTAAACTCACAGTATGTGTTGTCGTATTTTACACGACATTTGTATTATTGAAGTTGTAGTTTGCTTTATGTACCATGTATTTGGCAACTCAAAATGGGTGTTGTATACCTATTTTGGGGCGTCACAATTTTGTTTAATTATTGCCACAGTAATTGTTGCATAGTATCTCACGTTATTTTGATTCAATTATTGTCGATATTTTATATATTATTAAATCAATGATTGAAATGACAGAGTTATTAATATTATAATTTGCAATATTAACGATGTCTAAAAGTTCTGCCAAGGAGAGGTTTGGTCACCTAATTGCGCGCCAATAGGGAAAAATCCTTATTGGAAAGCCCCCTCTTTCGTGGGAATGACTTGGGCGATTAATATTGTGAATTATAATAATGATGATAAATGTTGTTAAAAATATTGAGGTGATTTTATAAAGTATTTGTTGTAAATATTGACGTATTATTTGGACCCCCAATTACCCATTTTTCAAAATAATTAGTAGAAGATGATTCAGTATGTATATATAATATTTGTATGTGATAAGGATGTATGTGATAAGGATGTGTGTGAAAATGACGTGTGGGGTGGGGGAAGAAAAAATGAAAATGGGGTGGGGGAAATGTGTTACGTATATATAAGGTAATCTTATATATATATATACTTTATTAGTACTATATATATATAAGGAGTCCTTCCATAGCAACCGGTTGCTATGGGTACTGTGCAACACCCCCTTTTTGGACCGTTGATAAACTTATTGGAAGGCTGAGATTGAAACATAAATATACCCAAATACAGTAATAACTTGTATGCAAGCTTTTATTTTAATATGAGGACCCCACCATAGTCAACATGTTGTTAGTTTGTTTAACTAAAAGCGAATTTTTAATATTAAATAATACGACCAAAGAACTGACATCTAAGCTTGTATAAAAAAAAAAATTCCAAACCGTAACAAGCTCTTACGACTTTATAAAAAAAAAAAAAAAATTACCAACCTAAGCACAACCTCTTACGACATATAAAAATCAAATAGTGGCACAAGTTCTTTATTTGCTATTTTTATAACAATATTTGTTATTTTATAAAACAAATATTTTTATAATAACAAATAAAGAATATAAAATATTTTATAAAAACAAATATTTTATAAAAACAAATGTTATTATAAAATATTTTATAAAAACAAATATTTTATAACAAATGTTTTTATAACAAATGTTTTATATAAAATAATTTATAACAAATGTTTTTATAAAAAATAATTTATAACAAATGTTTTTATAACAAATGTTTTTTATAACATATTTTATAACAAAAATAAAAACATTTGTTATAAAATATTTGTTTTATAAAACATTTTGTTTTTTTTTTTTCTACTAGGTGGAGCTTATCTTAAACATTACTTCTTTTTTTCTTCTTTTCTCCATTATATGTTATGACTCAAACAAATTAAAATAAAATAAAATAAAAAAAAACCTTTGGTAGGTAGTATAGCTCGTCATGGTGAGGAAAAAGAAATTGATATACCAACTAGTAAGTCACGAATGATTCGAACTCGCGACCTCACGCACCAATACCTCGTATGACCACCCGAAAGAACCACTGCCTAGTCGCTAAGTTTAACCAAGGATATATCCTTATAGAAAAACTTCACCATCCCCAAAATCTATATTCTTGCATTACTATTATATTACGATTTATTATTATTAATAAATTTATATTATTAATTGGTTTTTCTAAATAGAAATAAGTTAATATCTATATTTATTATTATCCCTTTAATATGTTTTCTTATATTTGTAATAATATCAATAAAAAGATTATTAATATATTAAAATAAATATCATTCTTTAATAAAATATAAATAATGATCATTATAAATCTTGTATTATTAGTATTAATAATTTTATTATTAAGCAATGATTATTAGTATTGATTTTATATATTAAGCAATGATTTTATTATTAATAAAACTAGTTCAATTAGTCTAATAAGTAATGATGATAATTTTTCAAGTCATTTCAGGAAATTAATTTACTTATCGAATTTATAGTTGTAGTGAAGTATTATAATAATAATAATAATAATAATGTGATTATCAATATTAGAAGTACAGATTATACCAATACTAGTCTTTGCATAACATTAAGAGTAATAGTACATATTACATGTTCATTTTTTAATATGTACATTAGATAACGTTGGATAAGTTCTATATTTCGAAGAGGGGAGTAATCTTGCGGATTTCTTGTAGAGCTCCCATGCGACGCAGAATTTAAAGATTGTGACATCTTCCAAGGACCACTTCTTCTTAAATATTACCATTGGCCCTAACGAAACAAATAACAACATACTTGCATATAAAAATGCCACAACTGAGTGGTTGTGTTGTTTTGATCGAATCTTTAAGGTCTGCAGACGATAGGATTACCATCTGGGCCACTCATGATCGGATTACCATTTCGCAAACAAAATGGTATCAAATGTACTGCATGTACAAAGTAGTTGGTTAATAATTTTTAATATTAAAGGACATTATAAAATTAAAATATTTTAAAACTAAACATACCGCAACTTGAAGCGAATTTCGAGTACATTTCATGTAACTTAATATACTTAGTGTCATCAGAAGTGTGGTCAATTATGGTAACCATCCAATCTTCAATCGCGAATAGGAACAAGACAAAATGGCGTTGATTGGTACTACACACCGGCATGAATATGTATTTGCATTCGTGTAAAGGTGGACCAACATCTTGGTTAACATACGGATCGCAAAAACTCCATGCAAGATATTCACGTTAGTGCAGGGGGCATATAGCCGCCCAAGATGCATGAAGAATGAATTAATGAAACCAAATTGGGACCACCTTTGTATTCCCCCATGACCGTAGTATTCTCTCTACGTCTCGTAGCAACAATATATAAGCGTCGATGACATGCTCGAATATCCAACTCCTGTGCCCTAAGGATTACCTTTGCATTGTGTTCTAATTCATATAAGCTGGCGCGGATGTGATAAAGGATATAAATCCTACGGTGCCACCACGTTTCCAAACATATGTTTATTTACAAATGTCTCCTTCCAATCTTTAAGTCTTTTGGATAAGGACCCTTTTGTCCATAAGAGATGTGGTCTCCGCATCTTGTACACGATTGAGACCCAAATGTACATTATTATTATATAGCAATAATAATTAAAACCATCACTATTAACATAACTATATATACCTTTTGTGAACTAGATCCCTTGGCGTCAGAAAGTCCCGCAAATGAAGAGTTGGTTGGAATGTAACACTCCTCATAGGTTTGGAAGGTTGGAATGTAACACTCCTCGTAGGCTTGGGTGGTGGGAATGGAGCTCTCCTCGATTACTTGTGGGGTGGGTATGTAGCTCTCTTGTACAACATAATCAGTTTGTTTCCCAAGCCCTTCGTTGAGTTGTGTGTATTGGGACTGTGGTCCAAAATTTGTGGGACCCCCTTGTCGAGGTATTTGTTTACCTCTTGCTTCGAAGTCGTATATAGGCGATTGAAATCCCAATTATTTTTTTTGCGAGAACCAACTCGGGAGGCGGTGAGTAAATCTTGAAAATTTATCAAATAACGACTTTGCACTCTCAACTGTCATCTAAGATAAACACAAACAAATATTATTAACAATAAATATGAATAAATGTAATATTAAGTATTTACTCCAATACATGATTTATTAAAGAAGAATATAATTTTATACCATTTGAATAAGGTGTTGTTGGTTGTAAATGGCCCGAGGCTCATAACAATTTGTCAGTGGTCGCTTCACTGTCGAGGCTCTGGGTGAATTTTCCAACGTGTAATTTTCCTATACCGGACCATGTAATCATCTATTGGGACATAATCGAAATTTGGGTTTGTTGTCCTTGAGATGATCCATGTATGCCTCCCACATCGAAATATATTCCCCTCTCAAGGCCATGCGATCCTCGACATCAATAAATTTAAATTTTTCTCCGCTTAAGGTCACCGTGTTTTTGGTCATTGATGGTATGCCTTGCATGAACCCGAACTGTCTCATCACACGGCCCCAAGATCCGAAATTCCACAATATCAAAGTGGATCAAAGGGACCCCACCAGATCCCAACAACCTGCCTTCAAAATTAAATCCACTGATATCATCATCCCACATTATGTAAGGCCGCCAACCCACATCCCACATAGACTTAATATCTAACTCCCCTCGGTAAAATGACAAATGGTGATGGGGATTCTCACGTCTACTGTGGTAAATGTGGGATCCAAAATAGGACCATGCTAAAGCCCTAGGTAACCATAAGGATGATTGTGGCGAGGTTTGGCTTTCCAATACTTACACGCTCATAAGCCCAAATTTGTAACAATGTAACACAACCATTAATGTATTTAACTCCTTTCCTAGTAGAAGTATATAAAGATCTCATACAAATATGCTAACACTGCGGCCCCAAGAGTAAGTTACACAATCTTCTTCGCCATAGCAATAAAAGACAAATATCGTGGGTGCACACTATTTCTATTCCTATTAGGGAATAATATTGCCCTCACACAACCACACAACATATGTACGCCTTTGTGTGTCACCCTACAACATCTTTACTTGCATTCTCGGGACATTTATTAAAATGTTCGTGCAACCACACTAATGAAATTGCACTACAACATCGTACAAGCTCCACCGGCCGAAAATAAAAAAAAATGTTTTATAAAAACAAATATTTTATAACAAATGTTTTTATTTTTGTTATAAAATATGTTATAAAAACATTTGTTATAAATTATTTTATATAAAAACATTTGTTATAAAAACATTTGTTATAAAATATTTGTTTTATAAAATATTTTATAATAACATTTGTTTTTATAAAATATTTGTTTTTATAAAATATTTTATATTCTTATTTGTTATTATAAAATATTTGTTTTTATAAAATATTTGTTTTATAAAATAACAAATATTATTTATAAAAAATAGCAAATAAAGAACTTGTGCCACTATTTGATTTTTATACGTTTATAAGAGGTTGTCTTAGGTTGGTAATTTTTTTTTTTTTTTAACAATGTAGTAAGAGCATTACAGTTTAGATTTTTTTTTTTTTTTTATAAGTCGTAAGAGCTTGTTACGGTTTGAATTTTTTTTTTTATATATTCTTTACATGTTTGTCTTGTCGTATTATTTAATATTAAAATTTGTTTTAGTTAAACAAACCGACAACATGTTGACTATGGTGGGGTCCTCATATTAAAATAAAATAAAGTACTAAGTTATGTCGTTAATTTGGGTATATTTATGTTTCAATCTCACCTTCCAATAAGTTTATCAACGGTCCAAAAAGGGGTGTTACAGATATTATCCATATAAACCGGTTTTTATGGATGAAGGCTCATATATATATATATATATATATATATATATATATATATATATATATATATATATATGTTTTGAAAAAGTTCATGAAGGATTTCAAAATGGATTCACGGGGGATCATCCAAGTGACTTTTTTTTTAGCTCATGTTATATATATATATATATATATATATATATATATATATATAATATTATATTTAAAAGTTTAGTTTTATTAGAATATTTTACGGACCGTCCGATTAAAAGTAAATCAATCTGGACCGTTCATGGATTAGTTACTATTCAGTCCATTCTTCTATAAATAGAAGCTCATTCCTTCATTATTTCTTACGAATTCACTGAAACTCTAGAGAGAGAAATTATAGAGAGAAAGAAGAAGAGTACTTTACTACTTCACTACTTCTATATTCAGTTTCTTCTTTATACGGTAAGGGGTGTTATTTTTTCATATTCATGAAGAGAACTTCTGTTATTCCATTCTTTATTATTACATTTGGAATACCCATATGCATGCGTTTTTTCTTGGGACTGGTTAAAATCTTTATTATTACATTGGAATACCACATCGTAACATTCTAGAATTTTAATTGTTATATTAAATATTTATTGAATTATTTAAATATTTAATGGATGTGTTTATTGTTGAATAAATAATTGTTCAAATTTGAATTTATGTGGTTAGTTATTTGTTAAATAAATAATTAAGGAAAACTAATTATTTTGCTAATTTAATTTAATTATTAAGTTAGAGAATTTTGATTAATTGAATTACTATTCTTTTTATTAGAATTTGTAAATTTAAAAGGATGTGTTAGTTGATTAAATAAAGTTATAATTGTATGGAAAATTATAATTTTGGTGGTATTGATTTATGCGATGAAGTAATTTAATAAATTTTATTATGATTAATTTAATTAAATTAATGTGTAACAAATAACCTTGTTATAAAGTAGTTACTAAAATAACTTAAAGGAGTTTTAATTCGCTTTTAAAAACAAGGCCCAAGGCCTATTAAGTCTTTAATTTATTTGAGTTTTACCAAACAAGGTGTTAGGATTAATGGGTTATTTTGTTAGTGGTTAACCAAAACAAGCCTTATGACTTTTGATTTTAAAATTCACATAATCGATATCGCTTATGTTTATAATTATATTATATAATTAATATATATAATATCTATATCGTTATTTCGTTAAGATGTATGTTAGAGGAGAGAGGTTAGAGAGAAGAAAGAAAACTCAGGAGAAGAAGAAGAAAGAAGAAAGAAAAGAGAAAAGAAGGCTAGAGATTGGAGAAGGAGGCTCGAGAGAGTAGAAAAGATTAGCCATATCACCATCTTCTATCAAGGTATTCTCCTATTCCTTTTAGTTCTTAAAAGTTTAGTTTTATCTTCCCAAATTTCTCAGTAGAATCTTTGTGTAAGCATGAATTTTTGTTGTTATGTGGCTTTATATGTCATAATAGTGATGTTAAAACTATTTTCATGGGTTATAATCAAAGAATTGTTGTTATGTAATTTGTTAAGAAAATGTTTTTACACAGAGAGTGTTTATGAAAATTTTATTGTTTAAAGCTTAAAGTAGAAATTGAGGGTGAATTAGTGGTTTAGTTGATAAATTGATCGTTTAATTTGTTAGAGTATGTATAATCATTAATAAAGACACTTTGAATTAGTGGTTTTGGTTGAAAAAACAAAAGTTACAGTGTTGATTTTCATTGAAATATCAAAAAGTGAGTTTTAGACAAAAAAACAAAGTGAATTTAGGTGTGTTAATTTTGTTGTTTATGTGGTTGTATGGGTAGAATCATGTTTAGAGTTTGTGAAATATGTTTACATGAAGTTGTTGTATGATTTACATGATATTTGGTCTGTTAGAAATGAGCTTGTAGGCCAAAATTGGCTTTTTTCTCAGGTGTTATTGCCGAAAGGTCGTCAGCCGAGGTCGTTCGCCGAGGTCTCTGCAATTCAGCGCATGCAGGCAAACTTCATAGAAGATTTTGTAGTAGCCAGAAATACATGCTCATGCTCATCATAAATACGCCTTTGTAGCCTTGATCTCCGCATCCAAATATTATGCCCACGCCGCAGCACACACCCATAGTGTAAAGCTGTGGAAATTATCGCGCATGAAGTTAAGCAGAATGGTCTCGACGAAATTTGTACTTTTGTACACAAAATTTTAAGAAAAGTTATGTGATGATAGTAGGATCAAAATGTTGATTTTGGTATTTCTATACTATGAATAAGTATGTTATTAACAATTAACTTGTGTTATAACTCGATTATGTGATTAAAAATCCAATTTTAAATGATGAACGTACTTAGTTATGTTTGCAAGATGGTAATGACTAATTATGTCATGATGACATATGTTTATAGGATATTGTGATTCGTATTGATTTGGTTTAGCCTACGATCAAGGAAAGTTCTCTAACTCTACTTTTGTAATTGGAATCAATTATTGTTCTCAATATAGTAATGCAAGTTTTCTAATTCTTTATCTTGTTGAACTATTTATTCAATTAGATCACTTTATAAATGATGCAAGCTTCCTAAACTTTGGTTTGATGTTGACAAGTTATTCTTGTATTTAACTTGTTGTTTAACATGCGCAATTATTTATACTAAGGTCGAGCAATTTTACCGTTCAGACTGTTATGCATGCTTAGTATTCAATTCTAATTAACATTGACTTAATATTGTTCAAGCAAGGCATGTTATAGTTATTCAAAGTATATGCTATTAGATTATTCCTAAAGCATGATTTTGGTTTACCATGTTGATTCAATTACAATTATTCTGTAATATAATGTTATTAATTCAACTAGTCCTCTAGTTGATGATCCTTGAACTTCAAATTACCCTTGAGAGCTTATCCAAACCAAACTCTCTTTGGTGCGGACTTGTACTCCAAATACTGAGATGAACAACCTTATTATTATTAGGGGATAACTTACGCGTAGCGTTAAATATTTGTGCACAATACATGGTACGTAAGGGCTGATCCCAAAGCACGAGGAGTCCTTATAGTCTTATGATCATTAAAGTTGGAGTTGAAAGATTACTCATGAATCTGTGGACATAGTTGGTGGTCTTATGACCCTCGCTTATATTTATTCCACATTTTGGATTTAGGTTCTCGATTATTGTTGATAGAGTACTATTCATTGTTGATGAGCCTATTATTAGCAGTTATTATTACTATACTCCTGTTGATTTCATATTGTATCCAGTGAGCAATTGTTTTGCTCACTCTTGCATATTTTAAAACTCATTGCAGCTAAAGAAGAGAGGGTAGATGAACCTTCGTCTAGCAAAGGAAAGGGAAAAATGTGCAAGTGATGAAGACTTGTAATTTTTACTTTAGACTTTTATTATGATGATCTTAGATTTGGTTTTAATGATGTTTATTTAATTTCCGCATTTGAATGATTGTATTTAAAGGTTAGATAACCTGGGAGATTTTGTTATGTAACCCTTTAATGGGAAAGGTTTTATTTATCCAGTTTTATTGTGATTGGGTAGTTAGATATGAATGTTTGATTAAGTGAACACCAAATCCTGTGGGAATGAAGTACCTAGATTTGGGGGTGTCACAGGTTGGTATCAGAGCTTTAAGTTATGAACCTTAGGTGGGGGAAAAGCCTTAGGAAGTAACCTTCGAAAAGATAGTGATGATGAACTCTTACCAAGTTTTAAGGAAGAAGTAATAAAACACTTATGTGCTTATGTGTTTACAACTAATGTGCTCGTGAGAGTCGAGTAGTAATGATTAGTAACTAAAACTTAAAAATCTTGTTGTCAGGATGACTAATGTTGGAGAAACCAGTCAAAGTTAGGGGAGGAGGACCTCAGATGCCTAGAGAGGAGGAATCTCGTGACATTCAAGTGGTTTGGGAACAACTGCTTCCACGAGAGTCAGCTCCATCGCTCACAGTGGTTAAAGATGAGGATGATGAGATAGAGACAGACGATGAGGAAGATCCTGTAGAGCTGTCACAGATTGATGAAGAGGACGAGGAGGAAAGGATTCCACTTAACTCGATAGCTGGCTGTATATACGATGAAGTGCATGACCGCAACGTGGAACTTCAAGATACTGTCGAGGAATTACAAGAGATAGTAGCTGAGCAATAGGCCTCGTTGGCACAGAAGGACGACGAGATCCAGGGTCGAGAAGAACGACTGAACAATATTGAAGAAAAGCTAGTTCACACTGAAGAAGAGAACTATCAAATGAGAGCAGAGGTTGAAGAGTTGAAGAGCAAGTTGAGAGAGGAATCTGCAAAAAGGGCAAGAGCCGAAGATGCGTACCGTGAAGCTTACCAACAAGCCGAAATAGCAGAGGAAGACGCACAAGCAAAGAGAAGGAAGATGGAAGAAATGGATAACGTGTTCAACATCGCGATCAATCGAGCTCAAGATCGGGGTGCGGGTTATCCAATTCGGCCGAGACGCTACCTCGTTTATACTTGGACCGTCGAACCATGTTTTGAGTTATGGAAGAAGAGCGTCGTAAGGCTTTGCAGTATCTTAATAGGACAACTTAGGAAGTGAACTTGATTTATGATTTATGTTATGATAAGTATTATGTAAATCCCAAGTGTTATGCAACTTATGGGATATGATGATGATGTCCTGAAACTTTAGTAGTTCAAGAAAATAATGTAAATAGCAGTGATGCTATTGATATGATGTTTTCAAAGAAGTTTTGAATAAAAGTTATTATTTTCTTTTATCCAAAGTGTTATGTGTTATGTGGTGAATATTTTTATGGGGGCAAGTTAATTAGAAATTACTTGAAAGAGTTGAGTAATAATATAATGAGTGTATTTTTAACATAAAATGCCTCCAAGACGTCAACCACCCCGTCAGAGAACCGCTGAAGGAACCAACAACGATAATGCTGAAGCTAACCCCGATTCAAGAAATTTGGTGACGTTATCGACAGTGCAATCGCAAAATCAACCACGGAATCAACCTCAGAACCAAGGTGCTACGTTTAAGGATTTCAAGGCGGTTGGACCACCAGAATTTCATGGATCCATGAATCCAGTTGAAGCACAGACTTGGATTATGGTAATCGAGAAGGTTTTTGATGTGGCTAGGGTAGAGGAGAATCAGAAGACTGGTTTTGCAACGTTTATGTTGAAAGAGGAGGCTAGCTTTTGGTGGCAGGCCAACAAAACTCGGGAAGGACCAGGAGTAAGGACCTAGGATAGGTTTAAGGAGCTGTTCTTCGAGACTTATTTCCCAGAGAGTTTGAAGAGCCAGCTAGAGGTCCAGTTTTTGGAGTTGAAGCATGGAACAATGTCGGTGTCGAAGTATGCCGCGAAATTAAATGAGTCAAGCGAGGTTTTGCGCCATATCAAGTCAAGACATGCAAGACGAACGCAAGGCAAAAGGTTTTTGAGCAGGATCTGAAACCCGGTTGTACAAAGAGGGTTTCCTGCTCCAATGAAGACATTTGCAGCAGTGATGGAGAAGGTGATTCTCGCTGAAAGTGGAGGCGAGGTGGTAAAAAAGAATAATCAAGAGCAGAGAAAGAAGAAAAGTGAAGGTGAAGCTAAGAGTGGTGGTAACTGTAGTAATGGCAACAACATGAAGAGGAAATGGAATGGGAATGGAGGAGCTGGAAATCAGTAAAGAAACCAGCAAAATAAGAAGTTCGAAGCATGTGCTACGTGCGAAAAGTTTCATAAGGGAGTGTGTTTGCTGGGGAAATGAGTATGCTTCAATTGTGGCCAAGAGGGTCACATCGCCCCAAATTGCACTCACACAAAGAAGAATGTGTGCTTCACGTGTGGATCCAAGGATCACTTTGCTCGTGAATGCCCTAAGAAGAGATCTGGTGAGACAAATGGGAGCAAGGGAAATCCTAGTGGAGGTGCGTTGGCTATTGTGGGACCAACAACAACAAATAAGCCCACATCCAGAACCTTCAACATGACTGTGCAAGATGCTGTGCAATCAAAGGATGTGGTGTCAGGTATTATCCCAATCAATGATATTGATGCATATATATTATTTGATTCGGGTGCTACTTGCTCATTTATATCTGATGAATTTGCTATTATGAGATTAGGATTGCCTAGTGAAGAATTGAATTTCCCTCTAAACATAGAAATTACGAATAAGGAAGTAATTCTTGTTAGGTTCGTATACAAGAACTGTAGGATGAACATTAAGGGAAATATTTTTATGGTAGATTTAATTCCGATTAGGCTTGGAGAGTTTGATGTTATTTTGGGAATGGACTGGTTGTTTAATTGTGGAGCGATAATTGACTGCCAAAAGAAATGTGTAAACCTTATGACTCCGTCAAAGGTAGTATTCAATGGTAGCAAATCGCCTAGACAAATGAGATGTCTAACGATTATGCAGGCCAAAAAGTTATTGAGTCATGGCTATGTGGGTTATTTAGCTTACATAGTCGATACTCAGAAGAAGGGTGCGAAACTGGAAGAAATACCAGTGGTTAGGGAATTTGTGGATGTGTTTCCAAAGGATTTCCCAAGACTTCCGCCTAACAGAGAAATCGAGTTTGTGATCGACTTAGCGTCAGGAACCGCTCCGATATCGAAAGCCCCGTACAGAATGGCTCCGGTGGAGATGAAAGAACTGATGGTACAACTACAGGAGCTGTTGGACAAGAAATACATTCAATGAGTGTGTCACCGTGGGGAGCACCGGTGTTATTCAGAAAGAAGAAGGATGGGTCAATGCGTCTTTGCATTGATTATAGAGAGTTAAACAAAGTCACTATTAAGAATAAATATCCATTGCCGAGAGTAGATGACTTGGTTGATCAATTGAAGGGTGCTAGATATTTCTCGAAAATAGATTTGAGAAGTGGGTACCATCAATCGAAGGTAAGAAAGGAGGATATACCAAGACGGCATTCGAACCCGGTATGGACATTTACGAATTTTTGGTGATGTCTTTTGGTTTAACAAACGCCTCGCAGCTGTTCATGGATTTGATGAACAGGGTGTTTAAACCATTTTTGGACAAGTTTGTGGTGGTGTTTATCGACGATATTCTGGTGTACTCTAAAACTCACGATGAACATGTAGAACACTTAAGTCTAACGCTGGAGACACTAAGAAATGAAAAGTTGTATGCGAAATTCTCTAAATGAGAATTTTGGTTGGAACGTGTACAATTTCTTGGGCACGTAATTGAAAATGATAGAATTTTGGTGGATCCATCAAAGGTCAAAGCTGTGATAAATTGGGAACAACCGAGAACCCCATCAGAAGTGAGAAGTTTCTTGGGATTAGCAGGGTATTACAGAAGGTTTATCCAGGATTTCTCCAAGATTGCCACTCCATTGATAAATTTAATGAGGAAATCTGTAAAATTTGTTTGGACGGAGAAGTGTGAAGAAAGTTTCCAGGAATTGAAAAAGAAGTTAAGTATGGCACCTGTGTTGTAGTTACCGGATAATACAGGAAATTTTGTGGTGTACAGTGATGCCTCACACAAAGGTTTAGGGTGTGTCCTTATGCAAAACGGTAAAGTCATCGCGTATGCATCAAGACAATTGAAAGATTACGAAAAAGGGTATCCGACTCATGATTTAGAATTGGCGGAGGTTGTGTTTGCTCTGAAGATATGGAGACACTATCTCTATGGAGAGAAATATGAGATTTACACAGACCATAAAAGTCTGAAGTATATTTTCACACAGAAGGACCTGAACATGCGTCAAAGAAGATGGATGGAACTGATAAAAGATTATGATTGTGAGATCTTTTATCATCCAGGCAAAGCAAACGTGGTTGCAGATGCCTTGAGTAGGAAAGGCAGGGAAAAGTTGATGTTGTTAACTGATAAGGAGGAGCTTATTACAGCAATGTCAAGGTTAGAGTTGGAAATCAAATTTCCAAAAGAATCCGATGAGAAATTGTACCAGATAGAAGCCAATCAAACTTTGGTGGACAAAGTGAAGAACGCTTAACTGCAGGATGAGGAATGCAGAAAAATAAGAGAAAGTGTGGTTGACGAAAAGGAAGTGAAATACAAGGTTGATACTGATGGAATGCTGAGATTCGAAGGACGAATATGGGTTCCAGATAGCATCGTAGATTAAAGAAGAAATTTTGATAGAAGCTCATAGCTCGAGATATTCGATTCATCCAGGAAGTACAAAAATGTATCAAGATTTGAGATAACATTTTTGGTGGCCAAACATGAAAAGAGACGTTGTAGAATGCGTTGCAAAATGATTGACATGTCAGAGAGTCAAGGCCAAGAATCAAAGACCAAGCGGGTTACTTCAACCGTTGGAGAAACCGGAATGGAAATGGGAGCATATCACAATGGATTTTGTGGTAGGTCTTCCAACAACTCGGAAAAGATACGATGAGATTTGGGTGATAGTGGACAGATTGACAAAATCTGCACACTTTTTGCTAATAAAGATTAGATTCAATCTTGATCAGCTGGCAAAGTTATATATTAAAGAGATCGTAACGAGACATGGAGTTCCAATGTCAATTGTGTCAGACAGAGATCCGAGGTTCACATCAAACTTCTGGAAGAGACTACAAGAATGTATGGGAACCCGGGGCCATGAATGAGTATGCGCATATCATCCGCAAACAGATGGCCAAAGCGAATGAACGATTCATACATTAGAAGATATGTTGAGAGCATGCGTCATGGATTTCAAAGGAAGCAGGAATGAACAATTACCGTTGGTGGAATTTGCCTACAATAACAGTTATCACGCTAGCATCGGCATGCCGCCTTATAAAGCATTATATGGCAGAAAGTGTAGAACTCCACTATGCTGGGATGAAGTTAGAGAACGTCAACTATTAGGACCAGAACTGGTACAACAAACTACTGAGGTTGTCAAACTCATCAGAACAAGATTGAAAGCTGCTCAAGACAGACAAAAGAAATATGCTGATCAACACAGACAAGATCGTGCATTCGACGTAGGAAGTTACATTTTCCTAAAGGTTTCTCCTTGGAAGGGAAAAATTCAATTTGGTAAGAAGGGGAAACTAAGTCCGAGATTTATTGGACCCTTCGAAGTGCTGCAAAAGGTTAGAGAGGTGGATTACGAGGTAGCTCTACCTCCAGAGTTGCAAAACATTCATAATGTTTTTCACGTGTCGGTGTTACGACCATACAAACCTGATTACAAGCACGTGATTGAGTACGAACCATTACAGTTTGAGAAAGACTTGTCCTATGAAGAGGTTCCTATCCAGATAGTCGATAGGAAAGAACAAGTGCTCAGGAATAAGGTGATACCTTCTGTGAAGGTAATTTGGAGGAACCACAATGTCGAAGAGGCTACGTGGGAACTCGAAGTGAAATGATGAAGAATTACCCCGAAGTTATTTGTTTAATCAGTGTCTTCGATTCTCGGGGCGTAATCTTTGTAAGTAGGGGGAGAATGTGATTAATGAATTGTTTGAATTGTGATTGTTTGAATTGTGATTCGGGGATAGAATCCTTATAAGGAGGGAATGATGTAACATTCTAGAATTTTAATTGTTATATTAAATATTTATTGAATTATTTAAATATTTAATGGATGTGTTTATTGTTGAATAAATAATTGTTCAAATTTGAATTTATGTGGTTAATTATTTGTTAAATAAATAATTAAGGAAAACTAATTATTTTGCTAATTTAATTTAATTATTAAGTTAGAGAATTTTGATTAATTGAATTACTATTCTTTTATTAGAATTTGTAAATTTAAAAGGATGTGTTAGTTGATTAAATAAAGTTATAATTGTATGGAAAATTATAATTTTGGTGGTATTGATTTATGTGATGAAGTAATTTAATAAATTTTATTATGATTAATTTAATTAAATTAATGTGTGGCAAATAACCTTGTTATAAAGTAGTTACTAAAATAACTTAAAGGAGTTTTAATTCAGTTTTGCCAAACAAGGCCAAAGGCCTATTAAGTCTTTAATTTATTTGAGTTTTACCAAACAAGGTGTTAGGATTAATGGGTTATTTTGTTAGTGGTTAACCAAACAAGCCTTATGGCTTTTGATTTTAAAATTCACATAACTGATATCAGTTATGTTTATAATTATATTATATAATTAATATATATAATATATATATATATACGTTATTTGGTTAAGACGTATGTTAGAGGAGAGAGGTTAGAGAGAAGAAAGAAAACTCAGAGAAGAAGAAGAAAAGAAGAAAGAAGAGAGAAAAGAAGGCTAGAGATTGGAGAAGGAGACTCGAGAGTAGAAAAGATTAGCCATATCATCATCTTCTTCAAGGTATTCTCCTATTCCTTTTAGTTCTTAAAAGTTTAGTTTTATCTTCCCAAATTCTCTGTAGAATCTTTGTGTAAGCATGAATTTTTGTTGTTATGTGGCTTTATATGTCATAATAGTGATGTTAAAACTATTTTCATGGGTTATAATCAAAGAATTGTTGTTATGTAATTTGTGAAGAAAATGTTTTTACAGAGAGTGTTTATGAAAATTTATTGTTTAGCTTAAAGTAGAAATTGAGGGTGAATTAGTGGTTTAGTTGATAAATTGATCGTTTAATTTGTTAGAGTATGTATAATCATTGATAAAGACACTTTGAATTAGTGGTTTTGGTTGAAAAAACAAAAGTTACAGTGTCGATTTTCATTGAAATATCAAAAAAGTGAGTTTTAGCCAAAAACAGTGAATTTAGGTGTGTTAATTTTGTTGTTTATGTGGTTGTATGGGTAGAATCATGTTTAGAGTTTGTCAAATATGTTTACATGAAGTTGTTGTATGATTTACATGATATTTGGTCTGTTAGAAACGAGCTTGTAGGCAAAAATTGGATTTTTCTATCTTTATTGTTGCCGAGGTCGTCGCCGAGGTCTGCAAATCGGCGTCATGCCATGAGTTCTGATACCTTTGTGGCACCATGACAACATGGTCACGCCGCAACGCGGCCTTGTAGCCTTAATCTTCGCACCGCAGCGCCATGCCTTGCACGTCATGCACACGTAACCCACAAGTAAATTGTAGCTGCATGCGCATGAAAGTTAAGAGAATGATCTCGACAAAGTTGTACTTTTTGTACACAAAATTTTAAGAAAAGTTATGTGATGATAGTAGGACTGTAAAATGTTGATTTTGGTATTTCTATACTATGAATAAGTATGTTATTAATAATTAACTTGTGTTATAACTCGATTATGTGATTAAAAATCCAATTTTAAATGATGAACGTACTTAGTTATGTTTGTAAGATGGTAATGACTAATTATGTCATGATGACATATATTTATAGGATATTGTGATTCGTATTGATTTGGTTTAGCCTACGAGCAATGCAAGTTCTCTAACTCTACTTTTGTAATTGGAATCAATTATTGTTCTCAATATAGTAATGCAAGTTTTCTAATTCTTTATCTTGTTGAACTATTTATTCAATTAGATCACTTTATAAATGATGCAAGCTTCCTAAACTTTGGTTTGATGTTGACAAGTTATTTTTGTATTTAACTTCTTGTTTAGCATGCGCAATTATTTATACTAATGTCGAGCAATTTTACCATTCAGACTGTTATGCATGCTTAGTATTCAATTCTAATTAACCTTGACTTAATATTGTTCAAGTAAGGCATGTTATAGTTCTTCAAAGTATATGCTATTAGATTATTCCTAAAGCATGATTTTGGTTTACCATGTTGATTCAATTACAATTATTCTATAATATAATGTTATTAATTCAACTAGTCCCCTAGTTGATGATCCTTGAACTTCAAATTACCCTTGAAAGCTTACCCAAATCAAACTCTCTTTGGTGCGGACTTGTACTCCAAATACTGAGATGAACAACCCTATTATTATTAGGGGATAACTTACGCGTGGCGTTAAATGTTTAATGCACAATACATGGTACGTAAGGATGATCCCCAAGTACGAGGAGTCCTTATAGTCTTATGACTGTTAAAGTTAGAGTTGAAAAATTACTCGCAACTGTGGACTTAGTTCATGGTCTTATGACCCTCAGTTATATTTATTCCACATTTTGGATTTCAGTTCCTGATTATTGTTGATAGAGTATTATTCATTGTTGATGAGCCTATTATTGGAAGTTATTATTACTATACTCCTGTTGATTTCATATTGTATCCAGTAAGCAATTATTTTGCTCACTCTTGCATATTTTAAAACTCATTGCAGCTAAAGAATAGAAGGTAGATGAACCTTCGTCTAGCAAAGGAAAGGGAAAAATGTGCATGTGATGAAGACTTGTAATTTTTACTTTAGACTTTTATTATGATGATCTTAGATTTGGTTTTAATGATGTTTATTTAATTTCCGCATTTGAATGATTGTATTTAAAGGTTAGATAACCTGGGAGATTTTGTTATGTAACCCTTTAATGGGAAAGGTTTTATTTATCCAGTTTTTTATTGTGATTGGGTAGTTAGATATGAATGTTTGATTAAGTGAACACCAAATCTCGTGGGAATGAAGTACCGAATTTGGGGTGTCACATCGCATGCAATGCTTTTCTGTTGGACCTAGTTAAAATCTTTATTATTACATTGGAATATCACATGCATGCATTTTACGCCAAACCTAGTTCCATTTTTATTATTCTGTTGGAACATCCTGTCGGTGCGAATTTCACCTGACCTGGTTCCGTTATTTATTATTATGTTGGAATAACCTGTCTATGCAAAGTACCGCATGCATGGTGATTTCTTTTGTTATTCCATTCTTTATTATACTCAGTTGGTTAAATTTTTGACTTCTATACTCCATGAAATTAGTGGAATATCCTTGATATTTGCGCTTCATCCAGTATCTTTTCGTGGAAATATTCTTCTGAGCATTCTTGAATTTTACTCTACAAAGAAGTATCATGTTGACAATTTGGACGTTATTAGTTCCTGAATAAATTAATTCTTGAACTTGTTTTATTGAATTCTTATATCATTGTCATCATCCTCATATTTATATTTTGTTGAAAGTCATCGTGGGCTCAGAAGTGCATAGATGGATTTGGTATGATTATGACCAAGGATTATTGATTGTAATCATGACCGTAATGTTATAAATGATGTGGTAAAAGTCCTCATTGGTCGTGTAGTGCATTGATGGACAATTGTTGGCATGATCATGACTATTAATGAATACACGAATATCCTTGGCCCGTAGTGCGTAATGGATAATTTATGTATTTGTCATACTAATGAATATCATTGGTCGTAGTGGGGGATGATGTGGATTATTTATTGTCGAGCCCAATGATAAAAGTGATGAAAAACCTTTTAAATCATAAAAGATAGTAGATTTTATTCTCTACTTGACTCTTTAAATGGATTGCTTGTTCTGCTGCAGCTAAACTTGATGTCTATTGTATTTTATCAATTTAACATTGTTGAAGACTAATGATAATTTATTCTGCTTTATCTTAGTCATAATATTTCTTACTGGGCTAGTTGAGCTCACCCTTTCTTTCACTGTTCTCTTTAGGAAATGAGAACGTAGCCGGGACTAGTCGGGGAATGGAGTGACGGTCCAGATGATAGTATTAGTAATCCTCACTATTCTATGAAATAGTGTGACAATAAATGTAATGAGGACTTATTCTGAGAGTGAATATTGTCTAGAAGACAATAATTGTATTAAAACTCACAGCTCTCTTATTGTATATTAAAGATTGTATCCGTATTCTGTTCCATATATTTAGCGACTCAGAATAGGTGATGTATACCTATTTTGGGGGTGTTACATTGTCAATAATGCAAATAATAATATGAATAACTTTGTCGTCTCAATTATTGATTTAATAATATAAAATATTGTGACAATAATTGAATCAATTACGTGAGATACTATGCAGCAATTATTGTGGCAATAATTGAGTATAACTGAGTGACTTCTCACGTAAGCATCAATAATCAATAACATGTGCTACTATGCAACCACGCGTATTATTGTACTTTTATCATCGGGTATTTCAACAGTTAACGGTAAAACTTTCGCCGTTAATTTTATAAAAAGATATTTCTGTCGCTTCTAACTCCAACAGTAATTTCGTTGTGGGGTCCACCAATAATTGTGTCGTTGTATGAATATTCCCTGATAAAATGAATATTCTCTGACCAATCAAATATTTTATGAATTCTTAGTTACTTTGCAAAATTTATAAATATTTCCCACAACTATAACATTATATCAAATTCACACCTTAATACTCAAAATGATATTTAGAAAAATTAATCTTTATTCATTAAAGTTGGGGTCTTACACTTGCAAAGTTTATACCTTATTTGATATCGGTTCTACCCATTCTTTTATTGCACCTACTTGCGCTCAACATTTAAATTTGACTCCAAAGAAGTTAGACTTTGACTTATCGGTTGAAACTCCGTTAGGAGAAACCTTCGTTACATCCACCATTTATAAATCTTATTTGATTCAAATTGATACCCTCATGTTACCTGTCGATCTTATCTATTTAAAAATACTTGAATTTGATGTGATTTTAGGGATTGATTGGTTAACTACTCATCATGCTAAAATTGATTATTTTCGTAAGGTTGTTAGCTTTCATATTCCTAACCAACCTATTATGTGAATTCAAGCAACCAAACCACTAAAGTCAATCACTGTCATATCAAGCCACAAAGCCCTTCGTTTATTGAAAAACGTATGTCAATCTTTCTTTGCCCATGTCATGGATTTAAACAAAAATACGTCAGATTTGAATGATATTTCTATTGTTAATAAATTTCCTGACGTATTCCCTGTAGAACTTCCTGGCCTACCCCCATAGCGTGAAATCGAATTTTGTATCGACCTTAAACCCGGTACAAAACTCATTTCCAAAGCCCCATATCAAATGGCTCCTATTGAACTTCAGGAGTTAAAAACCCAACAGTAGGAGTTGTTAGACATCGGTTTCATTAGTCCTAGTACGTCTCCTTGGGGTGCTCATGTTCTATTCATAAAGAAGAAAGATAGAAGTATGCGACTTTGTATTGATTATCGGGAGTTGAATCATGTCACCATCAAAAATAGGTACCCGTTACTGAAAGTAGTATGCACACAAGCCAATCATGTTTGATGATAAAGCATATACTTTATAACAATCTTATTCATTTATTAATAAAAAGTATTAATTTATTAAAGGCTTTTAATTATCTACATGATGCTGCTTTATAATATGTGATAAACCCATAGTTTTAAGCAATGCTTTTAGAATAATGATGATGATCATTCTAATGAGATCTAAATTCTTAGAAAGCTTAAAACTAAAATTGTTCCCAATCGTTGGATTACTAAATTGGGGATTAGTTAATCCGGATAGATTGGTACATACGTTGCTTGCTCATTGGATGAGGATGATTGATCTCATGATCATTTGTGTGGAGACACTAAAGCAAGTATGTAGGTGCTTATTGGAGAATAAGTACACTGAACGTGGCTCGCTAAGGAATACCTAATGGAGTTTTACTTGCCTGTCAATAGGAATTCCTATAGTGATAGTAGTATAAGTGATCCTTAGACTTGAGATCATCATAGTATCTTGTCTATGATGAGTTGTACTTTGACTTATTCCTTAAGACCCTTAGGGTATATCAAAGGGTATGTTTGGGTATAATAAGTTGTACATGGAGATAATGTATGATCAATAAAGAATCTACTACTTCTAGTAAAAGAAGAGAAATGTCATATGTGATTCGATAAATGAAAACCCAGTAGTCTTTGGCCAAGGTAGAATGAAATTAGAAAGGATTTTTTAATTTGCATTATTTGGTGTTGTGCATTTAAGAGTCGAAATACATATAATTAAATAAAATAAGACTTGAAAGTAATTTCATGTCTTATATTTAATTGTGACATTGTATGGTGGAAGGATTGAATTGTACGGTAACTATTTACTCAAAGGTTCTTTTATGATTAATGTTAAAATCTATATTATCTGGAAAGTCGTTAATCGCTAGGGAGGCTTATCCCTATTGTAGAATAAATATTATTTATTTAAATAAATTAATAGTTTAATTTATTTATTTAAATAAGATTAGAATTGTTCTAATTGATTTATTCAGAACAGGTTTAATATAGAGAACTTAAAGGATCACACCATAAAAGAAAGAATAATTATTTAAGAAGTTAATGGCATAATTGTAATAATAAGTTAACTATATTTAATTTAATCTATGGTGATAGAATAGATTAAATAGCTTAATATTTATTATTTAATATTTTAGAAATATTAAATATAAATTAATAAGAGGAGTCTTATTATTATTATTACTATTATTATTATTTAATTCCTAAAGGAGTTTGAGAATTAATTAATAAAAGTACTCTCATTTATTCCTAATAAAATTAGGAGCCTAATTCATTAAAGGAGTTTAATTAATTAAAATAAAACTCAATTCCTTAATTATTAAGGAGGGTTGCCTACATCTATAAATAAGAGGAGTCTTATTGCTGACTAGTCCTGGCTACATTCTCATTTCCTAAAGAGAATAATGAAAGTAAAAGGGTGAGCTCAACTAGCCCAGTAAGAAATATTATGACTAAGATAATGCAGAATAAATTATCGTTAGCCTTCAACAGTGTTAAACTGATAATATATAACAAACATCAAGTTTAACTGCAGTGGAACAAGTAATCCATTAGAAGAGTCAAGTAGAGCATGATATCTACTATCTTCTATGATTTAAAAGGTTTTTCATCACTTTTATCGCCGAGACTCAGCTTAATAAATAATCCACAACATCAAATCACCCCTGAACTACGGCCAAGGATATTCATTAGTATCACGACCATGAATTATCCATACACTACGGGCTAAGAATATTCGTGTATTCATCAATGGTCATGATCATGGCAACAACTGTCCATCACTGTACTACGGGCCAATAAGGACTTTTACCACATCTATTGTAACATTACGGTCATGATTATACCGAATAATTCCTAGTCATAATCATACCAAGTCCATCTATGCACTACGGGCCACAGATGACTTTCAACATAATATAAGCATGAGGATGATGACAATGATATAAGAATTCAATTAAATGAAAGCAAATGATAAATTTTTAAAGATTTATAATTTAATTTATCCAGAAATCAATAACGTCCAAATTGTCAACATGATACTGCTTTGTGGAGTAAAATTCAAGAATAATATTGTACCAAAAATAATTTGGATCAAAACGAATTAATTTTTATCATGAATAGTACCCCAGGTGAATAGTACTCGAGTGAATAGTATCCCGTAAATAGTACTCTGGCATGAAAAAGTTCAAATTTATCAAGAATGCTCAGGATAATATTTTCATGAAAAGATACTGGATGAAACGCAAATTTTAAGAATATTCTACTAATTTCATGGAGTATAGAAGCCAAAACTTTAACCAAATGAGTATAGAATTCGAAATCTGAAACGAAATAATATTACTTACATACTACAGAGTATGGAAGAAAATATTATTTCAAGCGAATATTGTACAAAAATAACATCCCTTACCTTGAAAAGAAGAGCATTCCAACTGGTATAGCGGGGATATTCTTGAAGAAAACTTTCACTGTTTTCTATGCTCAAAGCTTTCTAAAACTCGAAAGAAATACGCTCAATATTATAGAAGAAGAATTTTCTGATTCTGGTGTGATTTTCAATTCTAACTAAGCATCCTATTTATAAGAGAATAGAAAGGATACTATTTGAATTTTAGAAACCACGGACGCACGGTTAATATTCGGACGAAGTTCACGAGCGGAAGAAAAAGAATTCAGACGCCCATGTTTTTTATAATTATTAATATAATATTCAATCAAATATAATATATTCTATTTTTCATAAAAAAAAATAAAACTTATTATAATATATATATATAATAAATATATATATATAATAATAATAATAATAATAATAATAATAATAAATATGTTAACTCCCTCCATTACACGTTACATGCATCCCCCTTTTCTAATTTCTTCACCTGGCATATATATATATAAAACAAAACATATTATATATATATATATATATATACATTTCATACCTTATACGGCAATCCAACTCCCCCCTGTGACATCCTCCCATTTCTTCCACACGTGGGCCCCACATGTGGCCCCCACTTTTATTATACTGAATAACTTTTTACCGATTATTTGAAAAATAGGTAAATAGGAGTCCATAAAATAAGCAAAATTTACATCAAATACATCATAAAAATTCCCTCAATATTTTTAACAACATTTATCATCATTATTATAATTCGCAATATTTAACAACCAGGTCGTTCCCAGGAAAGAGGGGGCTTTCCGATAAGGATTACTCCCTATTGGCGCACAATTAGGTGACCAAACCCCCTTCCTCGACAGAACTTTCTAGACATTGTTAATTATGCAAATAATAATATTGAATAACTTGTCATCTTAATTATTGATTTAATAATATATAAAATATTGACAATAATTGAATCAAATAATGTGAGATACTATGCAGCAATTACTGTAGCAATAATTGAACAAAACTGAGTGACTTCTCACGTAAGCATCAATAATCAATATCGTGTGCTACTATTTAACCACGCGTATTACTGTACTTTTATCACCGGGTATTTCAACAGTTAACGGTAAAACTTCCGCCGTTATTTTTATAAAAAGATATTTTTGTCATTTTCTCAATCTGACAACAATTCCGTTATGGGGTCCACCAATGATTGTGTCATCGTACGAATATTCCCTATTAAAACGAATATTTCCCGACCAATCAAATATAATATAACAACTTGCGTACTTTGTAAAATTTATAAATATTACCCACAACTATAACATTATATCAAATTCACTTCTTAATATTCAAAAATGATATTTATAGAAAATTCAACTTTATTCATAAAAGTTGGGGTCTTACAACCTCCCATTCTTATGAAATTTCACCCTCAAAATTAGGGTACATACCTGGTATGACGAATAGATGAGGATACCTTGATTTCATTTCAGATTCTAGTTCAGCGTAGAATATGTTCCTTCTTATCCAAGATGTTAACCGGTAACTCTTCATACGTTAAATCTTCCGCTATCTCATCTGGTTCTAATTCAATAATGTGGTTTGGGTCTTTTATATATTTACGTAACATAGATATGTGAAAAACGTTATGAACACGAGACATACTTGGCGGTAAAGCGAGTCTATAGGCCACAGTTCCTACTCGATCGAGGATTAAAAATGGGCCAATAAATTGAGGATTGAGCTTTCCTCTCTTTCCAAATCTCGTAACTCCTTTCTATGGAGCAACACGTAACAACACATAATCTCCAATATTGAATTCCACGTCCTTTCGATGAAGATCAGCATAACTCTTTTGTCAATCTTGTGAGGTTTTTATACGTTGCCGGATCATTTGAATCTTTTTCGTAGTCATACGTACCAATTCCGGTTCTAACAATGTTGCTTCACCCACCTCGTCCTAGCATACTGGAGAACGAAACTTGCGTCTATACAACGCCTCGAACGGAGCCATGTCGTTACTTGTTTGATAACGGTTGTTGTAGGAGAATTCCACTAATGGCAAGAACTTGTCCCAATTTCCTTTGAAGTCAAGGACACCAAGTCTTAATAGATCCTCCAGAGTTTGAATAGTCATCTCCGACTATCCGTCCATTTGAGGATGATATGCCGAACTGAATCGCAAATATGTGCCCATAGCTTTTTGCAAACTAACCCAAAATCTTGAAGTGAATCTTGGGTCTCGATCAGAAACTATGGATACTGGCATACCATGCAGTCTTACAATCTCATTTATGTATATACGAGCAAGACGTTCAAGTGAATAAGTTTCTCGTATAGGTAAGAAATGAGCAGACTTGGTCAATCTATTAACAATGACCCAAATTACATCTATGCCTTGAGAAACCTTGGGAAGACCAGTAACGAAATCCATGGTAGTGTGCTCCCACTTCCATTCTGGAATTTAAAGTGGTTGCAATGGACCTTTTGGCACTTGATGCTCCGCCTTGACACGTTGACAAATTAAACACCTTGAGATAAAATATGTGATCTCTCTCTTCATATTGCTCCACCAAAATGTATGTCGAAGATCATGATACATTTTGGTACTCCCAAAATGGATTGCAAACGGTGTGTTGTGCGCCTCCATCATGATTTTATACTTTAAATCAAGGTCGTTAGGAACACAAAGTCTAGAGTTGACTCGTAGTATTTCTTCTTCATCGATTCTTGCTTCCGGGATAGCACCTTCTTGCACTTTCTTTCTCATACGCATTAGCTCCAGGTCTTTAACTTGAGCAGCTTTAACTTTATTTATTAAAGTCGATTCTACTCATATGTTTGCCATCAACACGTGGGTCCCTGGAGTCTTTAACTCTATCTCCATCCTTTGTAAGTCATGCAAAATGGGCCTTTGCGTTGACAATATTGCACTCGTACCCGCATAAGATCTTCTACTCAATGTGTCAGCTACCACGTTCGCTTTTTTAGGATGGTATTTGTGACGCCCCGAAATTCAGACCTCCACTTGGTCACTCGAATTCGGTTTGTCACGTGCTCAAAGTAATACCATAATAACTAAATAACTCATTCACAACGGAAAATCTAATTTAGAATAATATACAATGATTTATTATAATTATTCCCCCAAGTCTCGCAACCTATAGTGCTTAATAGATTACATAATAATATCGAATAAAGACTTATTACATAACCCTACTTAATCTTAAACATAGTCTTAATACAACATAATAGATTTTAAACATAAAAGGAACAAGCTAGTCGGTAGCCTTGCCCTTGCCCTTGTCTGTTCCAGAAACACCTCCCTGTTCCTCTTGAACTGAAAAGTTTTAATTAAGCAAGGATGAGCACAAATTGCCTAGCAAGTAATATACAACCAGGGTAAAGAGTTTCATAACACGAGCTAGAAATATTGAAGTATCATCTTTAAGATAGTTCAGAGCTTCAGAATAATATTGTGAGTAATGAATATCAATCATTCTTGTAATAAGAACGATAATTCAATATAAATCAATAGAGATATATGAATTCAACGACTATCAATGTATCCAACTGAATAAACAATTTATACTGAGCAGTCACTAAGGACTATTGAACATCTATTAGAATTACCAATATTAAACTGATAACCTAAAAATATCAAGTACTATAGATGATCAGTCTACAATACTTCAAGTTATGCATAACATCACAATAATATCAATTCATGTGTCGGGGTTTCCGACAACATACACTCCCCTTACCAAAAGGGTTGTTCAACTCAGATTTCAAGATTTTCGTACCAATCAATTGGTTTGGACAGTTTTATAAACATGCATATAGTCTAGCCAAATTAAATGGCATCGACTCTTTCACAATATTAAAGAACAATACTAAGCTCAACATGAATAATAGCTTTCACAAGAGTTTAAACATGCTAGCTCATTTGAACGAGAAAGTAATATAACTTGTATTCAAAGAGATAAGCTTACGGTATTCGTCGAATAAAGAACGCAAAGATACTTGCACAATAAGAGTAGGGCTCGAATACTTGCTCAAGATAAATTTGAGTAAGGTTAGAGAACTTGCCTTAAGCATAGTTTATCCACTTTAAGAAATCAACACTTTTGAATCCTATTCATAGCGTATTATTTGTTCAAGATGTTCATTAGCTAACATAGTCTTTAAACAAGCTTGACACGATTTAAGTATGCACATATGGTACAAAATCAGTTCATACGACATCAAATCCCTAGTTACTTCATAAACAATTTAAGAATGCTTAAGTTTAAGACCTCTTTACTCATGGACTTTCCATTACAAGGCAAACACCAACTTATCATCTAAGCATCACATATATATATATATATATATACATCAGTAGGTTTTAAACCACCTCTAGCATTTTAGGTACCATACAAGTTGACTGCTAAAGTTCAGATTTCAAAATAGACCAAGTCGACTTGATCAACAAGTTGTTCTTGCCATGGCTAAGCTTTAGGACCAATAGCATTGCTCGCTGTGAATCCTCGACCCACCAACACTCACAATTTGCTACCTTGTGGTCTCTGTCCGGTTTGAACACACAATCATACATAATATATTTTAACATATTAAAGGCCTTCTCATGCTCCTTAAGTCAATCTAGGTCCCTTCTTTCATAATAGAATTCTAAGTTGATCATTTCTACCATTTAAGGCCATTAGAGGTCATGAACTCACAAAGTCTATCATGCTTGCTCTCTAAACATACAAGATAGTTATAAAACTCATATTAGTCATGCTTGTGAGTATTCATAACACATACGTGAAACTTTAGTTGAAAATACGCTTCGTTCATGCTTTATTTGAAATATGACACACATGTATGGTATGTGTGACGCCCCCAAAATAGGTCCACACGACCCATTCTGAGTCGCCAGATATCATACTATAAAATTAAATACAAACTTCATTTATACAAACTGTTGAGCGTAAATGCGAGAATACAAACCACAGTTAAACTATAAGTTTTAATACAAATGTATGTAACTCTCATGGTGCCTCGACCACAACCTTACAAAGGTACTTTACATAAAAGTACGGTCAAAAACTGTTTTAGAAATTAAAATCTTTGGGAAGAGCTCAAGGAAACCTTCGTACATGGGAGGCCATGCATCTAGGTTATGATAGATATCATATGTCCACAGAATTATCCTTGGTTGACCCAATAGACCCCAAAGAAAAATGAGAAGATTACTATCATGTTCTTTCCAATGGTGAGTCTTCTCTTTACATATAACTATCTCCATTGTCTGCAATTGAAAATTATATTTCAACCAATCTCCAAGATCATATCAGTAGTGCTCGTAGATATACTCAGCAAGTGGATGTGCACAACCCTGTCTTATGATAACACGAGGTTGTATGTCATTAGACATCTTGTATAATAGTGGCAAAACATCCTTCCAAAGTTGGGTTCACCTCACCTATTTAAAGAGAACCTCAACAGCTATAGACCACCGTTCTATTCCCTTGTTATCCCCGCTCGACCCAGCAACACTCTTATTACCTCAGAAGAAGACTGGATACTAGAATAGTGAAGTAGCAGACTTCACTTCTTCTTTCTCTCTTTAGCTTCTCTCTCTATAATTTCTCTATAATAATTGCTCTTGTGAGACTTAGTGAATTGGTGAGAAATGAAGGAGGAATGAGCTTCTATTTATAGAAAAATATAGTTTTGATAATTGCACATTTTGGGGCTCGAAATATTACAGTATAATACCTTCCTCTTTTTCTTCATTTTTAATTTAGTCATGCAAGTATTATCAACCTCCCCTAATAGTAAATCGTGTGAATCAATAGTAAATCATGTGACTCAATAGTTCTAAGCATGTGAAAAAATTAATTATTGTATAGTACCTTCAACTATACCTCCATTTTAACACTTAGTCATGCAAGTATTATCAAACTTGCACCAACCCCTAATAGTAAATCATGTGAATCAATAGTACACACATGTGAACACATAGTTATAAGCATGTGAATTAATAGCAATTAATTGCTCATTTATCCGGTGAATTACCCGATTGGTCAATATAAAATCCAGACATCAATTATTATCGAAATAAATGTTGATTTCCACTAACACTAATAATTCCCACACAATGAAACTATCAATTTCATCTTTAATCAACACGAACTTATTCATCATTGATATTATAACACAGAATATTTAACAACCAGGTCGTTCCCAAGAAAGAGGGGGCTTTCCGATAAGGATTTCTCCCTATTGGCGTGCAATTAGATTATCTAACCTCTCCTTGACAGAACTTCTAGACATTGTCAATATTGCAAATAATAATATGAATAACTTTGTCGTCTCAATTATTGATTTAATAATATATCATATTATACAGATGATATTGTGACAATAATCGAATCAATAATATGAGAGATATGATGCAACAATTACTGTAGCAATAATTGAGTATAACTGAGTGACTTCTTACGTAAGCATCAATAATCAATACCGTGTGCTAATATGCAACCATGCGACATCGCATTTTTTACTAGGGTAGTTCAACAGCTTTTAATGAAGAACACTTTCGCCGTTATTTTTATAAAAAGATAATTATGTCATTTTCTTACTACGACAATACTTCCATAGTGGGGTCCACCAATGATTGTGCCGTCGTATGAATATTCCCTGTTAAAATGAATATTCCCCAACCAATCGAATAACAACTTGCTTACTTTGTAAAATTTTTAAATATCACCCATAACTTTAACCCTTTCTCAATTTAACCATTTACTAAATAAAATAATAATAAGAAAATTCAATACTTTCATTTCATAAAATTTGTGGTCTCACAATCTCCCCTCCTTCTGAAATTTTGCCCTCGAAATTTACGTACCTGGTAGTTCGAAGAGATGAGAATACCTTGCTTTCTTTTCGGATTGTACCTTTGCGGTTATTTCCTCTGTATCATGATTTTCCCATTGTTTATCTGTGACGCCTGCAAATTCGGGTATCTTCCAACCTGACATATGGTGCTCCACTGTACTAACATCCGTACAATCATTCCATTGAAAATACAACAAAATGAAGGTAATTACTATCTTTTTATTTCAATCAAAGTATAAATCCTTCCCAGGTTCATAAACCGGTTACATCATTCATTGTTCATAATGTGTAATACATATAAACTTACTAAACTATTACACAATGGCTAAGCATCCATCTTAGCTTTGCCTTTATCTCTCTTGGCATTCACAGTACGTTCATCCTTAACTACAGTTATATGATTCACGCAAGAAGTGAGCATGACAGCCCAACAAGTTTATCAAGGATAACAGGAATACCACATTCGTGAATCATATAACAATTCCAACATAACTGAACAATAGTTATGAAGTATTATGAATCAATAATACTTTAACAGTTCATAACATCAATTCCCAAAGTATAGAATAGATTAGGAATTACAGATGATTACGATAGACCATGAACAGTAACTTTTAGTTTTCATACTTGAAAAGGAGTCCACAGCACTAAGGTCGTTCATCCGATAACTTACGAGCACTTCTAGGTGATCAGCCTATAGTACTCTATGTTGATCAACACTCATTCATTAAACGTATTTACGTTTAATATTTTTGGAAAACTCGCGTGCCCATCGAAATATCGATGAAAAATACTTTTGTTTGTTCATAGACAAACCTTACCTTCACGCTCCGTACCAATTACTTGGCATAGGATAGCGTTAACATTTCAATATAAAAAGATATGAATATCAATCAATCTATATCATACGAGTAGTCAAGCCGAAATAAATCTGGCATCAACCCTTTATTTAAAACCCGTCATGCAATTCAGTTCAACGAATCTCATACAACTTGGCTAACATAAAAGTTAGACAAGCGTTAAGAAAACTTGCCTTTTACCGTCTTCAAATAATTTACTCAACTGACCACAGCCTTTACAGATTCTACATGATATATTCACATAGGACACTGTAATTAGCTATCAAACAACTATTCAAATTATTCCTACAAGCTTCTTTCTCTTCTATGTCTTTGTTAACTTAATATCATTTACTAAAGTCAACAAGACTTATTACCCTTCGTCCCGGTTTATTACTCAACTGTCTTTTATTAACCGGACTCGAACATTGTTGATAAAGTATCAACTTTGTTCATCGATGTTAACTTACTAACATGCATAATATTCCTAAGTTTCATACCATATACCTTAGTATAGGTAGTATAGGAATAACTTTAATACACTTATGAAGTGTACAAACATCATCTCTTTAGGTCCCCAAAAAAATGAAGTTCAAAACCTAAGTCATTGTCTGCAGGTTCACCCTCGCATGCAGTCACGACCTCATAATCTTAGATCGGGCGCTTACTGGCGCCAGTTAGCAATGGCAAGGCTCGGCTTCATTGACTGCTGGCATGAACGATGGGTGTGTCTCCATTGTGAGGGCTCAACTTTACTATCTTACCCAAGTGTATGCTGCAATAATACTATGTGCACGCATGGCGCGGACCTCGATCTGATTCTCAACAATTTTAAAAATCTTAGCGAAATTCCCGGGGCCGTAAATTCTTCGTTTTAAGCCCCATTTGATCCGTTCAAAAGCCTACACGTCATAAATAACGTAATGTATGTGGTCATATAAGAATTCGACACTTTCGAATTTGTTAACTCAAAATTGACCATTGAGTTCATTTTCTAAACATTCAGAAATGTTAATGAGCGTTCAATGCTCGTTTTCTTCGTTTTAAGTCAGAATTCGACGATTCTCGATCCCACAACTCATAATCACCATATCTCACGTGTTGACATTGAAAACCAACATTTTAAAGTCTCACGGCAACTTTTGACCCTCAATCCAGAATTCAACGTTTTCAATGTTTAACGTCTAATTACGAAAAATTCGCCATAACTTCGTTACTAGGGTTCTTTAAGCCAAATCACATGGAATACTCCATGGATTTCATATCTACATCCTAACCAAACAAGATGCAAATACTAACGTATTGATGGAGTTCAATCGTTTAGAAATGATCGATCTCAACAAACAATATTTTCATGGTTCAAAACTATATCAACCCTTATGATTCTTATAATCTCATGACTTATAGAGATTGAATCTATGGTAAGTCATCTTTAATCTCTCATACAAGACATATACCACCCATCTATGATTCTTTAATATAAAAGAAAAATCAAAAAGAGATGGAAAGGAAAGGTAAAGATTATACCTTAAGAACTCTTATGAAACTTTCTTGAAAAATTTTATGATCAAGCTTCCAAGTGTATGATTTGGTTGAGTCTAGCTCTCTTTCTCTCCCAAATAATCTAGTTTGAGTATTGGAAAAACTCTCAAATGAAACAATCTAGCCTCATATTTATAGGAAACTAGAATGGAGGGCATTTTGGACCTTGCACACCAACCTCCTTACTATTCATGTGTGGTCACCAAGCAAAATACTTGGTGTTCAAGCCTTATGCTTGGAGTCCACACCAAGGTGGCCGGCCCCCACTAGCCATGGGTCATCCCATGGGTTGCCCCATGGGTTTTACCCATTCGGTGACCCACCGGTTCGATCCACGGTTCGGTTTAAATAAATTGGGCTTAACTAAATAAACATTGGGCCTAGACTTGGGCTCAACTCACTAATCCCCTTAGGCTTGGTCATTTAATCCATTGGACTTATAAAATCCAACTCAAATGACATAGTCATTAAGACTTAATCTTAATCCTATAATACAAATCATATTCTATACGTACAATAATCGTATTCTTTCCGTATACTACACATACAATAATCATATTGTACTTCGTATTTACTCAACATATTATACATAGACACTAAAAAGCATCATGATTGTATAATACTCACATTAACCCTAACGTCATTCCTTATACACATATTATTTCTTTCTCGGAAATCAATATACTCAACTCTTAGGTTTTAAGTCTGCAGGCGAAAACTGCGTTTGCCATAAATGAAATATTATCAGATATTCCATCTAATCTCGATATTCTATCATTGCGCATTTCTTGGAATTACAAAATAATTAGTGCCACGGCGCCACTATTCCTTCTGCAGCGCGAGCTCCATGTCCTAGGTACTAATGTGGTGTTGCAGCACCATCTAAATCTTGGTGGCCCGCGCCGCGGTGCCACTTCCGGTTCCCAGGCAGAGGAGGCTTGCTTTTAACCTAGCAAAGGAGCAGAAAATATATAAGGCAAGAGGGAGGCTACATAACACAGATACCGTATATCAGATGGAGAGGAAGATTTAGCTAAGGATTTTGTTTAGCTTTCTTTTGAAATTCCTTTTGCTTTCTCTTAGATAAATGTTTGTAAATATAGATTAGCTAGATTAGGGAGAAGTTTGCGTTTCTTTGGAGCATCAAAAGCAATGAGCTACACGGACTGGAGAGCTTGATTCGAGCAGAATGCTTAGAGATTGAAGAGCTTTGACAGAGTTTCTTCTTTTCTATTTATTTTCTCTAATTTTGTAATTCATAAATGTTGTCTTTATTGCGACATGTATTTTATTCAATAGCTATGAACTGAATATTTGCTCTAAGGTTATAATGGAACCATCTGTTATTTAATTGACTGTCTTATCTCTTTGGTTGGCACCATATGATTTGGTTCAATATATTTATGCTTAATGATTCTCGCTAAGATATTAGCGATGATTTTGGTAATTTACATGATATTGACAGAAGAATTGTAGATTTACACCTGAATATATTGGCATGTGATTGTGGGTTTCGATTGCATAAGTTGTGCGTAGAATAGACATATATCTGGGCACCACGTGCGACCTAATTGAGAGCTTATGCTTAAATCCTTGTTCTGATCAATTCACATAGACATATGTAGGATTGTACCTTGCTTGGGCGTTCTTTTCTGTTCTATTCTCTATTGTGTGGATCTGAAAAGGATATGTTTGTACATACCTCGACAGAGGTGTATAAGCACTTGTACGTTCTCGGTCGGTAAATTGTTGTGACCATTTAGACCATAGAGAGAAGGGTAGCTAGTTTGATGAAACATAGCACACCAGGTGTTTGACAGAATGCCTGAGTGGGGTGAAGTTGTAACCTTAGCTTGTTATTCCTTAGATTACCATTCGTTATCCATTTACTTGCTTTGATAATTAGTTATGCCTAGATTAATCACTCTTCCATTTATTGCTGTTCGAATAAGACTTTAGCGATATAAAGTCGGTATTTGGTAAATATTAGTGATAGTTCCTCGTGGGTACGACACTCTACTTATCATTGTATTACTTGTTAGACCGCGTATACTTGCGCGTGTTTAGTGATCAGTTTTCCAACCAATAAGTTTTTGGCGCCGTTGTCGGGGAACTGCTATTCTAATAGTGTCCAATATTGATTTCAATCAATTTAGTCTTACTTTGAACGTATATATATTTATTTCTTTTATTTGTTTGATCTTCCTTTCTTTTGTTTTTAAGTTTACAGATTATGGACGATCAATGTTATCAATGGCCTTATGAGTGGACGACGCCACCAAGCTCGAAAGAAGGACTCTAGAAATTGCAAGTTCAAATTGCCAATGCTTTGAGGTTTTCTGACAATCTTGAGTGTCAGTCCAATTAGAATGCCTACTGTTAGGAACGAGTTGACTTTGAACCAATCTCCTATCATCCAAACTGCAAGGGTTATCCAAACTCTTGGGACTACAGCCTTGAGCAATATCATGATCTGAATCATGCTTCTCAGTTTGAATATCAGTCTCCGCCACACTATGAGTGGACATCTCAACCGAATGAGAACTTTTCTAAGTCCTCAACACTTGAAGAAGAGAACCGGCTTGAAGAGCTTCTCACCATCTTTATCGAAAGAAATGAGATTCGGATGGCAAGCCAAGAAGCCGCATTGCACAGCCTTGAGAATCAATTGGGGCAACTCATCAATGCCATCACAAATCCACCACAAGGCAATCTTCCGGTCTTAATTGATCTCGATGATGATGCAATAGAGTATTGCACGGTGGATATGCAAGGAAAATGCGATGAGTCTCGCACAGTTGTTGAGGGAGATGTCATAGTGCAAACTAACCTATCAGTGGAGTCTGAAGTTGAAGACAAATAGAGAAACAGTGGTTGTTTAGTCATTGCTGATCTACAGTCAGAAACCACGCTCCCGACTGTGAAAACCCTAGAGGGCCCAACTGAGCATGAAGAACGCTTTCAATTTAATGAAACAGACGAATTAGTGGATAATTCCAGTGGTGAGCGATTCTTTGTGTCGAATGATGACTAGAGGATGAAGGGCAGAAGAATGGCCAAGCATCCATGTCGGACAGTACTTTAAAGGAATTGACGAATAGGTGGCATGAAAATGTCTTTTTTGCTTATGAGCCAGATTGAACGGCATCAATATAGTCAAGCCGACGACTTTAAAACAAGCGCTTGGTGGGGAGGCACCCCCATCTCGATATAAATATTATCTATTTTCTTTACTTATGTCTTAGTTTACGTTGTATTTGTTCGCTTTAGTTGTTAACATGGCTGCCAGATTGTGCATTAATGTTTTGTGTCGATCACTTACAGACAGCATATTTAGTATGATAAACTGTATATTATAATAGTGTTTATTGTGTTTTTAATAATGTATGTTTGCTTGTGTAGTGTAGTTTTTGTACTTATCTTGGCATGTGCAGATTACAGGCAGGAAAACTCAAAAAAAATGGACCTCATATGGCAAGACCATATATTGTCTTCAGACTTTCCTTGCATGTAGTACGCCACGAAGCATACTTAGCCCATTTAACTCTCACCGCAACAGCTACCAACTAACAAAGGAAAGTTCGGCGTCATGCGCTATTGTGGCGTAGGATCGGCTATTGTTAACTCAAATGGCAAATACCAAACAAAGCCTTAGATTCCTCATGCGCGGCAATGAGTAGCAAAATTTTGAAATTTTAGAGCAGTTTTTAACAGCCACGCCTCTCCATTTCTTTCCAAATCCCTCGACATCTCTCGGCACCATAGCACAAAACAGCCTTTGCTTTCCCATCAACGTTCCAATCTCAGAAGTTTAAGTATTGATCTCTCATCAAATACCCAAGAGCCTCCATCAATTGCTGTCAGAGTGAATGCCCACACGAATTCTCACTTAGGGTTTCTCACTCAGGTATTGTTTCGTTCATTTGATAAAATATTTTGATCGAATTATTGGATTTGTGCAATTCTTGTTGTGTTCTTCTTCTTGTTGCATATTGGTGTGATTTCCACTACTAGAAATCTGGAAAGAGCAATCATAAACAAAGGTTGTCCAAGTTTGGTTTGAGGAACGCACACAAGGTGTTCGATAAATTGCCTGAACCAAAAAGTAGACTGATTTGGGGCTGTTTTGGCTTAAATTCACTGGGTTTGCATTGGGGTTGTGATTTGCATTGTTGCAAGGGTTGTTTCTGCAGATTTTGGCACCGTTTTTGAACCAAACCGACTGAGACTTAGACATGGCACCGAGGAGGCAGCGTCTCAGTGTCGGAGGGTCTTCTTCATCCGCTGCACCCCCACCCACGGATTGGGACAGGGCCAAGTTTATCAATGAGGAGGCGTGGAAAAGGTACAAAAGTTCCTTTGGCTCACGAAATCTAATTCCGGAGAGGGGGTTCAGGCCGGGTAAGGAAGACGGTGAGCTAAACACCATGATATTAGAGCGACATTGGATCAACTTTACAAAACCACCCATCTCAGTTGTTGTATCTATGGTTCGGGAGTTCTATGCAAATGCCAATCCCGAAGGCCCTGCTGTTGTTCAAGTTCGGGGGAAGCAAGTGGCGTAAAGTAGTCAGGCCATCAATACCTTGTTTGGAATGCCCAACTATGCGGGCAATGATTATATGCAGTCGGGACTCCGCAGTTATGATCTTGAAGATATCATTAGGCGGCTTTGCAAACCCGGGACTGAGTGGAAGAAAAATGATTACACGGGGGAAAAGACCAATTTCCCGTCTTCAGCGCTCAGTCGCTACGGGATGGCGTGGTTTGGCTTCATTTGTGCTAACATGATCCCAACCTATCATTTGAGCGACGTGACTAAGGATAGGGCGATCCTGCTTTTCGCCATTGTCACGGGCCTACATGTGGATATTGGTGTGCTCATTCATGACTCCAATCGGAAGGCAATCAAAAGTACCGTTGCTGCTGGACTTCCTCATCCATCATTGATCACTACATTGTGCAAGCAGGAAGGTATCCAGTGGGGGCCCGAGGAGATAGCCTCACCACCGATGACAGTCATTGACCACCTGACTATAAAACGCTACTATGAGTGGGACGGAGCAGAGTCTCATATTAGAGGCGAGGGATACGGGCCACCTAGAGTGCCACCTCCTACATCCGAGGCTGAGCCTTCAAACACCGCTCCAGACGCCAGCCCAGCTGCACAGGGCCTACTGACTGACATTATGGCATCCCTCACCCTGCTACATCAGAAACATGATACCGAGGTGCAGAGACAGCAGAGGCACTTAGCAGCAGTGGCTCAGAGGCAGGAGATAGCGGCAAAGATGCAGTGGTGGTGAACACTATCTGAGCATCATCTACTACAGACTATTGTGGCGAGAGCACTGAGTTCACGCCATACCAGTTTTCAGAGCCTCCTGTCTTCCCACAATACCCTCCACCATCACCGCCATGCACCAAGCCGATCGGGGACTTGGTGATGAGGATGAAGCCGATGCCGCTGCTGAGTGAGCGATCTCCAGGGAAGCCCTTTTGTATATAATTGCTTTATGTTTAGCAATGAGGGCATTGCTCACCTCAAGTTTGGGGGTGTTTTTGGCTTTTATCTTTTTATTCTCGTACTGCCATGTTAGGTTGCCAGACTTTAGTACTTTATTATGATTTTGTTATCAGTTTTGTGGTGCAGTCATTTTTGAACTGCGGGATTATGTTTGAATTTTTTTCATTATGGATGCCATGAATTGATTTTTGATTTTATTTATTAATGCTTTGATTATTTTTAGCATGATTGTGGTTTATAGCCATCTTTTTGGGGCTTATACAGATTAGATGCGTGTGCCATATGAATGGCCTTTTTCACCCTATTTTGAGCTGCTATTTAGCAAGGGTGTTATAGTTATCATTATTTTTTTATTATGGTTGATGACAAGGACCAAGTTTTATGGTCTGTCTCTTAGAGTCGTGTCATGCATGTATAAGTTAGGGGTTTTTCAATTGATAAGTTTAGACTGTTATTGATCCATCCTTCTAGCAAGCACCGACCAACTGTGTTAACTAGTAATTTTTTTCAAAATTTAGTTCGCGTGTTTATTGCTTTAAGCATTTTTTCACTCTTATAAATTTTCATTTTTACAAGGTAATAAAAGGCTTAGACGTTTTTACAGTTTTGGATCTTGGATTCGTGCACATTTGTTATATGAAAAAAAAAAAAGAGAAGAAGAAATTGTTATTGAAGATTGAATATCAAAAGTCTTGTGGTGGGTCGAGATGGAGCGTAAAACGCACTCGCCCATAAACGCAGGACCGATATTGAGATGGAGCATAAAATGCACTCGCTTTATAATCTTCGGTGCGTAAAGTCTAATTTGGCTTATGTTGATTACGTGGCCTTTTCTGCTCGAGTTACTAGATTCTTAGGGGTGTTCTACACCTAGTGCCCTAAAGTCGTCTGGCTTGGGAGTCACTGATCAAAATCTCATTAATGGGTAGTTCTGATTAGCCTAAGGTAATTAAGGACTGTCCGAGTCAGGTTTTACAGTCTTCATAATAAAGTCTTTTGATCTGTTACTACACTTGTGTCTTATTCTTAATGCTTGTTAAATGTTTAAGTTGCGGAGTGTGCACATTTGTATTAACAATCGACTGTGCGAGCTTATTTTGAAGCTATGATTAGTTAGGACGGTTGGTCTCCGCACACACACGTAGAATGGATCGAATATAGTTTTATGCTTGAAATTGAATGAACCCTTATTCATATTTGTGTTTGCCCTGTTCTTTGGGAGTAGCTTTATGCTTTGAGGCCATGATAATATATTACAGTTTTATTTTTCTTTCGCGTGTGTTTTACTTTTGTTAATGCGTGTTAGATAGTTTGCTCGAGGACAAGCAAAGACTTAAGTTTGAGGGTATTTGATGAGTGGAATTTATACCCGCGAATCGAATATTTTATGACTTAAATAGTTGCCTGTTCTCGTAGTATTTATACTGTTTTATATGATAATTGTGTTATTGTGCCTAACTGGTGTATTGCAGAGCTTTACAGTGCTTTTCTAGCTTTTAAAGGGGCTAAATGGTCAAATTTCTACATATAGCCGCCATGCGCCAAATCTGACTTAAATCCAGTAGCATGGCACGCCTCCTAACCCTGGCGACGTAAGTCGGCGCTATGGTGCCACTACTCCTTCTTTGGCTCATGTTGCAGCGCAAGCTCCGTGTCCTAGGTACTAATGTGGCACTGCAGCGCCATCTAAATCTTGGTGGCCCGCACCGCGATGCCACCTCCGGTTCCCATACAAAGGAGGCTTGTTTTTGACCTAGCAAAGGAGCAGAAAATATATAAGGCAAGAGGGAGGCTACATAACACAGATACCATATATCAGATGGAGAGGAAGATTTAGCTAAGGATTTTGTTTAGCTTTCTTTTGTAATTCCTCTTGCTTTCTCTTAGATAAATGTTTGTAAATATAGATTAGCTAGATTAGGGAGAAGTTTGGGTTTCTTTGGAGCATCAAGAGCAATGAGCTACACGGACTGGAGAGCTTGATTCGAGTAGAATGCTTAGAGATTGAAGGGCTTTGACAGAGTTTCTTCTTTTCTATTTATTTTCTCTGATTTTATAATTCATAAATGTTGTCTTTATTGCTACTTGTATTTTATTCAATAGATATGGACTGAATATTTGCTCTAAGGTTATAATGGAACCATTTGTTATTTAATTGACTGTCTTATCTCTTTGGTTGGCACCATATGATTTGGTTCAATATATTTATGCTTAATGATTCTCGCTAAGACATTAGCGATGATTTTGGTAATTTACATGATATCGACAAAAGAATTGTAGATTTACACCTGAATATATTGGCATGTGATTGTGGGTTTCGACTGCATAAGTTGTGCGTAGAATAGACATATATCTGGGCACCACGTGCGACCTAATTGAGAGCTTATGCTTAAATCCTTGTTCTGATCAATTCACATAAACATATGTAGGATTGTACCTTGCTTGGGCGTTCTTTTCTGTTCTATTCCTTATCGGGTAGATCTAGAAAGGATATGTTTGTACATACCTCGATAGAGGTGTATGAGCACTTGTGCATTCTCGGTCGGCAAATTTTTGTGACCATTTAGACCATAGAGAGAAGGGTAGCTAGTTTGATGAAACATAGCACACCAGGTGTTTGACAGAATGCCTGAGTGGGGTGAAGTTGTAACCTTAGCTTGTTATTCCTTAGATTACCATTCGTTATCCATTTACTTGCTTTGATAATTAGTTATGCCAAGATTAATCACTCTTCTATTTATTGTTGTTCGAATAAGACTTTAGCGATATAAAGTCGGTATTTGGTAAATATTAGTGATAGTTCCTCGTGGGTACGACACTCTACTTATCACTGTATTACTTGTTAGACTGTGTATACTTGCGCGTGTTTACTGATCGATTTTCCAACCAACATATATTACTCATCTCTCCCCTCCTAGTTCTAGACTTATATCTCCGCCAGCGACCATATCCCTAAGCTTTGATACCATTTGTGACGCCCCCAAAATAGGTCCACATGACCCATTCTGAGTCGCTAGATATCATACTATAAAATCAAATACAAACTTCATTTATACAATGTTTGAACTGTGCAGTAGAATCGACCACGCTTAAAGCGTGAGTTTTAATACAAATGATAAGTGGTACTTTTTTACCTAAAAACTATTTTAGAAATTAAAATTTTGGGAAGTGATAAGTGGTATTTTTACCTACTTATTGAATACCAATTCATGCGAACTATGCCCATCTCAAGTACATTTTATTGTGTTTTAGTTGCATTTCATGATATTTTGCATTGCATTTACTTAAAACTCCTTTTGGTGAATAAGTGCATGAATTGGCTTAATTTTTGGTGGTATTAGAGGCACGAGGCTAATGGATGCATGAAGGCGAGGCCAAGCGGGATTTGCATGACATAAAGGTACTATAAAGCAAGGAGATCAAGCATGGAAGAAAACTAAGCATGAATGAACATGTCGCGATGCAGATGACATGATGAGAGAACCGAACTTGCAGAATTGCAGTCGCATCGTATGACATAAAAGCCTTGAGCCTTGGCGCGCCCGCAGCGAGGACTCGATTGGACGGGGGCATACTTTCTGCAAGTCTCGCGCCCGCGCGAGGAACGTACTGGAGGAGCTTGTGGCCTTGATGCGATCTTGAAAAAGTATGTATTTGTTTTATTTTAATTTTTAATTAAATGAGTTGTAATTGGTTTTTAAACGATTCTGACTGGTGTCAGAAGGGAGGATTGATACTTTTATCGTATTTTTCATATCGTAACTAGGGTTTACACTGTGAGGGAGATTCTAATGTAGAACGAGGCCAAAATGTCTACTTCTCCAATTCTTCTTGGGATTCTCTGTCATTGTGGTTCTTTATTATCGTTTACTGGATTTTTATGAGGATTTGAATGTTATTATTGGTTCCAAATCTGCAATTGGGTTTGATCGTTCTATCTTTCATCTTTCAATTGTTTGTTTTGTAATCATGTTTAACGTTGATCCTATAATGGCTTTTGGTTCAATCATGAACTAAACTCCATTATGGGATTCTAACGGATTTTAATATGTAGTTTGGTTGCATGCTTAAATGCTAGGGTTGTTTAGCATATCATATGGGAATTCTGTCATGATTGTTTTACATGTATGAATGCCTGATCACCATTCGTCTCAGTACTTGTATGGAATTGACAATGAACATGCAAGTATGGATTGTAATCATGATAGCATGCGAATATGGGGCTGTTGTATATGGCTTGCGTATTTTGTGAACCAGATAGACATATATTGTTTCACCGTATAAGCTAGAGTAAGGGGTAGTGCTTAAAAGCAATATAATTACAATTTTACATAGACATATAGTGATGTTGGTTGTATTGATGATTACATGGAGTCTATCATTTGTGGATGCTATGTAAGTAGGTTATAGTGCATTGAAAAATGGTTATAACTCTATTCGTGCTCTTGGCTATTTTCCTATGATATGTGAACACTTCTTGCATGATAGTGGCGATTAGATGAAATATTAAATGAAGTTAGGGTCCCATTATTTCCAACTTATATTCATTCCATTAGTATACTTATTTTTAGTTGTTAGTTACAATTAGTTTAAGTTAACAATTATATTCATTAGTCTAAGCATATAAATACAGTGAGTTAATTGATGCATAGTAGTTTAAATTTAACAACTTTCTCTGTGGGATCGATACTCTACTTACTCTGTATTACTTGTTGACACATGTATGCTTGCATGAGTTAGAGCTCTTTTATCAGAACTGTAAAAGAGGCAACAAGTTTTTGGCGCCGTTGCTGGGGAAAGGCATTGAATTTAAATAATTATCATTAGTTTAAAGCTATATTGTATAAATTAGACAATTCTGATCGTTTCTCATTTCTATTTTTGTTGCGATTTTCGTTTCAGGAACTTGTGGATTTTTATGCACACGCGATCATCCAACTCAGAACTAACACCAGCGCAGGATAACATAAATGGAAGAGGTTGGAAAGCGAGTGTGCGGAGAAATTTGCAAGCGCAGTTAGATAATACAACATCCAGAATGGCGGAAGAACCGAGACTTGAGCAAAGAGAAGAGCATCGGGCTCTAAGGGAGTATTCCATGCCAAACATAAACAGACTACAATCGAGCATAGTCAGACCGGCGATAGCAGCCAATACCTTTGAAATCAAACCGGGCACTATTCAGATGGTGCAGAACTTGGTTCAGTTTGGGGGTGTTGTCACGGATGATCCGAATGAACACCTATTGAGCTTCATCGAGATTTGTGATACATTCAGATACAATGGTGTGACGGAGGATGCCATTAGACTACGACTATTCCCATTTTCATTGAGGGATAAGGCTAGAAGTTGGCTACATTCTTTCCGTAGAAGGTCGATCACTACATGGGAGGACTTATACGAAATTCTTAGCCAAGTTCTTTCCAATGGCTAAGGCGCAAAGATGAGGACAACTATCTCTCGGTTTGAGCAACAACAAAGGCGAGTCCTTATATGAGGCATGGGAAAGATATAAAGAGATGCTCGAGAAAATGTCGCATCACGGTATGCAGATTGGATGGTGATCGACTCCTTCTACAATGGTTTGGGATGGCGGTCGAGGCCAGATTGTGGATCCGTAGGAGGGGCATTATGGGCAAAAGAGCTATGATGAGGCTTATCGCTTATCGAGACTATAGGCTGCGAATGATTATCAAAATCCTACTGACTCGGATGTCACGACCCAAGGTTGCAGGTGTGTTGGAGGTAGATGTGATTTACGGTTGTCGGCACGGATGGCGACTATGGCTAAGAAGATAGATACTTTGGCAGAAAACAGAACGAAAACAGTTGCCTTCGTTTGTGAGATTTGTGTGGGGTCACACTCCATGGATCAGTGTACTATCAGCTCGGAGTCAGTACAGTATGTGAGCAACTACAGGAAAGACCAAGGTCAATTTCAGAACACATACCACCCCAATAACCGCAATCATCTGAACTTTAGTTGGTCAAATAACCAAGGACAACAGCAAAATCAGTTTCAGCCGAACCAACAGTTTCAACCACAGTCATCTTAGCCACAGTTTACACCAAAACCACCGTTCCCACCGGGATTCTCTCAACAACAACAACATCACACTCCAGCTGCACCACAGCCTAAAAAGAAATCAAAAATGGAGGAGATGGTGTTGAAATACATGGAAAACATAGAGGTTATGATCAAAAGCCATGCAGTGGCTATTAAGAATTTGGACACTCAAATGGGGCAAATGGTGAGTATGCTTAACAACAGGCCCCAGGGTTCATTGCCAAGTAACACTGAGACAAATCCAAGAAGAGGCGGGAAGGAAGCGGTGTCAGCGATCACATTGAGATCGGGAAAGATTTGTGAGTTTTGCAAGTCACGCGCCGCGCTGATGGTACTAAGGGGCAGCAGCTTGCAAGCGTGAAATGAAGTGAAGCAGTGTTGAAGAAGAGGAAAATCTGGAAAATTTCGAGGTTAAATTGAAAAAGAAAAAGACAAAGCGAGTTGAGAAGAGAAGGTCAAGAGTCCAGAGCCACCAATTCACCCTCAAGTACCGTATCCGCAGAAGTTAATTAAGCAGAAAGAAGACAAATAGTTCAACAAGTTTCTAGAGGTATTCAAAAAGCTACAAATTAATATACCTTTCGCCGAAGCATTGGAACAGATGCCAAGCTATGCAAAGTTCATGAAGGGTATATTGTCAAAGAAGAGAAGATTAGATGAGTTTGAAACGGTAGCCTTGATGGAGGAATGCGATGCGATTGCTTTAGTATGAAACTACCTCAAAATTTGAAAGATCGAGGCGACTTCACAATTAGTGCACAATTGGGAAGATGAACTTTAGTAAGTGTTTATGTGATCTGGGGGCAAGTATAAATTTGATGCCATTGTCAGTGTTTAACCAGTTGGGATTGCCGGCTCCAAGGCCGACAAACATTTCTCTATAGCTAGCTGATAGATCCATCACGTATCCATGGGGAATTGTTGAAGATGTGTTGGTTAAGGTGGACAAGTTTATTTTTTCGGCTGACTTCATCATTCTAGACTACGAAGAGGACAAAAGCATACCAATAATACTGGGAAGACCATTTTTAGCCACAGGCAGAGCTTCGATAGCGTGCAAAAAGGGAACTCACTATCGTGTACATGATCGGGAGATCACCTTGATGTCTTTAAAGCAATAAAGTTCCCAACGGATGAAGAAGAATGCTTTTGGTGGACTTGGTAGATCGGGGCCTAAAGGATGAGAATACTGAAACTAAGGAATTATGAACAGATTGAGGTGTGTAATGGGCAAAAGTTCGAGAGTTGAAGGTAGAGTAGTTAATGAAAAGTTGAAGTCATTAAATTTTGGGGTGCGGTTGGACAATAAAGGAAGCACCTCAATTCTTGATGTGACGTGAGATTAGAGAGATAGTCAAGCTAATTGACTATAACTTAACCTGTTGGATGGGAGGAGGCAACCCATTATTTTTACCCCCATTGACTTTTTAGTTATTCATTTTTAATTACTTTAGTTAGTTATATCTCATTCATTTTTAATAGGATATTAGATTTTCATGCTTAAGTGTGTAGCAAGAATTGCTTTGCGAATATTTGCAAGATGATAACATTATGAGGCCACTAATTCATATCTTAACAATGTGCATTAATGTCTATGCAGGAACCATCATTGGAAAGCATCAATGATAGGCAGAATGGAGTTGAACTTGAGCATTGCGAGATATCGAGGCTCATGCGGCATGCGACCTATGAAGTACAAACTTCATGTGGTCGCGTGCCAAGTCAATCGGCTAACAAACATTCGCAGAAGTCTCATGCCTGCGCGTGCCACCCACTACACACTCGCACGGCGCATGCAACAACCGAATTAAAACAGATCGAACATTTTAAAAAGAGTTATGGACCATTTGGACTCTCATTTGGGATAATAACGAGATGAAAATCTCTCCATCTCCATAACTCTCGTCTCTATCTCTCTATCGATTTATAAATTGAAGCCGTGCATTTTCTCAATCACATCTCCACGATTCTCTCCACGTTCAAAGCTTAACCCACGCTCTCATCCACTCTATAAAGCTAGGGCTCCTAATTGGGTTGGCGAAACAAGTTGGGAGATTAGCACATCATAAATTCTCATTCATTCTCGGTAAGTTCATCGTATTCTTGCTCAAATATCTATAAATGGGTCCAAAAAAAAGCACGACCATCTTCATCTTCCTCATCCTCCTCCGTGATCACGAGGAGGACATTTATTGACCACACCAAGTTCTTGTGTGCGGAAGCCCGGTAGGAGTACTACCGGATCATAGCAAAAACATTTATCAAGGAAAGAGGATTCAAACCGAGAAGGCGGGATGGGCGACTTTGTGCCATGATCCGAGGAGCGAATGGGGTGGGTATTGCATCTCCACGCCCATTCAGGTGAGCATAGTCGAGAGTTTTACGCCGATGCCAAAGTCACCATGAGCGATACCTCTATGGTTCGAGGTGTTGAGATAGACTACTGAGACCTTCCCATTATCGAACCATTACGAGAATCAGAGACACCACCACGAGTATTGATTGGATCACGAGGCACATGTGGGGAAGCGGACTTGGGCGTGTCATTGCGAGTTGTGCATACCGGACACGAAGTGGACTTACAAAGTCGACGACGACCCGACCTCGCATATTCAATGAAAGCATTGAATCGATATGCCAAGGCGTGGAACACATTTATTTGTGCAAGTTATTGCCTTCATCGCATCATAGAGATAGCGGCGGAAAGGGCCATAATTTTATGGGGCATAATTCTTGGCGAGTATATCGGCGTGGGGTATTTGATTCATCAAAACATTGAAATATATCTGAAGGAAGTACCACCGGGAGCATTCCATATCGTCGATTGGTCGCCATCTTATGTGCTCATCGAAGTGCAATTGGGGCGACGAACAAATGCAATATCAAGCCGAGGACATCACCCATGCCACTATTGTGAAATTCGAGGGGTAGGCGGGGGAAGCAAGCACCCGCGCGGACGAGGATTTATTCTCGAGCCCACATTCCCGAGCCATCCAATGACCCCCCTCGAGACGGATGAGGCAGGCCTATCCACCCGAGCACACACCGTTCCTAGCGATCGACAACTCCGAAGGTTAGAGCACAAACTCGACGCCATGTATAATAATTTTGGAACGTTTGCCACGGGACTCACCAGGGCCTTGGCCGAAGCCTTCGCGCAGCAAGGAATAATGCTTGAGTGGCCTCAGTTTGGGACCGCAGTGCCATATCCACCACCAGATTCACCACCCGAGGAGGGTGGTCAAGCCGATTATTAGGGGAGTTTTCTGTACCCTTTACCTTCATTCAATGGGGCATTGAATATTATAAGTTTAGGGGTATTGGGGTAGTAGTGTAGTTTTATTTATTTTTTGCATGTTTAATGTAACTTTACATGTTCATTTAGTTTTTGCATGTTTAGTGTAATTTTGCATGTTATAAAATTTTGCTGAAATTTTTTAATTTTTAGTCATGATTGCATGTCTCACAATGTTTAGCTCTTTGGAAATTCTTTCCTAGTCAATGATGATAGTGAATTGTGAAGGATTCTAGAGTATATTGGATAACATGAACGTAGTTATAATGTTTCACACGATAAAATTCATGTTGTTGTTTAAATGCTTTCAGTTTGCACAAACGTGTTCATAATCACTTGTAGGTTTAAGAAGTATGTGTTGCATTGCTTGATAGAACATGTAGTTTTAAAAAGAGAAATATGTGGAAAGTGATCTTAGACTGTATGAAACATGGACATGCAAACTTTGGGAAAACATGGGTATGCTATGTATAAAAAAAATTAAATAGCAATAACGTGGCTAGTCTTAATTCGGGGAATACAGCTACTTGAGTAGAAAAATACGCTTGGGGGATTGTCTCTACTCCTAGTGCCCTAAGGTCTTTTATGGTCTGGGAGTCGTTCATTGAAAGCTCGCTAAGGGGTAGTAGTGTGCCTAATGGATTGAGACATTGCACAGTCATGTGAAAAAAAAAAGAGAAAAAGAGAAAAAGAAAAGAAAAATAGCAATAAACACCACGAGAAAGTGTGTAAATCGCCCTCGCGAGTAGTAATAAAGCAATAAGCCCATTGTTGAACTTTAGTTTGTGTTGATATGTTGAACAGTCTGTGTGGCATGAGTATACATGAGTCTTGATTTAGACTATAATTTTCTATTTGGAGCAATGTGCATATGTACTCTTTGCTTAAATCAAGTTTTGGTGAACACCGCACATACACAGCATCTCTATAGTAGATATGAATTATTTGAGTGTATGATATTATGCCTATAGTTTGGTGTGAAATTGTATTCTTGGATCTGGAGAATTCTTGAGGTAGGTAATTTTTTTGGAATTACATTATTAAATTTGGGACTATGTGAGACTAGGTTGCATCATAGATTAGTTGCGTAGTATTGTAGTTGTATTTTCATTGTTCATTAGTATGCATTGCTTGAGGGCAAGCAACAGTTCAAGTTTGGGGGTATTTGATAAGTGGTATTTTTACCTACTTATTGAATACCAATTCACACGAACTATGCCCATCTCAAGTACATTTTATTGTGTTTTAGTTGCATTTTATGATATTTTGCATTGCGTTTACTTAAAACTCCTTTTGGTGAATAAGTGCAGAAATTGGCTTAATTTTGGTGGTATTAGAGGGCACGAGGCTAATGGATACATGAAGGTGAGGCACAAGTGGGGATTTGCATGTCATGAAGGTACTATGAAGTAAGGAGATCAAGCATGGAAGAAAACTAAGCATGAATGAACAATTGGCAATGACGTGACATGACAGAACGAACAGAACTTGCAGATCGCGGTCATGGTGCATAAAAAGCATAAAAAGCCTTGAGAGCTGCAGCGCGTGAGGACTCGATTAGACGGGGCATACATTTTTGCAAGTCTCGGCTTGCATGAGAGCGTCTTGGAGGAAGCGCTTTGGCATGCGATCTTTGAAGGCTGTGTATTTGTTTTATTTTAATTTTAATTAAATGAGTTGTAATTGGTTTTAAGCGATTACATTTGGTGTCGAGATGGAGGATTGATACTTTTATCGTATTTTTCATATCGTAACTAGGGTTTACACTGTGAGGGAGATTTTAACGTAGAACGAGGCCAAAACGTCTACTTCTCCAATTCTTCTTGGGATTCTCTGTCATTGTGGTTCTTTATTATCGTTTACTGGATTTTTATGAGGATTTGAATGTTATTATTGGTTCCAAATCTGCAATTGGGTTTGATCGTTCTATCTTTCATCTTTCAATTGTTTGTTTTGTAATCATATTTAACGTTGATCCAATAATGGCTTTTGGTTCAATCATGAACTAAACTCCATTATGGGATTCTAACGAATATTAATATGTAGTTTGGTTGCATGCTTAAATGCTAGGTTTGTTTAGCATATCATATGGGAATTCTGTCATGATTGTTTTATATGTATGAATGCCTGATCACCATTCATCTCAGTACTTGTATGGAATTGACAATGAACATGCAAGTATGGATTGTAATCATGATAGCATGCGAATATGGGGCTGTTGTATATGGCTTGCGTATTTTGTGAACCAGATAGACATATATTGTTTCACCGTATAAGCTAGAGTAAGGGATTGTGCTTAAAATCAATATAATTGCAATTTCACATAGACATATAGTGATGTTGGTTGTATTGATGATTACATGGAGTCTATCATTTGTGGATGCTATGTAAGTAGGTTATAGTGCATTGAAAAATGGTTATAACTCTATTCGTGCTCTTGGCTATTTTCCTATGATATGTGAACACTTCTTGCATGATAGTGGCGATTAGATGAAATATTAAATGAAGTTAGGGTCCCATTATTTTCAGCTTATATTCATTCCATTAGTATACTTATTTTTAGTTGTTAGTTACAATTAGTTTAAGTTAACAACTATATTCATTAGTCTAAGCATATAAATAGAGTGAGTTATTTGATGCATAGTAGTTTAAATTTAACAACTTTCTCTGTGGGATCGATACTCTACTTACTTTGTATTACTTGTTGACACATGTATGCTTGCATGAGTTAGAGCTCTTTTATCAGAACTGTAAAAGAGGCAACATGAAGTGCTCAAGGAAACCTTTGTACATGGGAGGCCACTATCATGTTCTTTCCAATGGTGAGTCTTCTCTTAACATATAACTATCTCCACTGTCTGCTGCAATTAAAATTATATATCAACCAAACTCCAAGATCATATAAGTAGTGCTCAGTAGATATACTCAAAGAAGTGGATGTGCATACATCTTATGATAACACGAGGTTGTATGTCATTAGACATCTTGTATGATAGTGGCAAAACATCCTTCCAAAGTTTGGTTCACCTCACCTATTTAAGGAGAACCTCAATAGCTATAGACCACCGTTCTATTCCCTTGTTATCCCCACTCGACCTGACAATACTCTTATTACCTCAAAAGAAGACTGGATACTGAAATAGTGAAGTAGCAGACTTCACTTCTTCTTTCTCTCTATAGCTTCTCTCTCTATAATTTCTCTATAATAATTGCTCTTGTGAGACTTAGTGAATTGGTGAGAAATGAAGGAAGAATGAGCTTCTATTTATAGAAAAATATAGTTTTGATAATTGCACATTTTGGGGCTCGAAATATTACAGTATAATACCTTCCTCTTTTTCTTCATTTTTAATTTAGTCATGCAAGTATTATCAACCTCCCCTAATAGTAAATCGTGTGAATCAATAGTAAATCATGTGACTCAATAGTTCTAAGCATGTGAAAAAATTAATTATTGTATAGTACCTTCAACTATACCTCCATTTTTAACTTAGTCATGCAAGTATTATCAAACTTGCACCAACTCCCCTAATAGTAAATCATGTGAATCAATAGTACACACATGTGAACACATAGTTATAAGCATGTGAATTAATAGCAATTAATTGCTCATTTATCCGGTGAATTACCCGATTGGTCAATATAAAATCCAGACATCAATTATTATCGAAATAAATGTTGATTTCCACTAACACTAATAATTCCCACACAATGGAACTATCAATTTCATCTTTAATCAACACGAACTTATTCATCATTAATATTATAACGCACAATATTTAACAAGGTCATTCCGGAAAGAGGGCTTTCAGATAAAGGATTTCTTCTATTATCAGCCGCAATTAGATTATCTAACCTCTCCTCGATGTGAACTTCTAGACATTGTCAATATTACAAATAATAATATAAATAACTTTGTCGTCTCAATTATTGATTTAATAATATATCATATTATATCGAGATGATATTGTGACAATAATCGAATCAATAATATGAGAGATATGATGCAAAGAATTACTATAGCAATAATTGAGTATAAGCGGTGACTTCTTACGTAAGCATCAATAATCAATACAGGTGTGCTAATATGCAACCACAGCAGTATTCATCGTATTTTTACTAAGGGTAGTTCAATTTGTTTTAACGATAACACTTTCGCCGTTATTTTTATAAAAAGATAATTTTGTCGTTTTCTTACTATGACAATACTTCCGTTATGGGGTCCACCAATGATTGTGTCGTGGTACGAATATTCCCTGTTAAAACGAATATTCCCCGACCAATCGAATAACAACTTGCTTACTTTGTAAAATTTTCAAATATCACCCTTAACTTTAACCCTTTCTCAATTTAACCATTTACTAAATAAAATAATAATAAGAAAATTCAATACTTTCATTTCATAAAATTCAGGGTCTCACAGTATGTATATATTTATACTACATGAGTGAGTCTAATAGTGACATCAAACATGATCACAAGTGTCAAATTCTAACCTTCAAGGTAGCGTGTTAACATTCACTTCAAAAGTCGTATTTTCTTTTGTAAAGTTTATAAATTAACCCAACATGTTCATGCTTGCTTACTAATCACATAAACACAATATAAAGGTTTATTCATGCATTTCTAAGTCATACTAAAATGCTTGCAAAGTCAGTACACATACATGACATACATACATGTCAAGTTCATTTTTAAAGTTCTAATTTTATTCCAACTATATACTCTCATTATTCATGAATACTAATCTATTAACACGTGCTCACATCAAGTCAATATACTAATATATGCCCCCTTACACATGCTTGTAAGCTAGTACATGTCATAATGAGTGACTACCATTAATCAGATTTGCAAACAGAACATCCAACTAAAAGCGAGGGGACCAGTAGCGTAGGCTATTGCTGCGCCTCGGTGTTAATCTGGCCTTGTTGCTGGCAGTACTGTTCGAGCCAGAACGAAGAAACCTCGACAAATTTATTCAAAAACACGAAATTACTCACGAATTCATTCCTAAACACTCATGTATCAATTGCAACATGTTTATATGATCATATAACATCTATATAACCCATACCCAACCTCATTAACACCTATTTTCATGAAATCAAGAAATTGAAATTTTAATACTTACAAACTCTGTTTAACAGAAATTGAAAATGGAAAGCAAGGGATGGGATTATACCTCTACAATGTGATAGGAACTTGCTCCAATGAACTCTCAAACTCTTAGAATGTTTGTATGCTCTCAACCTCACATTCAATGGAATTCTCAGCAATGTAACAATGGAAGGAGAGCTCTCATTTATAGAACATCTAAAGCCCAGACAATAACATTTTCCCCTAAATCAAACTCATGGATGAAAGAATTGCATGAAGGGTAAGGAGAAGTTGTTGGAGTTTAGTTAAATTACATCATGACCACCACTCTCCCATGATCATTAGATAGGAAGTTTGGAAGAAAAGAAAAGAAATAGGCCTTAGCCTTTATGCTACACACGGGACTGAGAATTTGGGAGTAAATGGGACACTCATTTTGGGACACTTCTACTAACTTAGCACCCTTGCCCACTTCTACACATTCCCACTCTTATGTTACACATATCAACCATACATTATAACTAAATGTCACAATATGATTTAACATTTCAAGGTAGTAGATGTTATGCAACATACATATAATCCATGTACATTTTATCACACTAGTACACTTTATTAAAATAATAGTTTACAATATGCTCATGGTATATTATTTTAATACATACCCACATACATATTGTCACATAGATAATGTATTTATAACATATAGTTCCAATATGTTTACTCACATTGCCTCATCTGATATAGTTTTATAAGACTTAATATATAGTCATGTAAATGTCACCTTTGCCTTTATATAGTATAGTTGTATATACACATAGTTAATAACTTATTTATTTATGTCAAATAAATAATTTATTTACACCAATATTAATTAATCCAATAATCATTGATTAATGTAGTTATGGATCATTATTTATCTATATAATTCTCATTATACTTTTATAGTTATATTGCAGATAATAATAATCACATATTAATTAATTACCAAGTAATCAATTTTCTACCATGACTATTATTAATTAATTAATATAACAATTAACAATTAATATTTGTTATTTGCGCACTTTATTTCATAGTTTATTAATGTCACACACACACCATAGAATTGTTCCATTTAATTTTTAAAGTAGAAAAATTAATTTTCTCTATCGACGACCACTTTGGCCTTGTTGTGCCGATTTATCTTCTTTGAGGCAGCAGCCATTTGTTCCTGACAAGTGTTTTAAGACTGGTTTAGCTTAAGCCAGTGTCAACTCCTATTGTCATACTCGTCTTACACAACATGAATTAATGTCCACAAGAGTAATATTACAAGTTTACGAGCATATTGGCTACTTATATGAAATCACCTGATCAACATGATTAATCTTTTTAACTCTCATTTAATTTGCTTAACGGATTTCCTCGTTTCACAATATGCCACACCAGGCATTTCACAATCCTCATTGTCACTTCACACATCTTAATACGCATCGATTAAACACGAATCAATTGATTTAATCGACTCACAAAATAATAATACTTATATTCACAGAAATATCATTTCCATTTATATATTCATTTAATAATACGTGAAAATTCTTGGGTATTACAGTATTGAATAGTATGATCATAATCTTTCAACAGTTTGAGCCAACGTCGTTGTCGCATGTTGAGTTCCTTTTGGGTGAATCAATATTTGAGGCTTTTATGATCCGTATAGATCTCCACTTTCTCCCCATACAGGTAATGCCTCCAAATTTTAAGTGCGAAGACAACAGCTGCCAACTCTAGATCATGAGTAGGATAATTTCTCTCTTATTCTTTGAGTTGTCGAGAGGCATAGGCTATGACTTTCCCATGTTGCATGGGAACACAACCTAACCCTTTGCCCGAAGCATCACTATAGATGACAAATCCCTCTGAGCCAGATGGTATTGTCAGAACAGGTGCTGAAATGAGTCTCCTCTTGAGTTCTTAAAAACTCTTCTCACATTCCTCGCTCCAACCAAATTTTGTATCTTTTCGAGTTAGCTGAGTTAATGGAGTAGCAATTCGAGAAAACCCTTCTACGAATCTCCGATAATAACCAGCTAAGCCAAGAAAACTACGTACTTCGGTCACTGATTTAGGTTGCTCCCAGCTTTGAATTGCTTCAATCTTTGTCGGGTCAACAAATATTCCATGACTTAATACTACGTGCCCAAGAAATGCTACTTCCTCAAGCTAGAACACACATTTCTTCAACTTGGCATAAAGCTTGTTTTCACTAAGCTTTTGGAGTATCAGTCTTAAGTGTTGCTCATGATCTTCACGGCTTTTGGAGTATATAAGGATGTCATCAATAAAGACAGCAACAAAATGATCCAAATATTCCTTGAATACTTGGTTCATCATGTCCATGAAGGCACCAGGAGCATTAGTCAATCCAAAGGACATGACTAGGAATTCGTAATGCCCGTACCGAGTTCTGAAAGCCGTCTTTGGAATGTCATAGGTTTTAATCTTCAATTGGTGATATTCGGAACGAAGATCGATCTTTAAAAAGAATTTGGCTCTTGCAACTGGTCAAATAGGTCATCAATGTGAGGCAACGGATACCTATTTTTAATAGTGACATGGTTCAACTCCTGATAATCAATACAAAATCGCATACTCCCATCTTTCTTCTTCACGAATAGAACAGGAGCACCCCAAGGAGACGTACTAAGATGAATGAAACCGATGTCTAACAATTCCTGCAGTTGGGTCTTTAACTCCTGAAGTTCAATAGGAGCCATTCAATATGGGGCTTTGGAAATGGGTTTTATACCGGGTTCAAGGTCGATACAAAATTCAATTTCACGCTCTGGGGTAGGCCAAGAAGCTCTTTAGGGAATACGTCAGGAAATTTATTAATAATAGAAATATCATTCAAATCTGATGTATTTTTGTTTAAATTTGTGACATGGGCTAAGAAAGCTTGACATCCATTTTTTAATAAATGAATAGCTTTATGGCTTGATATGACAGTGATTGATTTTAATGGTTTGGTTGCTTGAATTCACATAATAGGTTGGTTAGGAATATTAAAGCTAATAACCTTACGAGAATAATCAATTTTTGCATGATGAGTAGTTAACCAATCAATCCCTAGAATTACGTTAAACACAAGTATTTTTAAGGAAATAAGATTGACAAGTAATGTGAGGCTACCGATTTGTACCAAACAAGACTTATAAACAGTGGATGTAATGAAGGTTTCTCCCAATGGAGTTTCAACAGATAAGTCAAAGTCTAATTTCTCCAGAGTCAAATTTAAACGTTGAGCGCAAGTTGGAGAAATAAAAGAATGGGTAGAACCGGTATCAAATAAGGTATAAACTTCGCTAGAGTTTATGATTAGCTTACCCGTGATAACCTTGTTCGGGTTCCTTGCTTTCTGGGAGGTTACGACAACTGCCCTCTCTTGAACTACTGGTTTTCACTTTTCTAGAATGACCTTTGATGCCTCCATCCCAGCTGGACTTGGCTTCCCTGAACGACAAAATCGAGCTAGGTGACCTTCTCTTCCACAATTGTAACACATTTTGGACTGCTGCGCACAGTTTGGACTGATATATCCCTCCCTTCCGCATTTGAAGCATATGATAGGTGGTCGTTCTCCTTCTTTAACAACGGGTGTTGGTGCTGACGTCTTTCCATCATTGTTGAATCTCCTCTTCATGCAATGTCCACTTTTATTGTCTTGGCCATGATTACCACCGAAGTGGTTACCATTTCTGGTATGTTGATTCCCTCCATATTTGTTGTCACCGCTTCGATGACTGCTACCACTAGTATTATCGACTTGTCGGCTGCTCTCTCTTGGTTGGGTTGACTCATTATCGTGCTCCAATAATTAAGCCCTATTTACAACATCTGAATACAAACACAGTTTGTGAGAGATAAGGTATTGACATATCTCGGGTTTTAAACCTCTTAGAAACATCCGCGTCATTCTCTCCTCGTTATCAACTAAGTGGGACGCAAACCGGGACAACTCGGCAAACTTGGCTTCGTACTACGACACGGTCATACTATTTTTCTCCAACTTGATGAACTCTACCTCTTTCATGTGACGAATACTTTCGGGAAAGTACTTGTCGTTGAACAGTTCTTGGAACTTCTCCCAAGATATTTTGAGTGCGGCAGGCTAGGTACGCTTTACAAATTCCCACCAGTAATCGGCCTATCCTCGCAACATAAAGGTGGCAAAGGGAACCTTTTGCTCCTCAGAACATCCCAAGACATCAAATATCTTGGTAATCTGGTTTATCAATGTCTCCGCCTTAAGTGGTTTTGGCTCTCCCAAAAACTCTGGTGATCCCAGCTCCTTGAACTGCTTAGCGGTGACCGTCCGAGAGTTGCCAATGTTTCCACCTGCATTTTGGACAGGAGCCTCTCTCGCCTGATGTTGCATGAATTGCATAAAGCCTCTGAACATCCCATCGTTCATCATTTGATCGGTGTTGTTGTTTACCTGAGGATTATTGTCTTCCTGTTGCACATTATCCTAGGTATTGATCTGTGGTGACTCAATGGTCTCCTGTGCTCCATTGTTATTCTCAACATTCTCGGATGGCATTTTCAAATACTACCACAAAACAAGGGTTAATTGACACACCACGTATTATCCCTATATTATGACCGACCAATTAAATAACAAATAAATTTAGGTAGGTCATACTAGCGAAGGAATTACCCATCTCCCCCCTAGTTCTAGTCTCACATCTTAGCCAGGGATCATATCCCTAAGCTTTGATACCAACTGTGATGCTCCCAAAATAGGTATACATCACCCATCTTGAGTCACCAAATACATGGTACAAAATTCAAATACAACTGTCGTGTAAAATACAACAAAACATAAACTAAGAGTTTTAATACGAATATTGTCTTCTAGACAGTATTTAAACTCAAATGGAGTCCTCAATACATTTATTATCACGCTATTTCATAGAATAGTGAGGACTACTAATGCAAATATCTGGACCGTTACTCCATTCCCCGACTAGTCCCGGCTACATTCTCATTTCCTGAAGAGAACAATAAAAGTAAAAGGGTGAGCTCAACTAGCCCAGTAAGAAATATTATGACTAAGATAATGCAGAATAAATTATCGTTAGCCTTCAACAGTGTTAAACTGATAAAATATAACAAACATCAAGTTTAAGCTGCGTGTGAAACAAGCAATCCATTAGAAGAAGTCGAGTAGAGCATGATATCTACTATCTTCTATGATTTAAAAGGTTTTTCATCACTTTTATCACTGAGACTCAGCTTAATAAATAATTCACATCATCGAATCACCCATGCACTACGCCCAAGGATATTCATTAGTATCACGACCACGAATTATCCATGCACTATGGGCCAATGATATTCATGTATTCATCAATGGTCATGATCATGCTAACAACTGTCCATCACTGCACTACGAGCCAATGAGGACTTTTACCACATCATTTGTAACATTACTATTATGATTATACTGAATAATCCCTGGTCATAATCATACCAAGTCCATCTATGCACTACGGGCCACAGATGACTTTCAACATAATATAAGCATGATGATGATGACAATGATATAAGAATTCAATTAAATGAAAGCAAATGATAAATTTTTAAAGATTTATAATTTAATTTATCCAGAAATCAATAACGGCCAAATTGTCAACATGATACTGCTTTGTGGAGTAAAATTCAAGAATAATATTGTACTAAAAATAATTTAGACCGAAAATGAATCAATTTTTATCATGAATAGTACCCCGGGTGAATAGTACTCGAGTGAATAGTATCCCGTGAATAGTACTTCATGAATAGTAACCCATGAATAGTACTCCGGCATGAAAAAGTTAAAATTTATCAAGAATGCTCAAAATAATATTTTCATGAAAAGATACTTGATGAAACACAAATTTTAAGGATATTCTACTAATTTCATGGAGTATAGAATCCAAAACTTTAACCAAATGAGTATAGAATTCGAAATCTGAAACGAAATAATATTACTTACATACTACAGAGTATGGAAGAAAATATTATTTCAAGCGAATATTGAACAAAAATAACATCTCATACCTTGAAAAAAAGAGTATTTCAACTGGTATAGCGGGGATATTCTTGAAGAAAACTTTCACTGCTTTCTACGCTCAAAACTTTCTAAAACTCGAAAGAAATACGCTCAATATTATAGAAGAAGAATTCTCTGATTCTGGTGTGATTTTCAATTCTAACTAAGCATCCTATTTATAGGAGAATGGAAAGGATACTATTTGAATTTTAGAAATCACGGACGCACAATTAATATTCGGACGGAGTTCACGGGCGGAAGAAAAAGAATTCAGATGCCCATGTTTTTTTTAATTATCAATATAATATTCAATAAAATATAATATATTCTATTTTTCATAAAAAACAATAATAATAATAATAATAATAATAATAATAATAAATATGTTAACTTCCTCCATTACACGTTACATGCCTCCCTATATATATATATATATATATATATATATATATATATATATATACGGCAATCCAACTCCCCCCTGTGACATCCTCCCATTTTTTCCACACGTGGGCCCCACATATGGTCCCCACTTTTATTATACTGAATAACTTTCTACCGATTTATTTTAAAAAATGGGTAAATAGGGGTCCATAAAATAAGCAAAATTTACATCAAATACATCATAAAAATCCCCTCAATATTTTTAACCACATTTATCATCATTATTATAATTCGTAATATTTAACAATCAGGTCGTTCCCAGGAAAGAGGGGGCTTTCCGATAAGGATTTCTCCCTATTAGCGCCCAATTAGGTGACCAAACCCCTTTCCTCGATAGAACTTTCTATACATTGTTAATTATGCAAATAATAATATGAATAACTTGTCATCTCAATTATTGATTTAATAATATATATAAAATATTAACAATAATTGAATCAAATAACGTGAGATACTATGCATCAATTACTGTAGTAATAATTGAACAAAACTGAGTGACTTCTCACGTAAGCATCAATAATCAATATCGTGTGCTACTATTTAACCACGCGTATTAATGTACTTTTATCACCGGGTATTTCAACAGTTAACGGTAAAACTTTCGCCGTTATTTTCATAAAAAGATATTTTTGTCGTTTTCTCAATTCGACAATAATTTCGTTGTGGAGTCCACCAATGATTGTGTCGTTGTATGAATATTCCCTATTAAAATGAATATTTCCCGACCAATCGAATATAATATAACAACTTGCGTACTTTGTAAAATTTATAAATATTACCCACAACTATAACATTATATCAAATTCACTCCTTAATATTCAAAAATGATATTTATAGAAAATTTATCTTTATTCATAAAAGTTGGGGTCTTACAGTAAGGGATATTATTTTTGTTCAATATTCGTATGAAATAATATTTTCTTCCATACTATGTAGTATGTAAGTAATATTATATTGTTTTGTATTCCTAATTCTACACTCATGTTGATAAGTATTGCTTCTATACTTCTTGAAATTAGTAGAATATCCTTAAAATTTGAGCTTCATCTAGTATCTTTTTACGGAAATATTATTCTGAACATTCTTGTTAATTTTTAATCTTTTCATGTCGGGGTACTATTCATGGAGTGCTATTCCCGAAGTATTATTCACTCGGGTACTATTTATCCGGGGTACTATTCATAACAAAAATTAATTTCTTTTCTGTCTAAATTATTTTTGATACAATATTATTCTTGAATTTTACTCCACAAAGCAGTTATCATGTTGACAATTCGGACATTCTTGAATTCTGGATAAATTAAATTATAAATCTTTAAAATTTATTCTTGCTTTCACTTAATTAAATTCTTATATCATTGTCATCATCCTCATGCTTATATTGTGATGAAAGTCATCTTTGTCCCGTAGTGCATAGATGAACTGTTGATTGGTATGATTATGACTATGTATCGGTATAATTATGACCTGTAATGTTACAAATGATGTGGTAAAAGTCCTCATTGGCTTGTAGTGCATTGAGGAACAGTTGTTGGCAAGATAATGACCATTGGCGATAATAACGAATATCCTTGGCCCGTAGTGCATGGATAATTCAGTGATGTGGATTATTTATTGAGTTGAGTCTCAACGATAAAATTGATGATAAACTTTTAAATCATAGAAGATAGTAGATATCATGCTCTACTTGACTCTTATAATGGATTGTTTGTTCCGCTGCAGTTAAACTTGTTGTCTATTGTATTCTATCAGTTTAACACTGTTGAAGGCTAACGGTAATTTATTATGCATTATCTTAGTCATAATATTTTTTACTGGGCTAGTTAAGCTCACCCTTTGCTTTCATTGTTCTCTTCAGGAAATGAGAATATAGCTGGGACTAGTCGGGGAATGGAGTGACGGTCCAGATGGTTGCTTTAGTAGTCATCACTATTCTATGAAATAGTATAATAATAATTGTAATGAGGACTTTATTTGAGTTTGGATACTATCTACGAGACAATATCCGTGTTAAAACTCAGCTACGTTTTGTCGTATTGTATAAATGAAGTTTGTATTTAAGTTCTGTATCATGTATTTGGCAACTCAGAATGAGTGATATATATCTATTTTGGGGGCGTCACATCAAACCTGGTGGATTCAAGTTGAACACGAAAAGGATTTGGAGGTGAATTTGTACATGAGGAAGCTCGAATCTTCAAGGGTATAATTCTTGTTCTTCTTCTTTTCTTTTAATTAATAATTATGCATGAAGGATGATCCGGGTATATAGTTTGTAAAATTTTAAAACACTATTTTATCACGTTTCTGATTATTTTGTGCAATTTGATTGCGTTCTTGAATCTTACAAACATAACATTAATAATAATTTGGACAGAAAAAAAATCACTTTTGTCGTGAATAGTACCCGAATGAATAGTACCCCGTCATGCAAAGTACCCCAAATAAATAGTACCCCAAGTGAATAGTACCCTGAATGAAAATATTAAAATTTAATAAGAAAGTTCATACCAATATTCCAATGAAACAATACTAGATGAAGCGCAAAACTCAAGGATATTCTACTAATTTTAGGAATTATAGAAGCAATACTTACCATAGTAAGTTTAGATTTAAGAATATGAAAAGAAATAATATACGAAACTACAAATGAATTTTCACCTGTCATGCGGTAATTCGCGTAGACAGATCTTTTTCACAAATAAAAAATGAGTACGAAGGGTTATTCACCATGCATGCAGTAATCCGCGTAAACAGGTTATTCGCACATATTAAAGAATGAATACGAAATATAAAATCCCTTACCTTAGTAGAAGATTGGATACTGCAATATTGAAGTAGCAGAATACTCTTCTTCTTTCTCTCTATAGTTTCTCTTGTGAGTCTTAGTGAATTAGTGAGAATGAAAGAAGAAATAAGCTTCTATTTATAGGAGAATGGACTAAATAGTAACTGATTCACGGACGATCCAGATTGATTTACTATTAAAACGTACGGTCCAAATTGATTTACTATTAAAACCACAACGGACGGTCGATCCATATTGATTTACTATTAAAATCACATCCGACAATCCATATTGATTTACTATTAAAACCACAACCGACGGTCCAAAAAATTTGTACATCTCCCCATGGAATAATAAGTCAAACTTACAACAAACGCCTTATGACAAACCCATCTATTTATATAAAAAAAATTGAATAAATATTTACCGCACATCACTTATCTTCAATAAACACATTTATAATCTTTTAACAATTATTCATCATTAATATTATAACTCACAATATTGACAACCAGATCATTTTCAGGAAATATGAGGCTTTTCGATAAGGATTTTTTCTTACTGGCTCACAATTAAATAACCTAATCCCTTTCATCGACAGAACTTTTTAGACATTGTTAATAATGCAAATAATAATATGAATAAATGTGTTGTCTCAATTATTGATTTAATAATATAAAATATTGTGCAGATGATACTGTGACAATAATTGAATCAATAATATGATTCAATTATGCAGCAACTACTGTTGCAATAATTGAATAAAACTAAATGACTTCTTACGTAAGCATCAATAATCGGAGAATCAGATAATACAGGTGTCTTTCGCACAACAACGCCGATACATCGTACTTTTATCACCGGATATTTCAACAGTTTAACGGTAAAAGTTTTGCCGTTATTTTTATAAAAAAATTATTTATGTCGCTTTCTATGTCCGACCGTCATTTTATTGTGGGGTCCACCAATGATTGTATCATCGTACGAATATTCCTCGACAAAAAGAATATTTTCCGACCAAACGAATATTTTATGACCACTTGCTTACTTACAAAAATTTGCACATATCACCACCCATAACTATAATATTATATTAAATCACATTTTATTATTTAAAAAAATATTTAAAGAAAATTAAATTTTTATTTATAAAAAATTAGGTCTTACAATCTCAAATAATTTTTTTTATGTTGACCCTCTAACCTACTAAAATTTCAATAGGGCAGATGCCCTTGCCCAGTGCTTGGGTCTGCCACTGGTCAACAGCCACCCCCCTCACCACTATGAACGATCGCTTGACAAAGGATTTTGTTGACATCCCGACAGCGTCATCGTAGTTGGGTTAGAATTATTTTTAAAAAGGATAGACCAAAATAAACATGATGTGAATTTTATATAGGGTTTTTAAGTGCAATATACTAATCATGTTATAGCAATATCTCTGAGAGCCAGGAAGAATTGACACAATTATTTTTTATCAGTAAAATTGAAAGTTTTTTATTTTTCCGTTTTTACCCTTTAAATTTATTAAACTGTATCAAAATTCATCAGTCACCACTGTTAATTCTCCCATACACCTCAGAATTTTAACAATAATATAAGTTTTGATCTGTTTATTAAATAATTTTTTAAATTTCTCATTCACATTTCTTTCTTTTTTTCCACTTTTTTTTTCCTTTATTTTAAATTACACTGTGCGCAAGACAACTAGATAAAGAACCAAGAGTGGCCTAATTGCAATTTTTACAATAAAATATTGAGAACCTACGTGTATAGCCGTTAGGTCACAAAGCGAAGAGGCAGGGACTGCGAGAGTTCGCGCCAGCAGTGGTAAGAACAAACGACTGCGGCGGAGTGGAAGAAGTATCGCAGCGGCGGAGGCTTTGATAGGCGGCGAAGATGGCTTTGATTGATACAACGGTTTGTTTTTACTCTTTTCCCGTTAGATGTCCTTGCTACCGCCCCTTCCACATTTATGCTGCTACATCTGTTAAAATTGTTGAAATAAGAAATCATTAATACATTTGAATGAGATTTTGGGAATTTTATTTTCCTTGCAGGAGATTTCTGATGAGATGGAAATAAAAGTGAAGAAGTATCTTAGAGGTGAAGGAGCTAATTTGGAGGTATACTGGTGATTCGATATCTTATTATGCGACTTTTTTTTTTAATATTTTTTTTAAATGCTAATCAATTATGATATTTTCAGGTTTTACAAGACAAGAAATTGAAGGGGCAGCTTGCGGTTAGGGAAGAATTGTATGGCAAATCTGCTAAAGCTGCTGCCAAAACTGAGAAGGTGACTTTTTTTTTCCTATATGCAATGGTTGTTTTGTATAGTTAGGCCTAGATTTATAATACTTTTTTCTGCATTGAATGGATCAAGGATGCCATATTTTGTTGCAAAAGGCTTTTTTTTTCTTTCCCCTTGAATTTTTGTTGATGTTTATGCAATGAGCTCACTTTTTTATGGTGGTCTATTCCTTCCTTTCATTTCTTTCTCTGGGCGGGATAAGACAGGTGTCTCTCTCTCTCTCTCTCTCTCTCTCTCTCTCTCTCTTATTGCCCTGCGTTCAGCTTAGTGGGTACTATAGTTCCGAATTGTGGTACGAGAACTAAATGCCTTGTGCATTCTACCATAACTAGCATTCTCGTACCCGATTTTTGTTTTGCGTACCTAGTCGATCATTCCCAGTAACCATACTAAATACATAAATCAAGCCAAGGACTTGTAAAGGATAACGCTTCTTTGTAGAAGCTAATTACAATTATGCTCATAAGATCACACAAATTATTAGAAACATCTAGTTATAAAGAAAATTAAAGCTTTTTTGAATTTCTACTGTAGATAGATTGACGTGTAAACATTTTATGTAGTGGCTTATGCCAACTGAGGGGGGCTATTTGGAAGCTGAAGGTATAGAGAAGACATGGAGGATCAAGCAGGAGTCCATTGCTCGCGAAGTAGATATCTCAAGTTCAAAGAATCAATATGATATCGTCTTACCAGGTACGATCCGCAGTCAAAATGCTTTTATACGGTTTACTTTTAAGTTGCTAATTGTGCATTTCCTAGGTAGCAAGGGCACCTTCGATTGTTTTTATTTTTTAAATTGTTGACAAACTCTTATATTGCTATGGTTTTGCTTGTTGTAAACAACGTTTCTCGAGAATTTTCAGAAAAAAATGGGATAATGAGAGAGTATATTTAATGGATAATTATGATCTAAGTTTTGCTGAAAACATGGCAAGCAATGATTTGGAACTTCTTTGGGAAAAAGATGAAAACAAAGAAGATAAATAAATTGTGAATAATATTTGTCACCTTGTGCAAAGAGGGGCATTCAGTTGGATATTTGTTACTGTAATGAATCAGGACAATAGTCAAGAAGAAAGGTAAGAATGATTTAGTAGGAGAGAAGTGGGATAAGGAAAAAGGAAAACAACAACAAACAAAGTGATAATTAATTGATAAACTATATCTTAAAAGAAGCAAGATATTTGTTATTTACCGCTCAATCTTCACAAAGTAAAGATGTATGATTCATTTAGAAGTTTAACAAAGAAGAGGACTTCCAAGTACTGCTTTATGGAGTACATATAATTCTATGCAACAGCATGAATAATCACATGCGCAGAAATCTACGGAAGAAAAAACTTCTAACAGCTATCATATGGGGTAAAAGCAACTCGTAATACAATGAATTAGAAGTAGCAAAAAAAGGGTAAAAGCAACTCATTGCAGTAGGATGAAAAATTGGAAACTAGTTTTATGGGTTATGCTGCTATTACTTGCTACTCCATCCATCCCACTTTAGCTGATTCTCTTACTTTTTTTAGCAATCCCTTTGCTTGATTAAGTAATTGAAGTCTGCCCTTACTTGATAAAGTAATTATGTGTACCAAATTGGGTGGGATCCGATGGGATGGTAGTTTTGAAACATCAATTGCATTCTCTGCCTTCACTAAATTGAGTTTAGAAAGAAAGAAAGAAATAAAAGTGTGATGGATGGAATATGTTACAAGTAAAATGATTAGTACTTTATAAAATAATAACTGTAGGAAGTTCAAGAATTTTGGGTCAGAATCATATATGGTCTGGAGTGGAGTCTAAAAAATGCTTTAGCTATTGGCTTCTGAAGAGGTTAGTTCTTTCCAATTGGCAATTGTCAAACAATCTTTTTAAAGTACCTAGGATTTATCTGAAGCAGCTTATAAAGTTTATTGAATTGCTTGTATGATTTTCTTTTGTTAATTTGCTTTCCAGTTTTAGAGACTGATCGGCATGGTACATTCCATGTCTTCTTCAACTTAATTGCTATCAGTTAAAGAAACTGGTCAATGGTCATCTAATTAAATAATTAAAAATTTTAGAGATTGTTTTAGTAATACCATATTGATCTGATGTTTGTGATGCATTGCATGAAATATCCGGAAGACAGATTAATCAAGAAAAGAAAAAATGGAAAAATCTGGAAGAGAGAGGGACGGAAGGAACATCTTCAGCGTCATCTTTATCTATGTTGTATATCCTGTAAAAGTTAATTGTTGCCATAAATAATGCTGCAAGGTTTGTGTCATGCAAGTTGAAGTTTGTTTTTTAGATTTCTTAATTTTAATAATAAATAAAGGGTTGGGCAAGTAACCAAATTGGAACCAAAACCGCACCAAAAACCGCACGAACCGCACCAATTAAAACCGCACCAACGATTCCAGCGTATGTGGCGGTTTTAGGTGGGTTGATTAACCAAATTTACGGTTCCGGTTTGGTTACTAGCCAAAACCGCACGCATAAAATCGAAATCGCACCATGTGTGTGTATGTATGTATTATCTCTAGTAAATTCTGAAGTTACTTTTCACTTGAACACGCTCAGAGAAAACCTCAGTCTTTCATTGTCATTTTTTCACCAATTGAAAGAAGATGGTTAGAGATTATAGAGTCAAAAATTAAGCAATTGGGTTTTGGAATTTCGAATTTTTTTGATGCGTTATTGGAGGGGGCTTATAGCTGAGGGGCCAAATTCGTTGGTTCGAGCACTTGATGCATTGGTTAAGGTCGATGCTATAATAGTAATAGTCTAATAGATTATTTTTCAAATTAGGTATAGTTAGGATTATATTCTATCATTCTATCTTCAGTATATTCTTTTAATTTTTGGGGAACTAGATAAACTTTCTTGCTTGTTATCGAATATATGATCTCCGTTGTTTTATATAACGCATGTTTAAGTTTTAAAGCATCATTCCTTTATTATAAATTAAAACTATTTTACGTGTCTCACTGTTCTATGATTTAATGGTAAATTTGACATGTTTGGCAGAAGGAACTTTAGTTCTATGCTTGATATAATTTCTATTGCCGACTCTGTTACTAAGTTAATTGCTCGATGTAAGTTCTATGTTAAATTTTATTGAAGGCTTAAACTTTTTTGTTGTTTTAATTGGTTTTGGAACCGAAACTGCACCAATTAAAACCACACCGCACACTTTAAAATCGCACCGCACCAATCACAAGCAGTTTCGTGTGCAGTCCGCACCATGCTCACCCTATTACTCCTCATGCAAGGTTTATGGCGACTGTATTAGGGAAATAAGGGTTCTGTGTGTCTGAAGTTTCACTAGATAAGTGAATATTGTGTAATGTCTTTTTTTCCCCTTCTCTAGCATTAAGCTGACCATGCGTTAGTTAATGACATCTCATCTTAGCAATATTATAGACAAACTTGTTCTTTGAGCCGATCCCTACTGAAACAAAAAACACCTCCCACATGTTTCCTCCGTTCACCAATGATAGTCAGGTCTCCATTACAATCAAAAGTTCTACCATATCACATGAAGTGCTACTTTCTGTTACAACAGATGATACACTCCGTGGTTTGCGAATACCAAAATTTAGGGGCTGATTCCATTTAATTCCCCATAGTAATTGTCCACACATTGAAGTGACATAGTGGAAATATTATGTTGCTGCATTAATGCGAAATTGCCAAGTACTTGCTTTGATGAACTTGTATACTGTTACCATTTCATGAATCCAAATATCTGATTCCTTTATGGTTATCTTTCCCTTTCTTCTTTTATTTTTTGTAATTATATTTGACTTATACAAGCAGAGCTTGGTCCATACACTCTGGATTATACCTCCAGTGGGAGGTACATGGCATTAGCAGGACGCAAGGGTCATCTGGCGATCATAGACGTAAAAAATATGGGCGTCATTAAAGAATTTCAGGTGTGTAACATCTGAAAGATAATCCTTCTAAGAAATGATTTATGGCATATAATATAAAATATTGGAGTTCTAGTAGTGTTAAGTTTGTGTAATCTTACATCTTTTCATTTTAATAATTTTGTGTCATCTTTTATCTTAAAGGATGTTAATGTCATTTTATTCTGAATGCATAGTAGTTCATTTTTTTTTACTGTTTTCCACTTTTCCTGCAATGTTATTTTAGACGATCTTTACCCAAAGAGGGTTTCTAACCTTTAATTGTTTGATTTCTTTTCTGGCTTTTTTGTTTCAAGCAGTTAGTCCATATTTTATAGTCTTAAATATAGTTTCAGGTCAGCTTTGTGGTGGTATTTTTTTTCTATTCATGATTATGGATGACTGCTTGGTTTGATTTTGTGATAAAATCTTGACCAAAACTAGAAGATGTTAGTTTGTGTGTTGAACTAGGAAGGGCCTGCTTAGCAACCTTGAAAGTCTGCCTACTGTAACTGGTGAGGTGATGTAGGACTGCGTAGGAAGAAAGAATAAAAGTATCTATCTCCGCAGAGAACAGTAAAGAAACACATAAAAGCACACAACTTTAATCTTAAATCAATATATTCAACATTCTACTAAATAATAAAGTATTACAATGATTAAATACAAAACCCAATACTTAAGGACTGGACTAAGTAAAAAACCTAATTTAAAAAGGAAACAATCTCCTAACTAAGATCTACTACTAAAATGAACTCTCCTAATTGAAATTTACTACTACAATTAAAAATCTCCTAATCAAAAGCTATTACTATAATATTCTATTAAATAATTTCATTAATAACACATTTATCTCTAAATATCAATACAAAATTAATAATAAACTTGTTGAATTTCTTCTTCCGTACCGCTCGTAATTGAAAAAAACTCGTCCTCAAGTTTTGAAATATCGTAGAATAATAAACCACGGTCCGAGAGATGTCTTCCAACAAAACATTCGCATCCGATGTTTTAATGTCATTAGCACAATTTTCGAAAATAACAATGGCATAATATAAAATTTTAAAGTAGCTAGGGACTCGAATGTATCAACCGGAAAAAGAAAATCAACATGTTTGACCTCAATTTTATCTTTCTTGATGTTTTCGCATTTGGGGTCAAACTTAACTTCAATTTCCTCATTGCAAACCATCTCTGAAAGTTGTTCAACACACTTAATTTCCGGTTCATGTTTTTCACAAGCATCAATATGTGTTACCAATTTCATATTGGTTATTGGGACGTTTAAGTATTGTGAGACAGTCATCAATTGTTTTGTAGAAGTTTACTTTGCAGGTCTCCTTTTGTGAACGCGTCGCACGATTAGGATGAACATTTTTTGTGCTTGAACAAAATATGGACGAACAAAGCATGTGGTTATGACCGGACCATTTAAGTTGCTCGGATATGACCAAAGTTCGATGCTCAAGTTGCTTTATCTTAACACAAAGAAAGTCGGGGTTGTTAAACCTGGAAGACATAGTATATATGTAGAGGGGCTGGATTGAAAATTTCAAAAATTTTGGGGGTTAAATTGAAAACTCAACAACTGTGGGGAGTAAATTGAATATTTCAGAAACTTTAGGGGTTGAATTGAAAGTTTTAGAAACTTTGGGGACGGAATTGAAAATTTTAGAAAATTAAGGGGCTGATTTGAAAATTTCAGAAACTTGGGAGTACCAAACAGTAATTTGGCAGAAGAAAAAGTCTGATGAACAGTGGCGCACTTTAGCGATGAACAGTAACGTTGAATATATTTTTTTGGAATAGATTGAGACTACGATGCGACGATTCCTATTGCTGATCGTGCTTTCGTCTCGAAAAAATATTGTCGATTCTTTAGCGAGCTTCGATACTTTGATGTAGGCCAGAAAAATAGGGTAGGAAGGAATTGGCTAAAATGAGACGATATTAAGAATTTTGGCTCTTGATACCATTATGATGTAGGACGGGGTAGGAAGAAGGAATAATAGTACCTATCTCCGCAAACACACAAAAACACACAACTTTAAACTCAAATCAATATATTCAATATTCTACTAAATAATGAAGTATTACAATACTTAAATACAAAACTCAATACTTGAGGACTAAGTAAAAATCCTAATTTAGAAAGAAAACAATCTCCTAACTAAATTCTACTACTATAATAAACTCTTCTAATTGGAATCTACTACTATAATTAAAAATCTCCTAATCAAAAGCTATTACTATAATATCCTATTAAATAATTTCATTAATAACACATTTATCTCTAAATACCAATACAAATTAATAATAAACTTATTGAATTTTTTCTTCCGTACCGCATCATAAGGTTTCTCCCGAGTTCCTGCTGGCCGACAGAATAAGGGGATAGAGGGTAGCTTGGGTATCGTCAGAGTGGTTTTATCTAAATCTTATTTTTTAAATCTAGGTTTGTTATATATAGTTCCTTGTACTCAAAATTGATTATCCAACAAAATCAACAGCCCTCTCTCTTTCCTCCTCAACTCTTGACATGTATCCGAATGTGTTTATTTCAAGTACAAGATTTAGTAAAGAACTTCTACATATGATTTGACAAGTTGAGTCTTAGTTTGATTATTCACACTACCATTTTACTTAAAAACTTTTCCTGAAATAAGGTTTAAAATTTTGCTTATGATGGTGTTTGCAAAGTCAAGTACATTTTCAGTGACCTCCGCTATTAGGATTTCCCAAGTTGTATGACTTGGAGTGCTTTTAAACAATCAGGATTGGAAGTAAAGTCCGTTCCCAAGCCTAGTCTTTAAATGCAACTGATGGAATCTGTGTTGACATCTCACTACTATATTCGTTAGCTAACGCTCAACATCTTTTAGGAATGTATCTTTTGTTAACCAGTTGATATCTCTCTGTAATCTCTTTCTCTCTCTATAATTCAGTTAAGCAACTTCTTAACCTGAACTTGTTTTACCAACCCAAGTATTAAAGTTGTCATACATAATATTTGCTTTAAAGTTTAAACCATCAGTACTTGTGCTTCAGGTGTGATGCAGAGGCTCAAAACATTGTTAAAAAATCCTTATATGTTTGTGTTCATTAATTAATACTCCCTCCGTTCCAAATTATTTGATCATTATCGACTTTTGAAAGTTAATTTGAGACATTTTCAAACACAAAATTGAGATAACTCGTTAAAAATTATGAAACAATAAAACTTTCAATGAGTAACACTTTTTTGATAGTTTAAAATTAAAAGAATTTATGCCAATTTTGAGTTTAAAAATCTCTTAAGTTGACTTTAAAAAGTCAACAATGATCAAATAATATGAAATGGAGGGAGTATAGGGAGTATAATTTATTCTGAAGGGTTAAGGAATAACTTTTCCCTCTTTTTTTTTTTCGGGTAAATTATTGATCAGCGAATTTCATGTTTTGTTGTGCTTAGAAACTGAAGGGATGGAATTTAGGGTTTCATTGAAGTATTGACGTTAAAAGTACTAATGCATGATTCTTCTAGGTTCGGGAAACAGTTCGTGACATTGTTTTCTTGCACAACGAACTATTCTTTGCTGCTGCCCAAAAAAAGTAAGGCCTCTTTCATTCAATTGTAAATATTCGTATGTTGGCTCTAGTCCTCTAGATATAGTAATTTTTCTCACAGATCAACTTGTATTGTACGAAAAAGATATAAATTCATGGGTCCCTCATTTGTGTCTTATGGCGTGTTGGAGAAGATGGTATGAAACCATAATTTGTTTCACCTGCAACTAGTTGTGTTATTGTTTTTACCACTTGCTTTCATTCTTAATGCCAAGCATGGATAGTTTTAGAGGCTGAGATTCTCAATTAGGAAATGATGGTTTCGTTTCCAATTTCCCCTCTTGACCTCACACTTCCTCTCTTTTGTGTCTTTCAAAATTGGCTTGACATAATTCCTCTGGTAAATAACAATTTAAAATTCTGCAAGAAGAAAGATTTCAAGTTTCATTGTAGTATGCTTTCCATGTAGATTTGTCGGGATTAAATTCTGCTTCATGGCACAGAACTATCAATCCTTGTAGTCATGAAAAAAGAACTATCATGTAAAGTAGTCTGATCCTCATTGAATGATATCCGTAAGAATTTTCCTTGGACAGGTACCCATATATTTACAATCGGGATGGCACAGAACTTCATTGTCTGAAGGTTAGTACATTCATGTGAAGAAGTTTGTCGCCTAGCTTGTTGGATACTATCCTTTAATAGTCAGATGATTTTTTTGTCATTGTCCGTCTTCCAATGGCGAATTCTTGAGGTTGCAGCTTTCTCAGACAGCATTCATACAATGTTAGAGATTCACCAAATATATATCTGCTACGCTTGTTATTCCTGATCTATGTGGGAAAACAATATAGGCATATAGCAAAGGAATTGCTAGAAGGGTTTTGATTCAACAATATAGTAAGGGATAGGTAGGAGGATTTTGGTCCATCTAAATATTAAATTCAGCTAAAATATGCAAGGACTTTTTGTTTTGCATATGTTGGTGCATTGTGCCTTGCTGGACTGAATCTTGTTACATTTGCACTTATTCAATCAGAACCTAACTATTAGTGGGCTGAGTAGCTTAATATTATAATTCAGTCGTGATTAAATTTGTTTTCAGAACCAATTATCCCTGTCCAAATGTTCAAATTAAATAATGCTGCTAATATTATTATTGACCATCATGCTTTTTCTAATGGAATTCATTCCTGTCAGACAAGAGGTGCTCATTTTCCCTGTTTTCTATAGTAGGACACAATTGAAAGGCAGACAGAGTCTAAGTGACAAATGGTTTCAAACATAGTCAATAATTTGGTTAGAACCTTCAACACTTCACGAATAGACGGGGTATATTTTCTTTACTGAAATCAATAATGTCCATATCTGAATGATTCACATGCTTTAAATTTCTGAAAATTTTCAAGAACTTTTTAGTTTGCTTATGGCGTGTTCTAGCTGTGTTAGGTTACGGACGTAGCGTCTGGTCGTTTCGGATGTTGGTAACCATCTTTCTTTTTAATTATGATAATCTTGGTATTGAAAAGGCAGTTGACAAAAATGCTTTAATCTGTTAGTTTTGATGAGCTCTTTCTTCTTGTGTTCCTATATATATGCTACTTTGCAAGGTATTCAGATAATTGCACAAGTAGGCTGAATAATGGAATAATACCGCAGAATTATATTTTTACCTATCTTTGACTATTATGTTCAGTCGGAACATTATACCTCTTATTTGTAGTGGGATTATTAAAACTTAGAAGTACTGTTGATATTCCTTGTCATTTCATTTGCATGTAGGCTGTAGCTGCTCTAATTTCTAAACACATAGGAGCCTCTCAATTTTGATACTGTTATTTTTCCAGAGAAATCAAAATGCCATTCTAATTTTTTCAGGAACATGGTCCAGTGCTAAAGCTTCAATTTCTGAAGAACCATTTTCTCTTGGCATCGATAAACAAATTTGGGCAGCTACGATATCAGGATGTCACCACGGGGGAGATGGTAGGTAACTATCGAACTGGTCTAGGTAGATGCAATGTTCTGCACGTGAATCCCTTCAATGGTGTGGTCGCTTCAGGCCATTCTGGTGGTACAGTTAGCATGTGGAAGCCTACCAGTGCTACTCCCCTTGTCAAGATGCTGTGTCATCATGGGCCTGTCACTGCTTTGGCATTTCACCCTAGTGGCCATCTCATGGCAACAGCTGGTATGGATAAGAAGATAAAGCTTTGGGACTTGAGGAAATTCGAGGTTCTCCATGCAGTACCTGGCCATGCCAAGACCTTAAATTTTAGCCAGAAAGGTTTGCTTGCTGCTGCAACTGGCTCTTTTGTACAAATTTTTGGCGATTTTAATGGATCTCACAATTATAGTCGGTACATGAGTCACTCTATGGCAAAAGGTTACCAAATACAGGAAGTGTCGTTCCGACCATATGAAGATGTTTTGGGCATAGGACATTCCATGGGTTGGTCTTCTATCCTCATTCCCGGAGCTGGAGAGCCAAACTTTGATTCTTGGGTTGCGAATCCATTTGAGACATCTAAACAACGGAGAGAGAAGGAAGTTCATTCTCTTTTAGACAAACTTCCACCGGAGTCGGTGATGCTGGACCCCACAAAGATCGGTACAGTGAGGCCTACGAGGAAGAAAGTAAAACCAACAAAGAAGGAGCGCGAGGCTGAGATGGAAGCTGCTGTTGCTGCTGCCAAGGGCGTTCATTTGAAGAAGAAGACCAAGGGAAAGAATAAACCAAGTAAGATGCTTAAGAAGAAGCAGGAAGGTATTGATAGAGCCAAGAGGCCTTTCTTGGAGCAACAAATGGAAGAGGAAAAATCTTCTAAAAAGAGGAAGAAAACGAGCGAGGAAAATGAGCTACCAAAATCACTGCAGCGCTTTGCTCGCAAGAAACCTGCAACATGATTGTGATGAGGTGGTGTCCGGTTGGTTAAATGCTATTAATGAAAATAGTACCTCGTAATTCACTATTCTTAAAAATAGGTCCGGGAGACTTTATTTGATCAAACTATTGCTCTGGTTTCACATACGACTACATTGATCTTAGTAAAGGTTTAGATGCATGCAGTAAAAGTTTGTCATATAAAAATTATTTCAGTTATAATTTTTCATCTTTCCGGTGCTACTTGTGATAGGCTTGGGACGCATTTTATTTGACAGTTTTTTTTTGAAGGTTTTAGTTGTTCAAGGCTTTTTGTGTTTTGTTTATTTCGCTTCTTAGGTGGTGTTTTACCTTTTACTTAAAAGTCCTCATTACCCTAAAGTGGGTGGCGAATGGCGATTCTTACAAGAAGGAAAAGGTGAAATTTTGTATCAAATGTAATCTTGTTTCTTCAAAAAAGTTCCCTTAGTTGTGAACATCTATAATGTTACAAACTGCTATTTGTTTCTTTTATTCCTCATGTATTACTACTTTATTCTATAGCTTGTTTTGTTCTTTTATTCTTATTCTTTTTTTTTTGTTAAAGAATTATGGAGTTAGTAAGGGATTCAACAAACTTTGGAACTCATGGACTTGTTAGACACAAGAAATATATATATATATAAATCTTGTTTCAAATTATACAATCAATTTTTAAAATTGACATGATTCATTTAAAATTTTAAAAATAATAATCTTATGACTAGTAATACTTTTTAGGTAGTTTATGAAACTTATAATTGTATTAATGTTGAAAATATTTAAAATTGATTTTTAAAAATTAATATTAATCTTATAATTTGAAATAGAGATAATACTAATTTAATATGACAAATATTTATTTATTTATTCATTTTATACACATACTATCTATGGAATCCTAAAATACTATTGTTTACAGTAATTGAGCTCAACTGTTGTCAAAATAGAAACTTTTGGCTGCATTTCAAAGTACAACTCTCCCAATTATACCCAGTACATATTGATGATTGATAAAAGGTCCAACAATAAAATTGATGGCAAGGATATTGAAAAAAAATTACCTTTCTAACTCATGACTAACATTTGTATAATTGTTACATTAAAGACTGGTCATGGTCATTAAAGACTTGTAATCATCTTACTATTGTAAACTATTTGAAAAATAAAAATAGATGTAATATTATATCTACCTTTTTTTAAAATATAAGATTAATTTTAACTTTTAAAATGTAAAGAATTGAATTAAGAATTTTATTATCAATCAAATTAACCAGGTATGAGATTCTTTTCTAAACATTTGAAATTACGTAATAAATTTTAATTTTAAAAGACTTAATTACCAAAAAAATAATTAATTCTTATTAAGCAATGAAAAAAAAATTAAATATATTTTTAACACCTATAACATTGAAATTTTAAACAATTATCCAAATTTTGAATAAGTATTCAAAACCTTATTTTTTTTTGTTTATTTAAAGTTTTTTTTTAATTTTTTAATTACTTATCAATAATTAAATTAATTTTATAAGTCTTGATTATTTTTCCGTCTTCAACTCTCCCTCTGTGACCCATCTTCATCTCCGACCAGTGACCTCCTATAGTCCAGCATACAGCCGCACACCACCACATCGTCTCACGCTCGCCATCCGCCTCCACACTACCATCTCACGCCACCGCCGTAATTCTTTATTACCTCATCAATTTTATTCCCCAAATAAATAATAAAACCCTAAAACTCACAAAATGTGCAGATCTTAAAACTATTTTTTAGTTTAATTCTTCTTTCTCTGCCATTCTCTGATCAGATATGGATTGTAGTAGTTTTTATTGAAAAAACAATTAAAAGGTGAACAGAGAAGGACGGGGACGGAGCAAGGGGGACGGGGACGCAGGGAAAGGGGGACGGAGACGTGGATGGGCGGACGAAGAACGGATTCTGTGGTCAGGGACCGACGGGGACCAGGCCCGAGAGAGTAAGAGATGGGATAAGGTAGAGGGGAGGGGAGGATCAACGGTGAAAGGGGAAGAAACAGAGAGGAGGAGACGGGTTCTCTTCTTCTTCTTTTTTAATTTTTCTTTCTGTTCCTTTTCTTTTCTTTTTCGTTATGTGTTCTTTTAAAGGTTTGTATTCTTTTAAATTTCGTTTGGACTAAAGATAACTATTTAACTTATGGGCAAAGGTGCAAAAAAACTCCTGATGTTTACACGGATGTCTCACTTTCATCCTAAACTCTTTTTTTTTTTAAAAAGTGCCCTTAACGTTATAAATTTTAGGTCAATTGTGTCCCTCCCGTTAAAAATTTTCCAACTAGACAAACGGGCGTGACATGTGGCAAAAATAAAATTTAATACATTTTTTTTATTATTTTCTCTTTCTTCTTTTTCTCTCTATTTCTTCTCCCTCTTTTCTCTCTCTCCTTTCTTCTCCCTCTGTTACGAAAATCACAAAACTAAAATTTACGTCAATTGTTGTTTATTTATGGGGTCGAGATTGGAGCAATAACCGGAATTTTTCTTTAACATGCGGCATTTTGAGGAAATGGGGAAACCAAGTCTCTAATGCTGCCTTCTTCACAGATTTAATCAAGTCAGGTACGAAACTCAAACAATAAGCTTGAAGCTCCTCACTTAATTCCTTGAAATCAGCCAGGTACAAGAAATCACAATCCACAAACACCACCCAACCATCATAATGGCCAAATGCGGTGTCGAGAATCGGGTAAAAGAAAATTCGGTGCTCTCAAGTTTTCCTCTTTCACGCCAATACAAACCATTTTAGCTCAATTCAGATTGTTTGATGGGTATAACCTCAAAAGGATTGAAGCCCTCTTAAAAATTGAATCTTGAAGCGGACTTTATAAGCAATATCTTGGCGTGGATCGTAACTCCACAAAGATCTTGAATGGCTTATTTAAGTTAGAGCCATTGTTGAATGAACATTGCCATTAGCCATTCCAGTTAGTTCGGAAGGGTTTCTGATTTTACCTCTTGACCATTCGCATTCGCAGCATGGATTGGTGGTGACGACATTTCGATCAAAGATTTGATCCTGCAAAAAAAAAAACCGTAAAGAAAATATAATAAAGAAATTTGATTAGAAAAGAAATTGTGTATGAAAGAATTGGGGGAAATGTAGGGCCGAGAGATTACTAGGGGAAGATATCTAGATTTGGGGATCAAGATTTTCGTATAAAGGAGAAAGAGAAAGAGAAGGAGATTGAGAGGAAAGGATGGGGGATTGGGGGATATTTATAGATGACAACTGTGATTATTAAGAGGTGGAGTGTCAAATGATGTAGTATTGTTTTACGTGGATTTAGCATCGATCGTGAGAATTGTTTTGTGTTGAAAGCATTTTAGTTTTGTGATTTTAATAGAGAGGAGAAGAAAGAGAGAGAGAGAAAGAGGAGAAGAAATAGAGAGAAAAGAAGAAAGAGAAAATAATAAAAAATGTATTAAATTTTATTTTTGCCACATGTATCGCCTGGCTTGTCTAGTTGGAAAATTTTTAACGGGAGGGGCACAATTGACCTAAAATTTATAACGTTAAGGGCACTTTTGGAAAAAAAAGAGTTTAGGGTGGAAGTGAGACATCCGTGTAAACATCAGGGGTTTTTTTGCACCTTTGCCCATTTAACTTATATTAAATTAGGTTTAAATATAAATTATTACCTTAAACTATTAAATTTTTTTCACTTCAATGATTAATTTTTTTAATTTTTGCAATTAAGACATTAAACTCTTAATTTTTTCCATTTTAGTTCAATTAGAATGCCACGACAGAAATTAATGACGTGGCTATGACAGATGGCGTTATAGTCCTGATGTGTAAAAAAAATTATTTTCAATTATCTTATGTTGTCATTTTAATGTAAGGTAAGAGGGAAAAAATGTCATAACCATATTAAAAGTAAAACAACAATAAGTATTAAAAGTAAAACAATAATAAATAAAACAAGCAACATTCATCACAGATAAAAAAAGAAAAAAAAAAGCTTTCAATAGAAATCAAATGCAAGATCTAAACCATTGATCAAAAGCTAGAATATAGAAGCCTTTTATGCAACTCCTCATCATTAAAAAGCCTTTCTTCTTCAATCACGTCGACTTTCTTCCTCCAGGCGCCTTTTCGTCTATTAAATTTGGCATCTGGAGAAATCGTACAAGAACCAGGCTTAAGCGAACCAGAAAACTGGTAAATGATGATTCATAGGAGTGGTGGCAAACGGAGAACTGAGAGTGCGGTGGAGATGCCACCGGGCTGAGCACCAGCGTGGAATGAAACGAAGTCGTGGTCTTTGTAAGAACCCTGAATTTTATGAATAAATATTAATATTAATATTAATAAGAAAATGAATATTTATTTGAAAATAAATATCGATGTGTTGTGAGATGAGTAATTCAATTAATTCAAATTGAATTCATAAGAATTGAGAAAAATGTGAAGTTTATGATGAGAATTGTGAAATGCCTTGTGTGGCATGAGAATGAAAATTTAAGTGGTTTAAATTAATTAAGGAATGAATAAATTAAGAAGTGAATGATTAATTAATATTGTATTATTAATTAATTGATATTGTGATTACTAGAATAATAATGAGCATAATAAATCACATAATTAGAATTATATTGTTCATTTAATTGATGCGTGCAAAATATGTGATAATATAAAGTAAAAGGTGACATTGTGATATGACTATGTAGTATAGGAATTATATGGTAAAAAGGAAGTGTAGTGTAACACTTTAATGTGACTACATAAAATTATATATTAAAATTTAATGAATCATAAGTGACATAAATAATTACTTGGGTGTCAATAAGTAAGTGTGGGAACATTAAAGATGTACTATATCAAAGAATTATAAAAAAAATTCAATAAGTAAGTCTAATTGAAATAATAAAGTTTTATGAAGATATTAAATTTTTAGTGACCAATTAAGTTGAGTTCATACATGTTATAAATATTAATTAGACTGGACTAATGTACATGTATTATATATTGATGTGTACCCCAATTTGCTAACATAATAGTGTTATATCATTAAAAATTCATGAATGCATCCAATTGGATTTAAAACCTAAGTATACATATATGGGTGTATAACCTAAGGTGAACATATATGTGTATTAACTATATAGTATATGGTATTGTTCAAATGCTGAGAATTGAGTCGTCCCAAATTAATGGACTCATATCTAAATCATCAGCCGTGCATGAGGCTAATGGCCTATTCTCCCTATTGTTGCCTGAAACTCAGCAAACCAAAAAGGCTAGAAGGAGGTGATGATGGCTAGAAGGATGGAGAGGGGTGGAGTTGGTGGTTGCTTTCCACCAAACTCTCATTGTCCATCATTTTTTTCTTTCTACCTTTGGTTTGATTCATTAAGAAATAACCAAAAATTGGTCCATGATTTCCTTATAAATAGAGGTTCCTTCTTCATGGTGTCAAAGTTTTGCAATCACTGATAAGTTGCATATAGAGAGAGTGTAAGCTGCTGAGCATTGAGGAAGTAGAATTAATGCATTGAGGAATCCATTTAAGCTTCAAGAAGTATAAATGTTGTCTTTGTTATTAATTTTGAATTTTGTCAAATTTTTGGAATTGCTTGAATTCTCTGTCAATTAGTATGAATTAGCATGCCATTGTGTTTTCCAAGTTTGTATGCATGTGTTAGAAGCACTAGAAGCATTCCGAGTTACAGAAGAAGAAGGTTTGGTAATGTGATGTTAAGGCTCTACAAAAGTAGAGCCAAAATTTTTGCCTTTGCATGAAGTGGCACGTCCGCGCCACTTCTATAGTACATGACCGCGCTGCCGCGCCGCTGCCAGTCATGGATACTATTTTGTTGATCTTGTCTTATTCTGAGCATGTTATGTTGGTTTGATTATGCATGTAACTAACCTTAACACATGGAATGAGGTTACTTTGTATATAGTATCTCACGTTAGTTTGATTTAAGTTGAGTTTTCAAGAAAACTTCAAGATTTGGAAAACTAGAATTTGTGAACATGGAGTAATATATATTCTGATTTTATGAGCATGTGTAAACAATCTAGATATGTACATACATGAGTATAACATAACACATAAGCTTGCTACGTGTAAAATAAGTTGTTAACTTGGTTTATATGGTTTTTCTAAAAGGGAAAACTTGAAGTTGAAATAAGAAATTTAGTGGACCTTGTGACCCTATGCATTCAGAACCTTTGAGCATTCTTATGTGACTTAGTATATATATATATATATATATATATATATATATATATATATATATATATATATATATGCATGAGTATAAAGCGTGAGTTCAAAGTTCTTTACATGCTTAGTTAGTTAACATGAGATTTTCAAGAAAAATGTTGAAGTTGGAAAACCAACTTTAGTGGGGAATACTGTAACGATCGAGAAATTTGTAATTTAATTTAAATATTTATTGAATTAAATAAATAGTTTAAACTATTTATTTATTGAGATAAATAAATAATTGATGAATTATGGTGAATTAATTTAGTGACTAAATTGATTAATGTTAATTAAATTGAATAGTGATAATTTTATCTCAAGGATTTAATTTAAGGAAATAATTAAATTAAATCAATTGCTTAATATTTAAGGAAATAATTAAATTAAATGAATTGTTTAATTTAAAGGAAATAAATAAATTAAATAAAGTGATGTTTCTAATTTATTAATTAAATTAGATATATAATTATTTATTAATTATAAGTATAATGATAATAAGATTTTTATTATTATTATAAGTTATTTAAATTAACTAAACTAAAGTTATTTAAATTAACTAAAGTGTGACAAGTAGTAACTATATAATAAAAATAATATAAAAATAATTTAGTTTGGGGGGAAAAGATGGTAGCCAAAAAAAGCCTTGTGGCCTTTGGCTTATTCAACTGACGCCTTTTGTTATTTTCTAACAGAAGAGTACGTGGGGTGACCAGTTTATTATACACATCTTATTTTGCTAAGGAGAAATAACAAAGTATTGAGAGAGCTTGGTAGGAGGAGATAAATTCTCTGAAAACTTTGTTAAAGTGTTGGAGTATTAAGGTCCTTATCACTCTTCTTCCCATCAATCAAGGTTTAAGGTATAAAATTTCTTCTAATTCATATGTTTTGATTTCTTTGTGGTTGTTCCCTATAATTTATAGTTATGATTAGATTGATATATATACTTGTATATATGGTTTATTGACTGTTAATCACCATATATGATTAATACTTGATACTTGTTGTCAAATTCGTGAGGATTGGGATTTTAGGAAGAAGAAGGAAATAACAGTGAGATGCTCATATGATATGGCTTAATAAAGTACAAAAATTCATGTTTAATATGTATGGTAATCTAAAAACTGATGTTGGATTATGTTAGTAGGTGAAGAAATGAAAGCGGCATAGTTTAAATCATGTCAATTGGTTAAGAAACGAAATCGTGGTGATCGAATTCGCTAAATTTGTAAAAAATAAAGAAATTTGGAAATTGGGGGTTTTGATTCTTCAAATTTGTGTTTATGTGATGATTTTGTAGTTAGAATGGTGTATAGCATGTGTAACTATGTTGTTACAAAGTTTAGTTGCTAGGTTTCATGAAATTATGTGGAAAGTGGGGGAGTTTTGGTGGCTTGCTATGCGAGCGAGCAATGTCATAGTTTATATGTACTGCTGTGTAAATTGTTCTTTGCTATTACAGTTAGAAAGCAATGGCAATTGCGCCATTGGTTTTCTCATTGATTGAGCACCGGTATGATTCTTGTGAGTCTTAAGAAAGGAGCAAACAATAGCAATTGTTTGTGTTCTCGAGCCCAGCTGACGATGACTTACCTTTATTTCGAGTTTTGATTTGTGGACTTATGTTAGCTAAGCAAGCATGTTATGATGCTAAGTCATAATAGAAACTATAATAACAGATTTTGATGTGATGTGATATAAAATGTAAAGATTTTAAGTGGGTGTTTAATTAAGCTATATAATGAACCAAATGGAATGCTTTTAAGAGTTAAATATAAATGATACGGTTTATGTGGTTTATAGTGGGATTTCAGATTCGTTAAGTATGTTAACCTACATGGTTAGGTGCTAGGTTAGGGTTATGACCTAAATGAAGGTTTAAACCCCTAAAGCTAATATTCATATAACTAATTGTTATTGCGATTCCAATGATATGTGTAGGGTAATTAGAGAACAATATTACATTTGTGTAGCTTACATACAAGGCAAGTTTCTAAACCTTAACTCTTTACATTGAACAAACTTTTTAACTTCATTCTTTTATTAATGAATGCAAGTTCCTAAATTTTTATTGAGCAATACTATTGATTCTATCCTTATGTATGATTGAATAAGCTCTTGTAACCTAATTCGTTACCTCGGGCGAGTTTTACTTTTCTAAACCTTGATATTATTTTTCAAAGCATATATTATTCTAATACATCGACTCAAATGAGATTGTTCTAACTCTTTCGGAAATAGCACTTTGCATGTATATCATGTTTATTCAATTATATATTGTTGATATTCGATCTTTGACTTTGATAGCTAGCCTTGTTCAGTTATACATTCTTGTATTAAACCTTCAAGTAGTAAGCAAACTCTTATTGATTAAATTAATCTATAATTGAATAGTGTTCTAAATTCTAGAATCACTGATAAGCTAGTTCCAAACTAAACTTTTTTTAGTGCGGAAATTCTAAAACCAAACTAAGACTAAAAACCCTAACATAGGGGATTTTGTACGTGTAACGTTTAGATGTTTGTACACAATATATGGTACAAAGGGCTGATCCCCCTAAGTACGTTAAGAAGAAGTGCAGATAGTCACAAACGTCGTTAAGGTTGAGGTAATAATACCTAAATACCGGAGACATAGTTCGTGGTCTTAAGACCCTCAGATACTAAATTCGAACTTGTTTTCTATTTTTGATTCGTAGAGCAAGTTCATTATTGTTCAACATTCATTGTTCATTCTCATGTTTTATCATTACGACTCTCTATATCAGTGAGCAATTGTTTGCTTACTCTTACAATTAACACTGCAGCTAAAGTAGAGAAAGTTGATGAGCCATCTAGCTACTAGCAAAGGAAAGGGCAAAATGTCCAAGTGTTGAAGACTTATGAGAATTTTATTTTATTGAATTATGTTAAAGACTTATTTTATTTTATGATGTATTCCACAAACTTATGTAATAATTTTAAGGTTAGATTACCTGGGATTATTTTGAGATGATGATGTAACCCTTTAATGGGAAAGATTATTGTTAAGTTATTTAAATTATGTATTTATCCTTTATGATGGGTAGTTAGATGTAATGGTTTTGGTAGTGAACACTAAATTCTATGGCTATGGAGTACCCGGATTTGGGGGTGTCACAGGTTGGTATCAGAGCCTTAGGTGGGGAAACCTTAGGAAGTAACCTTTAAGGAGACAGAAAATATAGAGGTGTCTAACTCTTATCGAGCTTTAAGGAATGGATTTTGGTATCCATTGGAGTTAAATAATAAAAGACATTATGTGCTATGTGTTAATAACTTATGTGCTCGCAAGTATCGAAAATGTTAAGTAAAACTTCAAATATTTTGTTGTCAGGATGTCTAACGAAGGAGGATGTAAGACCCCATATTTTTTTTTAATAAAATGAAATTTTCTCTATTTATTATTTTCAAATAGTAAGGGGTTGATTTGATTAATGTGGTTAGTTATGGGTAAAATGCGCAAATATTTCAAATAAGCAAGTGGTTATAAAATATTCATTATTGTCGGGGAAAATTCGTTTGGTCGTGGAATATTCTTCTTTGTGGGGAATATTAAATGCTGACAGACGCAACCTTGTGTGGGCCCATGCAACTAAAGCGATTGGATGAAGAAAATGACAAATATAAGTTGTTTATAAATAGCATGGCGTAGTTATTACAGTTAATACTATTGGAATACTCGATTGGTTAAAACACGAGTGTACATTGATTCTTACGTGAAAGCTTTACTCAATAATTATTAAAGTAATTCTTTATTCAATATTTTATTTTATTGATTCAATAATTGCTACGTTGATATTTTATATTATTATTGTTTCAATAATTTTCATGGCACATTATTTCCCATTATCGGATCAATAATTCATATTATTTGAATAATATTATTAGATAGCATTATCGACAATGTCTAGAAAGTTACATCGATGAGAGGTTTGGTCACTAATTGCTTGGCAAGATGAGGAGAAATTCTTATTGGAAAGCCCCTCTTTCCTAGGAGGCGCTTAGTTGTCATTATTGTGATTCTGTAATATTATTTGTGAATAATTAATTATTGATTTATATGATAAGGAAAATATTCATTTTATGTGGATATAGATGGAGAAAATTTTTAATGTGATAATTGTTGAAAGTTGATATTTTATCTTTTCTGATAAAATAATTCATTTAAATATATTATTATATTTTAATAATATAATAATGGTGATATTTTTACAATGAATGTGTGATATATGAATTGTAACGACCCCAAAATTCATACAATTTAATTCTCAAATTCGGTCGTTAATAATACATTTAACCTCTAATTTTACATCATTAAACGATAGTACAACCATTGAAAATTTGCGGAATAATTAAAATTTTCTATTACAAACTATTCTCGATCCCAAAACCTTCAACCTTTACATCTAAATATCTCAGAATCATTTTAATACTACAATAGTTTACATCGCAAAACGTTATTACAATTCAACATTTATACATTATTCGGAACCTTAAACATGGTTCAAATAATAATAACACAACCAAAGTGTATGAATCTTCAAGTATCACATCTGATTCATGTCTTTCAGGTAACATATAACTTTACCTTGAATCTTGAACCTGCAAAAGTGGTTATTTGCAAGGTTGAGCTCGACAGCCCAACAAAATCTAACAGTTTTCATGCATCACATGGCACATAATAGCATGCTCAACATATAACTCATAAACATTGGACTAACATAACATACATGTTACAGTTCATATAACAAGTATAAAGATGTATAAAGATTGAGTTCCTTACTCAATCAGCATGCTTTACTCAATAACCGTAGTCATAAGTTGACTTTAACATTTCATACATTCAACATATATATAACACATCATGCGCTTGGCAATAAAGATTTAAAACAATCAAGTTCACATAGCAAATAGGAACTAAAAGACTTACCTTGATCGTTGTTTACCAATAACAGTTTAACAGCTTACAATTATCTGTACTTCACATGCCCTACACAATTATATAATCATTCACATCAACTATTAGTCACATAGCAACGCATAGTAGTTGTAATGTAAACTTTAATCTACATCCTATAACTCTTCCTATTAATCAATACACAATGTTCAATTTGATTGTGTTCACTTTAGACTTATAACACACTATATATCTTCTTAGTCAAACTCGAAGTTCATTCAAGTGCTTAAGTCTTGCTAGGACTACTTATTGGTTTTATATTAAATCCATTCTATATCTTATAATATTCATTTCAATTGAATTGAAACACTTTTTAAGTTCATTAACACTTGGCACGGCGTTTCGACGTTCATTCATCATCACACGCTCGATTCGTTCCATCATGTGTGCTTAGTATGCTTATACAACTTATCTAATACATCATTTATTAATGTTAAACATCATTATATTTCATAATATTCATGTTCTATAACTTAGAACAACATCTTTTATCGTCAAGAGCACTACACTTGCATACGTGCATGCCCGACGCCCTCCGATTGTCCCCGAAAACACAACAGTCCTACAAATGACCGTTTTGACCCTTCCCAAAGACCTCAAATTGAAAAACTTAAAGAACAAAAATTGTAGGTCTATTCGTCCTAGTTCCGGATCATCTTGAATCACCTCAATTTGAGTTTGTATGAAAAAGTTATGACCATTTTACTATAGGAGGTCAAAACTGTCCAACCTGAACCACTTTTTCCCAAGGCGAGACGATGGCGATGGCGCAGGTCGCTCAATTCCAGTATTTGGGCGCGAACGTCTGGCCTATTTGTGGCGCTGGGGCACGAAATTTGGCGCTGGGGGCTTCGAATTACAGAACACCCAACCACGAAGAACAGAATAACTAAATTCTGGACTAATTACTACTGTTAACATCTAAATTAAGACGTAAAACTTATATAGATTGCTCATAAACATTTACTTATCATACATATACCAATCTTAAAGCAATCAAACAATAAGTTCAGAAAATTTAAATCCTTGAAACCATAGTTTAAAGCCCAAAACTCTATGCTCATACACTATTTCATGTTTTAAACACATTTAGCGAATTTGATCGCCACGACTTCGTTTCTTAACCAATTAACACGATTTAAACTATGCCATTTTCGTTTCTTCACATACTAACATGATCCAATACCAATTTACAGTTTATAACACATATTAGACATAGAATTTTGTACTTTCTTAAGCCATTTTTTATAAACATATAATGTTATAAACTTTTTTCCCTATAAACCCAAATTTCATGAAGTTAATCATCAAATAACACTCACAATTGATAATTAGAAGATTATAACAACATACATACATGTATAAATCCAATATAACTACCAATTTACAGTAGATAATCACTAAGAAATCAAAACCTAGACATTAGTAGAAATTTATACCTTGAATCCATGATTTTTGGGAAGAAGAATAATAAGAACCTTGATACTCCAAATCTTTAGCAACATAAACAGAGAATCACTCTCTTAATCACAACTCTCTTTCTCTGCTCTAAGGCTTAGGAAAAAGAAATAATAAGCGTAAAAAAAAATATACTAACTCCCACTAACGTCAGGTCACAAACCCAAAAGTTTGCGTCAGTTAGAAATAAGCCAAAGGCCATAGGGCCTTATTTGGCTAACCCCAAAACTCCTCTACTAGATTATTTTTATATTATTTTTATTATATAATTTTTATTTGTCACACTTGCCACCAACTTAAATAGCTTACAATAATAATTATAACAATTATAATTTTATTATAATTATTTTGATAATTATATATCTAATTTAATTAATAAATTAGAAACATCACTTGATTTAATTTATTTATTTCCAAATAAATTAAACAATTCATTTAATTTAATTATTTTCTTAAATATTAAGCATTTGATTTAATTTAATTATTTCCTTAAATTAAATCCTTTAGATAAAATTATCATTACTCAATTTAATTTACATTAATCAATTTAGTTACTAAATTAATTCACCACAATTTTATCAACCATTTATTTATCTCAATAAATAAATAGTTTTAAAATATTTATTTAATTCAATAAATATTTAAAATTAATTACTAAATTCATTTCATTCCTTCAATAGTTAACTTAACTATTAAACCTCACTTTGCCAATATATGAATATATATTTCTCTTCACACCAGGTCATATATTTCAACATATATAACACGTACATATACATACTCAAACTCAAAACATCCCATAATAAGAATTTTAATTATTAAATTCCTATTTTAATAACTTATAAAAATTCGGGTTGTCACATAAATAAATGAGGAGGAAGAGTATTTTTGTTACTATAAATGCTAAACACATGTTAAACATGTTGGTAGACACAATTTTTGACTGAAATATTATTATAGCCAGTAAGATCGTCCGTATGTAGATTTCAGTCAATTTTTGTTTGGAATTTGGAAAAACTTTCTTATGCAAAGTTGTAGAGAATTAAATTTCCTATAGAACGGACATAAGATTTGAATTTTTATGATAAAAGGGCTATTTATTATGAATTATTGAAGTTCCAGATTATTGGGTCTGAATTAATTTTGTTGCATTAAATGACAAAAACATGTTTTTCATTTTGGTGGGCTCCACTAACATGTGTGAATTGCTGAATTCAGATGGTAAGGTGTGCGTAGGAATTTATTTAGAAAATATTAATATTTTATTAAATTTTCTACTTTGGTGTTCTAAGCATTTTTCTGTAAATAGGGTGCTTAGGTTAGAATTGAAAATTACACCAGAAACTAAAGATTTCTCTCTCTATATTATCGAGCGTATTCTTGTGAGTATTTTGATACTTTGAGTGTTGCTATATGGTGCAAGTTCCTTCAGCCCTATATCCAGTATTCTAGTCAGAAGTACTGTCTTTTTGAGGTAAGGGATATTATTTTTTTTATAAATGGTATTATTTATTTCAATATCATTATGCCGGAATATTGGTAAGATTTTTCTTGTAAAATTTCGATCTTTTCATGTCGGAGTTACTATTCATGAGTTACTATTCACGAGTTACTATTCATGAGTTACTATTCATGAATTACTATTCACGAAGCATGATGATTTTTCTTGTGGAATTTCTACCTTTTAGTGTCGGAGTTACTATTCACGTATACGGCACTATTCACGAATATGACACTATTCACAGAAAAATTAAATTTTCTTTTCTGTGTCCAAGATTGTCTGTTATGGTTCCTATCTTTGATTGGATCTATGTTTTGATCTTCATTTTTTTTGAATTTTGCTCCACAATAGTTTATTATGGAGTATTTTTGAACTCGGATTGTCTAAAGTACGAATCCCTAATATTTATTCTTTTGTTTCACTGGATTCGTTTTCTTTAAAATATTTTTCATAATCCTCAGTCCTAAATGATGATATTATTGAATATCTTTTGCCTGTAGTGCAAAGATGAATGATTTCCTGATGAATATCTTTGGCCCGTAGTGCAAAGATGAACAAGTGTTGAGATGAACATGACCGACTGATTAATATCTTTGGCACATGAAAGTGCAAAGATGACTATTTGATTCAAGATGTATATTGATTGATGTTACTGAGGATAAAATATCGATGATGGACTTTTAAATTCATAGATGATAGTAGATTTCGTTCTCTACTTTAACTCTTCTAATGAATTGTTGTTTTTCATTGCAGATTGTTGATCTAATACTTGTTGTCTATTGTATTCTATCAGATTTTTCCCTGTTGAAGACTAAGGATAATTTGTTGTACATTATCTTAGTCATAATATTCTTTACTGGGCTAGTCGAGCTCACCCTTTTCCTTTTTGTTCCATTTTTCTTCTCAGGAGGCGAGAATATAGCGGGAACTAGTTGGGGTGTGGAGTGATGGTTCAGACAGTTATTTTAGTAGTCCTCACCATTTTGTAAAATAGTGTATCAATAATTGTATGAGGATTTATTTGAGTGTGGATATTGTCTAGATAACAATATTTATATTTAAACTCACAGTATATGTGTTGTCGTATTTTGCAAGACAAATGTATTAATAAAGTTGTAGTTGTTTCTGTACCATGTATTTGGTGACTCAGAATAGGTTGGATGGAATGGACTTATTTTGGGGGCGTCACAGTTGATATCAGAGCTTAGGGATATGGTCTCTGGCGGAGATCGGGGAATAGAACTAGGAGGGGAGAGACGAGTAAATCCTTCGCTAATATGTCCTACCTAAGCTTATTGTTGGTTGGTCAGAGTATAGGGATATTATGTGATATGTTAATTTCTTTAATTAACCCTTCTTTTATGGCAGTATTTAAGAATGACAACTGAAAATGTTAACAGTGGAGTAAATGAGACCGTGGAAACACCTTTGCTCACCAATGAGGAGAACGTGCAACAGGCCGATAATGTTCCTCTTGTGAACAACACCACTGATCAGACGATGAACGACGGGATGTTTAGAAACTTTTTGCAGTTCATGCAAAATCAGACGAGGGAGATTCGTGTACAAAATAGAAGTGGAAATGATAGCAACGCACGGTTTGTCACAGCCAAACATTTCAAAGAGTTAGGACCACCAGAATTCTAGGGAAAGCTGGATCCGATTAAGGCGGAGACGTGGGTCAAGCAAATTACCAAGATATTCGATGTCTTGGGATGCACGGAGGAACAGAAGGTTCCATTCGCCACTTTTATGTTCCGTAATGAGGCAGATTACTGGTGGGAATCTGTGAAGCGTACCTGACCGGTACACTCAACATGTCTTGGGAAACATTTCAGAAACGTTCAATGACAAGTACTTTCCCGAAAGTATTCGGTCATATGAAGGAGGTAGAGTTTATTAGACTAGAACAGAACAACATGACGGTGTCCCAGTACGAGGCAAAGTTCGCGGAGTTATCCAGGTTTGCACCTCATTTGGTGGAGAATGAGGAACGTATGACGCGGATGTTTTTGAGAGGTTTAAAACCCGACATACGTCAATATCTCATTTCTCATAAATTTTCTCTATATTCAGATGTTGTGAATAGGGCTCAGTTATTGGAACACGATAATGAGTCAGCTCAATCGAAGAATAACGACATACAACTCGATGATAATCGTACCGATGGCAATGGTCATCAGAACAAGGATAACCATCGTGGAGGAAATTATCGTGCCAGAAATGGTAACCACTTCGGTGGTAATCATGGCCAAGATAATAGAAGAAATAATTCAAGTGGAAATTTCAATAAGAAAAGATTTAACGATGATTGAAAGAAAGATGTGAAGCAGATCAAAGACCAAAGAACAAATTCTAGGGGAGGAGAACGACCGCCAATTAGATGCTACAAATGTGGAGAGGAGGGACATATAAGCCCAAACTGTTCACAGCCTTCCAAGGTATGTTTTAGTTATGGAAAAGACAGTCACATAGCTCGATTTTGTTCTGTAGCAAAGTTAAGTCCAACTAGGACGATGACACCAAAGGCGGATACGGACAAAACAAAGTCGGCGGTTCCTTGAAGAGCGTTTGTCGTGACTGGCCAAAAAGCGAGTAAACCGAATGAAGTTAGAACGTGTTAGTTAATTATAAATTCTTACGAAGTTTATACATTATTAGATACCAGTTCTGCCCATTCTTTTATCTCTCCAACTTGTGCTCAACGTCTGAACTTGACTCCGGAGAAATTAGACTTTGATTTATCTGTGGAGACTCCGTTAGGAGAAACTTTCATCACATCCACTGTTTATAAATCTTGTTTGATCCAAGTTGGCACCATCACATTACCTGTTGATCTTATCTCTTTAAAGATTCTTGCTTTTGATGTGATTTTAAGGATTGATTGGTTAACTACTCATCATGCCAAAATTGATTGCTTTCGTAAGGTGGTTAGTTTTCATATTCCTAATCAACCTGTTATTCGAATTCAAACAACCAAACCATTGAAGTCAAACATTTTCATATCAAGCCATAAAGTCATTCGTTTATTAAAAAATGGATGTCAAGCTTTCTTAGCTCATGTTATGGACTTGAACAAAAATACGTCAGATTTGAATGATATTTCTGTTGTTAGTGAATTTCCTGAAGAATTTCCTGGCCTACTCCCAGAGCGTGATATTGAATTTTGTATCAACTTTGAACCCGGTACAAAACCCATTTCTAAAATCTCATATCGAATGGCTCCTATTGAACTTCAGGAGTTAAAAATTCAACTATAGAATTTGGTACCCGAGCCTCTATCTGGTGACTTCCTTTATGGAATGAAAGCCGCCGCACTCTCCGTAGGGGGACGCCATATTAAATGCGGTAGTAAACCCGATAGGTGCCATTGTGACGTCTTATCCAAGATTGAGATATGAGTCACGATTGAGAGCACCCTAAGTCGAAGAATCGAAATACGTAAGCTTTAGGCTTAGTTGGTTATTATCGGAGATTCGTGGAAAGATTTTCTCGAATCGCTACTCCATTAACTCAGCTGACTCGTAGAGATACAAAATTTGAAAGGAGCAAGGAATGTGGAAGAGCTTCGAAGAACTCAAGAGGAGACTCATTTCAGCACATGTTCTGACCATACCATCCTCGAAAAGCGAACGTGGTAGCTGACGTGTTGAGTAGAAGATCGTATACGAGTACGAGTGCGATATTGTCAAAGACCCATTTGTATGACTTACAAATGATAGAGATAGAGTTAAAGACTCTAGGGACCCATGTGATGATATACGAGTAGAATCGACTTTAATCGATAAAGTTAAAACTGCTCAAGCTACACACCAGAGCTGATGAATATGAAGAAGGAGGTGCAAGAAGTTGTTATTCCAAAAGCGAGAATCGGCGATGTGAGGAAAGCTCAAACCTTCGATTTACTAATCCATTTGAAATCCTTGATCGAATACGAACTGTGGCCTATAGACTCATTTTACAGCCAAGTATGTCGCGTGTTCATAATATTTTTCGCGTATCGATGTTACGTAAATATGTGGATGACCCAAACCAATTTATTGAGTTAGAATCAGACGAAATAGACGAAGATTTAACGTACGAGGAGGTACCTGTTAAGATCTTGGATAAGAAGGAGCATGACTTACGCACAAAGGTTATACCACAAGTCAAGATTTTGTGGAGGAACTTTGCTATTGAAGAAATGACCTGGGAGTTGGAATCAGAAATAAAAGCGAGGTATCCTCACCTTTTTGAAACACCAGCTACGTACGTCAATTTCGAGGACGAAATTTCATAAGGAAGGGAGGTTGTAAGACCCCATATTTTTTTTTAATAAAATGGAATTTTCTCTATTTATTATTTTCAAATAGTAAGGGGTTGATTTGATTAATGTGGTTAGTTATGGGTAAAATGCACAAATATTTCAAATAAGCAAGTGGTTATAAAATATTCATTGTTGTCGGGGAATATTAGTTTGGTCGTGGAATATTCTTGCTGTCGGGGAATATTCGTACGACGACGCAACCTTGTGTGGGCCCATAACGGAAAGCGATTGGATGAAGAAAACGACAAATATAAGTTGTTTATAAATAACTGGCAGTAGTTGTTACAATTAATCTTGTTGGAATACTAAATTGGTTAAAACACAAAGTAGCACTACGGTATTGCACCAATTATTGATTCTTACGTAAGAAGACACTACTCAATAATTGTTACGATCAAATTCTTATTCAATATTTTATTTTATTGATTCAATAATTGCTACGTTGATATTTTATATTATTGCTGTTTCAATAATTTTCACGGCATGGTATTTTCCATTATCAGATCAATAATTCATATTATTTGAATAATATTATTAGATAGCATTATTGGCAATGTCTAGAAAGTTCTGTCAAGGAGATGTTTGGTCACCTAATTGCGCGCCAGTAAAGAGAAATTCTTATTGGAAAGCCCCCTCTTTCTTGGGAACTGCCTGGTTGTCATTATTGTGATTCTGTAATATTATTTGTGAATAATTAATTATTGATTTATATGATAAGGAAAATATTCATTTTATGTGGATATAGATGGAGAAAATTTTTAATGTGATAATTGTTGAAAGTTGATATTTTATCTTTTCTGATAAAATAATTCATTTAAATATATTATTATATTTTAATAATATAATAATGGTGATATTTTTACAATGAATGTGTGATATATGAATAAATGAGGAGGAAGAGTATTTTTGTTACTATAAATGCTAAACACATGTTAAACATGTTGGTAGACACAATTTTTGACTGAAATATTATTATAGCCTGTAAGATCGTCTGTTTGTGGATTTCGGTCAATTTTTGTTTGGAATTTGGAAAAACTTTCTTATGCAAAGTTGTAGAGAATTAAATTTCCAATGGAACGGACATAAGATTTGAATTTTTCTGATAAAAGGGCTATTTATTATGAATTATTGAAGTTCCGGAATATGGGGTCTGAATTAATTTTGTTGCATTAAATGATAAAAACATGTTTTTCGTTTTGGTGGGCTCCACTAACATGTGTGAATTGCTGAATTCAGATGGTAAGGTGTGCGTAGGAATTTATTTAGAAAATATTAATATTTTATTAATTTTTCTGCTTTGGTGTTCTAAGCATTTTCCTATAAATAGGGTGCTTTGGTTAGAATTGAAAATCACACCAGAAATTAAAGATTTCTCTCTCTATATTATCGAGCGTATTCTTGTGAGTATTTTGATACTTTGAGTGTTGCTATACGGTGCAAGTTCTTTCAGCCCTATATCCGGTATTCTAGTCAGAAGTACTGTCTTTTTGAGGTAAGGGATATTATTTTTTTTATAAATGGTATTATTTCTTTCAATATCATTATGCCGGAATATTGGTAAGATTTTTCTTGTGAAATTCCGATCTTTTCATGTCGGAGTTACTATTCATGAGTTACTATTCACGAGTTACTATTCATGAGTTACTATTCACGAGTACCACTACACCAAAAATGGCCTCTAGTGAAGGACAAATCCTTCACTAAAGGCCCTATATCTCTCACAAGTGATTTATTGCGAAGAAATATTTCCTTCACGCGAGTGCTTGCATTAGACCTCCTCGCAATTGGGTATCTTTCGCTAAGTAGTAACTAAATATTTTTTGTGAAGGATATATTGTGAATAATTTATTCCTTCACAAATTGTATTTAGTAATGGAATATTGTTATTTAGTGAAAGATTAGTTTCCTTCATAAATAATATTTTAAGAAGGACTATTTGAAATTAGTGAATAACTTGATTCCCTCACAAATAATATATTGTGAAGAACAAATTTATTTAACAATAGAATATTTTCCTTCACTAATTATAAATTGATAATCTTTTTCAAATTAGTGAGAGAAAAATTCCTTCACAAATTATAAATTTGTAAATAAAAATTAATTGCTAAATAATCAAAATTCATTGAAAATTATAATTAATTTTCAAATCAATGATTTCATATTTATTATTATTGCTATTATTTTTAGTAATTGCTATAATAAATATTAAATTTAATATTTCAAGTTAATATAAATATCATACCTATTTCAAACTAATGCATAAAGAGCCAATAATTAAAACCAATACTCTATATATAAATAGATAATGCTCAAGTCACGATAAGTACAAAATTTGTTATTATGTCTTGATCTCCCAAAGATCATAGTACTTATAATATTTAATAACTAACACAAGAAAACTGAAAGAATAACAACAAACTAGATAGAATGAAGTGTACATCATGTTAGGTCCACTTCATTATCATTTTCTTCAAGGAAATCAAGGTTGGACATATAAATTTCCTGCTGCAAAAGAAACACCAAAATTCAATTTCAATAAGATGAGGAATAAGAAAAAATGAGCTTGGTGAACTTATGCTCTAGTGTGTTGAATGTGTACTGATCAATGTATACGTCACCTGCTTCAAGAAAAGAGCTGCAGTAATGGAACCACCACAGCGACCACAAATTGTTGACCATATCGCCTAACTCAGCATTCATGGAGTCCCAATAATTTTGTTCCAAAGGCAACCTCCAAAATTTTTCTCCAACAACTTCTGAAGCTGCAAGTACCTCCTTTGTCAGGTCATCACTAGGTATAAAGATTTCTGTTTAGGAAATGTTAAAAATGTCTTAGGTTTCCCAGAGATTTAGATTCTCTTTGTAATTTCTATGAAAATGAGCAGCAGAAAAAAATTGGACACCACAGCAGTAGCCTTAATACCAAAAAGAACTTCAAACTAGTACATAAGTAACATTGTTCCATAAATACTATAAAGGAAAAACTACTAAAACTTCAAAGAATTTTCTTCGCTCTAAAAAATTCAACAGCTTGACAGTCAAATTGATAAGAATCTCAAGTACTATTGTAGAGACAGATATCTCATTCCAACCAGGAACTCATCAATGAGAAGATCACATATTACCTGCAATTGAGGGCCCAAGGGCAACCACACATGCTCCAGTCAATGTAGCAAGATCAACTATATGTTGAAAAAGTAAACATGCTCTTAGCACAATATAAATCTATACTGCAGTTTAGTAAAGAGGAGCTTAAAACTCCTTACAGTCTGACGTATACTATAGAGATTACCTCCTACAGCATAACGTTGAACTCCTAAATACTCCTTGAACTTGATTTGCAGATCACCAAAAAACTTGAGTAGAGCACATAGTCTATGTGTTGACTCTACAGATGATGTGAATATAATGCACTTCTCCCCATGCAGAGTTTGCAAAAAAGGCAATCGAGATATAGAGGTTTAAGGTTTGGTTCACATATCTGCATAGAAAATGGGAAGATAACAATCATTGCTCATCAATCGAATAATTCATATATAAAAAATTAAGAACATACCATATTTTTAATGCAAGAACAATATTAGAAAGAATAGGAAAAAGGGTGTAAAAATATTTAATGCAAGAACAATATTATATTAACAAAAAAATATTCCCTCCACACCCATTATCAAGTGTTGCATTGCAAATTGTTACTTCAATTTCACAACAAAAGTTGAACCACAAGGTTACTAGTAACCCGAAAAAAGAATGGAAGTACATGTGATACGCTAGCTAAAAACACATTCCTGGCCCCCAAAAACATTTCAAGGGGGAGCAAAAATTCACACCATAGTTTACAGTCTCGTGATCAAAGAATTCACATTACACAGAATTGTTTTAGGGTGTTCCATGAATAGGATCATTCAGGAATCCATGTATTTGCAGCCTTTTTGTTATCCTAATTATGAATACTTCACATGGAATTGGGATTATAACTTTGGAACGAAAAAGGATAATAGAAAATTTAAGACGAGATAACAAAAACAAACAGTGAGATGCTTCGTTTTGTTGATAATCAATGACTACAATCAGTAAAGTAAGAAATGCTTTTTGGTAGTTGATCTTTGGCCACTATTGAAGAGGTTAATACTGTTATGAGAAAAGATTTAAAAGACGTACTACTTTGGCAACTATCTCTGCACTCTGGGGTATATCAGCCTCGATCTAAAAAAAACCCATGCCCATTTGTCGCCACTTGCATCATCATCGGCAATGTATGATTGGCCATATTTCTGGTATCTAGACGCTTACCTCTAACCTAGCACGTGTGTTTGGGTGTTAAACAAGTGGCTCATTTATTTTATCTTTTAGAATACACTAGTTGGGCAGTCCTAACAACTTAGGAACATTATAAGAGGGTCTTCAGAAAGACCTTGACAATGCTAAGATTAGCTTCTGTTACTGCTGCTGCCATAGGCAGCAGCCCTGAGCTTAACATGGCCATGTTCTTTCCTACACTATAGGTAAAATGACTGCAAAAAAATAGCATACTAGCTATTCAAGATGTGCAAGGCACTGCTATGCCCAGATGATTATCTGGCCCTGCAGAGACCCAGCAAGCCCAGTCAGTTCACAGCTTCAGTTTTGCTAAGGTTTTTAGTTGTGTTGTGGCAACCATCTTTTGCCATGGACAACAATTCTTAAGACCCCAAATTGACCCTCAACTTGATATATTTTGTAAACTTTTTGGTTAACCTTGATATACTATGCTTGACCCACAGATCTAACTGCTAACACAGCAGTTAGTAGTCAACTGCTATCACTGCTACTACCTTATACAGCAGTCATCCTTCCTCATTTTCTTTTTCTTTAAAGTCTTAGTCTTTAAACCAAAAACTTAGTTATACTTGAATTTTAGATATATTAGTACCTAAAAGTACCCTTAGAACTTGCAACACAATCGAGGCAGTCCCCATAGACTGACTCATAACAGTATGCAAAGGGGTTGTCATGCTAATTTCCTTAATTCTTTACTTTGACCTAAGACTGAATTTTATTTTATTTTAAGAGGCTTAACTTGCTAATTATCAATACATGTAATACATGAGTAAGTTTCTAGCCTCGTTTGTGCTTACTACTTGACTTTTAATTAAGGCGGTCCACTTGGGACTTTAGTCGAAAGGTGGTGTGCACTGATCCATAATCTTGGTGTCATGGCTTTTGCTTGCTCTATAACTACATTAGATCACCTTATAACACCCTGACCAACCTATCTCCTTGTGCCTAAGCCAAGCATTCACAAAACTTAACAAGAGTTGGCGGGATAAATCATCATAGTAACAAACCATAGCACATCATCGGTCACTTATAGCGAGTAGCATGGCTCAAAAATAGAAAACAGTCCTTCAAATTCTTAACACAAGTGCTATTACATAATGTACTTGCTATATACTATATATTCATGATTTAGGGACCTGTATACAAGGTATTATGATTTAAACATAGGCTTCCAAAATAGTTTTGATAAAACTAACTATTTCAGATTCCAAAGTGGTGTAAAGACAAAGATACCGATCGATCTATTGCACTCACGATTAGTATAACATAAGGATGTTGCTCACTGACAAATCAACACATCAACATAAGACAACAAAGAAAATAGCATAGCAGATCCATTTAACACCACAAAGAAATCCATATGGTAACACACATCATGCTAACCGAAATCACATTATTATTAACTTTGGAAAATTTGTAAGACTCTTTGATTTCACATACTTAAGTAACACTTTAATGAGGTTGTCCCTATTGATTAGTAATCACTGGCTACCCTAATATTAACAAATATAGCGACTCCTTTATGTTACTTTAGTTTCAATCTTGAATATTACTCAACTAGTTACAATGAGAAGGTGAACTCTTTTAGCATGCTCGATACTTTAGTAATAATATATGGTTTATTCGATATCCTTTCTTTTAAATCACAGTTAGCATAAACCATAAACTAAATCAGTTCTTAGCTTGGCAAATCATCAAACACCTAGAGTGCAGTCCTTATATATGCATATATTACACTCTCTCTTAGCATCATTGCCTTCCATCCGTATGGCTTAAACAACAACAAGTATAGGACTATACTAAACAGTCCCAATCACAATAGTTCAAATAACATGAAAACAGTCATCATATTAAGTTACCATAATGACCATACACGTTTTCGGTCACCGATGCTTTATTTTGCTAATTAAGTCAATAGTCATCCCTAATCATTTATCAGTTCGATTGCTACCAGAATGAATGGAAAGATTAGAAAGGCGTAATTGGCTTACCTTGGCGATTCGAAGGTGTCAAGCGGGTTGACTTTCAGTTCCTTTTCCCCCAGCCAAGAATTACGCTAATATCACTCTCATTGGCTCTCTTTTTCTTTCTTCTTGTGTTAAAGCCTTGGGAAGTCGGTTGAGGGTGGGACATGAGGTTAAATAGTTGAACTTTTCTTTCTCTGGTCATGCCAAGCTCGCCCCTAATAGCCCCCTACCAAACCTCCCTACCCAAATTTGCGTGTAATCATTACTAGCCTATTTCCTTTGGCTCCTTCCACCACCCTAGCGAGCATAGCTTTACTCTTATACGCCTTATCCTCTGCAAGCCTATTTCACCTGCTACTTGTCTGCTATCCAACTGTTAACTGACTAATCTGTTTAACTAGAACCAACTTAGAACCCATACACTTGCTACCTGACTGAATATTTCAGCTATGCCAATGTTTTTCTCGTTTAGTTTGAAGCAGTTAACTTTGCTATACACCACTGGGTTTTCAGGATTGGATTGGGTAATAGTTTTGATAAATTCCTAATTTGGGCTTACACCAATCTTTTCTGGTTATCAATTGTAGCAGCCGAATTGGGCTTTTTTTTTTAAAATTAGGCTAGAACTGGCCCCCTTTTATAATACCTTCTTATAGACCCAACCCATCTCCTAATTAATGGCAAAAATTTATTATGGTCCAATATTTTAATATGAACTCTTGTTGAATTAAAACACATGGACTTTTATCTATTATTTTCTCTAGCAACAATAGTTATAACATATATCATTAAAATGACTATTCCATGTAATCTTAAATAATTCATGATGGTACATTATTTCTTTATCCATAAAAATCAAAAAGCTTAATAAACTATTAAATAGATAATAGTTTTGTGCATAATGTGAAATTAAATAAAAAAAATTTATACCCAAAATTTGACATTATAATAATTGAATATTACATAGGATTTTTCGAGTCATTACATATAAAAGCGCGTGCATACTTTTATTTTCAATTAGAAATGTATGAAGTTATGTAAAGCATTCAATTCTAATGAAGTGTAATGATACACATCTTGGCTTCTTCTTCTCTGAGGATTGAGTTATGCTATTGAACATATACACACTAGATGAATGACACATGCTATGTTTCTTCATTCAGTTGAGCCTTATCTTTTTTGAAAAAATAGGCCCACTTAAGCATTACTCAGAATTTTGTTCTCAAACAAACTACCCTCAATTAGTTTGTTGCCTAAAATAGTGGTCAAGAATGGCTTGACCTACTAGTTTCCACTTTTCGTTTTAGCTTGAAATTGAAATTTCATTCTAACCTGACATACTCAAACACTCTAATTATGATCACATATGCTATATAAATCAAGCCCAAGCTTTAATTTTGACTAATATTTGATTTTTATTCAAAATAGTCCATTTATGACTTTTATCGAGCAAGTAGCATGCATTCTTTTAAAACTCAGATTTCATGAGGTTTGATTTGAGTTCTAACCTCCTTTTTCCACCTTATTACTCCTCACAACCCAGCTTATCTCCTTTACTCTATTCCACACAAGAACAGTCTCATATCAGCCACATATATGAATAATCAATACATATAATGTTACATAGCTTACTTACCAATCATGGCTTATGTTTTTAACATAACTTGTACTAGACTTTCATATGATTACCCCATATAGCAATTTCATTGTTTATATCCAATTAGAATTCAAGATTTACTTTGCTCCCCATAATCATTTTACATAAATTTGATAACTTACTACTAACCATATATCAGTCAATTTGTTCATGTTTGGAATTTAATAGAAACATAGCAAAGATGAATTATAATACCTTAGCTAGCTTGTTTGTAAGATCCTTGCTATCCCTTAGTCTTGATTCCAGCTACACCACACAACATAATGCTTATGCTTCTTCTCTGTTCTTACTGAATTTGAGGAAACAAAAATTCTAGGAGGAGAGATGACGAATGGTAAGGAGAAGGAAGAAAAGAGATATGAAATTGTGTTTTGGATGTTATAGCAGCTCTGAGCTTTCATCTCACACAAAACTCCAGCTTCTACATAACATGATTAGTAGGGTTAAGGGCTTCCATCGGACGGGTCTGAATTTCTCTAATGGTGGAAACGGTGCACATCATGATGACGAAGACGGTGGCGGCGACTGATTTGACAACGAGCGGTGCCCTTCCTCGTTTAACGCAATCCAAACCCATAATCAGAAGCTTTCGTGAGAGGGTTACGAATAATAATGATGAGAATCCCCGCCATTTCGGCAAACATCAACATGAACAATAGTTGTATCATTGACCCCTCTCGCTACAAAGTCACAAACCCTAGCCAGAGAGAGGAGAGAGAGAAATAGAAAAGTGTTTTTATTTATCAATTACTACATCGATTATTAATAATAGAACAGAGGGTGGTTACCGTGAAGCCAAGCAACATGAAGCGGAGTCCGATTATTTTAAGCTCTGTATTTTTGACATAGATAACATTTTTTTTAAAAATATTATCTATTTAAAATAAAAAATTTCCTTATAAATTGATAACGTTTTTTTCATATGTATCTACAACGTTTTGTTAAAAAACGTTGTGGAAAAAATATCACAATATTTTTTATAAAAACGTTGTTGTTTAAGTGTTGTTTATTTACTGTTTTGTACTAGTGGAGCTGCGATTTTCTTGGCGAACGTAAAAACCTCATCGTCGTCCATGTTCCTTCACAGCCTAATACCCCCCATTAAAGATCGAACATGGCGAACGGCTTCGATTATGTTCCTAGTTCCAGCCTCGCCTTTGGTTCGAATCATCGTCGCACCTCACTGATTAAATTTGAGTGCTTCCTCGAGGTTTCAAAGCATGACCACAAACGAAGCGGAATCCAAAAATTATACTTGTTGATGTGATTCTCGTGCGTTAAGAAGGGTAAGAACTTCACTTTCATCGACATAATCAATGCGAATTGCTTCAAGGATTTGGGCCTCCACGAAATGGCTTGATCGTCGGGCCTTCGCCATCACCTAATTGTGATTACTGTTTAATTCATGAAAAAAGTCATGTTTTTTGATTTTTTCTTATGGTTTAATCTTCGAACTAATTAAAAATAAAATTAAATAATTCAAAAGTCTTTCTTAATTAAAGCCATCTCAAATTGTTATTTAACTGAATATTAAATAGAATAATTAGAAAAATAAAGCTACTTTAAATTAATCTCTAAAAGACTTTTTGGATTAATATTATATACTTAAAATAAAATTTAAAGTCTTTTGGATTATTTAATTTTAACTTTATTTAATTATGATTATAAAATAAACTTTTATGGAGAAATTTTAAAGTTTAACATGGTGTAAAGTTATTTACTTTATAGTTTATTAAAATAAATAGTTGATATTGTAAGTTACTTAAAAGTGTTATTAAAATGAAATTTACTATTGTAAAAAAATTTAAGGTATTTATATTCACCACAATTAATTCAAAAAAATATTTAGAACAAGATAGCGTGGAGATTTTATCCTCGAAAAAACTTACGAATAATGATATATAGTGAGTAATAATTCCTTCACTAAATAGATTTTTTCCATAAATTTTCATCATAAATTGGCTCCAAAAATCTTTCTATGGCCTCAATTTTGCGAGAAAAAAATATAAATTGTGAATGATGTTTTTTCGCTAATAACTATATTGTCACTATACTTTTTTCTTCTTTGTTCCTTCACTAAACAACTCCTCATGTGAAAGAATAAATTCCTTCACAAAATTTCCTTCGCTATAGGCCATTTTTGGTGTAGTGTACTATTCATGGAAGTATGATGATTTTCTTATGGAATTTCTACCTTTTAGTGTGAAGATTCTTATTTACGATATCTGAAACTATTCACGATACTCAAGACTATTCACGAATACGACACTATTCAGAGAAAAATTAAATTTTCTTTTCTGTGTCCAAGATTGTCTGTTATGGTTCCTATCTTTGACTAGATCTATGTTTTGATCTTCATTTTTTTGAATTCTGCTCCACAATAGTTTATTATGGAATATTTTTGAACTTGAATTGTCTAAAGTACGAATCCCTAATATTTATTCATTTGTTTCACTGGATTCGTTTTCTTTAAAATATTTTTCATCATCCTCAGTCCTAAATGATGATATTATTGAATATCTTTGGCCTGTAGTGCAAAGATGAATGATTTCCTGATAAATATCTTTGGCCGTAGTGCAAAAAGATGAGCAGTGTTGAGATGAACATGACCGACTGATTAATATCTTTGGCCTGTAGTGCAAAGATGACTATTTGATTCAAGATGTATATTGATTGATGTTACAGGGATAAAATATCGATGATGGACTTTTAAATTCATAGATGATAGTAGATTTCATTCACTACTTAACTCTTCTAATGAATTGTTGTTTTCATTGCATTGTTGATCTAATACTTGTTGTCTATTGTATTCTATCGATTTTTCCTGTTGAAGACTAAGGATAATTTGTTGTACATTATCTTAGTCATAATATTCTTTATGGGCTAGTCGAGCTCACCTTTTCCTTTTTGTTCCATTTTTCTTCTCGGAGGCGAGAATATAAGCGGGAACTAGTTGGGGTGTGGAGCGATGGTTCAAGGCAGTTGTTTTAGTAGTCCTCACCATTTTGTAAAATAGTGTATCAATAATTGTATGAGGACTTATTTGAGTGTGGATATTGTCTAGACGACAATATTTGTATTTAAACTCACAGTATATGTGTTGTCGTATTTTGCACGACAAATGTATTAATAAAGTTATAGTTATTTTTGTACCATGTATTTGGCGACTCAGAATAGGTTGGATGGAATGGACCTATTTTGGGGGCGACACAGAGGATCCAGTCCAGCTAAGGAGGTGATACCTCAGGATGACGAACCCCGGGATATTCATGTAGTACGAGAGTAGTTGATCCAGGAGGATGTGCCTATGACCGATCCCGAGGAGGATAGTTCTGAGGAGATAGAGGAGGATGATGAGGAAGAGGATCCTGAGGAGTTTCCACCAAACTCCACATCAGCTGAGATGTATGACGCTCTATACGACCGTAACATAGAATTACAGGACAAGGTTGAGGAGCTGAAAGAGTTGATTGAGATGAATCACGCTATGATGGAGCAGAAGGATGTGGAGATTTAGGAACTCGACTCACGCCTCGAAAACACGGAGTGGGACCTAGTTCATACGAAGGGCCAGCATGAAGACTGTTGGAAGTAAACGAGAAGATGAAGAATGACATGGAGAAATTAAAAGATGACTTCAAAGAGGAATCAGCTAAGCGTACAAGAGCAGAGGATGTTTGGATGAAGGTGACTCAACGTGCAGACCGTACTGAGGCTAAGGTCCAAGTGAAGAAAGCCAAGATGAATGAGATGGATTATGCTTTTAATTCTGCGATTGATAGGGCTCAAGATCGAGTCTTTTATTACCCACCTCAGTTTGAAGACTCGCCATGGTTCGTGATGGATCGTAGAACGATGTATCGAATTATGGAGGAGGAACGTCGGGAAGCCTTATGACGTCTTAATATGTCTAGATAGAGCGAATAATAATAATAATATGTGGTTAATTATGTGAATAAATAAACTGTGAATCCCTTATTTTGAGATAAATAAAGGGATAGTATGAGTATGTAATCCTAAAACTTGTCTAGTTCAGGAAAGTGAATGTTAATAGCGGTTATGCTATCCTTAATATGTTTTAAAACATTATGAATGAATAAAATATCAAATTTTATTTGAAATGTTATGTGTTATAGCTTTAATCTTGGAATGTTTAAGTTAAACTTCAAATACCCAAGAAGTTTAGTGATGAACTATTAAGCGTATATTTTAACAAAAAATACCTCCTAGAAGAAGACAACCACGTCAACAAGCACCTCCTAAGAGGTCTACTAATAATAACAACGAGGCCAATGCTAATCCGGTTCAGCAGTTGGTAGCTCTGTTGATGGGTGATCAACCGCAAGCTCAAGTCACGACCTTTAAGGAATTCAAAGCGGTTGGACCGCCAGAGTTTCAAGGATCTATGAATCCAGTGGAAGCCCAAACCTGGATCATGGAAATGGAGAAGGTGTTTGACGTTGCTAGAGTTAACGAAGATTAGAAGACTGCGTTCGCAACGTTTATGCTGAAGTTTGAAGCTAGCTACTGGTGGCAGGCAAATAAGGTTCGTGGAGGACAAGGAGTGATAGCGTGAGATAGATTTAAGGTGATGTTTTTCGAAATGTACTTTCCAGCAAGTTCTTGGAATCAGTTGGAATTACAATTTCTTGAGCTGAAGCAAGGAATAATGAAGGTGCCAGAATATGCTGCGAAGTTTTACGAGTTGGCAAGGTTTGCCACTTATCAAGTCAATACCGACGAGCGTAAAGCGAAAAGGTTTGAACAAGGATTGAAACCCTGGCTGTATAACAAGGTTTCAATGTTTCAGCTAAATACATTTGCGGCCGTACTGGAAAAGGCAATTATCGCGAAAGGTGGAAGCGATGCCTTGACCAAGTACAATCAAGAACAGAAAGAGGAAGAATGCGAATGAAAATAAGGCTGGTGGAAGTAACGTTGGAAATAATAATCAAAAGAGGAAGTGGTGCGAGAATTCGACTGCGGGAGGACAACAGGGAAATCAGCAGAAGAAAAAGTTTAAAGCTTGTGCGACGTGCGGAAAGAACCATACTGGAGTATGTTTGAAGGGAAAGCGAGTGTGTTTCAACTGTGGTCAGGAGAGACACATTGCACTAAACTATTTAGTCCAAAGAAAGGAGTATGCTTTACCTGTGGTCGAAGGATCACATGGCTCGTGATTGCCCCAAGAAGCCAGCGGGAAGTGCAAGTGGTGGAAAAGGAAACAACAATGGTGGTGGTGCATTGACTATCACTAGATCAACACAGTCAGTCAATGAGCCCTCTGCAAGGACTTTTAATATGACCCGTGCGAGGATCTTTATCTGATCTAAGGATGTGGTGTCGGTATCATTCAGATTAATGGTATTAATGCTTATGTCTTTATTTGATTTGGTGGTTTACTTGTTCATTTATATCCGATGAATTTGCTCAAAACTTAGTTTTACCTCAGGAAGAATTAGAATTTCCCTTAAGTATAGAGATTGCGAATAGGGAAGTGATTCCTGTTAAATTCATATATAGGAATTGTAGAGTGGATATAAAGGGTCACGGGTTGATGGTAGACTTGATACCAATTAGACTTGGTGAATTCGATGTTATACTGGGAATGAATTGGTTATTCAATTACGGAGTAGTAATTGATTGCCAAAGAAAATGTGTTAACCTTATGACTCCGTCAAAGGTAGTGTTTTATGGCAGCAAGTCACCTCGACAAGAAAGTTGTCTGACGGTGATGCAAGCCAAGAAGTTGCTGAGACAAGGATGTGTAGGACACTTAGCCTACATAGTTGATACACAGAAGAAGAATGCGAAGTTAGAAGAAATACCAATCATAAGAGATTTTGTAGACGCATTTCCAGATGATTTGCCGGGTCTTCCGCCGGATCGACAAATCAAGTTCGTGATTGACTTATTACCAGGAACAACCCCAATATCTAAAGCACCGTACAGAATGGCCCCGGTAGAAATGAAAGAGTTGATGGTGCAATTGCAAGAATTGCTCGATAAGAAGTATATTCAGCCGAGTGTGTCGCCATGGGGAGCACCGGTGTTGTTTGTTAAGAAAAAAGACGGATCAATGCGGCTCTGCATTGATTACTGAGAATTGAATAAGGTCACGATTAAAAATAAGTATCCATTACCTAGAATCGATGACCTGTTCGATCAGTTGAAGGGAGCGAGATATTTCTCGAAGATAGACTTGAGAAGTGGTTATCATCAGTTGAAGGTGAGGCCGGAGGATGTACCGAAGACGGCGTTCAGAACTCGATATGGTCATTACGAGTTTCTGGTTATGTCTTTTGGTTTTACCAAGGCACCTGCAACGTTCATGAATTTGATGAATAGGGTGTTTAAACCATTTTTAGACAAATTTGTGGTGGTGTTTATTGATGATATACTGGTGTATTCCAAGACCAAGGAAGATCATGTGGAACATTTAAGAGTGACGTTGGAGACATTGAGAAAAGAGAAGTTGTACGCTAAGTTCTCAAAATGTGAGTTTTGGTTGGAACGTGTACAGTTTCTCGGGCACGTTATTGATAAGGACAGAATTTCGTTAGATCAATCAAAAGTTGAAGCTGTAATAAACTGGGATCAGCCGAAGACACCGTCAGAAGTAAGGAGTTTCTTAGGATTGGCGGGTTATTATAGGCGTTTTATTCAAGACTTTTCTAAGATCGCAACTCCATTGATGAACTTAACTAGGAAAGCGGTTAAGTTCGGTTGGACAGAGAAGTGCGAGGAGAGTTTTCAAGAATTAAAGAAGATGTTGAGTTCAACACATGTGTTGTCATTGCCTGATGATACGGGAAATTTTGTGGTGTATAGTGATGCATCGCATAAAGGACTAGGCTGTGTGCTTATGCAGAATGGCAGAGTTATTGCGTATGCATCACGACAATTGAAAGATTACGAGAAAGGGTATCCGACTCATGACTTAGAGTTGGCGGCAGTGGTGTTTGCCCTGAAAATTTGGAGACATTATCTTTATGGAGAGAGGTGTGAGATATATACCGACCATAAAAGTCTGAAGTATATCTTTACACAAAAAGATTTGAATATGAGACAAAGAAAATGGTTGGAGCTGATCAAAGACTATGAATATGAGATTTTCTATCATCCCGGAAAGGCGAATGTTGTTGCTGATGCTTTAAGTAGGAAGGGACGGGAGAAGTTAATGTTGTTAACTGCTCAGGAGAAGCTAGTGTTGGAAATGGCTAAGATGGAGTTGGAAATTAAATATCCGACAGAATCTGATGAAAAGTTATTCCAGATAGGTAACCGTTCAACGTTAGTGGATAAGGTGAAGAATGCACAACTTCAGGATGAAGACTGCGAAAAGATAAAATAGAGAATATTTGAAGGTGAGGAAAACAAATTCAAAATCGATTCGAAAGGGTTACTTCGATTCGAAGGGAGAATTTGGGTTCCGCCAGTATCAGAGGTTAAAGTGGAAATTATGAGTGAAGCTCACAACTCAAAATATTCGATTCACCCTGGGAGTACAAAGATGTACCAGGATCTTATATATCATTTTTGGTGGTCGAATATGAAGAAGGATGTGGCTGAGTGCATGGCGAAGTGCTTAACGTGTCAGAAAGTAAAAGATGAACACCAAAGGCCAAGCGGATTATTGCAACCGTTGGAGATACCAGAATGAAAATGGGAGCATATCACAATGGATTTTGTGGTAGGTCTTCCAACAACCCAACAAGGTTATGATGCCATTTGGGTGATTGTCGATCAATTGATGAAGTCGGCACACTTTTTTCCAATCAAGCTTCGATTTACTCTAGATTGGTTATCAAAACTGTACGTGAAGGAAATTGTGTCAAGACACGGTGTACCAATGTCCATTGTATCAGACAGAGATCCACGTTTCACATCTAATTTCTGAAAGCGATTACAAGAATGCCTGGGAACACAGCTGAGAATGAGCACAACATACCATCCTCAGACCGACGGACAAAGTGAGAGAACCATCCAAACACTAGAAGATATGCTCAGAGCATGTATCATGGATTTCAAAGGAAATTGGGATGACCATTTACCATTGGTGGAATTTGCTTATAATAATAGTTATCACACGAGTATTAGCATGCCGCCATACAAAGCGTTATACGACAGGAAATGCAGAACTCCGTTATACTGGGATGATGTGACAAACGAGATTTTGTAATTTAATTTTAATATTTATTGGATTAAATAAATATTTTTCGATGATTTAATTATTAGATTAAATAATTAATTCATAAAGTTGTGGTAGATTAATTTAATTATATGTGTTATAATTATTAAATTAATGTGGAGAATTTTTATTATTCGAAGTGTGTAATTATGTGAGCTTATTGAATTAAAAGAAATATTTAATAAGCCTAATATTATTTTAATTAATTTAGTAATTAATTAGAGAATTAATAAATTTGACATAATTAATAAATGAGAGATTTAATTATGTTATTATCTGAATTAATGAGAAATTATTATATTTTATTTAAATTAAATGAAGTAAGATATTTGAATTATTGTGTAATAGGGTGTGACATGATTAAACTATATTATAAGAAATTAATTAAATTAAATGGGAATGAGCCTTTTAAGGCTAGCCAAACGGAGCCTTAATGGGAGTTGAGAGCAGTTAACCCATGATCGGATTAACTGACCTCCACAACTGCGCTCAGTTTTTATAAATTATACGTCTTCTTCTTCTTTTATTTTTCTTAGTCTGGCAAAGAAAATCACAGAGAGAAATTGAGAATTGTTGGGAGAAATTGTGATATTGAAGAAGAATCTAAAAAGGGACTTCACTCTTATTCATCTGTAATAGGGTAATCTTTTCTTCCCCAAAACTCAAATTTACGTTGTTTATACTTTCTTTGAAAATATACTATAAGTCTCTGTAATTGAAAAATTAATGACTTATGTGTTTATATATGATATATATAATCATAATATGTTTCATTATCATATATGTATGTTTTCATAACATTAATTGCATACAAACATGTTATAAATTGATTTATGAAGTTACTGAGTATAAGTTTAATATATATGGCCCTTATGGGAATTTGTATGCTACAAATTGTTGTTTAACTTGAAATTTAACGGTAGATTATTTTATCACATGTCAAAACGAAGAAAATAAACTTCGAATGGACTGATTTAGTGTTATAACGAACCCGTAGTGCCAATCTCCATGTTTTGTTTTCAAAACTTTCAAGAACATCAAGAACAATGAAATTACATGTTTTGATTCTGTAGTTATGTGTTTTAACTTGTTAAAATCATGCTAGAAGGGTTGAGTAGTAGTTATTTGTGTATTAAAATGTTTGGGTATGTCTAAATTCGTGTAAGAACAAATTAATTGGAGGTTTTGGCCATGTTCTACAATTTTTTGCAAATTGTAGAGGCTGATTCGATTCGCAGTGACATGGCTCCTAACTCCATGCTTTAAGTCCCATACGTGCTTAAATACCACCGCTACCATATAACGCTATATAACCCAAGCCCAAAGATCACACATGGCCAAGAACAAGTCTAAACAGTGGCACCTTGGCAGCAAATACTCTGCAGATTATTTCGAAATGAAATGTTTTGATTATTTATGTCCATGAAAGTATTAGTAACCTAGTCTATTTAACATAAAAATATGTTAGACATATAATGAGGTGTTAAAATAGGTTCTTAGCATGTCATTAAGGCATTTACATGTTGATTGAATTGTTAAACGCATAGTTAGCTTATTATTCGTGTATTGTGATATTGTGTGAAAATAAGCGTGATAATTTGACTAAGTATAGTTATAACCAGAGTTTAGACGAAAGAGAATGGACTTGTGATGACTAATTACATTATAATTGACTGGTATTGTGAATGTAAATGGTATGTAGGATTAAATCAAGGAACGTGTATAAATTAACGTGTAATCTATGCACGAGGCAAGTTTCCTAACCCTACTTGTTATCAGTATATAAAATTTACCTCTTTACATCAAGCAAATTCTCGTTATTGTTAATCAAGTCCATTTTGTTATATTAAAGTTTATTAATCTTTCCAAAGTATGATTCTGTTATACAATACTTATTCTATTATATATCCATTGAGATTGCTATTCAATTTAAATATCAGTTACTATTGAACCTTGTTAGATTAGTGAACCCTTAATGATTCGACTAGTCCATAGTTGATGAACGTTCTAAATTTCAGAACCCTTGTTGAATTATCCAAACCAAACTTCCTTTGGTGCGGACTCTAATGTCAAACTGAGATGAACAACCCTGTATAGGGGATTACTTATGTGTTAGCGTTAAGATATTGTGCACAGTATGGTACTAAGGGCTGATCCCCCTAAGTACGAGAAGAAGAGTCCATAGTCTTATGACTATTAAAGGTTTCAAGTATAAACACTTGACAACCTAGGACATAGTTTAAGGTCTTTTAACCCTCAGAAGTTCTTTTGATTCTTGTTATTCATTCTTGATTCAAAAGCTGAGTTTTCTTACTTCAGAAGTCTTTGATTCATTCGCATGTTATTATTTTACTGTTATATTGTTATACTTGTGGGCAATCGTTCTCACTCTTGCGTAATAATAACATTGCAGTTAAGAACAAAAGATCCGACGAGCCTTCCACTAGTAAAGGCAAGGTCAAGACTAACAAGTGATGAAGACTTGTTGTTTATATGATTATGTATTTATGTTTTAGACTTGATATTGTTTAAAACTTTATTTGTTTATGATTCCGCACAGATGTTTAAGGTTAGTTTAACCTAGGATTGTATTTATTATTATTCTGATGTTGTAACCCCGTGAGGGGAAGATTTATTCTATCTATTGCATGGTTTGAATTTATTATGGGTAGATAGATAGATGATATTTGTATAATGAACACCAAATCATGCGAAAATGAAAGTACCCGGATTTGGGGGTGTCACAGATGAGGTAGGTGAATGTCAGCTATTGGGTCCAGAATTGGTACAACAGACTGTTGAAATCATTAAGGTTATTCGAGCAAGATTGATAGCTGCACAAGATAGACAGAAGAAATATGCCGATCAACATTGACAAAATAGAGAATTTAATGTCGGTAGTTATGTTTTCTTGAAAGTATCTCCCTGGGAGGGGAAAATTCGGTTTGGCAAAAAGGGAAAATTGAGCCCTAGATTTATAGGACCTTTCGAAGTGCTTCGACGAGTTGGTGAAGTGGCGTACGAGGTAGCTTTGCCTCCGGAGTTGGAGCATATTCATAATATTTTCCATGTCTCAATATTGAGACCATATAAGCCTGACTATAAACATGTTATAGAATATGAGCCCTTACAGTTTGAGAAAGATTTGTCATATGAAGAAATCCCTGTTCAAATTGTTGACAAAAAAGAGCAAGTACTGAGGAATAAGGTGATACCTTCTGTTAAGGTAATCTGGAGGAACCATAATGCTGAGGAAGCTACGTGGGAACTTCAAAGCGTTATGATGAAGAATTATCCTCAGTTATTTGCTTGATCTTGTATAGCGATTCTGGGGACAAAATCTTGTTAAGGAGGGAAGAATGTAACGAATAAATTTTTCGAGTTGTGATTTTGGGGGACAGAATCCTTTTAAGGAGGGAAGGATGTAACGATCGAGAAATTTGTAATTTAATTTAAATGTTTATTGAATTAAATAAATATTTTAAATTATTTATTTATTGAGATAAATAATTAATTGATGAATTATGGTGAATTAATTTAGTGACTAAATTGATTAATGTTAATTAAATTGAATAGTGATAATTTTATCTGAAGGATTTAATTTAAGGAAATAATTAAATTAAATCAATTGCTTAATATTTATGGAAATAAGTAAATTAAATGAATTTTTTAATTTAAAGGAAATAAATAAATTAAATAAAGTGATGTTTCTAATTTATTAATTAAATTAGATATATAATTATTTATTAATTATATGTATAATGATAATAAGATTTTTATTTTTATTATAAATTATTTAAATTAACTAAACTAAAGTTATTTAAATTAACTAAAGTGTGACAAGTAGTAACTATATAATAAAAATAATATAAAAATAATTTAGTTTGGGGGGAAAAGGTGGTAGCCGGCTTATTCAACTGATAAGGTTTATGTGGTTTATAACGGGATTTCAGATTCGTTAAGTATGTTAACCTACATGGTTAGGTGCTAGGTTAGGGTTATGACCTAAATGAAGGTTTAAACCCCTAAAGCTAATATTCATATAACTAATTGTTATTGCGATTCCAATGATATGTGTAGGGTAATTGGAGAACAATATTACATTTGTGTAACTTACATACAAGACAAGTTTCTAAACCTTAACTCTTTATATTGAGCAAGCTTTCTAACTTCATTCTTTTATTAATGAATGCAAGTTCCTAAATTTTTATTGAGCAATACTATTGATTCTATCCTTATGTATGATTGAATAAGCTTTTGTAACCTAATTCGTTACCTCGGGCGAGTTTTACTTTTCTAAACCTTGATATTATTTTTCAAAGCATATATTGTTCTAATACATCGACTCTAATGAGATTGTTCTAACTCTTTTGAAAATATCACTTTACATGTATATCATGTTTATTCAATTATATATTGTTGATATCCGATCTTTGACTTTGATAGCCTTGTTCAGTTATACATTCTTGTATTAAACCTTCAAGTAGTAAGCAAACTCCTATTGATTAAATTAATCTATAATTGAATAGTGTTCTAAAATTCTATAATCACTGATAAGCTAGTTCCAAACTAAACTTTCTTTAGTGCGGAAATTCTAAAACCAAACTGAGACGAACAACCCTAACATAGGGGATTTTATACATGTAACGTTTAGATGTTTGTGCAGAATACATGGTACAAAGGACTGATCCCCCTAAGTACGTTAAGAAGGGTCTGTATAGTCTAATGACTGTTAAGGTTGAGGTAATAATATCTAAATACCGGAGACATAGTTCGTGGTCTTAAGACCATCAGATACTAAATTCGAACTTGTTTTCTATTTTTGATTCGTAGATCAAGTTCATTATTGTTCAAAATTCGTTGTTCATTCTCATGTTCTATCATTACTACTCTCTATATCAGTGAGCAATTGTTTGCTCACTCTTGCAATTAACACTGCAGCTAAAGTGGAGAAAGATGATGAGTCATCTACTAGCAAAGAAAAGAGCAAAATGTCCAAGTGTTGAAGACTTGTGAGAATTTTATTTTATTGAATTATGTTAAAGACTTGTTTTATTTTATGATGTATTCCGCAAACTTATGTAATAATTTTAAGGTTAGATTACCTGGGATTATTTTGAGATGATGATGTAACCCTTTAATGGGAAAGATTATTGTTAAGTTATTTAAATTATGTATTTATCCTTTATGATGGGTAGTTAGATGTAATGATTTTGGTAGTGAACACCAAATTCTGTGGGAATAGAGTACCCAGATTTGGGGTGTCACAAATACCCTAGTAGTATTATGAACTTTTGGACCATCATGATAGGACACTTTATGCATCTAGACATGATTGATATGTGCATCCATCTAGCTAAGTATGTTGTGAACTAGTCAAGCATAGTTTCAAAAGATTTCTAAAGAGATAAAAACTATGTTGAATTGGAATACATGGGTAGAATAACTTGAGCATGTATATTTAAGATTTTGTAACCTCATTATGTGGTATAATGGTTAACCATGAGTAGCTTGTTAAAAATTGATCATTTAGCCTTGTCGAGATAGAAATTTCTCTAAAAACAAAACCATAGTATTAAAAGAATCATGGAATGGCCATAGAAGAGACCAAACCTATTCATAGACATCATGACATGTATGATTCTGTAAGTGCTATCATAAATATTTATGGGTGTGAAAATCTGGCCAAGCTACTGTTTGACAGTTCTGGTTTGAACAAGGAGTAGCGCGGCTGCGCCGCTCCCTAGTTCAAATCTAGCGTGGTCGTACCACCTTGCAGTGAAATCTATTTTCTTCTGATAGTTTGAGGGTTTATGTATACTTATATTGTTACATTAACTTGTAATACATGACCAGTACCTTATTCAATGTGTCAAGAGACATGCTAAATGATAGAATCAAATGTGTAATGAGTAATTGTAAATTTTCAAATGTTAAGTTCAAAGATGAGTACGAACTATGATTTTTAACTTCATAGAGTCTTACAAACTGATTTGGTACGTGATAATGTATGTATGTGATAAAGATTTCAAAGAATGATGATATGATAATCATATGAACTAAAGTTAAACTTAACTTATATGCTCAATGGTTAAGCATGAGTAGGAGATTGGTTTGTTTATATCATGTATATATGACTAATGTGTATACTGTTGGAAGAATGCATATTGTGATTTGATGTTTTATGAAACTAATCATGATTATGTAAAGTCCTTCAAAGAATATATGTACAAGGACTTAGTGATAGATCAAAAGTGTTAGGTTGATCTTAGCCTTTAATGTTCACTTGTATAGATAAAGAGATCAAATCTGTTAGGTTGATCTATGGCTAGAAAGAAATAGATAGACTCGCAGTCTATCCGGCTGATCAACAGAATGCAGAAGCTAAGGCAGGATCGTCGTGCTGAGATGATCGTAGTGTATCTGCCTTGAAGGGCCTCTCCACGAATCGAAGTGTAGTCCAGACGTTTGCCGAAACTAACTCAGAGATCGTAGTGTGCTATCGGAAACGCAGAATCTGCCAGACGAGCAAGTGAAGATCGTAGTGTTAAAATATCTTAGTGTGCTCTCGAAAATGTAGAGTTTGCAAGACGAGCAAGTGAAGAACGTGGTGTGCAAATCCTTGTGAGAAATCGTAGTGATCTCTTACGAACAGGCACCAATATGACAAGACACTACGATATTGATAGTAGAGTGTCATCTGCTTTGTGTCAGAAACATCAAGCCCTATCGTTCATCTGAAGATGGACTCCAACAAATATGGAATGAGTTTTGAACGTTGAAGCTCTCACCAGTCCCAACGTACAAAAGATATCCTTAGTATTGATCAAAAGAAACATACTCAAGAAGCTAAGAAAAGGACCATTGGGCAGAGGAAAACACCTTTTGAGGTGTTAGGTGAGAAAGCAGTCTGCTGTGTCAGTGGGCCAGAGTGTAATTCAGAAGATGTGCAGAAAAGTCTCCATCAAAGCTCAGAAATGTCAATTGCATTTAATGGTTGATCAGATGACTTCAACGGATAGATTTCAAGATCACATATATACAGATCAAAGACAGATGAGAAAGAAGAAACAAGTATTGAACAAAAAAAACGCATAAGAACACTCAACGCTTAACTCTACGATCTGAGAAAAAGGAAAAGCTTGCTCAGCTATTCAGTTCTTTCGAACAAGTGCTTACTAGATACTGAATAGCATCAATCACGATCTAAACAACATTCAATCAACTGAAGTAAGAGTTCCAGGTCTGAAGGACTTGAAGAGTTCTAAGTGAACTATGAGAGACCAAGTCTGCTGGACTTGAAGAGTTCAAGAGTGAACTAAGAAGTACCTAGACTGTTGGTCTAGAAGGAATCTGTGAGATTCCAGAAGTGTAATAGACATCCTAAGTAGATTTCCTACTCAAGGAGTAGAAGAGTGGACTAGGAGCTTTTAGTGCTCTGAACCACTTAAAACTATTGTGTTCATTAACTGCTATAACTGCTATAACTGCAATATCTGCTATTATGGGTTTGAATTCAAATCCATACCTATTCATTGTGATAACACAAGTGCAATTGCTATAACTCATAATCCTGTCATGCATTCTAGGACTAAGCATATAGAAATAAGGTATCACTTCATTAGGGATCATGTACAAAATGGAACAATATCTTTACAATATATCCCTACTAAAAATCAACTTGCTGATGTTTTTACAAAACCTCTAGATGAATCCAGATTCAACAAACTGATAAGTGAGCTAGGCATGCTTAACTTGCAAACATGAAATATTGTGCTTTAGTTTATGCTAACCATACAAATTTAAAGGCTGTATTTGAAATCAAAGACATGATCAAAGGAAGTCCACGATCGTAGAGCCAAAGTATATAAAACTCAACGAACGCTGAACAGAATCAACGATCGTAGTGCAGACTCAACGATAAAAGAACTACATTAACAAAACAAAAGGAAATCCCTATGATGATCAAGCTTAAATCAAAGCATTCTCTCTGATAAGTGCCTCAGGAACAAACCTAACCCTTGTTTCTTTCAAGAGGTTGGCCCATCCTGAGCTACCTTAATTTAAGGAAAATGCCAAGTCAAAAAGATTCATCACAAGGACATGTTCAAACTCTACGATTGCCAGTTAGACTCAATGATCGCAGTTCAGACTCTACGTTTACAGCTCAGACATGACAACTGCTACACAGACTCAACGATGGTAAAACAGACTCGATGACTCCAAGGACCATCTCAACGATCGTAGTCCCACTAAAGAATACATCATCCCAGAAGAAGTTAAGGGTAATTCAGTACAATCCTTCTCTGTCAAGAATTTGTAGAGCCAAGCAAAGTTCGACACCTGTCCCACTAAGCAAAATAGAGAGAGGGAAGTTTTAGGTACAAATTAAAATCGTCTTTTTGAAATCTGAAGTTCAAAAGACCATCTCTCTCTTCCTCTCTCAAGCAGAAACCCTAAATCAGTAGCAAGCTCTGTCAGCCTCACTTCCTACAAAGAAATCAATGGCAGCTTCTAGTGTTGTCTCCGGCTACAAACTATGTTTCGACGAGTTTAAAATGGCTGAACCCCAATTTCACAAGACATTGTCGCTACTGAAGAAGGCAGGTCTCGAAGAAGCCTTGGGTACTGACACATTGATCTACCCAAAGCTGGTAAAAGAATTCTACAATAACGGAGTGTTTGAAAACAACACCATCACCGTGAAAGTAAGGAACGTCCAAATCAAATTAAGAGCTGAAGACATCAATCTAGCCCTAGGGCTCAAATCTGAAGGGTATCCGTCCTTAGATGGAATAGACTTCCATAAAGGTCTCAAGAAAATGCATCACAAGAAATCACCCTTTGTCAAAGGATACAAAAAGAAGGAGTTTCCACAGAGGTATGAGTTTCTGGCTGACATTGTTAGAAAATGCATATGTTGTAAAAGTTCAGGTCATGACTCTGTGAATGAAATACAACTCAAAATCATGACTGTCAGATGCTATAAAATTCAACTAAACTATGGGGCTTTATTACTTGAATGGATTGGAAAATGGTTGGTTAGCTCTAAAAAGACAAAGAGCTCTCAGAAGATGCTCTACGGACGATTTATCAGCATTATCCTACAGGCTGCTCTTGGTGACCTGATTGAGGATGATGAAGGAGAAGCCATAAACCCAAATCGACGAATGACCCAGCAGTTGTTTGAAAACTGGAATAGAAATCCAACTGAAAATGTGAAGTTGATGTCTGAATCCAGTGGTCGAACTGGTGAGATAAAAGGAACAGGAATGCCAGGGAATATGTCTGTTGTCAAGGAAACTGAGGAAGAAGAAGAAGAAACTAACCAGGAAGAACCCATTGCTTTAATCAGAAAGAGCAAAGGGAAAAGGAAAGCCAGAACTACAGAAGAACCTCAAGGATCCACCACCAACAAGCTTGTAGAGTCCTCAGAAATTAAGACTCTAGGGATCCTAAGGAGAAAGGAACAGCAAGCAGAGGCAAAAGAAGATAGAGCAATTATATCTCAGTTGCTGAAGATGAGTAAGACCAGCCACAAAAGCAAAAAGCCATCAGCCTCTTAGATCGTCGAGTCTCCTCCGATCGTAGAGCCTAGACCAAACAAGGAAGCAGCTGCATCAAATATCTTGGCTGATCTGAAGGATATAACTAAAGAGAGTCCCGAGAGGTGAAAGTACTGACTAAAAGGCCAAGAAGGAAACTGGTTAAGAAGTATATTCTTGCCAATGAAGAAGTGCTAAGAAGGGAAGCAAAAGAACTGAGTGCTAAAAAGGAACCAGCAAGTGAATGTCAAGTAGTCATGGCTCCTGCTGAGGGAGAGACACCTAAAGATCTAATGATAGAAGGTGCTCATACTGAGGGGGAGATGCCTGAAGATCTTCCACCAGAGGATGCTCCAGTTGAGGGGGAGCTATTGACATTTCAAAAGAATGATCAAGCTAAGGGGGAGGATCATGACACCTTAATAGCTGAAAAAGAAATTCCTGGAGGAGATAATGAAGAACCTAAAGCAATCGACATAATGGAATCCTCCAGTGAAAATAGAGAAAAAGATGAGATTGAGATCATAGCTGTAGGCATTGATGGGCACAGAAGAGCCACCTATGAGCAACTATTTGCATATCTTCCTATGATGCCCTTCCACCGAGCTCAAATTCTGAACTCTTGGGATCACATGTTCTGGAGTTTCAAAGAGTATCCAGCTATCTCAGTACTTGCAAATAGATTCCCAGGGAAATTCAATTTTGCCAAGAAGCTTCTCTCCAACAACCCTTCCTCAGAGAACACACTTGAGGTACTATCTATCCCCACTCCTTTCAGAATTAATCACTTGCCACTACCCTCATTTAATCAATTCTATGAATTCTCGTAATGGTTGGAAGTAATTCTTCATCCACTGAATCAATTTCCAGTTACAGAATCTCAAAATTATGTAACTGAGGAACCAAATAAGATCAACTCCCTAATGCTCACTCAGCATACTACCTCTACGATCCCTGACTCTAGCCCCCTGGTAGAGTATCCACCACAAATCGTAGAGTCACTAAGCTCCAACATCCAAACACAGGCCCCTCCTTCCGATATTCCCTCCTCATCTAGAAATGAATGCTTCAATCTTGAACTTGCTCTCTACTCACTGCAAGATAAATTCAAGAGCACGTCACCTCCCTCACAAATTCCAAATCTAGATGAAATCCTGTTAGAACTATCCACAAAGGCTGATTTGTCAGCCATGTCTGAGAAAGTGATCAAAGAACTAGATGAAAGCCTTGAAGATCATACTGCACTGATACAGCTGAGATTGACATCAATGATCAATGCTGCAAACAATCTTCCAAGCTCCCTGAGCTCCGAACTGTCTAAAACACTCAAAGAGATTATCAAAGAAATGCTACAAAGCATAAAGGACAGGGATGATATTCACTTCCTCGCAGCTAAAAGACATCGGGATGCTGTCTTGATTCTACAGAAAACTCAAGAATCTTAGAACCAACTGATGATACAAAGCATCCAAAATCTTCAGACCACTGTCAAAGAATTTCAACAATTCTATGTCAGCAATGGCCAACAAATAGACAACATTCTCTCCATCCTTCAGCAAAGGGAAGCTAGGTCTGAAGCTCTAATCGAAGAAAATAGAGAAGACATTGCTCAGACCAAGAGTCAGCTCAACGAGCTTGTTCAAGGCCTTAATCGTCTTTCAGATGACATTCGAATCCTTGATGCTGACATAAAGGGGGAGAATAAAGGTAAAGGAGGAGATCAGGGAGGCAAAGGCAAAGGTAGAGGTCTCCAACCTCAATCCTCAAGGAATCCTTTTGCAAGGCAAATCCACCAGCAGAATCCACGATCCAGCCATCAGACTCAACGATCTGATCAGCATGAAATATTAATGGCTCAACCCTTAAGGAGTCTAGGACCAGCCACCAACTCTCATACGGTAACAACAACAGGTCTAAGAATGCCAATTGGAGATCCTGCATTCATGAATAGACATGATCACAATCCAAGGCTAAGCCCAAGTGAGCTGGAAGATCTGGCCAAAAGAGATGAAGCAAGCAGAAAGAGGAGAGCTGAGGAATATACAAATCCTCCAAGAAGCAAAAGGCCAAAGAAATAGAGATAAGTTGAATTTCAAATTGTATTGATGTAGTAATTCTTAAATGTAAAATCCGTCTCCATACATCAATAAATTCATGCTTATTCTCTAGAAATTTTAGCTGCTCACTGAAATGCTAAGTCATGTTTACTTTTCTGCAACTGCATATAAAACTTTATAATCATGACAACAAATCTCCTTGGTTATGTCAACATCAAATAGGGGGAGATTGTTGAAAGAATGCATATTGTGATTTGATGTTTTATGAAACTACTCATGATTATGTAAAGTCCTTCAAAGAATATATGTACAAGGACTTAGTGATAGATCAAAAGTGTTAGGTTGATCTTAGCCTTTAATGTTCACTTGTATAGATAAAGAGATCAAATCTGTTAGGTTGATCTATGGCTAGAAAGAAATAGATAGACTCGCAATCTATCCGACTGATCAACAGAATGCAGAAGCTAAGGCAGGATCGTAGTGCTGAGATGATCGTAGTGTATCTGCCTTGAAGGGCCTCTCCACAAATCAAAGTGTGGTCCAGACGTTTGTCAAAACTAACTCAGAGATCGTAGTGTGCTCTCGGAAATGCAGAATCTGCAAGACGAACAAGTGAAGATCGTAGTGTTAAAATATCGTAGTGTGCTCTCGGAAATGTAGAGTTTGCAAGACAAGCAAGTGAAGAACGTAGTGTGCAAATCCTTGTGAGAAATCGTAGTGATCTCTTACGAACAGGCACCAATATGACAAGACACTACGATATTGATAGTAGAGTGTCTTCTGCTTTGTGTCAGAAACATCAAGCCCTATCGTTCATCTGAAGATGGACTCCAACAAATATGGAATGGGTTTTGAACGTTGAAGCTCTCACCAGTCCCAACGTACAAAAGATATCCTTATTATTGATCAAAAGAAACGTACTTAAGAAGCTAAGAAAAGGACCATTGGGCAGAGGAAAACACATTTTGAGGTGTTAGGTGAGAAAGCAGTCTGCTGTGTCAGTGGGCCAGAGTGTAATTCAGAAGATGTGCAGAAAAGTCTCCATCAAAGCTCAGAAATGTCAAACGCATTTAATGGCTCATCAGATGACTTCAACGGATAGATTTCAAGATCACATATATACAGATCAAAGACAGATGAGAAAGAAGAAGCAAGTATTGAACGAAAAAAATGCATAAGAACACTCAATGCTCAACTCTACGATCTGAGAAAAAGGAAAAGCTTTCTCAGCTATTTAGTTCTTTCGAACAAGTGCTTACTAAAAATTGAATAGCATCAATCACGATCTAAACAACATTCAATCAACTGAAGTAAGAGTTCCAGGTCTGAAGGACTTGAAGAGTTCTAAGTGAACTGTGAGAGACCAAGTCTGCTGGACTTGAAGAGTTCAAGAGTGAACTAAGAAGTACCTAGATCATTTGGTGCAGAAAGAATCTGTGAGATTTAAGAAGTGTAATGAGACATCCTTAGTGGATTTCTACTCAAGGAGTAGAAGAGTGGACTAGAGCTTTTAGTGCTCGAACCACTTAAAACTATTGTGTTCATTACCGCTATAATCGCTATAATCGCAATATCGGTCAGAATCATCATAATCGCCTCAATCTCATTAACTCAAGATATATAACAGAAGGTTTTTCACATATACTCATTCCGCTGTGCATTGATTACCATCAACTTAAAAAGATTAAAAGAAAAAATTTTAATTATCTATTCAACCCCCCTTCTAGATATCTATCGTGCCTACTGGGAACTAACATATACATAAAATAGGATAATATAGTTCGTTGGGTGCTAGTAAGCTATAAGTGATAATCGACGCGAAAGGTAACTTACACAACTTTGTATATTGTGCAAGTATCTAAACATTATTTCGTTGACGTAAGTTCCTAACTATATTTTTATGGAGTATTATTCAAGCTTGTGTTATTATTTCTCTTACAAGTAAATCCTTGAAAGTATGATTCATATCTCATGACTTATACTTCGTAGTTTAGAAATGAAATTGCTTACAACTTTTGAACCTTTATTTTGGATGATAATTGCTCATTTATATACTTTAAAAGAAAGCTGTCTAAGCCATTGATTCGGCTAGACTATTGGTATTTGATCAAAACCTATCCAAATTAAATTAACTTGGTGCGGACTGTTATAAATAACTGAGACGAACAACCCTCTTGGAAGGGGAAATATATATTTGTCGGGAGACCGACGTGCGTACATGAGTATGATTAAATGTTATGCATGACGTAGGGTACTTTAGGCTGATCACCTGTTGTACTCGTTTTTGTTGGATTATCAGTTTATTACTGTTAATTCTAGTAGAAGTTCATAGTCCTTAGTGACTGCTCTATATTCATTATTTTGAAATCTGGAATTGAATAAACATTGAATCTTATTGATATCATTCAGTCCATAGCGACCTCTATTGAGAATCGTTGATAATTCTTGAATTATTATTCACTGTCATTCCCTTGAAGATTGAACTCTATTATGACCTTTCATTATTACGATATTATTTGCTGGGCAAAATTATTGCTCATCCTTGCTTTCCTTAAAACTTTCAGTTAACACTACTACAAAACATTAAATAGATAACGCGTAAAAAACGTTGTGGTTGCTATCCCAAAACGTCGTGGTTAAGGGTGTCATCTATTTGACACCCTTTATACAACGTTGTAGTTTGACACTTATACAACATTTTTTTCTTCTAAAAAACGTTGTAGATTTGTTGTCCAAAAATTATTAGATGCTTGAAAACGTTGTAGATGGTATGATTCCACAACGTTTTCTGGCTAAAAATGTTGTAGTTTAATATATCAGACAACGTTTAGACACATTTACACAACGTTTAGAATGTGTCATCTATTTAGATAAATTTATATAACGTTCACCTATATTACCAGTGTACCTGCAATCTGCTAATGCCATGCTATATAGCTAAAAAAGGTCTAAATTCTCATTTAAATTTAAAGCCAAAATGTATCAACCATTCAAAATACATCCCAATAATACCATTCATTTACAGTTTCAAATTACTACATCAACAAAATATATACCAAACTATCCACATATACATCTCAAATTCACTTTTCAATATAAATTACTACAATATTGAATTGTGAATTTTATTACATTCACAAAATAAACCAAACTATCCATAAAATCAAGCTACTATCTAAGCATGTGCAAAAAAGCCTAGGTTATCCCAAAATACGTACTATAATAACCCGATATTTTCTTATAATTAAATCAAAAATTTTGCGTATAATTTTTTTTATTTTAATGATGGGGATATGTGCAAGGTAATGTGTATGTATTTATGTGATAAATATAAAATTTATTTATTAAATGAATAATTACAAATAATATTTTAGAATTATAGATCATAATAAAGTATATTCTTATAATAATTAATTTTATAGTAAAAATATTTTATTAATTATTTTCCATGAAAATATGATTATAATATTATTTTAATAATATATGAAATGATTATTGGAATTATTATAATTATTATTTTATTATATCAATTTTAGTTCAAATTAATTAAGTTAATTATTTTAACTTAATTAATAATGTTATATATGCAAGATAAATCAAATATGGAATCCAAACCCTACTTTTGGATTTGGAATAAGGAAAGAGAATATTAATATAATATTATTTTTATTTTAGTGTTATAATTGTGTACTGTATATGTGTAGACCGATAATGGTTGGTCAATTATGGTATGTCATGCTAAAACCCTAGCATTAATTTGTTTAATCCTATTTTGAAACTCAAATGGGAGATCCAAGAAAGTGTAGTGATTGTGTTATATGAATAATGACATATATTGTAGAATTTAGTCTTAATTAGGAAAAAACCCTAATTATTATAAACCCTAATTAATATTTGGAGACCCTAATTGATTAGAAACCCTAATTCGAAGGTCATTTATGCCTTTAAGAATTTGTTAAGTCGTTTTGTATTCATGATACTGTGATAATGTGTCTAATGATAGGTATTATACTTAATTAGGGAAAACCCTAATTATTAGAAACCCTAAATTTTAAATTTGAAACCCTATTGGTTATTTAGTAACCCTAATTATTAAATTGGAAGCCCTAATTGCTAAATTAGCAATATTAATTATAATTAGTAAATACCTAAACCTAATTTTGAAATATATGTAATTAGAAACCTAAACTAATTTGGAAACTCTAATTGTTCATTTTTAGAAACAATTTTTTTTACATTTTTTTAAGCCCTAAATGCAATTCTAGAAAACCAAATTATAGAACCTTAGGGTTAAACCCTAAGGGTCAAACCCTAAAGGTTAGCCAATATGACAAGAATGCCTTTAAAATCACAAGTCAGTTGTCCAAAATGCCCTTTTTTATTCTTTATTAAGCTAACTTGTAGATCTATCCATATATTGAGTTGGTGACCAACTTATTTTGACATTGTGACTTAAAGAAACTTCAGCAAATCTGTTCATGTATCAGCCATGTGCAATATAACATAATATATATAGCTTCAAGAGAGAAAAATTACTTATTAAGCTCATTTGATCACCACACTCATCCAAGACCCTCTCTCTCTAACCTAAGAAATATAGTAGTATATCAGCTCCCAAATCAAGCCCCACGAACTCCATTAACAGATCAGTAGCCAAGAATCAAAGCTTGTTCATAGAAGGTATAAACCCTAACCTAGAATCTGATCATTCTATATGTGTTAGATGTTAGTTTTTGTGTGTTAAACATGTTGAATATAGTGTTATTAAGTGATCTGGGTTGATAGATGTTAGATCCATAACATCTATAGACTAAGATCTAGTGTTTTCCAAAATCTGGAAAAAGTTGAAAAAATGGTCTGACAATGAATGTCAGACCTCATAGATCTTTGGTTGTTATGTGTTTTTGTTGTTTAAATGTTTGATCTTGTTGTATGCTGTGAGATCTGTGTTTTAGAACTTGTAGCAGGACCAGATTATGCATAGATTGTAAGATATTCGTGGTCAAAGTACGTTGACCGCTCATGGAAAACTATTCTGGAAAACCAAGAAATTTTCCAGATTTTCTGCCAAACAAGTTTGGAGCTACAAATTTTGCTGATCTGTTATAGTTTGGCCATGTTGTTGTATTCCATTTGTAGACTGACATGTAAGTTACATGATCATGCATATAAAACACTTAGATCATGCATAAAATAAAAGATATTGCCGGTTAAAGTAGGGTTGACCAGCTGTTTTGCCTCAAATCTGGAAAACCCAAATTTCTTCATAAGTCGTTTTTCTGACAAGGTTTGACTTGCTTAAATCTTGTGCTTTTGTTGTTATCAGAATGATTTGATGATACAAAGTTGTTCTTTAACATCTCTGCTATAATTATAAACCTTTAAATCACACTAAGCAGAACCAGGATGCAAGTTATAAGGATCGAAAGAAAGGTACCTTGACTGTTCTAAATTTCTAGGAAACCCAGAAATTGAAGAACAGTCCTGACAAGGATTTTGATGGGCCAGAACTCACTATTATGATGATATATGGACATAAAACTTGTTGGTGATTGTAGTATTATATTAATACTACAATCATAAACCATTAGCAAACCCAAAAACTTGATAACTAATGATCTAGAATCGGTCAAACCTTGCCACTTGAACTTTGACTTTGAAGGTTCTGACATGCTCAAGAACACCGATAGCGATAGTTTCGTCGCTATAAGGCCCTTTAACGAAAGTTTCTTTATAAAATTATTATTTTAATTAAATAATTAGAAAAAATAGTTTTTAATTATGAAAATTACATAATAAATTCTTAAAAATTATTTTAAAGCCTAAAAATTAGTTTTTAATAATTTTGAATATATTTCATTAATATTTAATATTTTTGGAATATTAATGGTATTTAATTTATTTGATTATAATATTAAATAAATTGTTTAAAAATGATTTTAATACTTGAAAAATCATTTAAAATTATATTATGTTATAAGAAAATATTTTAAGTTATTTTATATAAATTTTAATATTTTGTGAAGAATTTCATTAATAAATTAATATTAATGATAATTAATTTATTTAATAAATGTATTAAATAAATTATGAAAAATAGAATTATTGATTTAAAATTATATAAAAATATGTTAAGTTATAAAATATAACTTTTGATATTTTGTCGTGAAAAATATTAATATTTTAATAGAAATGATATTAGATTTATTTAATAATTATATTAAATAAATTAGTTTAAAAATTATTTTAATATTATAAAAAATCATTTTAAATGAAACTAATGTGTTTAAAAATATTTTAAGTTATAAAATATAACTTTCAATATTTAAAGGTAAAATTCATTAATTATTTAATATTAAATGATATTTGATTTATTTAATAATTATATTAAATAAATAGTTTAAAATGGTTTATTTATTTATAAATCATTTAAAAAGGATATAAATGAATTAAAAATATTTTAAGTTATAATTAATAACTTTTAATATTTCGACAAATAGTGCATTAATATTTAAGTATTAATGATAATTATTTTAAAATGATTTTAAATGTTTTAAAAATCATTTAAAGGTAATATTAATGTTTTAAAAGTATTTTAAGTTATTATAAATAACTTTAAGATTTTAATTAATAGTTTCATTAATAATTTAATATTAATTAAATATTAATGATCATTTAATAATGATTAGGTGTTTGAAAAAATTCATGATAAATTATAATAATTATTTAAAATTATTATAATAAAATTTATAAAAATCGTATGGTCGATATTTACATCTATTGAACTTCGGTATAGAGTCTTAGACTCGTTAATTACCGATAAAGATGTCAAGACGATTATGTTTTTTTAAATTGATCTAAGCTTAGATAATTTGATTACCTACGTGTCTGTTTGTGATCCAATGACTGCTAAACGTATGTGACAATGTGATTAGGTTATGTGTTGACTGCAAATAGCAGTACTATATGTTATGATATGTTATTCTAATAAATAGAATGATCTTATTAATGATAGGTTTCGGTATAAAAGATAAAACTAAGTTGCGTAATTGTAAGCAGCAGACCAGGCAAGTATCTTACCTTTGCATTTACTTTATGCAATGGATATAAGTAAGAAAGTTTCAGAATTATATTATCATTGTGCCAGAATATTAACTCTATTGTTATCGATTATGTATCCGACCATTATTTATCAGTACAGTATTATTATATAAATTAGATATTTATTCTGTTCGTTTAGAAAATATGGTTATACAAGTGTCCCCACTTGGATAATCATTGTATTTAATCACATGTTGATATATACTTATTGATCTCCAGTATGTATACATTAATTAAAAGCCGTCTAAGCTATTTGACCCAGCTAGACACATATTTAGATATATCGTTGAATATGATAAAACTTTATTGTATCCAACCGAATTATTTTGGTTCGGATTCCCGACTAAGAATGAACATCCGGAACATGTGAAAACATTTATGCTCCTAAGGCAGAAAAGATGAACGATAATATTGTTCTTGTATGTAGTATTGATCAATACAGGGCACATTGGGCAAATCACCCTCGTGTCCGTAAGTTATGACGGTTTGCAGATGAAGTTCTGCAAAACCTTATAAAAAATTGAAAACAAAGTTCATAGTATGTCGACTACTATTCAAATATAGTCAATACGTAGTTTCAAAAATTTGATATAGAATTGTTATATTATTATTATTGGTCAAATTTTACTTCATTTGTTGATTAGATTTGTAGAAGTGTCGTACAAAGAAAACATTTACTTATTTTAGCTTGTATTTATAATTGTTATTACTTGCTGGGCACTGAAATGCTCATCCTTGCTTAACTTAAATGTTTTCAGCTAAGTGTGAACAACCAGAAAGTTCAACCAAGAACAAGAGAAAAGGAAAGCAAATAGAATAAGTTTAATGGTATCTTTTGTAATAGTTAGACAATATTTAGACCATGATATTTATTATCTATCATGTAATGTATTATAGTAAAGGTTGCGTACTTGGGATTAGACTCTGATATATGTAAATTAAGTTTGATATTTATATTATTGTTATTATTATTAGTATATTTCTGCTCATAGAAATGGTATCGTAAAGCACTGAGTTCGGGTTTCAAGTACTTGAATTTGGGAGCGTTACATCATGGTATCAGAGCTATAATCATGAATTTGCGAAGAGCCCCGAGCCTCTCGCTGGTGACTTCCTTGTGTGGAATGCACCGAAGCCAGACTCTCCATAGGGGACGCCGAGCCAGTCGGTGGCAAGCTGATAGGTACCCTTGTAAGATGCTATGGTTGGAAGTACCATGAAAGTTACAGTATCAGAACTTTAAGGTTAGAAACCTTAGGTGAGATAGACCTTAGGCTATAACCTTGGGACAGAGGGAAACGTTGAAAATATAAATAACTCATATAGAGTTTATAAGGAGATGAATTAAATAAATTAATCGTAAAACAAAATAAAAGATAACTTTTATAAAACTATTATTTGCTGTGTGTATATAGTATATGCTAATCAGGATAATTTATGTGTGTAGATGTCAGATAGAAAAGGATTAGGATACCCTTAGATTGTAAAGAAGGAGTCAACCTTCATGACCGAGCCAATGTCAAAGTCAATAGCTGAGATAGAAGCTCACATTGAAAATAACCCTAATGAGGTGATTATACTGGAAAATGTAATACCGGATCTAGAAACGATAGTATAATTGATAGGTAGAGTATAGTTAAAGAATATAAGGTCAAGCTCGAGTTCTTAAACTCATATGTTTGTGACGAGTTCTTAAACTCATAATGTGTGGTAAGTTTGACGAACTTGGTATAGTTAGGTGTGAATGGATTATTGAGGATGATAGAAATATATATAGAATACTAAGCAATTGATCCTTAGGGAAGGTGTAAGAAATAAGTAGTATTAGTATTACTTGAATATGTATGATTCTATGATACGTATATGATAAGTATGTTTGTGTAATGTAATATTTTGTAAGTTGTGGCAGCGATTCCCGACTTTTGAGTCACAAAGGGATAACAGATGTTTAAAGCAGTATGTGCTATGGAATGTCAAGTACTATGAATATGAATCTATGTTGGATTAATGAAATAAGTTGGTATAAAGATAGTAATTATTTATCTTAACACTGTTTAATACAGTAAACCCAGTTTTCAAAATCCAATATTTTGAATACATGGTTATTTGAGTAGAAAATTTCGCGTTATATGTTAAACGTATACGATAAGGCTTAAAATGTAAGTTAATAAGGAATCATTTAAGATAATGCCGCCAAGACGAAAACGAAACCAAAGGACAGAAGAATCTGTCAACAATGCTAGAGGACAACTAGACCTGATATAGAATTTGGCGAATATGGACGCTCAAACTATGCAGAATGGAATACCGGCCGTGGAAAATCAGCCAAATAATCGATCGACAAACTTCAAAAACTTCAAGGCAATCAAACCGCCAGGATTTAGAGGATCAACTGACCCTGTTGAAGCATTTGTAACGGAGGGGCAAAAGACAGTTTTTGCCACCTATATGATGAAAGGGGAGGCGAATTTTTGGTGGGAGACAAATCAAGCTAGAGCCGGAGAAGGGAATAGTGATAGTAGGACTGGAAAAAGGAAAGGAGATAATTTGGAAATACCAAAATTAGGCGAGGAAGTGGAAAGAAACAGGTTGTGCGGTGTGGAAATTACAGAAGGAATCACTCGGGAGAGTATCTTAAAGGTAAGTTTGTGTGTTATAAGTGTGGGCAGAAGGGACATATCTCTCCCAACTGCCCCAATCCTAGGATAAATAGTGGGTGTTTTATTTGTGAATCAATGGAGCATAAGGTGAAAGACTGTCCAAGAAGGAGAAGGGAGGCAAGGAATACGAATACGGGAAAAGGCAGCAGGACATTGGCGACAATGGGACCAACTTCAACAAACAAACCAACAGAATCAACCGCAAGAGTCTTCAACATGACCGTTCAAGATACCGTGGCAGATATGGATGCAACTCCAGGTATTATTCGAATAAATTTTATTTTCTTATATATATAGTAAATTATTTTATAAATTATTTTGAAGGGGGAATCTGAGTTCTTTTAGAAATTAATTTTTTGTTTAATCAGATAGACAAGCTTTATGCTGAATAGTTAAAGATCGGTTTGATCAATTATGATCGAGATCTACTTGCAATGACTGTGTATGCTATGTACCCTTGTATGTATAAGTTTTAAAACGGTGATTCCGAGGATGGAATCTTTATAAGGGAGGGTGAATGTAATAACCCAATACTTTTTATATAATTAAATCAGAAATTTTGCGTATAATTTTTTATTATTATTATTTTAATGATGGGGATATGTGCAAGGTATTGTGTATGTATTTATGTGATAAATATAAATTTTATTTATTACATGAATAATTACAAATATATTTTTAAAATTATTGATCATTATAAAGTATATTCTTATAATAATTAATTTTATAGTAAAAATGTTTTTATTAATTATTTTTTATGAAAATATGATTATAATATTATTTTAATAATATATGAAATGATTATTGGAATTATTATAATTATTATTTTATTATATCAATTTTAGTTCAAATTAATTAAGTTAATTATTTTAACATAATTAATAATGTTATTTATGCAAGATAAATCAGATATGGAATCTAAACCATAATTCTGGATTTGGAATAAGGAAAGAGAATATTAATATAATATTATTTTTATTTCAGTATTATAATTGTGTACTGTATATGTGTAGACCGATAATGGTTGGTCAATTATGGTATGTCATGCTAAAACCCTAGCATTAATTTGTTTAATCTTATTTTGAAACTCAAATGGGAGATCCAAGACTGTGTAGTGATTGTGTTATATGAATAATGACATGTATTATAGAATTTAGTCTTAATTAGGAAAAAACCTTAATTATTATAAACCCTAATTAATACTTGGAGACCCTAATTGATTAGAAACCCTAATTCGAAGGTCATTTATGACTTTAAGAATTTGTTAAGTCGTTTTTTATTAGTTATACTGTGATAATGTGTCTAATGACAAGTATTATACTTAATTACAGAAAACCCTAATTATTAGAAACCCCAAATTTTAAATTAAAAACCCTATTGGTTATTTAGTAACCCTAATTATTAAATTGGAAGCCCTAATTGCTAAATTAGCAATCTTAATTATAATTAGTAAATACCTAAACCTAATTTTCAAATCTATGTAATTAGAAACCTAAACTAATTTGGAAACTCTAATTGTTCATTTTTAGAAACAATTTTTTTTACATTTTTTAAGCCCTAAATGCAATTCTAGAAAACCAAATTATAGAACCTTAGGGTTAAACCCTAAGGGTCAAACCCTAAAGGTTAGCCAATATGACAAGAATGCCTTTAAAATCACAAGTCAGTTGTCCAAAATGCCCTTTTTTATTCTTTATTAAGCTAACTTGTAGATCTATCCATATATTGAGTTGGTGACCAACTTATTTTGACATTGTGACTTAAAGAAACTTCAGCAAATCTGTTCATGTATCAGCCATGTGCAATATAACATAATATATATAGCTTCAAGAGAGAAAAATTACTTATTAAGCTCATTTGATCACCACACTCATCCAAGACCCTCTCTCTCTAACCTAAGAAATATAGTAGTATATCAGCTCCCAAATCAAGCCCCACGAACTCCATTAACAGATCAGTAGCCAAGAATCAAAGCTTGTTCATAGAAGGTATAAACCCTAACCTAGAATCTGATCATACTAGATGTGTTAGATGTTAGTTTTTGTGTGTTAAACATGTTGAATATAGTGTTATTAAGTGATCTGGGTTGATAGATGTTAGATCCATAACATCTATAGACTCAGATCTAGTGTTTTTCAAAATCTGGAAAAAGTTGAAAAAATGGTCTGACAATGAATGTCAGACCTCATAGATCTTTAGTTGTTATGTGTTTTTGTTGTTTAAATGTTTGATCTTGTTGTATGCTGTGAGATCTGTGTTCTGGAACTTGTAGCAGGACCTGATCATGCATAGATTGTAAGATATTCGTGGTCAAAGGGCGTTGACCGCTCATGGAAAACTGTTCTGGAAAACCAAGAAATTTTCCAGATTTTCTGACAAGCAACTTTGGAGCTTCTGATTTTGCTGATCTGTTATAGTTTGGCCATGTTGTTGTATTCCATTTGTAAACTGACATGTAGGTTACATGATCATGCATCTATAACACTTAGATCGTGCATAAAATAAAAGATATTGCCGGTCAAAGTAGGGTTGACCGGCTGTTTTTCCTCAAATCTGGAAAACCCATATTTCTTCATAAGTCATTTTTCTGACAAGGTTTGACTTGCTTAAATCTTTTGCTTTTGTTGTTATCAGAATGATTTGATGATACAAGGTTGTTCTTCGACATCTCTGCTATAATTATAAACCTTTAGATCACACTAAACAGAACCAGGATGCAAGTTATAAGGATCGAAAGGAAGGTATCTTGACTGTTCTTCATTTCTGGGAAACCCAGAAATTGAAGAACAGTCCTGACAAGGATTTTATGGGCCAGCACTCACTATTACGATGATATATGGACATAAAACTTGTTGGTGATTGTAGTATTACATTAATACTACAATCATAAACCATTAGCAAACTCAAAAACTTGATAACTAATGATCTAGAACCGGTCAAACCATGCCACTTGAACTCTGACTTTGAAGGTTTTGACATGCTCAAGAACACCGATAGCGACAATTTCGTCGCTATAGGGCCCTTTGAAGACAGTTTATTTATAAAATTATTATTTTTATTAAATAATTAGAAAAAAATAGTTTTTAATTATGAAAATTACATAATAAATTCCTAAAAATTATTTTAAAGCCTAAAAATTAGTTTTTAATAATTTTAAATATATTTCATTATATTTAATATTTTTGGAATATTAATGGTATTTAATTTATTTGATTATAATATTAAATAAATTGTTTTAAAATAATTTTAATACTTGAAAAATCATTTAAAATTATATTATGTTATAAGAAAATATTTTAAGTTATTTTATATAACTTTTAATATTTTGTGATGAATTTCATTAATAAATTAATATTAATGATAATTAAGTTATTTAATAATTGTATTAAATAAATTATGAAAAATAAAATTAATGATTTAAAAATTATATAAAAATGATTTATAGGTTATAAAAATATTTTAAGTTATAAAATATAACTTTTGATATTTTGTCATGAAAAATATTAATATTTTGATAGGAATGATATTAGATTTATTTAATAATTATATTAAATAAATTAGTTTATAAATGATTTTAATATTATAAAAATCATTTTAAATGAAACTAAAGGTGTTTAAAAATATTTTAAGTTATAAAATATAACTTTCAATATTTAAAGGTAAAATTCATTAATTATTTAATATTAAATGATATTTGATTTATTTAATAATTATATTAAATAAATAGTTTAAAAATGGTTTATTTATTTATAAATCATTTTAAAAGGATATAAATGAATTAAAAATATTTTAAGTTATAATTAATAACTTTTAATATTTTGAAAAATAGTGCATTAATATTTAAGTATTAATGATAATTGTTTAAAAATGATTTTAAATGTTTTAAAAATCATTTAAGGGTAATATTAATGTTTTAAAAGTATTTTAAGTTATTATAAATAACTTTAAGATTTTGGCAATGGTTTCGTTAATAATTTAATATTAATTAAATATTAATGATAATATAATTATTTGATATTTAAATCATTTAATAATGATTTCGGTGTTTGAAAATTCATGATAAATTATAATAATTATTTGAAAATTATTATAAAGCTATGAAAAATCGTATGACTGATATTTACATCTATTGAACTTCGGTATAGAGTCTTAGACTCGTTAATTACTTATAAAGATGTTGGCACGCCGACAGGTTTCAGAAATTGATCTAGACTTTAGATAATTTGATTAGCTACGTGTCTGTTTGTGATCCAATGACTGCTAAACGTATGTGACAATGTGATTAGGTTATGTGCTGACTACAAATAGCAGTACTATATGTTATGATATGTTATTCTAATCAATAGAATGTTCTTATTAATGATAGATTTTGGTATAAAAGATAAAACTAAGTTGCATAATTGTAAGCAGCAGACCAGACAAGTATCCTACCTTTGAATTTACTTTATGCAATGGATATAAGTAAGAAAGTTTCAGAATTATATTATCATTGTGCCAGAATATTAACTCTATTGTTATGGATTATGTATCCGACCATTATTTATTAGTACAATATTATTGTATAAATTAGATATTTATTCTGTTCGTTAATTTCTAAATATGGTTATACAAGTGTTCCCACTTGGATAATCATTATATTTAATCACATGTTGATATATACTTATTGATCTCCGGTATGTATACATTAATTAAAAGTCATCTAAGCTATTTGATTGACTGACACAGATTTAGATATATCATTGAACATGATAAAACTTTATTGTATCCAACCGAATTATTTTGGTTCGAATTCCAGACCAAGTATGAATATCCCGAACATGTGAAAACATTTATGCGCCTAAGGCGGAAAAGATGAACGATAATATCGTTCTTGTATGTAGTATTGATCAATACAGGGCACATTGGGCAGATCACCCTCGTATCCGTAAGTTATGACGGTTTGCGGATGAAGTTCTGCTAAACCTTATCGAAAATTGAAAACAAAGTTCATAGTATGTCCCCTACTATTCAAATATAGTCAATACGTAATTTCAAAATTTTGATATAGAATTGTTATGTTATTATTATTGGTTCAGCTTACTTCACAACTGTTGATTCGTTGTAGAAATGTCGTACAAAGAAAATATTTACTTCTTTTAGCTTATATTTATAATTGCTATTACTTATTGGGCACTCAAATGTTCATCCTTGCTTAATTTAAATATTTTCAGCTAAGTGTGAACAACTAGAAAGTTCGGCCAAGAACAAGGGAAAAGGAAAGCAAATAGAATAAATTTAATAGTATCTTTTGTAATAGTTAGACAATATTTAGACCATGATATTTATTATCTATCATGTAATGAATTGTAGTAAAGGTTGCGTACTTGGGATTAGATTCTGATATATGTAAATTAAGTTTGATATTTATATTATTGTTATTATTATTAGTATATTTCCGCTCATAGAAATGGTATGGTAAAGCACTAAGTTCGGGTTTTAAGTACCTGAATTTGGGGGCGTTACACGTACATTCATCTAACCCTGTACATATCCACTGTTAACTCGAGGCTCTACATGTAGCTACTCACATACGCTGTCCACTCATCCCGTACTTCGTCAATTTGTTCTTGTGTGTACGTTAATCCATTTGCTTTATCCCACTGAAATAAAAGAACAACAAATTTAGTTAGAAGTAGTAAAACTTTAGTTAGTTTTACAAAATTACTAATTTATAGACTGGAAACAAATATGATTAACCAATCACATATAAGTAGGCTTGCAACTCTTTTACTTGCTAGAAAATTCAAAAGTTACAAAAATATAATCTGAACTTTAAATGCCTTGAAATCGTAATCAAAAACTGAATTTCATCAAGTGAAGAAACTAGGAGTGCTAATTTCCATGTCTGAGGGCTTTGAATTAGCATGTAACACTCAGAACTATTCATGTAATATGATAATTTTAGAACTAATAATACTCGGCATCCTTTGATCAGTCTCTTAGGTCATCATTCCCAAACAATGACATAGAAGCTAAATAAAAAAAATAGTTGTAGAACAAGAAATTGCAAGCAGCAAGTTCATTTAAGCAAAACCAGAAACTATTATTCCACTTCCAGCATCCTAGCAGTCCAGCAATGCAAAATGGACGTTCAAGAAGTAACACCAGGACCTCTTACTATATGTGCAGTTTTTATTAATGCAAAAAATGCAACATACTGTTGGACATTTCACAGGAATGAGTAAAAAATATTCAAATGATAAGTAGCCTAGCATTGATTATTAATAGGACAAACCTGTTGGAAGGTGCTGAGAGATGCCAAGATGGAGCCTCCAATCCAAACACTGTACTTTCTCTCAAGAGGAGCTACCACCTTGATCTTCATGCTGCTTGGGGCCAAAGCAGTGATTTCTTTTCTCATTCAGTCAGCAATGCCTGGGAACATGGTGGTTTCATGAATGCCTACAGCCTCCATTCCAATCATTGATGGCTAGAACAGTACTTCTGGGCATCAAAAATGCTCAGCCCCAATTATGATGACTTGCCCATCGGGTAACTCGTAGCTCTTCTCAACTGAGGAACTAGTCTTGGAAGTCTCTAGTTTCTGCTTATAGTCGAGTGCGATGTAAGCTAGCTTCTCCTTCATGTCCCTCACGATTTCACGTTCTGTCGTGGTGGTAAAGAAGTAACCACGGTCGGTTAAGATTTTCATGAGGGCATCAGTGAGGTCACGACCAGCTAAGTTAAGACGTAGGATAGCATGTGGGAGGGTGTACCCTTCATAGATGGGGACAGTGTGGCTCACACCATCTCCCGAGTCCAAAACAATACCTGTATCAAAAAAAAGTAGCACCCTTAATCCTTGTTCTAAATTTCATATAGAGAGCCAAAGATTATATATGATTCTTGCATAGTAAAAACTTACATGTAAAAAGACAATCACTTGGGAAAAAAAGGTTTCAAATAGCCAAATCCAGTACACTTAAATTAATTGTACAGTATTTCTTTTGAGACTTTTAGTCTGTCACTTCTTATACACCTACTACCAGAAAGGAGACATTCCTGCTCAACTAAGATAAGCTAACATGAAGCTATAAAAAGGGTTGTAACAGATTCTGAATTTCACTAACCATCTTCTGGGAATGGAAGGAAAAAAGAAAAAGAAATCGTCGGTCAAAATGCTCACCTGTTGTACGACCACTGGCATAAAGTGATAGAACAACCTGGATGGCAACATACATGGCTAGAGCATTAAAGGTCTCGAACATGATCTGGGTCATTTTCTCATGGTTAGCCTTTGGGTTAAGAGGTGCTTCAAGCATTTCCTGTACACAATTGATGGACCAGATTCGTCGTACTCCGCCTTTGCCATCCACATCTGTATTCAAAATATAAATAGATTCTCATTAGGAGTACTAAATATCAGCTAGGTTCCATCCCATTTTATTTTAGACTTGCATATAATTGTCACGTAGTTGAAGAAGGGAAGTTAAACAAACTTTCAGTCTATAACAGAGCTGCTAATACATGGTTTAGCCATATGATAGTAATGTTGGTCACTTTATGCTAGAATGTTGTTTTCTTTAAATGGAGAGATAATGACAAGTACCGTATCTATTTCCATAAAAAGCACAATCAGATAAATAATGGAACAATTTTCCACAAGAATAATACTATTTGCACAAACAATACACAAAAAATTGTTCACCAATAGTAGGACCCATGTATTACTTACCAATAAAAATGTGTAAAAATTCAATGGTAGGTCCCGCTTCCTATTTTTTTTCTCTTTTTTTATACTGTTCCTGCATAACTTTTTGTGTATAGTCTGTGTCCATAGCATTACTTTTATACAATTCTAAGGATAGACAGAAAGTAAAACAAGTACCAATCCTGGCTCTTCCCAGCAATATGAAATGCATGTTCAAGAATTAACTCCGGGACCTCTTTCTTATAAACCAAAAGCATCCTATCTTTGTGCAGTTGTTGTAATCCTATGGACACAGACTATACACTATGATGGCATGCATAATTATAGTATATGAAGTTTCAATAATAATTCTCAGTCTAGCATTGATCTTAAAAGGACAAACCTGCTGAGAGGTGCTGAGAGATGCCAAGATGGAGCCTTCGATCCAAACACTGTACTTTCTCTCAGGTGGAGCTACCACCTTGATTTTCATGCTGCTTGGGGCCAAAGCAGTGATTTCCTTGCTCATTTGGTCGGCAATGCCTGGGAACATGGTGGTCCCACCACTGAGGACAATGTTTCCATAGAGATCCTTCTTAATGTCGACATCACACTTCATGATTGAGTTATATGTGGTTTCATGAATTCCTACAGCAAAAACAAGCAGCACCCTTAATCCTTGTTCTAAATTTCATATAGAGAGCCAAAGATTATATGATTCTTGCACTACACGTAAAAAGACAATCACTTGGCAAAAAAAAAGACAATCTGTTGAAACCAAATAAACAAAAAGATCATTGCTCTGTCTTAGGCATGTCTTCAACCAAAAAGCAAAAAACTGAAGGGTGTTACTCTTCTTTAATTTTTTAAAAATAGTTCTAATTCCGAATGGAAATTAGACACCTACTATTTTGTTAATTTCTAATTAAAAAAAAGTTTGCACAGGCCAAACTTAAACATAGAAAATTTCAATATTTACTAAAATTTAGTATTGAAAGTTTAATATTGCAAAAAATCATTCGAAAATTATGTCCAAGTGTGTGTGATTCAAACTATAATCTTTGAACACTTCTTTTTCAACTGCTACCCGAAAGTAGGCAATACCAGACTGAAAAAATGCTAAAAAAGGAATAACTAAAATTGATTAAAATGAACCCCTTTTTGATAGACTCCACGGCACGCTTGCGTGAGGTGGTCGTCGCCCCGATCGTTTCTAGCACAGTTGTTGGGTGAATTGCTTTGCAACACCTTAACCCTCGCTACATATATATAGGCGGTAATCTTGGTACAATATGCTTCAGCGTTCGAAATCTGCGTTGAATGGACACCAACGACACCTTGACCCTCGCTTATATTGAAGCGGTAATCTCGGTACAATCGGCGATTGATGCGGTGAAGACGCCACACACAACTATGAATTGTTGTATGATAAGTCAAATTGAATCTCAAAGAAATAACTAAGAAAATACTTAGAAATTCTTGAAAAGAACCAAAAGTAGAGAATAACCTCACAAATATATTGAATAATGAATAATGATAATGTGTCCTATTACATCAACTTGCACTCTATTTATATACTACTCAAAACAATCCAAATCCTAATAGAAATTTATAAACTATAACCCTAATTCTATAAGAAAATAGAAGTCGATTTGGAAAAGGAATTCTAATTTAAAAAGAAATCCTAATTACAATATAGAAGTCGATTTGAAAAGGAATTCTAATTAAAAGAAATCCTAATTACAATAGAATTTAAAATTAAGAATCCAAATAAAATCCTTCACTGCGTGGGATTTTCATAATACTCCTTTGTAAGTAAATATGTTGACTTTGTTAAGAAGATTAAAATTGGGCTTGTATTAAATTGACCCAAATTAATGTCTCGTGTTCTTTTGCCCCTCTTTGGATTTTCTTCGTTAGCTTCAGCCCAAACATCTTGGATCAATCCATTGAGACTTTGTTTGAACCTCTTTGTTCTAGCCTTGCTTGATCCCCACGTCCCTTTAGTCTTGTTTGAATTCACGCATGTCATGTCCTCATCATTCCTCTCCTCTTGAAAAGGATTTGTCCTCAAATCGTCACCTACATCAAGCGGACTTAGATCGATAACGTTAAATGTAGCACTAACATTATACTCACTGGCAAATCCAATTTATAGGCATTGTCATTGATATCGCTCGAGAACTTGAAATGGACCATCTCCCTCGGAAGCAATTTGAGCGTCTTTGAGCGGAAATCTTTCTTTCGCGTATGTAACCACACCCGATCTCGGGCTCAAAGATCACTTGATGTCGTCCCTTGTTTCGCGTGCTTAATGTATTGTTCCGTTCTCCGTTCAATGTTTAGCTTTGGCTCTTTCATGAATCGCTTAACAAGATCGGCCTTTTTGTTCCATCCATGTTAGTATATTGAAGCAGTACTTGGTGATAAATCAGCGGTGTCGAAGGATTAAAACCATATACAATTTCAAATGGAGAAAAATTAGTAGCGAGAATGAGCAGAGCGGTTATATGCAAAACTCAACATGTGGTAAACATTCTTCCCATTGCTTGATATTCTTTTTAATGATAGCAAGTAATAATGCAAAGCAAAGTCCTATTTACTACTTGGTTTGGCCCGTCGGTTTGTGGATGACAAGTAGTAGAAAATAACAATTTAGTACCCAATTTACCCCTGAGGTCTTCCAAAAATAACTTAAGAACTTTGTATCTCTATCGAAACAATAGTTTTAGGCATACCATGCAAACGCACAATCTCCCTAAAGAACAAATCAATGACATGAGATCATCATCGGTTTTATGACATGGAATAAAATGTGCCATTTTGAAAATCTATCCACGACCACAAATATCGAATCATAACCATGCTTGAACCTAGGTAAACCCAAACACAAAGTCCATAGAAAGATCAATCCAAGGTTCATTAGGAATAAGCAATGGCGTATACAATCCGTGGGGTTGAACACGAGATTTAGCTTGGCGACAAGTAATACATCTATCACATATTCTTTCTACATCCCTTTTCATATGAGGCCGATAAAATGTTCTTTTAAAGCAAAGCAAAAGTTTTATCAACACCAAAATGTCCCATTAAACCGCCCCGTGTGATTCCCTAACCAACAACTCACCTTGAAGAACATGTAGGAATACATAGTTTATTTTCTCGAAACAAGAATCCATCGACTCTAAAGTATTTACCCACAACATTCTTTTCACAAGTTTTAAACTCTTCTTCGAAATCAAGGTCATTATCATATAACTCTTTAATTCGTTCAAACCCAAGCAATTTCGTATCAAGAGTATTTAACAAAACATACTGCGAGAGAAAAGCATCTGAACGACGTTCTCCTTACCTTGCTTATATCGAATAACATATGGAAATGTCTCGATAAATTCCATCCATCGTGCATGTCTTTTGTTCAACTTGTGTTGACCCTTCAAATATTTCAATGATTCATGATCGGTGTGGATCACAAACTCCTTAGGCCACAAGTAATGTTGCCATGTCTCAAGGCTCTAACCAAAGCGTACATCTCTTTGTCATATGTAGGATAGTTCAAAAGCGCCCACTCGACTTTTCGCTAAAATCGCCACTTTGGTTTTCCTTCTTGCATCAACACGGCTCCAATCCCTAAACTGAAGCATCACACTCAATCTCAAAAGTTTTAGCAAAGTTAGGCAAAATAAGTAAAGGGCATTTGTCAATTTATCCTTAATCAAATTAAATGCTTTTTCTGTTCATCACCCCACTTGAAGCCCACACTTTTCTTGATGACCTCGGTCGATGGTGTTTGTAATTTCACTAAAATTCGAACAAAGCGTCGGTAGAAACTTGCGAGTCCATGAAAGCTTCAGTACTTGACTTACATTGGTTGGACTCGGCCGATCCCGGATCATACGTATTTTCTCCTCATCAACTTGGACTCACTGTGAACTCACAACAAAGCCAAGAAAAACAATTCTATCAAGAACAAAGCGTGCATTTCTCCGTGTTAGCAAATAACTTTTCTTTCCTAAGTACATCTAAAAGCAGATTTTAAATGCAATGCATGATCTTGAAGTTTTGCTATAAATCAAGATATCATCAAAATAAACTACGACAAATTTTCCGATGAATGAATGGGATGAAAACATGGTTCATTAATCTCATGAAAGTGCTCGGTGCATTAGTTAAACCAAAAGGTAATACTAACCATTCATAAAAAGACAGTATTTAGTTTTAAATATTTGTTTTCCATTCATCACCCTCTTGCATTCTAATTTGATGATAACCACTTTTTAAATCAATTTTGAAAATATGCAAGACCCATATAATTCATCTAACATGTCATCTAAGCGAGGAATGGGATGTCGATATTTTACCGTAATGTTATTTACCGCTCGACAATCGATGCACATCCTCCATTTTCCATCCTTTTTCGGCACTAGGATCACCGGAACTGCACATGGGCTCATACTTTCTCTCACGAATCCTTTCTCCATCAGCTCGTCAACTTGCCTTTGTAACTCCTTCGTTTCCTCGGGATTACTCCGATAAGCTGGACGGTTTGGAATCGTCATGCAAGAACAAAATCAATTTGATGCTCAATTCCCGAATAGGTGGTAGTCCATGAGGAAGCTCCTGGGAAATACATCTTTGAATTCACAGAAGAGAGATAAAACAACACTAAGCAAAGAATCATTAGCGTTAGTAGTCAAAAGCGCCTCTTTATCTAGAAGTAAAATCATAGGCATTTAGAAATCAAAGCTCTTCTCACATCACTCTTTTTTGCGGTATATTTGTTTTTCTCTTCTTTTTTTTCTCTCTTTCTTTTTCTTTTTTTCTTCTTGATTTTCTTTTCTTCACTCTCTTTTCTTTGTACATAATTTTTACGCAAATGAATTTGATCTTCATGTACTTGTTGTGGTGACAAAGGGCCTTGAAAGAGATCTTCTTCTTGTCGTGAGCGAATGAATATCGTTAGTAAACCCGTCATGTTGAACCCTCTATCAAAGCGCCATGGTCTACCCAACAATATATATCACTGCTGCATGGGCACCACATCACACAAGACCTCATCAATATATACAGACCAATAGCAAATGGAACTAACACTGTTTGGTTACTTTAATATACGCATTATCATTGAGCCCATTGCAAACGATACATTGCGGATGTTTGGTAGTAGGTAACCCCAACTTCTCCACCATCGTAGTGCTTGCCACATTTGTCATTTGCCTCCATCTATAACTCACGCAACAAATTTTCCCATTCACAAGACATCCAGTATGAAATAGATTTTCCCCATCCTTTGCTCTCCTCCTTAACTTTGTGTACTAAGTGCTCTTCTTGTAACGAGAATTTCACCATGTATTGCATCCTCACCTATCTCCTCTAATGGTGGCATAGAATCGGTGTCATTATCTTCCCCTCGGTCTCCACATCTCCATTGTCAAGTAACAACATTTTCTCTCGATTTGGACATTGGCTAGAAATATGTCCCCCCCTTGACACTTAAAACATACAATATCTCGATTACGACCAAAAGAAGGTTGTTCAGTTTTACCTTGAGTTTCTCGGCTAGTTGATCCTTGCTTGGGTTCCACCTTTGGCTTGAACGCAGCTGTCTTTTCCTCTCGCTTTGCCAAATTGGGTCTCCATGATGAACTAGCATTAGATTGTCCTCGTTGTCCTACTCGCCTCTTGAGTTGTTTCTCTATCTTAGTAGCCATATGGACCAGTTCCTCCAACTCTAAATAATGTTGTCGTTCAACCAAGTACGCAATCTCGATTCAATCTGCTGAGAACCTAGCCATCGATGTTTCATTGTCCTCAATTAAGTTAGCTTAGATCCTTGACATCTCCATCTCCCTGTAATATTCATCCACACTCCGACTTCCCTGTTTAAGAGTTTGTAAATTACGAATGATCTCCCGTTGATAGTATGTTGGTACAAACCTCTTTTTCATTATCGCTTTCATCTCCGCCCAAGTTGTAATCGGCCGCTCGTCACACCTTCTCTCGATTAGCTGTCAACTGATCCCACCATATCAATGCATATCCAGAAAATTCCGTAATGGCCAGTTTGACTTTCTTGAGGTCCAGAATAGTTGTGACGATCAAAGATTCGCTCCATCTTGGTTACCCAATCTAAATAAGCCTCGGGATCACCCGTGCCTTGGAAAATTTGGAATCTTCATTTTTATGCTATATCAAATTGCCATCTTCTCTGTCTCGACCTCTTCTTTCCCTAGCACCTCCGTGTCTTTGATGTCGAAAATTAGATTCACGATCTTCCATTTGCACTCTTGTCCTCATAGTAAAGGTCTTCCTTTCTTTGCGTCGGTTTGTTGTGTCCTCGTCTTGTTTTGCATCCCAAGAGTGTTTTGGGATAGCTCGACCATGAACACCCTCATCTCTTCTAATTGTTCTTGCATTTGCTCTATAGTCTTTCTCAATCTCCGATCCCATTCTTTATGCATTGCTTCCATCTGGAATTTCAATTCAGCTGTCGAAGGTTGTTCCTCATGAGTTCCTTTATCCTTTGAGCTAGACATATTTCTGCGCAAAATAAGGGTTAGTAGAAAACAGTTTCCTCACCACTCCCTTACGTGTTTCGCTCGAATCAATGGTCCACTCGTGTATACTCTCAATAATTGGCTTTTACCCTCGATTAATCTCACCACTAAGCCTTTTACCTCAAATATTCTCTCTAATAGGTTCTTATTGAATTCCCTAGCAAAATTCTTGGTTTTACTAATCAATTGAAATTACTTGTCACGAAACAAAAATATAGATGGTGTAGTTATCAGAATACCACAAAAATCACCGATCGATTGTCTTGTACTCCTCTTGTAGGCTTCAGACTCGTAAATTGTAGCTCCGTTTCAGAATTGATGATGATGGAACGGTATGAACTCTTGGTTATAATTTGATGATTTGATGGTGTGCTAAAAATTGGGTTATACAATAGATAGAATATTTTTTTTTTTTTTTTTTTTTTGCAATATATATTTCGTGAGAAAATTAAAGATAAGTAACTTGCTAGAAAGGCTTAGCTTTGATACCAAATGATAGACTCACGACGCGCTTGCGTGAGGTGGTCGTCGCCCGATCGTTTCTATACGGTTGTTGGGTGAATTGCTTGCAACACCTTAACCCCTCGCTCTATATATGAGCGGTAATCTTGGTACAATTGCTAAGCGTTAGGAATCTGCGTTGAATGGACACCAACGACACCTTGACCCCCTCGCTTATATTGTCGGTAATCTCGGTACAATCGACGATTGATGCGGTGAAGACGCACACACAACTATGAATTGTTGTATGATAAGTCAATTGAATCTCAAAGAAATAACTAAGAAAATACTTAGAAATTCTTCAAAAGAACCAAAAGTAGAGAATAACCTCACAAATATATTGAATAATGAATAATGATAATGTGTCCTATTACATCAACTTGCACCTCTATTTATACTACTCAAAAACAATCCAAATCCTAATAGAAATTTATAAACTATAACCCTAATTCTATAAGAAAATAGAAAGTCGATTTGGAAAAGGAATTCTAATTTAAAAAGAAATCCTAATTACAATATAGAAGTCAATTTGGAAAAGGAATTCTAATTAAAAAGAAATCCTAATTACAATAGAATTTAAAATTAAGAATCCAAATAAAATCCTTCACTGCGTGGGATTTTCATAATACTCATTTGTAAGTAAATATGTTGACTTTGTTAAGAAGATTAAAATTGGGCTTGTATTAAATTGACCCAAATTAATGTCTCATGTTCTTTTGCCCCCCTCTTTGGATTTTCTTACGTTAGCTTCAGCCCAAACATCTTGGATCAATCCATTGAGACTTTGTTTGAACCTCTTTGTTCTAGCCTTGCTTGATCCCCACGTCCCTTTAGTCTTATTTGAATTCACGCATGTCATGTCCTCATCACTTTTACATACATACTCATTTGAGCTTTCAAATTATATTGCAAATAAAGACTAAAACTTGCAAAACATGCATCAAAATCTCATTTTTTGGCTAGCTTTGCCAAAATCTCTGCAACAAAAATATATTAAAACTTACTAAATATTTTAATCAAACCTGCAATGTATAAACTTTGGGAGGCAAAACCGCATCCGAACTCGCCTTTTCGTATTCCTCGAAAAAGGAGCATGTGGGAACATTAGGGGTTTCAACAGCGAAAGCCTTAACCCAGCTCGCCGTTAGCTTCCTCCACCCAGCATTCACCGAATCTCGATTCTCCGCAGAAACCACAGAAGGGTTTATGCACAAATTTTTGCGAGAAGAAAGGCCCAGAGCCAACATTAAAATTACCATCTAACTAGGTAAGAGATTCATCCAGGGCATGCTTGGAATCTTCTTTGGAGAGGTAGACTGAAACCTTGATGGTAGAGGCATTGAAACCGTAGTAAAAAAATTCCTATTAAGCTTCGAAGAAGGAGAAAGGAGTCGTGGATTTGAGAGAGAGTTGGGGAAGTCATGGAGGAGAGAGAGAGAGAGTCAGGAAGTCGTAGAGAGAGAAAGTACAGAGATAGGAGAGAGAAGAAAGTAGACCTAAAGCTTGTTTTAATTTCAAATTTTCAATTCTGTGTTTTTATTTTTTGCTATGTGTTTTTTATATAGAACATTTTTTTAAAAAAAAAAAGTTATCTATTTAAAACCAAAAATTGCCCTTATAAATACATAACATTTTTTCATATGTATCTACAACATTTTGTTAAAAAATGCTGTAAAAAAAATACCATAATATTTTTTATAAAAACGTCATCTTTTAAGTATTGTCTTTTTATAGTTTTGTACTGGTGTAAGGCAGAACGTGGTGAACCCTCTGGCAAGTACAAGGGTAAAGAGAAGGCTTTGGAGTAATTTTGTTTGATAATACTAGGAATGTACTATTATGATGTTGTAGAAGAACTTATTTACTACGATATATTAAGCTATGGTTAATTTAAGATGTCTTGTATTAGTAACGGTTGCGAGACCTTGGGACGAGAATAATTATGTTATAACAATGTAATTTATTCTATTATTCTGTTGTGATGATTTTTGTATGATATTAGAGTTAGCACGTGATAAAACAAATTTGAGACATGTGTGGTCTGAATTTGGGACGTCACAGGTTGGTATCAAAGCTATAGTTATAAACCTTAGGAACGAGAGTCCTTAGATTATAACTTAGAAGAACTTAGAAGATAGAGGGGGATGAAACTCATGTAGAGTTTTCCTAGGGAGAGACGTAGTGTGTTATGGAATATAATTTCATTCTATACAATGAACTTATGTTTATTTAACATCCTAATGGAGTTGTTGTTTACTTGTCTTGTGTTGGTGGTTGTAGGATAACTGACTTGGGAGGACCTAGCCGAGTAGTAGAGGAGGAATCGCGTGACATACACGTGGTAAATGAGGCACCATTGATAGCTGAGCCCATATTTGTAGTGGCCCCTATCGATGATGATGATGAGGAGGAGGAGATGGAGCCATTTCCTGAAGAGTCTGATCCAGAGGAGGAGCCTATGGGGGATGAGCCCATGGAGGACTCCGACGAGATTACTTTTGAGGATCGGATGTTGGGGGAGTACGAGGAGTGGATCCTAGAGTTAGACTGCAGAGTCCAGGAGCTGGAGGCTGAGGCCCAAGAGAGGGAGTCTGAGTTCCAGAAATTGAGGGACGAGGACCATCCTAGGAAGATAGCGATGCAAGAGTTGGAAGTAGAGATTGCTCACCGCAAGGAGGCAGGGATCCAGATGGGGACTTTGTTTCAATGGTCGGTGGTTAGAAATGTAGAGTTGGCAGGGAAGTTGGAAGAGATGGAGCAGAGAGAGTTGAGCAAGAGGACGGAAAAAGAGGCTCTCCGTACTCAGTTAGAGATGGAGGTGATGGATAGGATCCATTTCGAGGAGAAGTGGGAAGAAGCCAATGACAGGGCTAATGATTTAGAAGACGAGGTGAGATGCAAGAGGAGGAAGATGAATAAGATAGGCTATGCTTTGTGCACGACTTATTTGATCAACTGAAGGGAGCGAGATGTTTCTCGAAGATCGACCTACAAACAGGATATCACCAACTGAAAGTGCGGGATGAGGACATACGAAAGACTGCGTTTCGAACCCGTTATGGACATTACGAGTTTTTGGTAATGTTATTTGGTTTGGCTAATGCTCCGGCAGCATTCATGGACTTGATGAATCGAGTTTTCAAGCCATACTTGGATAAATTTGTGGTGGTTTTCATCGACGACATTTTGATCTACTCGAAGACAGAGGAAGAACACACCGAACATCTAAAGATTGTTTTGGAGGCACTACAAAAGGAGAAGATGTATGCGATATTTTCAAAGTGTGAATTTTGGTTAAAAAAGGTTCAATTCTTAGGCCACGTGGTGGATAAGAATGGAATCTCAGTAGACCCCGTAAAGGTCGAAGCAGTAAGTAATTGGGGACAACCGAGAACACTGACAGAGGTGAGAAGTTTCTTAGGGTTGGCTGGGTACTATCGAAGATTCATCTAAAATTTTTCTAAGATAGCAACCTGTTGGGAGATTGCATATTTAAAATTTGATGTTGAAAGTTAATAGTCATGATTATATGTAAATTCTTTCAAAGGAACACATGTATAAGGACTTAGTGATAGATTAAATTTGTTAGGTTGATCTGGACTCTAATGTTTATCATTCTGTAAATGAATGTATAGAAGAAAAGATCAAAGCTATTAGGTTGATCTATATCTTGAGATGTAATAGATAGGCTTCGACTGAATCGTAGTCTATCAAGATGATCAAGAGATTTCAGAAGATAAGGCAGAATCATAGAGCATCGAGGATCATAGTGTATCTGCTTTGAAGGGCCTCTCCGAAGTCGTAGAGTAGTCCTAACGCTTGCCGAGCCAAATCAGAGGTCGTAGAGTGCTCTCGGAAGCGTAGAGTCTGCAAGTCAAGCAAGGGAAGTACTTAAGAGAAATTGTAGTGTTCTCATCTATCAGAACCAGATCAAGTACCAAGATGGCAAGACACCACGATCAGAATCGTAGAGCTTCATCTGTCTGTGTCAGAAGCATCGAGCCTCATCCATTTGTTTAAAGATAAATCACAACAAATATGGAATGAGCTATAGACGTTGAAGACCTCGGGAGTCCCAATGACATAATAGTCATCCTTATTATATAACAAAGAAGCGTATTAAAGAAGCTAAGGAAAGTACTCTAGCTCAGCAGAAAACACATTTTCAGGTGTTAGGTGAAACAACAGTCTGCTATGTTAGTGCGCCATTATGCTAATCAGAAGTTGTGCAAAAAGTCTCCATCAAAGCTCAGAAATGTAAAATGCATTTAATGCTTCAACGAATACATTTCAAAGGCATCGTATATACAAAACATCAGCATATGAAAGAATCAAGCAAGTACTGAACAAAAATGTTGAAGAACACTAAACACTCAACTCTACGATTTGAAAAATAAAGCTTGCTCAGTTACTCAGTTCTTTCGAACTTAAGCTTAGCAGCAACTGAGTAGCACTATTCAAGAACTCAACTACCATCAAGTGAAGGAAGAAGTTCCAAGTCAAAAGGACTTAAAGAGTTCTAAGTGAACTGAGAAGCACCAAGTCTGCTGGACTTGAAGAGTTCAATAGTGAACTAAGAAGTTCCAAGACTGCTGGTCTTGAAGGAATATGTGAGATTCAGAAGTTGAAAAGATATCCTTAGTGGATTTCCTACTCAAGGAGTAGAAGAGTGGACTAGGAGCTTTGAATGCTCTGAACCACTTAAAATCTCTGTGTCCCCTATATTAAGTCATTATATCTTGATGGGAAAACAAACAAATCTTAATTCCGCTGTGTTTAAATCATTATCAAAACTAATAAGCATTTTGTTCAAAAGAAGTTTAAAAAATATCTATTCAACCCCCCTTCTAGATAACTATTGTGCCTCTGGGAACTAACAATTGGTATCAGAGCAGGTTCTATTAAATAGCTTACAAAGCTTAAGTAGATCCAATGGCACATCTGATAAGCGAATCAATGACTGGAGGAGGCAGCAAGCCACCTATGTGTAACAAAGATAAATTCGCCAACTAGAAAGTTCGTACGCAAGCTTACATGGATTCAATAGATGAAGATCTATTTGAAATTGTTCAAAATGGGCCCTACATTCCTACCAAGCTTGCTCCTATTATAGACGATCCAAATAGAATTCAGATCAAGGTCAAAGAAGAATGGACTGACAACGAAAAGAAAGCTGTCCAACTCGACAAAAAGGCCAAGAACATTTTGTTCCAATCTTTAAAAGATGACCTGTTTGAGAATGTGGTCAATAGCAAAATAGCAAAGGAAGTATGGGAAGCATTGCTCATCATGCATGAAGGAATAGAAGAAGTCAGAGAAAATAAGCAATCTCTCTTAACTCAGCAATATGAAATGTTTGCACACGTTCAAGGAGAAAACGTCACTTCCACCTACGAAAGATTCAATGTACTGCTCAACTCTCTCCGAGCCTATGGAAAGATCTATCCAAATAAAGATCTAATCATAAAGTTTATGAGAGCTTTACCTAGCAAGTGGGATGCCAAAACCACTGCCATCAGAGAGTCAAAGAATCTCCATAAAATAATTGTTCAACAATTATATGGCAACAATTGGAGCTGACTCAACGAGCAGAAACTCTATCTGAAGGAAGAAAGAAGGACAAATGGGTTGCTCTCAAAGCAATAGATAAAATCTCCAGAGCCAACACTGAAAATGACTCTGACTATGATGAAGATGATGATGAGGACTTTGCTATGCTGGTAAGAAGACTCAGAAGGTTCATGCGTTAAGGCAGAATCAACAAACCTAAGAAAGTTAACAACTACAATAGTCAGGAGCAAATAAACGACTTATGCTACAACTGCAAAAAGCCTGGCCATTTCATTGCAAACTACAACAAGCCTCTCAGAGAAGAACTCAAGAAAAGATCAAATTCAAAGAAAGAATTCAAAGGCAACAAGAGGCTCCAGAAGAAAGATAAGAAGATATGACTCAGCTAGGAATGGTGCAATGCCTTTCAGTAAAGTAGCCTATGCGGAAGGTTTACAACATAATCTTCTGAGCATAAGCCAACTCTGTGACAAGGGTCATCAAGTCACTTTTTTCAACAATCAATGTCAAGTCAGAGACCTGAAGACATCCTCTATAAAGCTGACTGGAACAAGAGAAGGCAATGTATATACTGTCAATCTTGATCAACTAAGCTCGGACGAGACGATATGCTTGGATAAAGCATCTGAAGAAATGAGCTTGTTATGGCATAGAAGATTATCTCATCTCAACTTTAAAAACATGTCTAAACTGGCCTCTAAGGATCTAGTAGCAGGCTTACTCAAGTTTAGCTTCGTCAAAGAAAGTCCATGTAATGCTTATCAACTTGGAAAATAGATTAGAAGCTCATTTAAGAGAAAAACTGTCAACTCAATTTACAAACCTCTACAGCTGCTTCACATGGATCTATTTGGGCCAATTCCAACAACGAGCCTTGGAGGGAAGAGATACTCACTGGTCGTAGTGGATGACTACACCAGATTCACATGGGTGTTCTTTCTAAACTCAAAAGATAAAACTAGCTCCCAATTAATCAAAATATTCAGACTAGTGATGAACGAGAAAGGGGAGAAAATTAAGGCTATAAGGAGTGATCATGGCAGAGAATTTGACTTCTCTGAGATGGAAAAATTTTGCACAAACAATGGCATCGGTTACAACTTCTCAGCTCCACGAACCCCTCAACAAAACGGAGTAGCCGAGAGAAAGAACAGAACGTTGATAGAGGCTAGAAGAACTCTACTAGCAGTAGCCCATTTGCCTGAATACTTCTGGGCAGAAGCTGTCAACACTGCATGCTACACTCAGAACAGATCGCTTATACACTCTACGATTAAGAAGACTCCCTACGAACTGTGGAAAAGAAGAAAGCCAAATGTCAACTACTTCCATGTATTTGGCTGTGCATGCTACATTCTCAACAATGGGAAGCAGTATCTGACAAAGTCCCAACCCAAGTCAGACGAAGGAATCTTTCTCGGATATGCCACAGATAGTAAGGCTTATAGAGTGTTCAATAAAAAGACACTGAGTGTTGAAGTCTCGATCCACATCATTTTCGATGAAACAAACTTAGGAAAAACAGTGCCTCAAGACACTACAAATGACAATTTAGATGAAGTCATCGAGCTCAACACCACGATCGTAGTTCCAGAAAATGAAATTATCGAGCAAGAAGAGGAGATCGTAGAGAGAACTATGCAAGACAATGAACCTCCACATCAAGAATCTAAAATTGATCTTGAAGGTCTCAGACAAGAAGGCATCAGGACAGATGTTCCAACATGAAATAGATGGGCAAGAGATCACACTCAAGACTTAATCATTGGAGACCCAAATGCAAGAGTCAAAAAAAGAGCTGCCACCCAAAATGAGTGTTTCTATCTGAGCTTTCTGTCACAAATGGAACCCAAGAAGATAGAAGATGCTATGGAAGACTCCAGTTGGATAGAAGCCATACAGGAAGAACTAAATCAGTTTGAAAGAAGCAAAGTATGGAGATTAGTTCTAAGACCAAAGAGTCATCCTGTCATTGGCACCAAGTGGGTCTTCAGAAACAAGATGGATAAAGATGGAGTAATAACAAGGAATAAGGCAAGACTAGTGGCCAAAGGTTACTCTCAAGAAGAAGGCATTGACTACGATGAGACCTTTGCACCTGTTGCCAGATTAGAAGCCATCAGAATATTTCTTGCATTTGCTTCTCACATAACATTCAAAGTCTTTCAGATGAATGTCAAAAGTGCATTCCTGAATGGTGAACTTCAAGAAGAAGTATATATGGAACAACCTCCAGGTTTAATCAATCCAACTCTATCTAATTATGTCTATAGATTAGACAAAGCATTATATGGTCTTAAACAAGCACCTAGAGCATGGTATGAAACATTAACTAATTTTCTTATTGAAAATGGGTTCACTAGAGGAAGAGTAGATACCACATTATTTCTTAGAAAGCATAAAGACAATGTCTTATTAGTTCAAATATATGTTGATGACATTATCTTTGGCTCTACTGATGAAAAATTGTGTAAGAGATTTGCCAAGCTTATGTAGAGCAAATTCGAAATGAGCATAATGGGTGAGCTGAACTTCTTTCTTGGATTGCAAGTAAAGCAGACTTATGAAGGAATCTTCATAAACCAAGCCAAGTATATTAAAGACTTACTTAAAAAGTATGGCATAGAATCAGCCTCTCCCATGAAAACCCAAATTGCTCCAGCAACCAAGCTTGACAAAGATGAAAAAGGTAAAAGTATTGATATAACTCAATACAAAGGTATGATAGGCTCTCTTCTATATCTAACTGCCAGTAAGACCAGACATAATGTTTGCAACATGCATATATGCTAGATTTCAAGCTAATCCTAAGGAATCACACTTAACTCATTGTAAAAGGATTTTCGGTACCTCAAAGGCACACCTCACTGGGGCTTTGGTATCCCAAGGAGTCCTTTTTGAACCGACGGGAGGATATACTGATGATCTTTGATTTTGCGGTGTAAAATAGATGAAAAAAAAGTACTAGTGGCACTGTCATTTCTTTGGAAAAGCAGACTTGTGTCCTGGTTTAGCAAGAAGCAAAACTCAGTATCTACATCAATAGCAGAAGCTGAATATATTGCTGTTGGCAGCTGTTGTGCTCAAATCTTATGGATAAAAAATTAACTAGCAGATTATGGGTTTGATTTCAAATCTATACATATTCATTGTGATAACACAAGTGCCATAGCAATAACACACAATCCTGTCATGCATTCTAGGACTAAGCATATAGAAATAAGATATCATTTTATTAGGGATCATGTTCAAAATGGAACCATATCTTTACAATACATCCCTACTGAAAATCAACTTGCTAATGTCTTTATAAAGCCTCTAAATGAATCCAGATTTAATAAATTAATAAGTGAGCTAGGCATGTTAAATCTACAACCATAAAATCTATGCTCTAGTTTGTGCTAACTAATGCAGATATAAATGCTATGTTCAAAATTATAGACATGACCAAAGAAAGTCCACTATCGTAGAGTTGCAATGACATGAAAGACCTCGATCGTAGAGCTTCCTCAACATGACAAAGAAGCATCCTATGATGACAAAAGTTCCAACAAATCCAAGCAATCTCTCTGTCAAGCGCCTCAAGGAAAAACCTAATCCTTAGTTCATTCTAAGAGGTTGGCCCTTCCTGAGCTACCGTAACTCGGAAGAAATGATAAGTCAAAAGTTCATCACAAGGAACAGAGCAAATAATGTTCTTAGAGCAGATTCAGCAGTGGATTCAACGATCAGAATGACAACCTCAAAGACCATAGTGCTACCTCGACGATCATAGTGAAAGTAGTATGCACACAAGCCAAGCATGTTTGATGATAAAGTATATACTTTGTAACAATCTTATTCATTTATTAATAAAAAGTATTAATTTATTAAAGGCTTTTAATTATCTACCTGATGCTGTTTTATAATATGTGATAAACCCATAGTTTTAAGCAATGCTTTTAGAATAATGATGATGATCATTCTAATGAGATCTAAATTCTTAGAAAGCTTAAAACTAAAATAGTTCCTAATCGTTGGATTACTAAATTGGGGATTAGTGAATCTAGATAGATTGGTACATACGTTGCTTGCTCATTAGATGAGGATGATTGATCTCATGATCATTTGTGTGGAGACACTAAAAGCAAGTATGTAGGTGCTTATTAGAGAATAAGTTCTTTGAGCATTGGCTCGCTAAGGAATACCTAATGGAGTTTTACTTGCTTATCAATAGGAATTCTCAGTAGTGATAGTAGACAAGTGATCCTTGGACTTGAGATCATCATATAGTATCTTGTGTATGATGAGTTATACTTTGATTTATTCCTTAAGACCCTTAGGGTATATCAAAGGGTATGCTTGGGTATAATAAGTTGTACATGGAGATAATGTATGATCAATAAAAAATCTACCACTTCTAGTGTAAGAAGAGAAATGTCCTATGTGATTCGATAAATGATAACCCGGTAGTCCTTGGCCAAGGCAGAATGAAATTAGAAAGTAGTTTCTAGTTTGCATTATTTGGAGTTGTGCATTTAAGAGTCAAAATACATATAATTAAATAAAATAAGACTTGACAGTAATTTCATGTCTTATATTTAATTGGGACATTATATGGTGGAAGGATTGAATTGTACGGTAACTATTTACTCAAAGGTTCTTTTATGATTAATGTTGAAATCTATATTATCTAGAAAGTCGTTAATCGCTAGGGAGGTTTATCCCTATTGTATAATAAATATTATTTATTTAAATAAATTAATAGTTTAATTTATTTATTTAAATAAGATTAGAATTATTCTAATTGATTTATTCATTAATTGGTTTAATATGGAGAACCTAAAGGGTCACACCATAAAAGGAAGAATAATTATTTAAGAAGTTAATGTCATAATCGTAATAATATGTTAATTGTATTTAATTTAATCTATGGTGATAGAATAAATTAAATAGCTTAATATTTATTATTTAATATTTTGAAAATATTAAATATATAAATTAATAAGAGAAGTCTTATTCATATTATTACAATTATTATTATTTTAATTTCTAAAGAGTTGGAAATTAATTTAATATTAGTACTCTCATTTATTCCTAATAAGATTAGGAGACTAATTAATTAAAAGATTTTAATTAGTTATTCCTAATAAGATTGGGAGCGTAATTAATTAAAATAAAACCAAATTCCTTAATTGTTAAGGAGGGTTGCCCACATCTATAAATAAGAGGAGTCTTATTATTGGTGATGTGGTTGTTGACTTTTTCACAACATACGTAATTCCAATAGTTGGGAGAGTACACCCCTTCCTATGAGAGATAAAAAAACTAGGGTTTTGGCAAATACCCATCTTCTTGAATCTTTCTTCTTTCTTGGTGGATCACCTCTAGAGGTCAAACAGGTGGCTAACGTTGATCAAAAGAAGGAACCAAACCCGGTGGATTCAAGTTGAACGCGGAAAGGATTGGAGGTGAACTTGTACCTGAGGAAGCTCGAATCTTCAAAGGTATGATTCTTGTTCTTTATCTTTTTATTTAATTAATAATTGTGCATAAAGGATGATCCGGGTATATGGTTTGTAAAATTTTAAAACTCCGATTTTTCATGTTTCCGCTTATTTTATGCAATTTGATTGAATTCATGAATATTACAAACCTAACAGTGGCATCAGAGCCAAACCTTTATGCGAATTATTAATTGTTTTAATTTGATATGTATATTGATATGTGTTTAGAACAATTTAATTGGGCATAATTTGTTGTATAAAATTTTATTTATTTTTTTTAAAAAACGCTAAACCTTTTATTAAATCGCGACGTGTTATATATCTCTTTATTACACTTTTTGATCTTAAAAGTTAACATGGGAATCATGGACTTGGAGTGAAGTTACAGATTTGTAACTTTTATATATGTGTATTATTAGATTAGTTATATATATACCTAGTAAATTTGTTTGCTAATTACCATTTTGGTGACACGCGAATCACAGGTTATTATATATATATATAATATTCTTAATTATTTTATAATTAAAATAAAAAGTTTTAAAGTCAGAAGTTTCGTATTCTTGAAGGTATCTCCATGGAAGGGAAAGATCCGTTTTGGCAAGAAAGGAAAATTGAGTCCGAGATTCATAGGACCATTCGAGATACTGAAGCGAGTGGGCGAAGTGGCGTACAAAGTTGCATTACCACTCGAGTTGGAGCACATCCACAACATGTTCCACATTTTCGTGTTACGACCATACAAGGCCGACTACAAGTACGTGATTTCTTATGAACCCATTCAAGTGGAGAAGAACTTAGCGTATGAAGAAATTCTTGTCTAAATTCTAGATAGGAAGGAGCAAACTTTAAGGAACAAAGTCATTTCTTCTGTAAAAGTACTTTGGCGTAACCACGATGTCGAGGAGGCTATATGGGAGTTAGAAGATAAGATGATGAGGGATTATCCCCATCTTTTTGTGTAACCTTGTAAAAATTTTGGGACGGAATTTTTATAAGGGGGAGGATGTAATACTTGAGAATTTTCACATCTTATTAAATGAATATATTAATAGAAATAAATATTTATTTGAATAGAAATGATTTTGTGTTATGAGACGAGTTAACTCAATTATATTAAAGTGAATAATTGTAATAAGTGAGGAAATGTGGAGTTGTAATAAACTCGTTGAAATGCCTTGTGTGGCATGAGAACAGAGATTTAGGGAATTGATTTAATTAAGAGATGATTAAATTAAGGAGTGAAGGATTAATTAATATTATATTATTAATTAATTGATGAACAAAGTAAGTTACATAATTAGAATTGTATTACTCATTTAATTGATGTGTGTAAGACATATGATATTATATAGTTCTTACATTAAAAAAAGAATGTGTAGTGTGACACCTTTTGGTAACTATATTATATATAGAAACTATATAGTAAAATGAAAAGAATTATAAGTTACATAAATAATTGCATATGTGACAAAAAGTATGTGTGAGAAAATTAAAGATGTACTACATTAAAGAATTATAAATTAGTACAATAAGTGAGTCTAATTGGAATAATAAAGTTTTAAGGAGATATTAAATTATTAGGGACCAATTAAATTGAGTCCATACATGTTATAAATATTAATTAGACTGGACTAATGTACATGGATTATATGATGTGGATACATAAATAATCCCTAACTTTCCATTATGTAGTAGTATTGACACACTAAAATTACATTTTAGGAGTATAATAGAATCAACTAAACATAATAAACACGTTGCTGGGATTTAAAAGTCTGTGTCCCATATTAAGAGTCCCAAACAGTAATGCACAATAACCTATCTCCTTCATTGCGTAAAACTCCAGCTCCATAGCATTAGTAGTGATGATGGCTATGAATCGGCAGTTGGCCAACCCTTCTATACCCAACATTTCTTCTCAATCTCCATTGAATCAATCCAAGGTGTAAGAGCAATGACTGGACAACCAATTCTCTATAAATGGAAGCTCACCTTCTTCATTTCTTTGTTGCCGAGATTGTCTGATAAGTATACATTGAGAGGGAGAGTAGCTGAGCATTAAGTTAGTGCTTTGAGGAATTAAATTAAGCTTCAAGGAGGTATAAATTCTACTTTTGTGTTCTTGAGCATAAGTTTTGTCAAATTTTAGAAATTGCTGAAATTTTCTGTTAATTGATGTAGAATAACGTGCCATTGTGTTATCTGAGGTTGTTTTCATGCTTAGAAGTCTTGTAGTTGGTTTGGTTGCAGATTTAGCATGGTTTGTGTTGAGGCTCTGCAAATGCAAATTCATTATTTTTCATTCGGCTCGAAGTGGCGCGACCACGCCACTTCTATAGTACATGACCGCGCGACCGCGCCGGCTACCAGTCATGTGTACTAATTTTTGTAATTTTATTCCATTCTGAGCGTGCTACTTTGGTTATTATATGCTTATAAACAACCTTAACACATGGAGTGAGGATGCTATGTATATAGTGAGCCATGATTAGTTATTTTAGTTTAAATATTCAAGGAAACTTAGAGTTTCAAAATGGACATTGACTTATTATATTCATTTTGATATTCTGATCTTGTAAGCATGGTAGTATGGTTTTGAAATGCATGTCGGACATACTAGCTTACGTATATGGATTTCGTAATGAAGCATGATCATGTTGGACTTATTAGTAAGCTTTACTAAATGAAAATACGAACTTTGAACGTGAATATTAACATACTACTTTGAGAGTTAGAATCTGATATACAAATACCATGCTTAGGTATCGTAATTCAAGTGAAGCATAAACGAAGCATATTTTCAAACCAAAACGATGCTAATTACACATATGTGATATGAATCCTCACAAGCATGTCTAATATGAGTTATATGACTACCTTATATGTTTAAGAATCAAGCATGTTAGATTTTGTGGTTTCATAACCTTGAATGGCCTTAACTTGTTGAGATGTTCAACTTAGAACCATATTATGAAAGAAGTGACCTAGATTGAACTTGATAAGAAAGGACCCTTAACATGTTAATATATGTTATGTAAGGATGAGCAAGCTAGGCCAAGCAAGTGATTGCTCAGCCCTGGTTTAAACTGGGAGCCGCGCGACCGTGTGTCTCCTTAGTACAAATCAGGCGTGACCGCGCCCTTCTGCAGACTTGGAAAGTGACTTTTGTGATTTCTAAAATATGTAGCATGCTAGTATAACTTCCTTATGCTTATTTCTATCCATGACACACTGACAGAGGTAGCCTTGTATGTTAACACCTATATTAGCTTGAATTGACAATGTGTTTTTAAATGATGAAGTTTAACGATAGTTCCGAACTACGTAATAACATACGTATAAGATTTCATGATTAAGTCATGTGTGTACACCTATAAGATGTCCTTTTGTAGCCTTGTATGTTAACACCTATAATAACATACGTATAAGATGTCATTTCGTAGCCTTATATGTTAACACCTATATTAGCTTGAATTGACAATGTGTTTTTAAATGATGAAGTTTAACTATAGTTCTGAACTACGTAATAACATATGTATAAGATTTCATGATTAAGTCATGTGTGTACACTTGAACTATATATCAAGATTTTTTATTGAATATGTTTAACTAATGGGCATCCTATACTTATAATATACTATAAATAGGATTTGAAAGTGTTGATTTCTTAACGTGGATAAATTACACTTAAGGCAAATATCCTAAACCCTTGCATTACTTTATTCAATGAATATCGTAAGCAAGTATCTAAACCTTATCTCTTTGAATGCAAGTTATCCTACTTACTCGTTCAATTAAGCTAGTATGTTAAAACTCTTGTGAAAACTATTATTCATGTTAAACTTGGTATTGTTCTTGAATATTGTGAAAGTGTCTATGCCATTTGATTCGGCTAGACTATATGCATGTTTATAAACCGTCCCAAACCAATTGGTGTGCGTAAATCTTGAAAACTGAGTTGAACAACCCTTATGGTAAGGGGAGTGTATATTGTTGGAAGCCCCAACACACGCGTGAATATTACTTCGGTGTTATGCATAACATAGAGTATTGTAGATTGATCATCTGTCATATTTAATTCTTTTGGGTTATTAGTTTAATATTGGTAATTCTAGTAGAGGTTCAGTAGTCCTTAGTTACTGCTCAGTATAAATTATTTTATCCAGTTGGATACGTTGATAGCCTTTGAATTCATATATATCTGTTGATCTATATTGAACTATCATTTCATATTCCAAAGAATTGATTCGAGAATTGTTAATACTCATTGTTCATGATATTATTCTAAGACCCTGAACTATTTTGGAGACTATACTTTGATATTTCAAACTCGTGATATATTACTCATCACCCTTGTTGTATATTAATTGCTGGGCAATTTTTTTTTATTCTTGCTTATTTAAAACCTTTCAGTTAAGGCAGAACAGGGAAGTGTCTCTGGGAAAGACAAGGTCAAGGGCCAGGCTACCGACTAGCTTGTTCTTTTATGTTTAAAATTGTTATGTTGTATTAAGGCCGTCTTCAGATTATGTTAAGTTTAAGTAGGATTAAGTACTGTAGGTTGCGAGACTTGGGGGAATATTATAATAAATCATTATATATTATTCTAGATTAGATCTTCCGTTGTGAATGTGTAATTTTAGTTACTATTATATTACTATGAGCACGTGACGAACCGAATTCGAGTAATCAAATGGCGATCCAAATTTGGGGGCGTCATAGTAGTATTTCATTATGTGATGCATATATCATAATGTAATCTCAGTCTTTTGTGTAATATGTAAGATAGTTGTAAACCCCAAACTTTTGAAAATGTTAGAGGGGTAGTATGATTAGTGGTTGTCCCTGTCTTTTGTGATATTAGGGGATATGTGTTGACATTTATAGAAGTATGCTAGGGATAATCATATGATGTAATGATTGGGCATATGAATGTATATGATCTTATTTTAGAAACGTGTTATGAAATCTTATTCCTTTTTTATTTAAGAAATATTTAAATAATAAAACAAGATAATAAAAATGAAAATTTTGTGATGCAAAAAATGCCGCCAAGACGTAGACCAGCGACACCGGAAGAGTCAGTCAATAATGATGAGAGAGGACAAGTAGATCCTATTAAGAGGCTAGTAGATTTGTTAGGGGAAGCTCTTAGGGGAAGAAACGAACCAGTACCACCTAATCCCCAAGTAGAGCAGTCACAAACTGTAAAGACTTTAGGAGTGTAGGACCTCCAGAATTCGTAGGCACTACTGATTTTATCGTGGCACAGACATGGATCAAGGAGATGGAAAAGGCCTTCACTATCGCTCGTGTGGGTGAAGACCAGAAGACGGTGTTTTCTACTTATATGATGAGAGGCGAGGCGAACTACTGGTGGGAGGTGAATCAGCAAAGAGCCAGAGAAGGGATAATATCATGGGAGAGATTTAAGACTTTGTTATTCGAGAATTATTTCCCGAAGAGCATAAAGAATAGGATGGAGGTGAAGTTCTTAGAACTTAAGCAGGGAGATATGACGGTGGCCCAATACGCGACTAAGTTCATTGAGCTAGCCCGGTTTGCAGAACACTAAGTAGGAGATGAAGAGAGAAAGGCTAGACGTTTTGAGCAAGGGCTGAAACCTTGGTTGTTCAACAAGGTGTCAGTTCTTTAGATTGATTCATTTGCGACATTGCTGGAGAAGGCCATTATTGCAGAGGGAGTGTGACACCCCCAAAATAGGTACACATCATCATTTCTGAGTCACCAAATACATGGTACAGAATACAAATACAAACTTAAATATACAACATGAGCTGTGAGTTTTAATGCAAATATTGTCTTCTAGACAATATTCAAACTCAAAATAAGTCCTCAATACATTTATTATCACACTATTTCACAGAATAGTGAGGACTACTAATGCAAATATCTGGACTGTCACTCCATTCCCCGACTAGTCCCAGCTATATTCTTATTTCCTGAGGAGAATAATGAAAGCAAAAGGAGATCTCAACTAGCCCAGTAAGAAATATTATGACTAAGATAATACAAAATAAATTATCGTTAGCCTTCAACAGTGTTAACTGATAAAATACAACAGACATCAAGTTTAATTGTAGTGGAACAAGCAATCCATTAGAAGAGTCAAGTAGAGCATGATATCTACTATCTTCTATGATTTAAAAGAATTTATCATCAATTTTATCGCTGAGACTCAGCTTAATAAATAATTCACATCATCGAATCACCCCTGCACTACGGCCAATGATATTCATTAGTATCACAACCACAAATTATCCATGCACTACGGGCCAAGGATATCCGTGTTTTCATCAATGGTTATGATTATGCCAACAACTGTTCATCAATGCACTACGGGCCAATGAGGACTTTTACCATATCATTTATAACATTACAGTCATGATTATACCGAATAATCCCTAATCATAATCATACCATGTCCATCTATGCACTACGGACCACATATGACTTTCAATATAATATAAGCATGAGGATGATGACAATGATATAAGAATTCAATTAAAAGAAAGCAAAAGATAAATTTTTAAAGATTTATAATTTAATTTATCTATAATTCAATAATGTCCAAATTATCAGCATGATACTACTTTGTGGAGTAAAATTCAAGTATAACATTGTATCAAAAATGATTTGGATCGAAAAGAAATCGATTTTTGTTATAAATAGTAATTCGGGTGAATAGTAATCGAGTGAATAGTATCTCGTGAATAGTACTTTGAGAATAGTAACCCCGTGAATAGTACTCTGGCATGAAAAAATTAAAACTTATCAAGAATGCTTAGAATAATTTTTCCATAAAAAGATACTGGATGAAACGTAAATATCAAGGATATTCTACTAATTTCATGGAGTATAGAAGCTAAAATTTTAACAAAATGAGTGTAAAATTCGAAATCTGAAACGAAATAATATTACTTACATACTACAGAGTATGGAAGAAAATATTATTTCATACGAATACTGAACAAAAATAATATCCCTTACCTTGAAAAGAAGAGTATTCCAACTGGTATAGCGGGAAAATTCTTGAAGAAAACTTTCACTGTTTTCTACGCTCAAAGCTTTCTAAAACTCGAAAGAAATACGCTCAATATTATAGAAGAAGAATTCTCTGCTTCTGGTGTGATTTTCAATTCTAAATAAGCATCCTATTTATAGGAGAATGGAAATGATACTATTTGAATTTTTAGAATCACGGACCAACAGTGGAAGAATCACGGTGCGTACGAATCGACTGAATTTTTTTTAGGATTTACTATGCAAACACTATGCATAATAAAATATAATATATTCTATTTTTAATAAAAAAACAAAACTTATTATATAATAAATATATAATAATTACTCCTTCCGTGACAATTTCAAAACTTCCCGTGACCAACCCATTTTTTCATTACATGTGGTCGTCCTTATCATATATATATATATATATATATATATATATATATATAACAAAATTGAGATAACTTCTACCTACAATTTTGAAAAAAAATGAATAAATGGGGGTCCAAATAATAAGCAAAATTTACAACAAATACTTCATAAAAATCCTCTCAATATTTTTAACAACATTTATTCATCATTATTATTATTCGCAATATTTAACAACCAAATCATTTCCAGGAAAGAGGGGGCTTTTCAATAAGTATTTCTCTCTATTGGCACGCAATTAGGTGACCAAACCTCTCCTCAACAGAACTTTCTAGACATCGTCAATATTGCAAATAATAATATGAATAACTGTATCATCTCAATTATTTATTTAATAATATATAAAATATCGACAATAATTGAATCAAATAACGTAAGATATTATGCAGGAATTACTATAGCAATAATTGAACAAAATTGAGTGACTTCTCACGTAAGCATCAATAATCAATACCGTGTGTTACTATGCAACCACGCGTATTACTATACTTTTATCACCGGGTATTTCAACAGTTAACGGTAAAACTTCCGCCGTTATTTCATAAAAAGATATTTCTGTTGTTTTCTCATTCCGACAATAATTACGTTGTGGGGTCCACCAATGATTGTGCCATCGTACGAATATTCCCTGTTAAAACGAATATTCCCCGACCAATCGAATATTATATAACAACTTGCTTACTTTGCAAAATTTATAAATATTACCCACAACTATAACATTATAACAAATTCACACCTTAATATTAAAAAATGATATTTATAGAAAAATTCATCTTTATTCATAAAAGTTGGGGTCTTACAACCTCCCTTTCTTATGAAATTTCACCCTCGAAATTAGGGTACAGACCTGGTATGACGAAGAGGTGAGGATACCTTGATTTTATTTTGGATTCTAACTCCCAGGTCATTTCCTTAACATCGTGGTTTCTCCACAAAACTTTGACTTGAGGTATAACCTTGGAGCGTAGAATATGCTCATTCTTATCCAAGATTTTAACAGGTACCTCTTCATACGTTAAATCTTCCGCTATTTTGTTCGGTTCTAACTCAATAATGTGGTTTGGGTCTTCCACATATTTACGTAACATGGATATCTAAAAAATATTATGAACACGAGACATACTTGGCGGTAAAGCGAGTTTATAGGCTACAAATCCTACTCGGTCAAGGATTTCAAATGGGCCAATGAATCAAGGATTGAGCTTTCCTCTCTTTTCAAATCTCGTAACTCCTTTCCATGGAGCAACATGTAACAACACATGATCTCCAATATTGAATTCCATGTTCTTTCGATGAAGATTAACATAACTCTTTTGTCGATCTTGTGAGGTTTTTATACGTTGCCGGATCATTTGAATTTTTTTCGTAGTCATGCATACCAATTTTGGTCCCAACAATGTTGTTTCACCCACCTCGTCCCAGTGTATTGAAGAACAACACTTACATCCATACAACGCCTCAAATGGAGCCATGCCGATACTTGCTTGATAACTTTTGTTGTAGGAGAATTCCAATAATGGCAAGAACTTGTCCCAACTTCCTTTGAAGTCAAGGACACAGAGTCTTAATAGATCCTCAAGAGTTTGAATAGTCCTCTCTGATTGCCCGTCTGTTTGAGGATGGTAAGCCGAACTAAATCATAAATCCATGCCCATAGCTTTTTGCAAACTAACCCAAAACCGTGAAGTGAATCTTGGGTCTCGATCAGAAACTAAGGATACTGACATACCATGCAGTCTTACAATATCATTTATGTAAATACGAGCAAGACGTTCAAGTGAATAAGTTTCTCGTATAGGTAAGAAATGAGCAGACTTGGTCAATCGATCAACAATGACCCAAATTTCATCTATGCCTTGAGAAACCTTGGGAAGACCAGTAACGAAATCTATGGTAATGTGCTCCCACTTCCATTCTGGAATTTCAAGTGGTTGCAATAGACCTTTTGGCACTTGATGCTCCGCCTTGACACGTTGACAAGTTAAACACCTTGAGATAAACTCCGCGATCTCTCTCTTCATATTGCTCCACCAAAATGTATGTCGAAGATCACGATACATTTTGGTACTCCCATGATGGATTGCAAACGGTGTGTTGTGCGCCTCCATCATGATTTTGTACTTTAAATCAGGGTCGTTAGGAACACAAAGTCTAGAGTTGACTCGTAGTATTCCTTCTTCATTGATTCTTTCTTCTGGGATAACACCTTCTTGCACTTTCTTCCTCATACGCATCAGCTCCAGGTCTTTAACTTGAGCAGCTTTAACTTTATCGATTAAAGTCGATTCTACTCGTATGTTTTCCAACATCATGTAGGTCCCTAGAGTCTTCAACTCTATCTCTATCCTTTGCAAGTCAGACAAAATGGGCCTTTGCGTTGACAATAACGCACTTGTACCTGCATATGATCTTCTACTCAATGCATCAGCTACTACGTTCGCTTTTCCAGGATGGTATTAAATGGTATGATCATAATCTTTCAACAGTTCAAGCCAACATCGTTGCCGCATGTTGAGTTCCTTTTGGGTGAAGAAACATTTGATGCTTTTATGATCTGTAAAGATCTCCACTTTCTCCCCATACAAGTAATGCCTCCAAATTTTAAGTGCGAAGACAACAGCTGCCAACTCTAGATCATGAGTAGGATAATTCCTCTCATATTCTTTGAGTTGTCGAGAGGCATAGGCTATGACTTTCCCATGTTACATGAGAACACATCCTAACCCTTTGCCCGAAGCATCACTGTAGATGACAAATCCCTCCGAGCCAGATGGTATTGTCAAAACAGGTGCTGAAATGAGTCTCCTCTTGAGTTCTTGAAAACTCTTCTAACATTCCTCGCTCCAACCGAATTTATATCTTTCCGAGTCAGCTGAGTTAATGGAGTAGCGATTCGAGAAAACCTTTCTACGAACCTCCGATAATAACAAGTTAAGCCGAGAAAGCTACGTACTTCGGTCACTGATTTAGGTTGCTCCCAGCTTTGAATTGCTTCAATCTTTGTCGGGTCAACAGATATTCCATGACTTGATACTACGTGCCCAAGAAATGCTACTTCCTCAAGCCAGAACTCGTATTTCTTCAACTTAGCATAAAGCATATTTTCACGAAGCTTTTGGAGTATCAGCCTCAAGTGTTGCTCATGATCTTCATGGCTTTTGGAGTATATGAGGATGCCATCAATAAAGGCAACCACAAAATTATCCAAATATTCCTTGAATACTCGGTTCATCATATTCATTAAGGCAGTAGGAGCATTAGTCAATCCAAAAGACATGACTAGGAATTCATAATGCTCGTACCAAGTTCTGAAAGCCGTCTTTGGAATGTCATCGATTTTAATCTTCAATTGGTGATATCCAAAATGAAGATCAATCTTTGAAAAGAATTTGGCACCTTGCCACTGGTCAAATAGGTCATCAATGCGAGGCAACGGGTATCTATTTTTGAAAGTGACATGGTTCAACTCCCGATAATCAATACAAAGTCGCATACTCCCATCTTTCTTCTTCACGAATAAAACAGGAGCACCCCAAGGAGACGTACTAGGATGAATGAAATCGATGTCTAACAATTCTTTTAGTTGGGTCTTTAACTTCTGAAGTTCAATAGGAGCCATTCGATATGGGGCTTTGGAAATGAGTTTTGTACCGGATTCAAGGTCGATACAAAATTCAATTTCACGTTCTGGGGGTAGGCCAGGAAGATTTTCAGGGAATTCGTCAGGAAGTTTATTAACAATAGAAATATCATTCAAAACTGATGTATTTTCGTTTAAATCCGTGACATGAGCTAAGAAAGCTTGACATCTGTTTTTCAATAAATGAATATCTTTATGGCTTGGGATGACAGTGATTGATTTTAATGGTTTGGTTGCTTGAATTCACATAATAGGTTGGTTAGGAATATGAAAGCTAACAACCTTATGAAAATAATCAATTTTTGCATGATGAGTAGTTAACCAATCAATCCCTAGAATTACGTCAAATGCAAGTATTTTCAATGAAATAAGATCAACAGGTAATGTGAGAGTTCCGATTTGAACCAAACAAGACTTATAAATAGTGGATGTAATGAAGGTTTCTCCTAACGGAGTTTCAACAGATAATTCAAAGTCTAATTTCTCCGGAGTCAAATTTAAACGTTGAGCGCAAGTAGGAGAAATAAAATAATGGGTAGAACCGGTATCAAATAAGGTATAGACTTTGCTAGAGTTTATGATTAGCTTACATGTGATAACCTCGTTCGAGTTCCTTGCTTTCTGGGAGGTTACGACAAACGCTCTTCCTTGAACTACTGGTTTTAACTTTTTTGGAACGACCTTTGGTGCCTCCATCCCAGCTGGACCTGGCTTCCCTGAACGATAAAATCGAGCTAGGTGACCTTCTCTTCCATAATTGTAACACGTTTTGGACTGCTGCGCACAATTTGGACTGGTATGTCCCTCCCCTCCACATTTGAAGCATATGATAGGTGGTCGTTCTCCTTCCTTAACAACGGGTGCTGGTGCTGATGTCTATCCATCACTGTTGAATCTCCTCTTCTTGAAATGTCCACTTTTATTATATTAGCCATGATTACCATCAAAGTGGTTACCATTTCTAGCATGTTGATTCCCTCCACGTTTGTTGTCACCGCTTCGATGACTACTACCACTGGTATTATCGACTTGTTGGCTACTCTCTCTTGGTTGGGTTGACTCCACTACTAGAAAATTAACCTATAGCGACGGTCGCCGACCGTCGCTATAGGCCTAAAGACCTAGAAGCCGTCGGTAAACTCTATAGCGACGATCTTTAGGACTATAGAGACAGTCGGCGACCGTCGCTATAGACTTTTTAGATTTCAAAAAAAAATTAAATTAATAATGCAAATTTTTTCAACAAACACAAGTACACTATAAAGTAAAACATAAAAAATATTATATACATCATTTAAAATCATTCATATTACAACTCAAGACTTAACAATTGCTTAATCAAATTTAGAGAAAATTTATTGTCACAAATTTGGCCTCATGGAGACTCCACTGGCTGTTACACGTTCTCTTCTGAGCTTACAACAGAGTTGGTTAGAATCTTCTGTCCAAAAAATGAGAAAAAGAAGGCTGAAAGATGGATACTGACTCCTCCACATTTTATTCAAGTCTATCATCTCGTCCAAGTCCATGAGGAATATCATTCAAAACATGATTCAACAAATGGTCCCTTGTAAAAATTGTGGCTGCACTCCCATTGTGCCCATCAAAGATCTGAAAAATCGTAAACGAACCAACTATTAATAGATTAGGACCATTATTCCAGCTTATCTATTATAATCCAACTATTTTACCTATATATATAGCTGAAGTAGATACATGACGCATACATATAACCGAAAAATGTCAGTTGGGAGATCAAAAATTTCATAGGAGAATAACTGAATAAAGGACTGGAATCCAGCCTGTTACCGTATTATCCACTAGTTACTTGTCTTACACCATCATATCAGGGAAAAGCCAGAAAACAGCGGCAGTAATGGAACTTACTCTGGGCTGTGCCATTTTAAGTAAGTGAATGAAAAGCAGATCACCAAACAACAACCTTGTGCTGACAATGCCAAAGGAGTATCAAGACTGCTCTGAAAAATAAAAACCAAAAATTTAGAGGCTACACAATTTCCCAAAAGAATAAACAGTTTAATTTATAAAAAGAAAAGAATTTCCAGAATGATGCACAATCACATCACATTTGATATATACATAATGAATTGTCACAAACAACTGATTAGCTAAATTATAAAGTACAAGTTTTACAGTGATGGCTTTTTCCATATATAAACACATTATATCCATACGAAGTCACAAAAGAAAATAATCAAAATGCTAGTAAACTGATTTTCCTAATATTTATACATAAGGAATAATCAGTCTTCATTAGAAAAAAAGTCTCAGGCCCCCACAATCTCAACACAAATTACATAACTTGCAAATCTCAACACAAACCCACACCCACTCCAACACAAAGATCCAAGCCAAACACCAATTATTTATCAAGTACCTACTTGTATATTCGATCAGGAACATGAACAGGAACAGGAACAGGAACAGGAACAGGAACAAGCACAAGTAAACCACAAACATAATTGAGCAACAAATCTTCAGGTACATTAAGTAAATATCCGGTGCTAAAACATATTTATCACAAAAACATCTTTGGCCAATAACAACGAATTTAACCAGTTATCAAACAGAAAAGGGGATCCCACATATTCTTACCATTTGATAGCAGCAAAAATTATCCACCATAAAAGAAACAATTGGTCGTTCATGTCCCAGAAATTAAACACACAAGTCAAGTCTTCACTGGAAAGCTAATGCACCAAACATCCCAAATACCTAAACTAAGCTAAAAAGGCAATTACCCATCCAAAATAAAGTAAATGGAATAAAATAGACCCATATATATTGCTAACAAAATTAAATTGAACACGCAGTCCCCGGATCTAATAATAACTAATTTTTCATTTTCAATGAAAAAATCACAAAAACAAATTATCATTAAAAACTAATAACAATAAACCCATCTGAATTCATTAGATTCATTACATTAACTATATATCCGATACCCATAAAATATATTTACTTTAAAAAAATAGAGAAAATAAAAATTACAACAAGATAGCTAGAGTTTATCTTCAGATACTTAAGCTTCATGCTTCTATAAACAAGCCCAAATGAAAAAGCTGATGCACGAGCCACCTGAAGCATAACATATATATATATATATATATATATATATATATATATATATATATAAAAAGAATCGAAGTACATACTTATATTATTCTTCATGCCACCCCCTTTAAATAATAATTCGACGGTTTCGATTAAATATAATGAAGTAAATCTATACTTTTAAGAACGGACAACATATAGCGTCATTAAAAGTATGTACGACGAATTCTGTCGCTAAAGGAAGGTAAAGACGACGTAATAAGATCAAAGTATGACTGATGATCCTGATCCAGATATATATATATATATATATATATATATATATATATATATATATATATATATATATATATATATATATATACATCAAAATTACAGTAAGCTATCAAACAGTTTACAGTTATGCATATGGTTATCTTTCTATATATAATGATATACTGATCAAATTGAACATAAAAGGATTATTACCAAAGCAAGTGTGCTTTTTCCTGAATAAGGTCCTGGTGGAGGCGACATTGATCTGAGAGTTTATGAGTCAAAGCTCTCACCTTTGAAGATCTGCAAAATTGGCTATGATATTTTTCCGACTACAAAGAAAAAGAGGAGATGATCCGGAAAAACTCCTCACCTTCGAAGATCTGCACCGGCGGATGATAGTAGCAATCGGAGGAATTGTTCGATCTCGCTCCTCTGGCTTCGACTCCGCCAACCACCTCACCATCCCATATCTTATACCTTGATTAAGCTTCAATAGCTCGAAATTTCTGTTCAATTTCGCACAAAAACCCTAAGTACTACTGCACCGTTCGTCTGTAACGAGAGAGAAAGAGCGAAGATACTGAAATGATTTGGGGAAAAGTGGAAGTGTTTTATCTTTAAAAAACCTCTATACCGACGGTTCCGTGCTGACCATCGCTATAGATACCCTATAGCGACGGTTCCGTGCCGACCGTCGCTATAGCTCGTCGCTATATGTCGAATTTCTAGTATTGCTTATTATCACGCTTAATAACTGAGCCCTATTTACAACATATGAATACAAACACAGTTTGTGAGAGATAAGGTATTGACGTATCTCAGGTTTCAAACCTCTTAGAAACATCCGCGTCATTCTCTCCTCGTTATCAACTTAGTAGGATGTAAACCGAGACAACTCGTCAAACTTGGCTTCGTACTGCGACATGGTCATATTATTTTGCTCCAGCTTGATGAACTTTACCTCAATCATGTGACGAATACTTTCGGAAAAGTACTTGTCGTTGAACAGTTCTTGGAACTTCTCCCAAGATATTTTGAGTGCGGCAGGCTGGGTACGTTTTACAGATTCCCACCAGTAATCTGCCTTTCCTCGCAATATGAAGGTGGCAAAGGGAACCTTTTGCTCCTCGGATCATCCCAAGAAATCAAATATCTTGGTGATATGCTTTATCCACGTCTCTTCCTTAAGTGATTTTGGCTCTCCCAAAAACTCTAGTGGTCCCAGCTCCTTGAACTGCTTAGCGGTGACCGTCCGAGAGTTTCCAGTGTTTCCACCTGTATTTTGGACAGGAGCCGCTCTCGCCTGATGTTGCATAAATTGCATAAAGCCTCTGAACATCCCATCGTTCATCATTTGATCGGTGTTGTTGTTTACCTGAGGATTATTGTCTTCCTGTTGCACATTTTCCTTGGTATTGATCTGTGGTGACTCAACGGTCTCTTGTGCTCCATTGCTATTCTCAACATTCTCGGATGTCATTTTCAAATACTACCACAAAACAAGGGTTAATTGACACACCATATATTATCCCTATATTCTGACTGACCAATTAAATAAAAAATAAACTTAGGTAGGTCATACTAGCGAAGGAATTACCCGTCTCTCCCCCTAGTTCTAGTCTCACATCTTAGCCAAGGATCATATCCCTAAGCTTTGATACCAACTGTGACGCCTCCAAAATAGGTATACATCACCCATTCTAAGTCACCAAATACATGATACAAAATACAAATACAAACTTAAATATACAACATAAGCTGTGAGTTTTAATACAAATATTGTCGTCTAGATAGTATTCAAACTCAAAATAAGTCCTCAATACATTTATTATCACACTATTTCACAGAATAGTGAGGACTACTAATGCAAATATCTGGACCGTCACTCCGTTCCCCGAGTAGTCCCAACTATATTCTCATTTCCTGAAGAGAACAATGAAAGCAAAGGGTGAGCTCAACTAGCCCAGTAAGAAATATTATAACTAAGATAATGCAAAATAAATTATCGTTAGCCTTCAACAGTGTTAAACTGATAAAATATAATAGACATCAAGTTTAGCTGCAGTGGAACAAGTAATCCATTAGAAGAGTCAAGTAGAGAATGATATGTACTATCTTCTATGATTTGAAAGAATTTATCATCCATTTTATCGCTGAGACTCAGCTTAATAAATAATCTGTATCATCGAATCACCCCTGCACTTCGTCCAAGGATATTCATTAGTATCACGACCACAAATTATCCATGCACTACGAGCCAAGGATATTCGTGTTTTCATCAATGGTCATGATCATGCCAACAACTGTCCATCAATGCACTACGGCCAATGAGGACTTTTACCACATCATTTGTAACATTACGGTCATGATTATACCGAATAATCCCTCGTCATAATCATACCAAGTCCATCTATGCATTACGGGCCACAGATGACTTTCATTATAATATAAGCATGAGGATGGTGACAATGATATAAGAATTCAATTAAAAGAAAGCAAATGATAAATTTTTAAAGATTTATAATTTAATTTATCCAGAATTCAATAATGTCCAAATTGTTAACATGATACTGCTTTGTGGAGTAAAATTCAAGAATAATATTATATCAAAAATGATTTGGATCGAAAAGAAATCAATATTTGTCATAAATAGTAATCTGGATGAATAGTAACCAAGTGAATAGTACCCCGTGAATAGTACTTCGGAAATAGTAACCCCGTGAATAGTACTCTAGAATGAAAAAGTTAAAACTTATCAAGAATGCTCATAATAATATTTCCATGAAAAGATACTGGATGAAGCGCAAATATCAAGGATATTCTACTAATTTCATGGAGTATAGAAGCCAAAATTTTAACACAATGAGTATAAAATTCAAAATCTGAAACGAAATAATATTACTTACATACTACAGAGTATGAAAGAAAATATTATTTCATACGAATACTGAACAAAAATAATATCCCTTACCTTGAAAAGAAGAGTATTCCAACTGGTATATCGGGGATATTCTTGAAGAAAACTTTCACTGTTTTCTATGCTCAAAGCTTTCTAAAACTCGAAAGCAATACGCTCAATATTATAGAAGAAGAATTCTCTGATTCTGGTGTGATTTTCAATTCTAAATAAGCATCCTATTTATAGGAGAATGGAAAGGATACTATTTGAATTTTTATGATCACGGACCAACAGTGGAAAAATCACGGGGCGTACGAATCAGCTGATTTTTTTTTAGGATTTACTATGTAAATACTATGCGGACACTATGCATAATAAAATATAATATATTCTATTTTTCATAAAAAACAAAACTTATTATATAATAATTACTCCTTCCGTGACAATTTCAAAACTTCCCGTGACCCTCCCATTTTTTCATTACATGTGGTCCCCACCATATGTCCTTATCAAATATATATATATATATATATATATATATATATATATATATATATATATATATAACAAAATTGAGATAACTTCTACCTATAATTTTGAAAAAAATGAATAAATGGGGTCCAAATAATAAATAAAATTTACAACAAATACTTCATAAAAATTCTCTCAATATTTTTAACAACATTTATTCATCATTATTATTATTATTCGCAATATTTAACAACCAGATCATTCCCAGGAAAGAGAGGGCTTTCCAATAAGAATTTCTCCCTATTGGCGCGCAATTAGGTGTTTGTTCTCTCATCGACAAAACTTTCTAGACATCGTCAATATTGCAAATAATAATATGAATAACTGCATCGTCTTAATTATTGATTTAATAATAAATAAAATATCGACAATAATTGAATCAAATAATGTGAGATATTATGCATCAATTACTGTAGCAATAACTGAACAAAACTGAGTGACTTCTCACGTAAGTATCAATAATCAATATCGTGTGCTACTATGCAACCACACGTATTACTGTACTTTTATCGCCAGGTATTTAAATAGTTAACGGTAAAACTTCTGTCGTTATTTCATAAAAAGATATTTCTGTCATTTTCTCATTCCGACAATAATTACGTTATGGGGTCCACCAATGATTGTGCCGTCGTACAAATATTCCCTGTTAAAACGAATATTCTCCGACTAATCGAATATTATATAACAACTTGCTTACTTTGCAAAATTTATAAATATTACCCACAACTATAACATTATAACAAATTCACATCTTAATATTCAAAAATAATATTTATAGAAAAATTCATCTTTATTCATAAAAGTTGGGGTCTTACAGGGAGGTAGTGAAGCTTTGAGTTTGTATAACAAAGAGAAGAAGAGTAAAAACACAGGAGGACATAGCTGTGGAGGAAGCAGCAGCGGGAGAAGTAATTTAGGGAAAAGGAACTGGGAAAATAACAACAAAAACAACAACAAAAATCACAACAATCAAGTGGGGAAGTTTCGTGGAAATTTCAAGAAAAGAAATGAGGGATGCCTAAAGTGTGGGAAGAATCATCAGGGCGAATGCTGGAGGGATTACAACTACGGCCAAGAGGGGGATATTTCGCCAAACTGCCCAAAGCCGAAGAAGATCAAAGGTTGTTTCTCTTGTGGCTCGGCGGACCACCTGATTAAAGACTGCCCAAGGAAATGGAGCAGCGGAGGAAGCGACTAGCAAGGTGGGAGCAACAAACTGATGATTGGCGGACCGACGCCATCCAACTGCCAGAACATTTAACATAACTGTCCAGGACGCAGTAGCTGCGAGGGACGTGGTGTCAGGTATTATCCAAATCAATAATATAAATGCCTATGTATTATTTGATTCGGGTGCCACCTGTTCTTTTGTTTCTGAGGAATTTGGTAGTCGACTTAATTTACCCCAAGAACGATTAGGAAATCCTTTGAACATAGAAGTTGGGAATAAGGAAGTAATTGATAAGTGGATTTTATACCCGTGAATCGTTTCCTAATTCAAGCTTAATCAATGTTAATTCCTTGCATTTTATGTCTTATTTTACTTGTTTATTGTTATTTAGTGTGTAGGTTTGGTGGTGTGGCATTTGATCATAAAAGGGGTGCAATTGTGGCAATAACTTAGCAAGTTTAAAGCATTACATGACCAACTAGCAGAAGGTATGCCCGTCGGGGTGGGCATTTTTAAGCCTTACACCCCCACTGGGGCGGGGGGTCCAATACTTTGAAGACAGGAGCTATGCCCACTGAGGTGGGCTAATTGTGAAGAAACACCCCCGCCGGGGTGCGGGTCCGGATTATACAGTTATTTGGTTGGTTTCAAAGACTGCTATGTTAGTATTTGTGATGGTTTGGGACGTGTATTAGCAAGGTTTTTCAATCAGAATACAAGTCTTAGTGTTATATCCAATGAAAAATAACAAGATTGGGAGATAGCCATTAGAAGACAATTAACAGAGAACAGGAATACAAATTTTGAGAGCAAGCATTAGAGAAAATATTTTGAAGGAGTTTTCGTATCAATTGCAAATTGAGCTGAAGAAAAGGGTGGTTCTGGATTTATTCTTTTCTTCTAGTTTATTTGTAATTGAAAGGATGATATCTTTAATTTATTCTGTGTTTATTTCATATATGATGAACTAAATTACTTTTTAGGCTTATGATGGATCTTTAAGTGAAACGATGGTTATGTAACTTTGATTTTCAGTTTAATAAGCTATTATCCAGTTTATCTATATTAATTTGTGTTTGAATTTATGAATTGCCTGATCAATAATTCTTTGTGGACTTGTATGGATTCGAGAGAGGAAGTACGAGTCTAAACTTAGTTAATATAGCATGTGTTCTTGAATTCTATGAATGAATAGAATCTTGATGAATGTTAGGGTAGAGATATGCTTAACATCGCATGTAATCGGATAGAGAACTTGAACTTAAACCTTCTTTGATTGTAATTCACATAGAGATATAATGAGTTAGTTAATTAAGGTGTTTAACTTAATTCTATCTTAATTGTGGATTTGAGTTAATATGGTGTTAGTGCATCGAGAGGTGGCTAATTCTACTTTCGTGTTCTTGATTAATAAACTGGGATAGTAAATTAAATTGGATCAAAGGATAATAACCAAAGTGAAGCTTAGGGTGAAGTTGTAAGTCTAATTCTCCGATAATTGTTAAGAAATTCAGTTTTTGCGATTTGTGATTGTTTTGCGATTTTAGTATTTTTAATAATTGAGAATTTATAATTTTAATCATTAATTTGGATAGTTTAATAAAATTGGGATTAATAGGTAACTGGTAATTATGAAGGTTAAATTCTTACTAATTTCTCTATGGGAACGATACTCTACTTACTATTATATTCCTTGTTGACCATATATACTTGTATGTTGTGCGTAATTAGATTTTACCCAACAGTAATCCCCGTAGAATACGTTTACCAAAATTATCGCACAAACATTAGAGATCATGAATTAAGCGTAGAATTGATCCCGATAAGATTAGGAGAATTTGACGTAATATTGGGAATGGATTTGTTGCATAACCATGCTGTGATAATTTATTATCAGAATAAAAGTGTTAACCTTCTGACTCTGAATAAGTCTAAGGTGGTGTTTTAGGGTAGTTCATCGCTTAAGAAGTCGTGTTACCTTATGATGATGCAGGCCAAGAAATTGTTAATATCCGTAGTGAGAAATTAAGGATATATCCGTAGTGAGAGAATTTCAAGATGTATTTACGGATGATCTGTCTAGTCTTCCGCCAGACAAAGAAATCGAATTCACAATAGCCTTAGCAACGAGAAATGCACCAATTTTAAGAGCCCTATATCTTATGGTGCCAGTAGAAATGAAGGAATTGATGATACAATTACAAGAGTTGTTAGATAAGGGTTACATTCGGCTGAGTGTGTATCCTTGGGGAGCACCAGTGTTGTTTGTTAAAAAGAAGGATGGATTGATGAGGCTCTGTAGCGATTATCGAGAATTGAACAGAGTAACAATTAAGAATAAATATCTGTTACCAAGGATAGATGACATTTTTGATCAGCTAAAGGGAGCAAAGTGTTTCTCAAAGATAGATCTACGGACGGGTTATCACCAGTTGAAAAATAAGGGAGGAGGACATATCAAAGACGACATTCCGAACTCGTTACGGACATTTTGAATTTCTGGTGATGTTATTCAGGTTGAAAAATGCTCCAACATTTATGGACTTGATGAACCGAGTCTTCAAGCCATTCTTTGATAAATTCGTAGTAGTTTTCATCGATGATATCTTGATCTACTCAAATACGGAAGAAGAACACGCCGAACATTTGAAGATGGTTCTGGAGGCGCTAAGAAAGGAAAAGTTGTATGCAAAGTCTTTCAAGTGTGAATTTTGGATGAATAAGGTTCAATTCTTATGACACGTGGTGGATGAGGATGCAATTTCAGTAGACCCTGCAAAGGTAGAAGCAGTGAGTAATTGGGAGCAGCCAAAGATGCCAACTGAAGTAAGAAGTTTCTTAGGGTTAGCTGGGTACTATAGAAGATTTATCCAAGATTTTCTAAGATAGCAACCCCGCTGACTAACCTGACGAGGAAGACGGTGAAGTTCGTATGGATGGACAAGTGTGAAGAAAGTTTCCAAGAGCTGAAGAAGAGATTGAGTGAAGCACCTGAATTATCACTACCAGATGATACGAGAGGATTTGTAGTGTATAGTAACGCGTCGCACAGAGGACTTGGTTGTGTGCTAATGAAGCACGACAAGGTCATTGCGTACGCATCGCGATAACTGAAGGATTACGAAAAACGATACCCTACTCATGACTTAGAGTTAGTAGTAGTAGTTTTTGCGTTAAAATTTTGGAGATATTATTTGTACGGAGAAAAATATGAGATATACACGGACCACAAGAGTCTGAAATATATCTTCACACAGAAGGAGGTGAACATGCATTAGAGGAGGTGGTTAGAATTAATCAAGGATTACAACTGCGATATTCTTTATCACCCGGGAAAGGCAAATGTAGTAGCTGACGCGCTAAGCAGAAAAAAAGGGAGAAATTGTTTCAACTGACAACTTAGAAGGAGTTAATAAGAGAAATAGAGAAATTGAAAATAGAGGTAAAGGGACCAGGGAGGTTTGAAGAGAAATTGTTCACAGTGGAAGTTCGTCCAACCTTGTTGGATAGAGTAAAGGAATCACAAGAGAAGGATGAAGAGTGCGAGAAAATCAAGAAGATAATCATAGAAAATGAGGAAGAAAAGTTCAAAGTGGATAAAGACGGTATTTTGAGATATGAAGGGAGAGTGTGGGTGCCAGCGGTAACCGAGTTGAGAGAAGAAATTTCGCATGAGGCACACAATACGACATATTCTGTTCATCCAGGAAGCACAAAGATGTATTGAGATTTGAGGAAAAATTTTTGGTGGCCCAATCTAAAATGGGAAATCACGGAGCACGTTAGTAAATGTCTTACTTGTCAACGAGTCTAAGTAGAGCACCACAATGTCAAAGAAGCATTGTGAGAACTTGAGATTAAAATAAAGGAAAATGTTTCCTCAATGGTGTATGTAATATTAGCGAGATTCTGGGGACAGAATCCTTATAAGGGGGGAAGAGTGTAATGCCCCAGAAAATTTGGATTTTTGAGAATTAAATTTTTATTTTTATTATGTTGATTAAATGAATTTAATTAATTATTTACGGGAGTAAGCTAATTGAAGGTCGTTTTATGACCTAGACATATCGGAATGTCGTAGTATTTTGGCTATGTGGTAGAATTAAAGTGTTTGAATTTCCAAGACGTAAATAAAAGCTTTCCGAGAAATTTTTTGAAAAACACTATTCATACATTTCTGCTCGGGAATTATTTTTGAACTTCCGAGAAATACGTAATGATAGAATATCGAAGCGAAATGGAATATCCAATAATATTCCGAGAAGGAATTTAAATGCGTATAATGAATTAAAGCTATGATTGTATAATACGTAGGTATTATACGAGGTAATGAATACGAGTATAATATGAGGTATTATACGAGTATGTATGAAGAATGGAATAACGTATATTACGAATTATTATACGAGTTAGTACTTGGTGACTAAGTAAAAGTGATGAGCAAGCAATGGATAAGTTATGTGATTAACAAGCAAACTTAAAAGCTAAGTAAAGTGCTTATGTGATAAGCAAGCAAAGTGCTTAAGTGTGGTGACCAAGTTTACTTAATAAGCTAGGTAATGAATAGCAAGGAGGTGGAGTGGCTTAATGACCAAGTAGACTTAATGACCAAGTGTTGTGGGGAGCAAGTTAACTTAGTGTTTAAGCTAGGAATAGTAAGGAGGTGATTAAGGAGGTGGAATGGCCTAATGACCAAACTACCCTAACCTAGCAAGTCCTATAAATAGCAAGCTTGGTTTTCATTTTGTTGGTTGTTCAACAAGTTGAGAGCTTATTGGTTAGAGAGAATAAGTGAAAATAAGCTACAAAAGCTAGAACAAGTTAGCCTTTGAGAATTCAATAAGCAAGAAGAAGAACAAGGATTAAGCAAGTGATCTTCATAGGTAAGAGCTTAAACCATAATTCATTTTTTCTTCCATTGGTAGGGAAATGGGTAGTGGTAGAACATGTATGCTAAGGAATGATAAGAATGAGTAATCAAAGGGCTTAACTCTTAATAAGCCGTATAAGTCATGAATAAGCTATTCGTAATCAAATAAGTTATGAATCAAGGAAAAACTTGTAGGAACTTGTAACATGTTGCAATAATGAAGTTAATATGACTAGAAGATGAGAGAATGATGGTTAAAAGGATTTAGACCATGTTAAGTTATGTGAAGTAAAATCATAAGTAGTTATACTTTTATAAGTTATAGACTAATGAAGAACAAGTAAGAACTTATCATGTAAATAAGTTAATGAGGTATGTATGTCAAGATTTTAATATGATGGATTGAGTCCATTTGAAACAATGAACAAATCATAAGAAGTGAAGTTAAGGAGAAATTCACGAGTTTGGACGATAATCGTCGAATTCGTGAAAATCTCGGAATAGAAGTCGAATTTTGATATTGAGCTTGGAAACATTGGTTTTCAATGGAGACAAGTCATATTTGGAATTATAGAGTTGCGGGCTCAAAAATGACTAAATTCCAACTTAGAACAAAGAAACGAGCGTTGAACGTTCACGAACGTTTATCGTTTTCGTTAAAAATGAACTAGTAGGTGAAATTTTAGCAAACGAAGTCAAATAGATAAAATTCTTGCATGAACGCGTAGAGTATAGAATTTGTGAACCGTAAGCTTTTGAACGAGCCAATTCGGACTTATAACGAACAAGTTATGCGTCTGGGAAGTTTACAAAATTAAAAATCTGCAAAATTTTTCGAAGGCACAGAGTTGGCGCTGCGGCGCCAACCCAAGGACAAATAGTGGCGCCACAGCATCGTAATAGTGTCAGGGTATACTACTAACTCGTGCCGTGGCGCGAGATGAAGAGCTAAGTGTGGCACCGCGGCGCCAGTCCCAGAGTTTTGACAGACAAGAATGTTTACAAGTATAGAAGGAAAGATAACTCATTAGCAATGAACTAAGGTATAAATATAACATTGTTAAAGCATTGTTAGACACTTAATGTATGATGATAAAGGTTAATAATCAATTGAAGATGAACATAATGAGAACAACGTAATGTGTTAAGCCGGCTATAGAAATTTGTTGACCAAGTTAATTATGAATCCAATGGTTTGCAATACAAGTATGGGTTATGTAATTACTTAATGAATAATGATAAGACCTTTCCTAAATCACTGTTATAGTGATGACTTTAGGAATTTAATGTTGTTTAATGAGTAGTTAAACGACGAACATAAAGTATAAAGAACGTGAACCGTATTCGATAATGATAAGGCCTATAACGTTAAGAGTTACAACTAAAAGTTATTAAGTAATACGTGAACGTAAACGATATGCAATAAATTGTACTTAACAAATGACGATCGAGTTTCAATTAATAATGTTAGTAAGCCGTGAGGAAAGATGATTAACTCGAAACGAGTTATATTAATGAAGTAAATCCACGTAAGACATAGAAGAGAAAGAAGTTGGTAAGAATAATGTAAAATATAATGGCAAGCGTAACCAATAGTAACAAATCTAATATATGATTAGATTGAGAAGAAGGTAAGATTCATTAGGAACCATGTATGTTCATTCATGACCTAATGTGGTATGTTATGCATTCATTCTATTGAAACAACATCAAAATGTGTGTATCAACGACATTCTTATTACATTAATAATATTACATCCCGTTCCCAAGTTCTAAAACCATTACATTCTTTGTTCATCATACTATAATATATACAACTTACTAGTTTATTACAAGGTAAACTAATCGTTCATCTTCGTCTCGCCCTTAACCTTGTCAGGTCCCTCGATTCGTCCGGTCCTAGTTGTATTCATATGGTTCAAGCAAGAGTGAGCATAACAAGCTCAGCAAGTACAACAATTTTTTTTAAACGACATGCTTGAAACATAGGAATCATATATCTTCAGTAACTGAACAATAGTTACAAAGTACTATCGATAATTCAAAATAGCACTTTTTTTTCATTCAAAACGTTTTACAATAACAATATTCAGTAAAACATCAATTCTGGCTCAAGACCATGAGCAGTTCATAATTTCTTTGAAAAGGACAACCCGACACTAAGTCCGTAAGTCCGGCATATCTTACGAGCACTTCTGGGTGATCAGCCCATAGTACTCTATGTTGATCAACACTACATTCATTAAACGTGTTTACGTTTAAGTTTTGGCAACCTCACGTGCCCATCGAATAATCGATGAAAATACATTTGTTTATTCAAACTCAGGCTTACCTTGAATCCGTACCAAACAATTGGCGTAGGATAGCGTTAACAATTCTATATTGAAAGACTTGTAAATAAATCAATCAATCTTCAAGATTAGTCTAGCAGAGTCAAAACTGGCATCGACCCTTTCTTTAAAATCATTCATGCATCTTATAACATGAATCATAGAAAACTTGGCTAACACGAAGGTTAGACAAGCTTTTAAGAAAAAACTTGCCTTCAGCTCGGGCTCGTAAAAAATAACTTTTCCTTTCAGTCTTTATGGTCTCTACAATACATAACCACATAACATACCACATTAGGTCATGAATGAACATACATGGTTCCTAATGAATCTTACCCTTCTTCTCAATCTAATCATATATTAGATTTGTTACTATTGGTTCCGGCTTGCCATTATATTTTTACATTATTCTTACCAACTTCTTTCTCTTCTATGTCTTACGTGGATTTACTTCATTAATAGAACTCGTTTTGAGTTAATCATCCTTCCTCACGGCTTACTAACATTATTAATCGAAACTCGATCGTCATTGGTTAAGTACACTTACGGCATATCGTTCACGTTCAATTACTTAACAACTTTTAGTTGCAACTCTTAACGTTATAGGCCTTATCATTATTGAATATTGTTCATGTTCTCTATACTTTACGTTCGTCGTTTAACTACTCATTAAACAACATTAAATTCCTAAAGCCATCACTATAACAGTGATTTAGGAAAGGTCTTATCATGTTCATTAAGTAATTACATAATCCCTACTGGTATTGCAAACCATTGGATTCATAATCAACTTGGTCAACAAACTTCTACAATCGGCTTAGCACATTACATTTTTCTCGTTACGTTCATCTTTCAATTGATTATTAATCTTTAATCATCATATATTAAGTGTCTAACAATGCCTTAACAATGTTATATTAACACCTTAGTTCATTACCAAGAGTTTTCTTTCATTCTATACTTGTAAACATTCTTGTCCATCAAAGTTCTAGGACTGGCGCCGCGGCGCCACCATTAACTCTCTCTCTGCATCTCACGCCGTAGCAACATGAGTTAGCAATATGCATGATTCTAGCCTCATATTTGCGGCTGGGCGTGGGCTTTAAAGCTATTATGAGTCATGGGCAGCGGACTCATTCCTCGAATAATTTTTGCGTTTTGAAATTTTTACGAACTTCCCGGACACATAACTTCTTCGTTTTAAGTCTGAATTGGTCCTTTCAAAAGCCTACGGTTCACAAATTTCATAATCTATACGTTCATGAAAGAATTTTATCTATTTGACTTCGTTTGCTAAAATTTCACCTATTAGTTCATTTTTAACGAAAACGATAAACGTTCGTGAACGTTCAACGCTCGTTTCTTCGTTCTAAATCGGAATTCGGTCATTTTTGAGTCCGCAACTCTATAATGCCAAATATGACTTGTCTCCATTGAAAACCAATGTTTACAAGCTCAAACACAAAATACGACTTCCATTTCGAGAATTTCACGAATTCGACGCTTAACGTCCAATCGTGTGAATTTCGGCATAACTTCTTTACTAACGATTTGATCATTGTTCTAAATGGATTCTAACCATCATATAAACATTTCAAACTACTTATTACATTAACTTATTAGGTTTTGACTTATTCTTCATAAGTTCATGGCTTATCAACTTATAACTTTCATGATTTCATTTACTTATGACTTATTATTGATTTAAGTCCTTTACTCAATGTTCTCATATCATATCCAACATACTAACATCTTGACATACCTACTTCATTAACTTATTGACATGATAAGTTATTACTTGTTATTCATTAGTCTATAACTTGTAAAAGTATGAACTACTTATGAATTCACTTTGCATGACTTATCATAGCCTAAATCTTTTAACCATCATCCTTGCTTCTTATTATCATACAATCTTATTAAAGTAAACATATGAGAAGTTCATCTATGTTCCTCATGAGTTCACAACTTAATTAAGTTTGAATCACTTATTCATGACTTATACGACTTATTAAGACTTAAGCTCTTTGATTACTCATTCCTATCATTCCTTAGCATACATGTTCTACCACTACCCATCTCCCTACCAATGGAAGAGAAAGAGATTCTTGGTTTAAGTTCTTACCCTTGAATATCACTTGACTAAGCTTTATTCTCCTTCTTGCTTCTTGAAAAATCTAACTTTGACTTAAAGGTGCTTATTTGCTCTACCAAATAAGTAGCTTATATTTGAGAGGAATTGGATGGTTTGAAATAACCAACAAATTTTGAAATGAGCTTTCTATTTATAGGCCACCAAAGGTTAGGGCATAATGGTCTTTAAATCCTCCCACCTCCTTATTTCCACCTCCTCATCCTCCACCTCCTTACTATTCAAAACCTAGCAACTAAGTAAACTTGTTAGCCACATAAAGTACTTGGTCATCACACATAATCCTTGCCCATCAAGCTTACCCACTTACTACTTGGTTTAACCCATGGATCAAGGCTTTTTATTGGGCTTTGATAATTAATCTAACTACTTCCTTAATGGGCTTGTGTTACAATGGTTTGGGCTTATGATAATCAAACACTTGGGCTTGATGATCACATATATTGGACTTCTCTTAATAGGCTATTAATCCTACAAGTTCATTATCTTAGGTTAAACAACTTAACAAATATACCACACGTATAATCTTCGTATGCTAACTCGTATACTAGATCGTAATATACGTTATCTCATTCTTCCTATATAATAGTACAATACGTTGTATTATACTCACATTCTTCATTTCATATAATGAATAGACATTATACGATCACAACTTCCTTCCTTTAACACTTAATAACCTAACGTTCCCAAATTAGGCCCACATGCGAAATATTACGCTTTCCATACTTAGATTATTATTACATAATCAATATCGCCTTGATATTATAATGTTACGTATTTCTCGGAAGTTCAAAAATAATTCCAGAGCTGAAATCGATGAATAGTATTTTTGGGAAAATTTCTCGAAAAGTTTTTATTTTCGTCTTGGAAATTCAAACACTTTAATTCTATCACGTAGCCAAAATACTACGACATTCTGATATGTCTAGGTCATAGAACGACCTTCAATTAGCTTACTCACATAAATAATGAATTAAATTCATTTAATAAAAATAAAAATTTAATTCTCAAATATCCAAATTTTCTGGGGTGTTACACTCTTCCCCCTTATAAGGATTCTGTCCCCAGAATCACACTAACACTACATACACCATTGAGGAAACATTTTCTTTTATTTTAATCTCCAGTTCTCACAATGCTTCTTCGACATTGTGGTTCTTTCATTTCACCTTCAACGAAGGTGTTATCTTAACTCGCATGACTTGTCACTTCCTATCAATAATCTAAGTTGGAAGTTTAAATACTTATTGACACATTACGTTATCTTCCTCTGATTAATTCTTCTTTTAACTTTAAAATTATTTGAAACTCAAATTCCTCCTTCAAACAAGATTATACTTGATCTTCTCTTCATCCTGCATCCTCTTCTTCATCCGCTTGCATTCCTCGTTACCTAATTGTACTTAATTAACTCGTTCCATTATCGTGGATTGAGTCTACGTTGTGAATTACTTTTCTACCTCTTCAATCCGCAATTTAACTTCTAGCTTCGTTTTTGACATTTTTGTCATTAACTCATTCTGAGTTGTTAACATCAATAGCTTTTCCCTACCCTTCCTACTTAACGCGTCGTTTACTACTTTTACCTTCCATGTATGATATAATATATCACAATCGAAATCTCTTAACCATTCTAATCACCTTCTCTACTTCATATTCAACTTCTTCTGTGTGGAGACATATATCAAACTCTTAGAGTCCGTGTATATCTCACACTTCTCCCCCAGATATAAATACTATCTTTAGAGTTTTAATTCTAAGACTACATAATTCGCCAATTTTAGATCATAAATAGGATAAACCTCCTTATAATCCTTTAACTGGCATGATGCATACATAATGACCTTGCCATGCTACATGAACACGCAATCTCATCATCTATGCGAAACATCGAGATACAATACAAAATTCCTCGTATTATCTGATAGACATAATACAGGTACCTCACTTAACTTCCCTTTTAGTTCCTAAAAACTATTTTCTCACTTCTCATTCCCAACATACTTCTTAATAACAACTTTGTCTATCTCTTTAAGCTACAATTCACACGTAGTGAATTCCGTATCCAACTTCTCCCTCCGTAGTGTTTCTCACACTATCTCCAAATGTTCAACGTGATCTTCTGACGTCATAAATTAGACTAGAATATCACCAATGATCATTACTACACCCTCATCCAAATATTATTTGAACACCCTGTGACGCTAATGGTACTTTCAAACATAGCACCTCACAAGGGTACCTATCAATTTGCCACCAACTTGCTCAGCGCCCCTTCTGGAAAGTCAAATTTCTGTACACTAGTCAACCCAAACGACATAAACAGAGACTCATAATAACCATAACGAGTTTTGAACGTCGTCTTAGGTACATTCTCCTTCTTCCTTACTTTCAACCGACTATACCCCGTATGCAAATCTATCTTAGAAAAATTCTTTGCCTTCTTCAACTGATCAAATAGATCATCGATCCTGGGCCATTGGTATTTATTCTTAATCGTTAACTTACTCCTATTACGATAGTCGATACATAATCGTAACGACTCATCCTCTTCATTAACATCCTCCTAACTTGCGTCATAGCTAGACAACAAGAGCATCGCGATATTCTATTACCATAAATTACTACCTTGGATTTTGAAAATCGAAGATTCATACTTTTATTCTAACAATTTATTAAAGTTCTATGGTTAATCAACCCATTCATACTGAGAATTACTTCAAATTCTCTTAATTTTATCGGTACTTATCTACCGATACTTGCTTACATTCCTTATTCGTGAAGCCATTTCCACGAATATAATTAACGAAAGTTATTTCCCCATTCTCTACCGTAATGTTTAAAGATACTTATAATCCCTTTCAAACAGACTCCTAGATGAGTCTTTCCACATGTCTTACACACTTTAATCTTACGCTTAGGATCCCCTTGTCCCACTCTAATAACCCTGGAGTTAAAATTCTTTCTTTTTGGCATATTGCCACTGGCATTCTCTACCTTGGTTCCTCCCTTTCCCTTGCTCTTATTCTCCCTCTCTTTGTGATATTGAGTCAATGCCTCACTACCACACCCGGCTATAATCACCTTTTCCAAAATGGTCCCACAGGAAACATTCTGGAACACAAAAATCCTACTATAGAGAGTGGGGTTTCAGCCCCCGCTCAACCCACTGAGCCTTCCTCTCTTCAGTGTCCACTTGGTGGGGGAGCAAACCTTGCCAATTCATTGAATTTGGTCACGTACTGGGGAACCGTCATTTCCTCTAGTTTAAGTTCTAAGAACGTAATCTCCATCCTCCCTTGCATGCTTGTAGGGAAATAATTCTCGAAGAAAAACCTTCTTGAACTGTTCCCACGTTACCTCATCTGTTCTAGTCCTACCCTGGTGAGCCTCCCACCAAAAGTTGGTTTCCCCTTTTCATTATGTATTTCACAAATGAAGTCTTTTGCGCCTCACCTACGTTTGTAATAACAAACGCCTTCTATATTTCTTTTACCCATGTATGGGCCTCTATTGGGTCCGTCGTTCCTTTGAACTCCATCGTACCTATGCTTTCAGATTCTTTAAAGGTAGTCATTCTGGCTACCCTAGGTTTCGCGGTTATCCTACCCCCGGTTTTGTTACATGCAGTCATTAATAAATTAACGAACTCTTGCATAGGGTTGTTTTGACCCTCTTGATTTTCATTACGTGATTCCGCTTCCTAATTACATTGTCTTCTCCTTGATTAAATCAATAGCATTCCATCATTATCTATTACTTAATTCTTTAATCACATAACAACTCATATCATCACAAAGCACATTAAATGAAATCTTCATTATATTCATATGCTTCTTCATAGTCAAAACTATTTACAATTTGCTTTCATAGCCAAAGGCTATTCCATTTCTATCCCACAATTGAACTTTTTAAAAGTTAGGATTTAAAAAGACTACCCTATTATTTAAAAGAGGGTTTTACGTCACTACACATATATTTATAACTCTAGCTTTCTAATAATGCATAACAGCGTCTTCGTGTTTCTCATTCGCAATCTTCGCTATAATATCCTAACTAATAGTATGTCGAGTCTGCCCCGACTCTATGGAATAACAAGCAACTCTAACCTTGAAATCTTTATGAGCACTCTCATGGATGTAAGACATCCGTGCTATCTTCCGGTCCTTCTCCCTTAATTCTTTACAAAGTTCTACCACCTCGTTCATATAATCCCTAGCCTTATTTATCATGAGCATCTTCTCATCATGCTCGGACTCAAAATTTGCTTCTGCAGACTCCTTCGCTTCATAAAGAGCACTAATCTCTTCATTCTGATTTTGCACAACTATACTAAGTTGTACATTCCTGTCAAGCACTGCCAGATACAATGATCTCATTGCATCTGGAGGCATTGTCTCTAGTGTAGGTACCATCGTATTAACCGAGGTTACCTCAATTTCCTCCTCCGTATAGTCCATCATATTAAGATATGACGCTATATCCATATCTCCCTCGGAGTAGTCTTCCTCAGAAAAGTACTCCACTGTCTCCGACTCCTCTAAAATCACTAATGGTACCTCCACCGCCGGCATAGGTACAGGCTCTACTCTATTCACAACTTCTTCGCTCACCGCGTGTATACCTCTATACATCAAGCTATCGATCGACATCCTTCAATAACACATAACATGTTAATTAGTACATAACACAGCATAGTATAAGCATAAATCACATTTAGTTTATTTAGGGTTACTTTCCATCTTTTAAATCTTTCGGTACTGAGTTTCCTCAATACCTTATTAACTCATTCGACTGAAGTAAAGCTTGAGCTTACTTCCTTCGGACTTTTCTTCCTTAACGAGGTTATTAGCCTAAGGTTCTTCCCCCTTAAGTTTTATAACCTAATGCTTTGATACCAACCTGTGACGCCCCCAAATCCGAGTCTCTTCCAACTGAGGCGATGATGGTGCTACACGGTACTTATAACTGTACATTCATTCTATTGAAACGACATCAAAATGTGTGTATCAATGACATTCTTATTACATTAATAATATTACATCCCGTTCCCAGGTTCTAAAACCATTACATTCTTTGTTCATCATACTATAAGATATACAGCTTACTAGTTTATTACAAGGTAAACTAATCGTTCATCTTCGTCTCGCCCTTAACCTTGTCCGGTCCCTCGATTCGTCTGATCCTAGTTGCATTCATATGGTTCAAGCAAGAGTGAGCATAACAAGCTCAGCAAGTACAACAATTTCTTTTAAACGACATGCTTGAAACATAGGAATCATATATCTTCAGTAATTGAACAATAGTTATGGAGTACTATCGATAATTCAAAATAGCACTTCTTTTTTCATTCAAAACATTTTACAATAACAATATTTAGTAAAACATCGCCTCGCTCAAGACCATGAGCAATTCATAATTTCTTTGAAAAGGACAACCCGGCACTAAGTCCGTAAGTCCAACATATCTTACGAGCACTTCTGGGTGATCAGCCCATAGTACTTTATGTTAATCAACACTACATTCATTAAACGTGTTTACGTTTAAGTTTTGGCAACCTCACGTGCCCATCGAATAATCAATGAAAATACATTTGTTTATTCAAACTCAGGCTTACCTTGAATCCGTACCAAACAATTGGCGTAGGATAGCGTTAACAATTCTATATTGAAAGACTTGTAAATAAATCAATCAATCTTCAAGATTAGTCTAGCCGAGTCAAAACTGGCATCGACCCTTTCTTTAAAATCATTCATGCATCTTATAACATGAATCAGAGAAAACTTGGCTAACACGAAGGTTAGACAAGCGTTTAAGAAAAACTTGCCTTCAGCGTCTGCTATAGTAAAAATAACTTTTCCTTTCAGTCTTTATGGTCTCTACAATACATAACCACATAACATACCACATTAGGTCATGAATGAACATACATGGTTCCTAATGAATCTTACCCTTCTTCTCAATCTAATCATATATTAGATTTGTTACTATTGGTTCCGGCTTGCCATTATATTTTTACATTATTCTTACCAACTTCTTTCTCTTTTATGTCTTACGTGGATTTACTTCATTAATAGAACTCGTTTTGAGTTAATCATCCTTCCTCCTCACTACTTACTAACATTATTAATCGAAACTCGATCGTCATCAAGTTAAGTACACTTACGGCACATCGTTCACGTTCAATTACTTAACAACTTTTAGTTGCAACTCTTAACGTTATAGGCCTTATCATTATTAAATACTGTTCACGTTCTCTATACTTTACGTTCGTCGTTTAACTACTCATTAAACAACATTAAATTCCTAAAGTCATCACTATAACAGTGATTTAGGAAAGGTCTTATCATGTTCATTAAGTAATTACATAATCCCTACTGGTATTGCAAACCATTGGATTCATAATCAACTTGGTCAACAAACTTCTACAGTCGGCTTAGCACATTACGTTGTTCTTGTTATGTTCATCTTTCAATTGATTATTAATATTTAATAATCATATATTAAGTGTCTAACAATGCCTTAAGAATGTTATATTAACACCTTAGTTCATTACCAAGAGTTTTCTTTCATTCTATACTTGTAAACATTCTTGTCCATCAAAGTTCTAGGGGGTATGGCGCCACCATTAATTAACTGCAGATCTCGTGCCATAGTGCGAGTTAGTAGTATAAACGGTTCCAGAATGTGTTGCGCTTGGCTTTTTAGGCTATGAGTCGTGCGCATGCGTGGACTTTGTGCCTCAGACAATTTTGCAGTTTGAAATTTTTACGAACTTTTCAGAGCATAACTTCTTCGTTTTAAGTCCGAATTGGTCCATTTAAAAGCCTACGGTTCACAAATTTCATAGTCTATGCGTTCATGCAAGAATTTTATCTATTTGACTTCGTTTGATAAAATTTCACCTATTAGTTCATTTTTAACGAAAAAGCGAAAGCGTTTGTGAACGTTCAACGCTTCGCTTTCTTCGTTCTAAATCGAATTTGATCATTTTTGAGTCCGCAACTCTATAATGCCAAATATGACTTGTCTCCATTGAAAACCAATGTTTCCAAGCTCAAACACAAAAATCGACTTCCATTTCGAGAATTTCACGAATTCGACGCTTAACGTCAATCAATCGTGTGATTTTAAGATAACTTCTTTACTAACGATTTGATCATTGTTCTAAATGGATTCTAACCATCATATAAACATTTCAAACTACTTATTACATTAACTTATTAGGTTTTGACTTATTCTTCATAAGTTCATGGCTTATCAACTTATAACTTTCATGATTTCAATTACTTATGACTTATTATTGATTTAAGTCCTTTACTCAATGTTCTTATTATATATCCAACATACTAACATCTTGACATACCTACTTCATTAACTTATTGACATGATAAGTTATTACTTATTATTCATTAGTCTATAACTTGTAAAAGTATGAACTACTTATGAATTCACTTTGCATGACTTATCATAGCCTAAATCTTTTAACCATCATCCTTGCTTCTTATTATCGTACAATCTTATTAAAGTAAACATATGAGAAGTTCATCTAAGTTCCTTATGAGTTCACAACTTAATTAAGTTTGAATCACTTATTCATGACTTATACGGCTTATTAAGACTTAAGCTCTTTGATTACTCATTCCTATCATTCCTTAGCATACATGTTCTACCACTACCCATCTCCCTACCAATGGAAGAGAAAGATATTCTTGGTTTAAGTTCTTACCCTTGAATATCACTTGACTAAGATTTATTCTCCTTTCGCTTCTTGAAAAATCTAACTTTGACTTAAAGGTGCTTATTTGCTCTACCAAATAAGTAGCTTATATTTGAGAGGAATTGGATGGTTTGAAACAACCAACAAATTTTGAAATGAGCTTTCTATTTATAGGCCACCAAGGGTTAGGGCATAATGGTCTTTAAATCCTCTCACCTCCTCATTTCCACCTCCTCATTCCACCTCCTCATCCTCCACCTCCTTTCTATTCAAAACCTAGCAACTAAGTAAACTTGTTAGCCACATAAAGTACTTGGTCATCACACATAATCCTTGCCCATCAAGCTTACCCACTTACTACTTGGTTTGACCCATGGATCAATGCTTTTTATTGGGCTTTGATAATTAATCTAACTACTTCCTTAATGGGCTTATGTTACAATGGTTTGGGCTTATGATAATCAAACACTTGGGCTTGATGATCACATATATTGGACTTCTCTTAATAGGCTATTAATCCTACAAGTTCATTATCTTAGGTTAAACAACTTAACAAATATACCACACGTATAATCTTCGTATGCTAACTCGTATACTAGATCGTAATATACGTTATATCATTCTTCCTATATAATAGTACAATACGTTGTAATATACTTACATTCTTCACTTCATATAATGAATAGACATTATACGATCACAACTTCCTTCCTTTAACGCTTAATAACCTAACGTTCCCAAATTAGGTCCACATGCGAAATATTACATTTTCCATACTTAGATTATTATTACATAATCAATATCGCCTTGATATTATAACGTTAATTATTTCTCGGAAGTTCAAAAATAATTTCCGAGCAGAAATCGATGAATAGTATTTTTGGAAAAATTTCTCGGAAAGTTTTTATTTTTGTCTTGGAAATTCAAACACTTTAATTCTATCACGTAGCCAAAATACTACGACGTTCCGATATGTCTAGGTCATAGAACGACCTTCAATTAGCTTACTCACATAACTAATGAATTAAATTCATTTAATAAAAATAAAAATTTAATTCTCAAAAATCCAAATTTTATAATACTATTCTGCTATATGTGTTTATTAATCGTTCTATAACCTAGAATGATTATTAATCGGGAGGATTCTGGCTATGAGCTAGATTGAACGAGTAAGAATTTTCAAGACGAAAATAAAAACGACGAAAATAAAAATGACGAAAAGTACTGTTATGTACTTTTCACTCATTTAGCTACGTTAGGGTAAAACGTGAAGGAAAACACATAATGTTGAAAAGTGTTTTTCAGTTTTTCGGAAATCCGAAGAATACGTAATATTTAATTGGTAAAGGAAAGACGAAATATCCAAAAATATTTAGATTTTAAGAATCGCAATTTTTAAAACTGTCGGACGAAACCCGAAAGACCGAAGCATACGAAGCTTCCAAGGGAAGCTAAGAGGAGAGGTAAATGATTTCTTACCAAGTAAACTTGGTGGCTAAGTAGTGAATAGTAAAGAGGTTAGGGTGTGAAAAGACCAAAATGCCCCTAGCTTTGAAAATCTATAAATAGGAAGCTTAACTCATTATTTTGGGATTTTGAAAATCCTACACTTGAGAGAGAAAGAGAGAGGGTTCGGATGGAGGAAAAGAAGGAGAAGAAAGAGGAAAAGTTGGCTCGTGAGCAACTTTATCCGACGGAACGAGATTAAAGAAGAACGGTAATCCGAACCCTAGTTCTTCTAATTTTTCTTTAAGTTTAATATGTTCAAAAACATATCTTAATGAAGATAAGAAGTAGATGAAGTTATGCATGATTTCATATGGTTGAAATCGTAAGAAAATGAAGAAATAAGAATTTAAAATTTAATTTATAAATTTCTTAAGGAAGTATAAGATTCGTAAGGATTTTGAGCGATCCAAGTGAATCTTATGAGTGAGTAGGTTCAATAAGTAAGGAATGATATTCTATAACATCAAATTCCAAGAAAAAGTGAAATCGTAATCCAAAATATCGATTAAAAATGAAGAACGAACGAAGAACACGAAGAACACGCGAAGAACACGAAGAACGTTGTTGATGGACAAATTTAAAACCATCGTAGTGTAATTGTTATTGATGGACAAGTTTAAAACCATCGCATATAAGTTAGATGCTTATTTCTTGGTTAGGAACGATAGAAACGTTCATGAAGAACGGATTAAAACAGAGCTATACCGAAGTTATGGCGAAAATTTCGTAAAAGACGAACGAGAATTAGAAAGTTCATAAATGAACCCGAACGTGTAGGGTTTCATAAGAAAGTAAGAGAATGTAGAAAATGTGAGTCATGGACTCAAGAACGAACGAATTCTAAGTTCGGATGAGTGAATTACGGACGAACGAACGAAGAACATTAAAAACGTAAAACGAACAAAGCATGAAGATTAAGCCAATAAAAAGGAATGTTAATGGATTCAGAACAAAGTTCTATCTGGGGGTAATTGAAGTACGTTATATAACGAAGAAAATGGCTTTGGAACGATCTCGATCCGAGTTATAACGAAGAAGTTATGAGATTTTGAAGTACGCGTCTCAGAACACCCAAAGACTTAGAAAACTTTTCGGGAAGAAGGTCTTGGCGTCGCGGCGCCAGTCATGCCTAGAATGGTGGCAATCAGAAGGCCAAAGCCGCGGAGGGTCACGTCATCGCTAACTTCGCATCGCAAATACGGAATCGATGTTGAAGGTGGCGCCGCAGCGTCGGTGCAGAGAAATGCCAGAAATGAGATTTTAAATGCTCAATTTCTAGGGGATGTGCAAGAAAGAAATAAGAACATATAGTTCAATTAATGTAACACTTAATCAAGTGTATTAAACCTTCAATGAAGGTTGTACGGAAAGATTAATCGAGGTTAAAAGACGAAGCATGTAGACGCGGATTACGGAACTAATGTTCGGGAACCGTAGTCACAATGAAACGAATGTGAGGAATTGCTAATTGTGATTCCTTAAACGTTGATTGACTAGGGTAATGAATAACATTTCGATGTTATGTCATGGTCATGAGAGATGAATGTAAAGCGTACAAACGCTGTGAACGCAACATGGTTGCAATGAGCGTTCGGTCTTGGCATACAACGAATCATATGGCTTTGACATTAAGAAAGAATAATGAACATGGGGTTCATGGGATGGATAATGATCGAAAAGTGATTAAAGCCTTGAGTAAAGGTTGAATGAGAGATTAAGAGACAAGCAACGTGAACATTGAATACGTAAACGATTCTCGTAAATCGTATTCGCGTTGGACGAACGTTCTAAGCATACTTTGGTTGTATGACTTAGACGTTGACAAAAGTAGTAAGTAAGATATGATTTATCAAGAAAGCCATAGTGAATGGTAGTAAGGTTAATGAAAGCCAAACATAAGTCGGATAAGAATGTTAGAATGAAATTTAAGCGTTGAACACTTTAACCGATGTGAAGGTTGAGTGTACGCGAATATTAAACGGGTAAAACCTACACCCCTTGTATGGTTGACCGTAGGATAATGAAGACCAATGATTAAATCTATGAAAGGTAAAGAAGCTTAATTAAAGACAAGTATGTATAACGTAAAGAAGCCGAGTTAATGTGTATAACTTGGATGACGTTCCGAGTCAAATGAATCGGACGTTGTAAGATAAGAATAAGGTAACGTATGATACTTAACGCTATAAATGCATAGAATGAAAATTGAATGATCGTTCTTAGTATACAAAAGACTATATGACTTAGACAATGATGAATGAATCTTGAGGTATGACATTTAATTGTCAGAAAGCCATAAGGAAAAAGAAATTAACTTAACGAACATTATAGTTTAATAGTTCAGGTAAGTTAAGATGAATTTAGGTTATAGTACAATCGTAACCTTTGATGGTTGACATATGGGAGCTGAGCTAAACAATTCCTTCAGAGAGTGAAGGTATATACAAAACGGGCAACCGATCTAACTCACTGTTATGGGCAGTGTAGACGAGATGGGAACTTTTTTGTTGGTTGTTTGTGGGAAACCACTCAGAGTACCATATGGACTACTAGTAGAGACACGATGTGTGCTGAGTTCTAGGAGAGTTATAAGAAGAAGATAAGGATGTAAATTATCAAAGATGATGAACGTATTGAGTAAGACATCTCCGTATGTTATGAAGCCGTTAACCGGTAAAGAAAGTTGGTCGCGTAAACTTAGTTTATAAGAACGTGAACCTTAAAAAGTGAAGTTAAGTAAACCAATGCGTAAAGTCAAGTATATAACTAATTGGTGTATATGTTATTTCCTTATGTGCTACATAGGAATTGGAATTAGCAGTTCAGCGTAAACTATAAGCTGTAGCTGTGCGTAAGGCAAGTTTCCTAACTTCATTCATATTTTAAATGAATGCTAGTTTCTAAAACTTCTCAGATGTTGAACTTGAGAAGTTCTGTCTATGTGCAAATGTGTGATATTTGTGCAAGGTGGTAGAATGTATGAGTGTAGGGTTTTGACACAGAAACGCAGCGAAAATAAACCAATTTACAGCAATTCCGAAACCCAAAACAGGATCCATACGAAAACAATTAACTCAGTGGTTAGAAATTATACCGATTTTGATGCTGAAATTAATGCGCTCGAATCTCCAACACAATCCAAATGAATCGCGCCTCTACGGTATCCACACGAACGCTCTAAGAATCGTCTTACGATCTGCAGAAGAAGGAACCGTGGTACTAGCCACCAAGGATGAGGATTTTCAGATCTTGTTTCTCTTTAGTCTCTCTTTAAGAGCGGCTAGGGTTTTCAGTTTATGAATAATACCTAAAATGGCTGCAACATATCATATATATATAGCCATTTAAAAATATTATTCAAAACCTAATTTAATAAAATCTGAATTTATATATATATATATATATATATATCTTAATTAAGTCTTACTTAATTAATATACCTATATATAAATTATCCTATTAATTTAAATTCGTAAGTTAAATACTATCAATCATATTAATATATTTAAATATTTACAATTTAAATTAATCCCCTTTTAATTACATTCTATGTGTGTGACCCTATAGGTTATTATTACGTTGGAAATAATTTTAAAATCATATTATAAAATTATAAACAGTGAGCGACATCTAGTAATGCATCACTGCTACCCAAGTAATAATAAGATCGATGATTCGATGCAACCTTTTTGTGACCAATGTTTCAATGTAATTTAATCCTTTTAACCTTAATATCCTAGATTAAACTCGAGTCATAGAATGTGTCATACTCTTCATAATTTAATCTGAGTTTTCTTGATCAATGAGTAGACTATATGAAACAAATCATTATTTGAGCATGGCCATGCATTTCATAGTCTTACTCAATCAAGAGGCCTATGGATATCACCCCTAATATATAGGATGGTTAAATTCCATCTAGATCACTCATATTCCTCACACGATTCATGATGTACCCAATAATCACCTTTATAGTCCACCCTATTAAAGGTGACATTTGATGATATCAAAGTACATAAATTCCCTCAGTAGTAATATAATGATTTGTGCCTGGAGGACCATTACATCATTGTCACTATGAGAATTGCTAATGACACTTCGCATAATGTTCCATATAGAATTCTCATGGTGGGTCTGTCCAGTACATCGTTCTCTAACATGTACCTATGCAATGCATCACTGTTGTCTTATCAACAATAATACTCGACTAGGGAAATTTAAGAACAATGATACTAATTATAATTATATAATCTCATGTTCAAGTCACATACTTGAAACTATATAATTTGTATCACTATTCTAAGGAATTTTATTATGTTAACATTTATATAACGCAGTAAATAAAACCATAATAAAATCATTCATTTATTCAATCAAATATAATATCAAAATGTTAAGCAATTATATAAAATAATTGGCCTCTAGGGCATAAACTCTAACAGTCTCCCACTTGCACTAGAGCCAATCACTCATGTATCTAATACCCATGGAACTAGTGTGACCTTCGTCTTTCTCGTCATGACAAAGCCTTGGTCGGTGAATCTACAACATTATCATCTGTTGGCACTCTTCCTATATGTACATCTCCTCCATCAATGATTTCACGGATGAGATGGTACCGCCTAAGTATATGCTTGGATCGTTGGTGAGATCTGGGTTCCTAAGCCTATGCAATGGCTCCATTATTATCACAAGATGTAAGCAACCAGATCAACAATGGTTGGAACAACACCAAGTTCAAATGATGAACTTTTAATCCATCTGACCTCCTTCGTCGCACTAGAAGCAACAATATACTCGGCCTCTCTGTTGTAGAATCGGCTCATCGCTCTCTCGCTTCGCACTCTTCCAAATTAATGACACCACCATTAAGGCAAAACAAAAAACCTGACTGAGACTTATAGTCATCATTGTCAGTCTGGAAACTAGCATCTGTGTAACCCTTTATTGCCAGTTCATCTTCACCTCCATATACCAAGAATGAATCCTTAGTCCTCTTTAGATACTTGAGGATATTCTTGACTGCTGTCTAGTGACCTTCACCTGGATTCGACTGGTATCTGCTCGTCATGCTCAAAGAATACGAGACATCAGGACGAGTACATATCATTGCATACATGATAGATTCAATTGCCGAAGCATAAGGGATCTTTCTCATACGCTCGTCATCATCTTGTGATTTAGGACATTGGGCCTTAGAGATCTTTATACCATGAGTCATGGGTAAGTGTCCTCTTTTTGCCTCTTGCATCTTTGAACTGTTTCAAAGACTTTATCAATATATGTACTCGACTTAAGTCGAAGCATTTTCTCGATCTATCTCGATAGATCTTGATACCTAAAATGTGAAGGTTTGATCGCCTAAATCTTTCATGGAGAAACATTTTCCTAACCATGTTTTTACAGCCTATAATAAAGGAATGTCATTCCCAATAATTAATATATTGCCAACATATAATATTAGGAATAAAATGTGACTCTCACTAACCTTCTTATATACACAAGGTTCATCTTCATTTTTAATAAAACCAAACTCTTTGACTACTTCATCAAATCAAAGATTCCAACTTCGAGAGGCTTGATTCAATCCATAAATGGATCGCTGTAGCTTACATACCTTTCCAGCATCCTTTCTATGATATGAACTGTTCAATATGAGTATGTTCTGTTTATACATGAACCGTTATTATTAAGTTTGTGCTATTGATTCTAGCCAGACAGAATGTGTATGAAAGAGAGTAGAGAATGAAAGTATTTCAAAGTGAATGGGCTTATGGTTTTAAAATGATAGGAATCGAGATTATTCCTATTGTTCAAGCTGCTTCATAACCTTTGTTCGGTTATCGAAGTTCCAAAGGAATGTTAAACTCTTGAAGTTGTTTATTCAACTGTTATGACTTGCTGGGAAATTGAATGCTCACACTTGCTTTAAATAAAAACATTTCAGCGAACGATGTTAGAAAGAACTTAAGGATCCCGTAAAGATTAAGCTGATCGGTATCTAGAAGAAGAATCATTCATTATTTGAATGAGCGTGATGATCAAGCGAAGACTTGTAATAGAGAATGATAGAATTAAACTATAGAATAGTTTAATGAACGTTTATGTATCCTTGGTGGTGGATAAAAGTCACTTGTACAAGATGTAAAGAATAATGTAATTATCATTACTTGAAATGAAAGAGGTTTTAAGGTTTTAGAACCTGGGATTTGAGGATGTATGTTGTTATATTTAGCTATATAATGATGTATGTTTGGATGAATGATGTACTAGTGACGCACGGAATCCAGGTGTGAAGATAGACCAAATTTCGGGGTGTTACAGGTTGGTATCAGAGCTGATAGGTTATAAATCTTAGGTATGAGTACCTAAGACTATAATCGTAGAGAGAAGAATAAGAAGATCACCACGTGATCATAGTAAATCGTAGTAACAGATGATCTGTTAAACGATGGATGATTTATAGCTAATGCTATGAATGAAGGGTTTTACGAAGTAGTACGGGAAGAAGAACTCAGATTGAGTTGTAAAGGATAGTATACGAATTAAAGAAAATTCGTATTTAGTAAAGAGAAAGTTAGAAGTTGTAAGATTTCAATTGAGGACTCATGTGATAGCTAAGTTGTATGAATCTTTGTATGGGCAGAGGTTTATGCTATGGTGTAACAACCACTTAGTTTATTACAGTGATAATCATTGAAATTGGTCGCGCTATCAAGATGTATATGACGAGAAGGTGAATCTTTTCTCATGTATATACTTGATAGGTAGAGAATGATAAAGTAGGTGCGAGTTCTTGAAACTCATACTTATGGTAAGTTCGTGACTCATAATTGTTTAGTATGTTTTTGAACTTCTCAGTGAATGGACGCCTATTGTTTGTCTGAGATAGTTCTTAAACTCATATTATTGTGGAAAGTTCCTGAACTCATAATGTGTGGTAAGTTGATGGACTGTATTAAGGTATAAGAATGTTTAGACTGAAATGAGTTATTTTCAGTAGACTTAGCATTAAAGGTGCTAGAGAAGATTAAGTATTGTAACAAGTAAGACAATGAAAAAAGATGGAGAATAAGATATTCCAAGTCATCTAGCTATGCTAAATTTTGAAGTTTCTTGAATTCATGCTGAAGTGCGCATTTTGGAAAATGAAAGAATTGGTTCAATTTTTGGAACCAATAGATTTTAAAAGAACTATTCTTGATATGTCTATGCTAGTTGATTCGGCTAGACAGAAATTGATTTGAAATATCAAAATGAATTTTTTATCATCAGTGCATTTGATGCAAAGATGGTAAAAGGATGGAATTATTAATGCAATTGAACCTAGTGTTTGAAATGATCTTAGGATCAACAACCACCTATGGTATGATGCATAATGATGAAGTCATAAACTGACGAAGTCCTCAATGTACTGTGAAGAGTGCGGTATCATGACGTCATGGAATGTTTTAATGTATTGCAAAAGAATTTAAAGAAGTAGTCAATGTCAAGCGAGTTGACTAGACGAATGATTCAAGTTGATGTCCAATTTATTGGTATGGTCTAAGCTACTTGATTTGGCTAAGACGAATGGTATGTCATGATTAAAGAAAATCGAGCTTTCTTTGGTGAGCTATGCCGAACCAAATTACTTTGGTGCAGAATCTAATGATTAAGTCTGAGGTGAACATACCCTGAAATGGGGTGATACGTTTGGTTGATCACCTACGTATGGAAGAGGTAGTTTACCTTCTTTGTGATTATAAACTTACCAAGTAATAAAGGTTTACGGCAGAGGCTGTATAACCTAGTATAAGTTCATGGTCAATTTGACCCCTCAGCAAAAGAATGAAATGTTTTAAAGGAATCTTTATATTCCTAATTATTCCTTTCACTTCATGATTTTTGTTAAGTTATGAAGGGTAGGGAATGTATGAAAGATATGAACTTCTTTGAAGAGAAGTTGAAAAGATGAGTAAGCTAAAATTTCGAGGATGAAATTCTGTGAAGAAGGGGAGAATGTGAGAACCCGGGTAAGGGTTTGGTTTTAAGAAATTCCGAGGACGGAATTTTTTTAAGGGAGGAAGAATGTGACAACCTGGAAAATCGGATTGTACAGAATTTAAGAGTTAATTAATTAGTTATTAATAAAATGAATTTTTATTAATACTATTATGTGCTATGTGTTTATTAATCGTTCTATAACCTAGAATGATTATTAATCGGGAGGATTCTTGCTACGAGCTAGACTGAACGAGTAAGAATTTTCAAGACGAAAATAAAAACGACGAAAATAAAAACGACGAAAAGTACTGTTATGTACTTTTCACTCGTTTAGCTACGTTAGGGTAAAACGTGAAGGAAAACGCATAATGTTGAAAAGTTTTTTTCAGTTTTTCGAAAATCCGAAGAATACGTAATATTTAATTGGTAAAGGAAAGACGAAATATCCAAAAATATTTGGATTTCGAGAATCGCAGTTTTTAAAACTGTCGGACGAAACCTGAAAGACCGAAGCATGAAGCTTCCAAGGGAAGCTAAGTGAGGAGGTGGGGAGGCTACTTAGCCACCAAGTAAACTTGGTGGCTAAGTAATGAATAGTAAGGAGGTTAGGGTGTGAAAAGACCAAAATGCCCCTAGCTTTGAAAATCTATAAATAGGAAGCTTAAGCTCATTATTTTGGGATTTTGAAAATCCTACACTTGAGAGAGAAAGAGAGAGGGTTCGGAGGGAGGAAAAGAAGGAGAAGAAAGAGGAAACGTTGGCTCGTGAGCAAACTTTATCTGATGGAACGAGATTAAAGAAGAACGGTAATCTGAACCCTAGTTCTTCTAATTTTTCTTTAAGTTTAATATGTTCAAAATCATATCTTAATGAAGATAAGAAGTAGATGAAGTTATGAATGATTTCATATGGTTGAAATCGTAAGAAAATGAAGAAATAAGAATAAGAAATTTAATTTATAAATTTCTTAAGGAAGTATAAGATTCGTAAGGATTTTGAGCGACCCGAATGAATCTTAAGAGTGAGTAGGTTAAATAAGTAAGGAATGATATTCTATAACATCAAATTCCAAGAAAAAGTGAAATCGTAATCCAAAATATCGATTAAAAATGAAGAACGAACGAAGAACACGAAGAACACGCGAAGAACACGAAGAACGTTGTTGATGGACAAATTTAAAACCATCGTAGTGTAATTGTTGTTGATGGACAAGTTTAAAACCATCGCATATAAGTTAGATGCTTATTTCTTGGTCAGGAACGGTAGAAACGTTCATGAAGAACGGATTAAAACGGAGCTATAACGAACTTATGGCGAAAATTTCGTAAAAGACGAACGAGAATTAGAAAGTTTGTAAATGAACCCGAATGTGTAGGGTTTTATAAGAAAGTAAGATAATGTAGAAAACGTGAGTCATGGACTCAAGAAAGAATGAATTCTCAGTTCGGATGACAGAATTACGGACGAACGAACGAAGAACGTTAAAAACGTAAAACAAACGAAGCATGAAGATTAAGCCAATCAAAAGGCATGTTAATTGATTCAGAACAAAGTTCTATCTGGGGGTAATTGAAGTACGTTAGATAACAAAGAAAATGGCTTTGGAACGATCTCGATCCGAGTTATAACGAAGAAGTTATGAGATTTTGAAGTATGCGTCTCAGAACGACCAAAGACTTAGAAAACTTTTCGAGAAGAAGGTCTTGGCACCGCGATGCCAGTCATGCCTAGAATGGTGGCGCTGTAGCGCCAGGCCAGAGGGTCACGTACTGCTAACTCGCGCCGCGGCGCGAGAATCAGTGTTGAAGGTGGGGCCGCAGCGCCGGTGCAGAGAAATGCCAGAAATGAGATTTTAAATGCTCAATTTCTAGGGGATGTGCAAGAAAGAAATAAGAACATATTGTTCAATTAATGTAACACTAAATCAAGTGTATTAAACCTTCAATGAAGGTTGTACGAAATGATTAATCGAGGTTAAAAGACGAAACATGTAGATGCGAATTACGGAACCAATGTCCGGGAACCGTAGTCACAATGAAACGAACGTGAGGAATCGCTAATTTTGATTCTTTAAACGTTGATTGACTAGGGTATTGAATAACATTTTGATGTTATGTCATGGTTATGAGAGATGAATGTAAAGCGTATAAACGATGTGAACGCAACGTGGTTGCGATGAGCGTTCGGTCTTGGCATACAACGAATCGTATGGCTTTGACATTAAGAAAGAATAATGAACATGGGGTTCATGGGATGGATAACGATCGAAAAGTGATTAAAGCCTCGAGTAAAGGTTGAATGAGAGATTAAGAGATAAGAAACGTGAATGTTGAATACGTAAACGATTCTCGTAAATCGTATTCGCGTTGGACGAACGTTCTAAGCATACCTTGGTTGTATGACTTAGACGTTGACAAAAGTAGTAAGTAAGATATGATTTATTAAGAAAGCCATAGTGAATGGTAGTAAGGTTAATGAAAGCCAAACGTAAGTCGGATAAGAATGTTAGAATGAAATGTAAGCGTTGAACACTTTAACCGATGTGAAGGTTGAGTGTACGCAAATATTAAACGGGTAAAACCTACACTCCGTGTCTGGTTGACCGTAGGATAATGAAGACCAATGATTAAATCTATGAAAGGTAAAGAAGCTTAATTAAAGACAAGTATGTATAACGTAAAGAAGCCGAGTTAATGTGTATAACTTGGATGACGTTCCGAGTCGAATGAACCGGACGTTGTAAGATAAGAATAAGGTAACGTATGATACTTAACGCTATAAATGCGTAAAATGAAAATTGAATGATCGTTCTGAGTATACAAAAGACTGTATGACTTAGACAATGATGAATGAATCCTGAGGTATGACATTTAATTGTCAGAAAGCCATAAGGAAAAAGAAATTAACTTAACGAACATTATAGTTTAATAGTTCAGGTAAGTTAAGATGAATTTAGGTTATAGTACAATCGTAACCTTTGATGGTTGACATATGGGAGCTGAGCTAAACAATTCCTTCAGAGAGCGAAGGTATATATAAAACTGGCAACCGATCTAACTCACTATTATGGGCAGTGTAGACGAGATGGGAACTTGTTTGTTGGTTGTTTGTGGGAAACCACTCAGAGTACCATATGGACTACTAGCAGAGACACGATGTGTGCTGAGTCCTAGGAGAGTTATAAGAAGAAGATAAGGATGTAAATCATCAAAGATGATGAACGTATTGAGTAAGACATCTCCGTATGTTATGAAGCCGTTAACCGGTAAAGAAAGTTGGTCGCGTAAACTTAGTTTATAAGAACATGAACCTTAAAAAGTGAAGTTAAGTAAACCAATGCGTAAAGTCAAGTATATGACTAATTGGTGTATATGTTATTTCCTTATATGCTACATAGGAATTGGAATGAGCAGTTCAGCGTAAACTATAAGCTGTAGCTGTGCGTAAGGCAAGTTTCCTAACTTCATTCATATTTTAAATGAATGCTAGTTTCTAAAACTTCTTAGATGTTGAACTTGAGAAGTTCTGTCTATGTGCAAATGTGTGATATTTGTGCAAGGTGGTAGAATGTATGAGTGTAGGGTTTCGACACAGAAACGCAGCCGAAATAAACCAATTTAAAGCAATTCCGAAACCCAAAACAGGATCCATGCTAAAATAATTAACTCAGTGGTTAGAAATTATACCAATTTTGATGCTGAAATTGATGCGCTCGAATCTTCAACGCAATCCAAATGAATCGCGCCTCTACGGTATCCACACGAACGCTCTCAGAATCGTCCTATGATCTGCAGAAGAAGGAATCGTGGTACTAGCCACCAAGGATGAGGATTTTCAGAACTTGTTTCTCTCTAGTCTCTCTCTAAGAGCGGCTAGGGTTTTCAGTTTATGAATAATACCTAAAATGGCTGCAACATATCATATATATATAGCCATTTAAAAATATTATTCAAAACCTAATTTAATAAAATTTGAATATATATATATATATCTTAATTAAGTCTTACTTAATTAATATACCTATATATAAATTATCCTATTAATTTAAATTCGTAATTTAAATACTATCAATCATATTGATATATTTAAATATTTATAATTTAAATTAATCCCCTTTTAATTACGTTATGTGACCCTATAGGTTATTATTACGTTGGAAATAATTTTAAAATCATATTATAAAATTATAAACAGTGAGCGGCATCTAGTAATGCATACCCAAGTAATAATAAGATCGATGATTCGATGTAACCTTTTTGTGACCAATGTTTCAATGTAATTTAATCCTTTTAACCTTAATATCCTAGATTAAACTCGAGTCATGGAATGTGTCATACTCTTCATAATTTAATCTGAGTTTTCTTGATCAATGAGTAGACTATATGAAACAAATCACTATTTGAGCATGGCCATGCATGTCATAGTCCTACTCAATCAAGAGGCCTATGGATATCACCCCTAATATATAGGATGGTTAAATTCCATCTAGATCACTCATATTCCTCACACGATTCATGATGTACCCAATAATCACCTTTATAGTCCGCCCTATTAAAGGTGACATTTGATGATATCAAAGTACATAAATTCCCGTGTAGTAATATAGTGATTTCAGGTCGGAGGACCATTACATCATTATCAGTATGAGAATAGCTAATGACACTTCACATAATGCTCCTTATAGAATTCTCATGGTGGGTCTGTCCAGTACATCGTTCTCTAACATGTACCTATGCATTGACTTAATATCTCATATATTTATGACCAATTAGATTTGGTCATCAGTCAATCAACATACTAGTCTCAATGCATCACTGTTGTTCCATCAACAATAATACTCGACTAGGGACATTTAAGAACAATGATACTAATTATAATTATATAATCTCATGTTCAAGTCACATACATGAAACTATATAATTTGTATCACTATTCTAATGAATTTTATTATGTTAACATTTATATAACGCAGTAAATAAAACCATAATAAAATCATTCATTTATTCCATCAAATATAATATCAAAATGTTAAGTTATTATATAAAATAATTGGTCTCTAGGGCATAAACTCTAACAATCTCCCACTTGCACTAGAGCCAATCACTCATGTATCTAATACCCATGGAACTAGTGTGACCTTCATGCTTTTGTTGCGACAAAGCCTTGGTTAGTGGATCTGCAACATTATCATCTGTTGGCACTCTTCCTATATGTACATCTCCTCCATCAATGATTTCACGGATGAGATGGTACCGCCTAAGTATATGCTTGGATCGTTAGTGAGATCTGTGTTCCTTAGCCTGTGCAATGGCTCCATTATTATCACAGTATAGAGCAACCGGATCAACAATGGTTGGAACAACACCAAGTTCAGTGATGAACTTTTAATCATACAACCACCTTGGCTGCACTAGAAGCAACAATATACTCAGCCTCTGTTGTAGAATCAGCTACTGTCTCTTGCTTTGAACTCTTCCAGCTAACAACACCACCATTAAGGCAAAACACAAAACCTGTCTGAGACTTATAGTCATCATTGTCAGTCTGAAAACTAGCATCTGTGTAACCCTTTACTGCCAGTTCGTCTTCAGCTCCATATACCAAGAATGAATCCTTAGTCCTCTTTAGATACTTGAGGATATTCTTGACTGCTGTCTAGTGACCTTCACCTGGATTCGACTGGTATCTGCTCGTCATGCTCAAAGCATACGAGACATCCGAACGAGTACATATCATTGCATACATGATTGATCCAATTGCCGAAGCATAAGGGATCTTTCTCATACGCTCCTCATCATTTTGTGATTTAGGACATTGGGCCTTAGAGATCTTTATACCATGAGTCATGGGTAAATGTCCTCTTTTTACCTCTTGCATCTTTGAACTGTTTCAAAGACTTTATCAATATATGTACTCGACTTAAGTAGAGCATTTTTCTCGATCTATCTCGATAGATCTTGATACCTAAAATGTAGGCGCATCGCCTAAATCTTTCATGGAGAAACATTTTCCTAACCATGTTTTTACAGCCTGTAATGAAGGAATGTCATTCCCAATAATTAATATGTCGTCAACATATAATACTAGGAATACAATGTGACTCCCACTAACCTTCTTATATACACAAGGTTCATCTTCATTTTAAATAAAACCAAACTCTTTGACTGCTTCATCAAATCGAAGATTCCCACTCCAAGAGGCTTACTTCAATCCATAAATGGATCGCTACAGCTTACATACCTTTCCAGCATCCTTTCTATGATATGAACTGTTCTTTGATTGAACTGTTCAATATGAGTATGTTTTGTTTATACATGAACCGTTATTGTTAAGTCTGTGCTATTGATTCTAGCCAGACAGAATGTGTATGAAAGAGAGTAGAGAATGAAAGTATTTCAAAGTGAATGCGCTTAAGGTTTTAAAATGATAGGAATCGAGATTATTCCTATTGTTCAAGCTTCTTCATAACCTTTGTTCAGTTATCGAAGTTCCAAAGGAATGTTAAACTCTTGAAGTTGTTTGTTCAACTGTTATGACTTGCTAGGCAATTGAATGCTCACACTTGCTTTAAATAAAAACATTTCAGCGAACGATGTTAGAAAGAACTTAAGGATCCCGTAAAGATCAAGCTGATCGGTATCTAGAAGAAGAATCATTCATTATTTGAATGAGCGTGATGATCAAGAGAAGACTTGTAATAGAGAATGATAGAATTAAACTATATAATAGTTTAATGAACGTTTATGTATCCTTGGTGGCGGATAAAAGTCATTTGTACAAGATGTAAAGAATAATGTAATTATCATTACTTGAAATGAAAGAGGTTTTAAGGTTTTAGAACCTGGGATTTGAGGATGTATGTTGTTATATTTAGCTATATAATGATGTATGTTTGGATGAATGATGTACTAGTGATGCACGGAATCCAGGTGTGAAGATAGACCAAATTTTGGGGTGTTACAGGTTGGTATTAGAGCTGATAGGTTATAAATCTTAGGTATGAGTACCTAAGACTATAATCGTAGAGAGAAGAATAAGAAGATCACCACGTGATCATAGTAAATCGTAGTAACAGATGATCTGTTAAACGATGGATGATTTATAGCTAATGCTATGAATGAATGGTTTTACGAAGTAGTACGGGAAGAAGAACTCAGATTGAGTTGTAAAGGATAGTATACGAATTAAAGAAAATTCGTATTTAGTAAAGAGAAAGTTAGAAGTTGTAAGATTTCAATTGAGGACTCATGTGATAGCTAAGTTGTATGAATCTTTGTATGGGCAGAGGTTTATGCTATGGTGTAACAACCACTTAGTTTATTACAGTGATAATCATTGAAATTGGTCGCGCTATCAAGATGTATATGACGAGAAGGTGAATCTTTTCTCATGTATATACTTGATAGGTAGAGAATGATAAAGTAGGTGCGAGTTCTTGAAACTCATACTTATGGTAAGTTCGTGACTCATAATTGTTTAGTATGTTTTTGAACTTCTCAGTGAATGGACGCCTATTGTCTGTCTGAGATAGTTCTTAAACTCATATTATTGTGGAAAGTTCCTGAACTCATAATGTGTGGTAAGTTGATGGACTGTATTAAGGTATAAGAATGTTTAGACAGAAATGAGTTATTTTCAGTAGACTTAGCATTAAAGGTGCTAGAGAAGATTAAGTATTGTCACAAGTAAGACAATGAAAGAAGATGGAGAATAAGATATTCCAAGTCATCTAGCTATGCTAGACTTTGAAGTTTCTTGAATTTGTGCTGAAGTGCGCGTTTTGGAAAATGAAAGAATTAGTTCAATTTTTGGAGCCAATAGATTTTAAAAGAACTATTCTTGATATGTCTATGCTAGTTGATTCGGCTAGACAGAAATTGATTAGTAATATCAAAATAAATTTTATATCATCAGTGCATTTGATTGAAAGATGGTAAAAGGATAGTGTTATTAATGCAATTGAACCTAGTGTTGGACGTGATCTTAGGATCAGCAACCTACTATGGTATGATGCATAATGATGAAGTCATAAACTGACGAAGTCCTCAACGTACTGTGAATAGTGCGGTATCATGATGTCATGGAATGTTTTGATGTATTGCGAAAGAATTTAAAGAAGTAGTCGATGTCAAGCGAGTTGACTAGACGAATGATTCAAGTTGATGTCCAATTTATTGGTATAGTCTATGTAACGCCCCGGAAAATCGAACCTTTTGTAATTATTTTTAATAATGAATAAAATAATATTATTTATTATTATTGCGTGTTGAGAAGATGAAGGTCGTTCTATAACCTAGAAATGTCGGAACGTCGTAGTATTTTAACTACGTGGGAGAATTAAAGTGTTTGAATTTCTAAAACGAAATAAAAGTTTTCCGAGAATTTTTTTGAAAAACACTATTTATCGATCTCTGCTCGGGAATTATTTTTGAACTTCCGAGAAATACGTAACGTTATAATATCGAGGTGATATTGATTATGTAATAATAACCTAAGTATGGAAAACATAATATTTCGCATGTGGACTTAATTTGGGAACGTTAGGTTATTAAGCGTTAAAGGAAGAGAGTTGTGATCGTATAATGTGTAGTCATTATATGAAAGTATTGAATGTAAGTATAATACAACGTATTGTACTATTATGTATAAAGAATGAGATAACGTATATTAAGAATTAATATACGAGCTAGTATACTAGAATTATACGTAAGGTATGTATGTTAAGTTATTGAATAAAAGGGAATGGACTTGTAGGATTATAAACCTAATAGTAGGAGTCCAATATAATGTGACAATCAAGCCCAAGTGTTTGATATATCATGAGTCCAAATTAGGTAGCATAAGCCCATTGAGAAAGTAGTTAGATTAATTAACCAAGCCCAATGAGAAGCCTTGATCCATGGGTCAAACCAAGTAGGAAGTGGGTAAGCTTGATGGGCAAGGATTATGTGTGATGATCAAGTAGGGTGGTGAGCAAGTGTTGTGCTTGCCAAGTTTACTTAGAGCCAAAGTTATGAATAGTAAGGAGTTGGAATTAATGAGATTAATTGAGGAGGTGGGATGTCTAGTTGACCATAATGCCCTAGCTTTAAGTTGCCTATAAATAGCAAGCTCTCCATCATTTGTTTGCTTGATAAAATTTCCTCTCAACTCCTCTCAAATATAAGCTACTTATTTGGTAGAGCAAATAAGCACTTTTAAGTTAAAGTTAGATTTTCCAAGAAGAAGAAGTTAGACTTCAAAGGTAATGATCTTGTGTCCAATGTTATTTCATCTCTATTATGATAGGATTGATAGAGAAGGGGAATGGTTTGATAATATCATGTAATAAGTTAATAAGGAATGAACTTAAGCCGAATAAGTTGAATAAACAACTTGAACTCTAATAAGTTGTTAAAATCATGAAGAACTTGTCATATGTTGTCATATAATGGTTAGTATGTTGATTATAGCATGAGAATAATGATTAGTGGACTTAAGTTAATAGTAAGTCATTTATATGAGAATTTGTAGTTCATAAGTTAAATAAGACAATGACTTATGAAAATGAGTCAAAACCAACTTTGATTATTAGTTGGTGTAGTAAATAACTTGTAATGATTTTATGTCGATGGAGACAAGTCATATTGGTCATTATAGAGTTGTGGACTCGAAAATGACTGGATTCTGACTTGAAACGAAGAAGCGAGCGTTGAACGTTCACGAACGTTTATTGTTTTTGTTAAAAATGAACTCATAGGTGATATTTTAGCAAACGAAGTCAAATAGATAAAATTCTTGCATGAACGCGTAGATTATGAAATTTGTGAATCGTAGGCTTTTGAACGGACCAATTCGGACTTAAAACGAAGAAGTTATGCGTTCGGGAAGTTCGCTAAAATTTCAAAACTGCAAAACTGTTTGAGGAACAGAGTCCACGCCGCGGCCCGACTCCAAGCCTAAATGTTTCGTGCCATGTGTGGAGGGAACCTCAAGACATTGGTAACTCATGCAAGCAGTCATGAGATATAGAGTGATTGTTGAAATATGGCGCTACCACAAGAAAATGATAGAAAAGAAAGATTTCAAGTATAGAAGGAAAGAGAACTTGTTAGTAATGAATTAAGATGTAATCATAACATGGTTAAGACATTGTAAGGTACTTTTAAGACACTAATGCATGTTGATTAAGAGTTAATAATCAATCGAAGATGAACGGAATGAGAATGACGTAATGAAAGCCAGAAACCCTAATAATGAATCTAAGTCAGGATTTACATTGAGATGAAGGGTAAGATATAATAGTATACATACTTGATTATATATGACCTAATGTGGTACGTTATATGATTATGTATTATAGAATCATAGAGACTTAAAGTGTACGTGTGTTAATCAGTAAACAAATGCTAAAGGCAAGTATTCTAACCCTTGTTCCAGTTCAGTCTGGACAAGTTTTGTAATTCATGTATTCTTTCGCATGAAGTTTTGAACGATGAAGTCTAAAGCCAATTCTTTCGGCTAAATTTATATTATGATTCTGTCATGCATAATTTATGTTTATCGAGTTATATTGGTATGGTTTTCAATCGAAGACCAAGTATGCTAAAATGTTTTTGTCCTTTAACGACAGGCACGTGAGGTTGCCACAACTTAAACGTATACACGTTTAATGAATGTAGTGTTGATCAACATAGAGTACTATGGGCTGATCACCTAGAAGTGCTCGTAAGCTATGCCAGACTTACGGACTTAGTGCCGGGTTGTCCTTTTCAAAAGAAAATATGAACTGCTCATAGTTCTGAGCCTTAGTTAATATTCTACTGAATATTGTTGTTGGAAAACGTTTTGAATGAAAAGAAGTGCTATTTTGAATTATCGATAGTACTTCGTAACTATTGTTTAGTTACTAAAGATATATGTGTTCTATATTTCGAGCATATTGTTTATTAGAATTGTAGTATTTGCTGAGCTAGTCATGCTCACTCTTGCTTGAACCATATGAACATAGCTAAGATTGAGCGGACCAAAGGCTTAGGCAAGGACAAGGGCAAGGCGAAGACAAACCCTTAGATTACTTATATAATAGTATAGATGAACGATTGTAATATATTTAATATTATGACAAGAACAAACGAATGGGTTACAAAGAACCTGGGGAATGTAATATTATTTTGGTTATATAGAAGTTATATTAGTCCTTTTGAGACTATTCAATGAATGAATGAATGAATGAATGGTAGTCTTAGTGTAGCACCATCAGCCGGGTTGGAAGAGACCCGAATTTGGGGCGCCACAAAGTTGGTATCAAAGCATTAGGTTATAAAACTTAAGGGGGGGGGGGGATTAAAAACCTTAAGTCATAACCTTAAGAGGAGTCAAAGAAGTACAAGAAGAAAATAACCTTATAAAAATGCATTATGATTATGTTATGTGTTGTTATTATTCTACTGACGTGTACTAATCAACTTAATTATTTTGTATAGATGTCAGGAGTAAACAGAATGTATGTAGGTGGCCAAGCCATTAGTGAAGAGTCAATGAACCAAATAGAGGGTTTACCGAACCCTATAGCAGCAGAGCCAGATGTGGTGATTATTGAGTCTGGAGACTCAGAGGAAGCTGACTATATGTTAGTGTTTGACGGGAAGATAGAGGAGGAGGTAGAGACAGTCTCCTTTAACCCAGTGGCTATAGCAGCTAAGATAGCTCCTGGGGGGTCGATGATATCTCTGTTCATGTCAGTGTTGGATAGAAATATCCATTAATGTCCAGGAGGTTAAGGAGAGTCAAGGCGAGCTCCAAATGCTTAGAGAGGACAAGACTGATGTCGAGTCCATATGGGAGCAGGAGCATGATGAACGGATTTTGGCTAAGGACAAAGTCCATGATTTAAAGCACGAGGTCTTTGAGCTCATGGAGGAGCTAAAACTAAGGTGCAGAAGATAGGGAAAATGTCCTATATCTATAGGAGTTCTCATATGGATTTTCAACAGCAGTTAGCTGGATATCTTGTGGAGGTGGGGCAAACACGGCATACTATTAGCCGTGATATCATTGCCGGTCTTGCCAAGGCATATTTTGATAATGCCTTGAGGCAGATGTAGATTAGTGGTATTTAAGGTAGTATGTAAATATTTTGTAAGTAGTAGTGACGTAAAGCCCTTTTTGTATAGTAAAGGGTAGTCTTTTGTAAATCCCAATTTTTGGAAAGTGTTAGCGGGAAAGTAATGTAATCAGCTTAGGCTGTGTATATAACCGATGTAGTATTATACTACGAAGAATGAATATAAGTTCTTTTTATGGAAAACAATGTGTTATGGATGTTGACATTATTGTTTAATATTAATGGTAACTAATAAAGAAAGGAATAATAACGCAATGTGTTTATTGTATCAGCAAAATGCCGCCAAGAAGAGTGCAACGTAACCAAGGAACGAATGTAAATCAACCGGAGGGAGGTCCGGTTAATCCGATGCAGGAGTTTGTTAACTTAATAACCACCGCATTTAATAGAATAGTGGCTAATATCCCCGTAAATCCAGGAGTAGCACGAGCTACTACCTTTAAGGATTTCAAAAGTGTGGGTCCACCGGAGTTCAAAGGAACTACGGACCCTATCGAAGCCCAAATGTGGGTTAATGAGATAGAAAAGGCATTTGTAATAGCAAATGTCGACGAGGCCCAGAAGGTTGCCTTTGCGACCTATATGATGAAGGGAGAGGCCAACTTTTGGTGGGAAGCCAATCAGGCTAGGGTTGGGATAGCGAATTTGACGTGGAATAGGTTCAATGAGATATTCTTTGAGAACTACTTTCCCACGAGCATGCAGGGAAGGATGGAGATGAGGTTTCTGGAGTTGAAACAAATGGACATGACGGTTCCCCAATATGCTGCCAAGTTTAATGAATTGGCGAGGTTCGATCCACACCAAGTGGATACCGAGGTGAGGAAGGCGCGATGGTTCGAGTAGGGCTTGAAACCCTGGCTCTATAACCGTATTTTGGTGTTTCAAAGTACTTCTTTTGGAACCGTTTTAGAGAAGGCGATAATCGCCGAAGGTGGTAGTGAGGCGTTGAGCCAATACCACAAAAAAAAGAAGAATAAGGGAAAGGTTAACGGAAGAGTCAAGATTGAGGGAGCCAGTGGAAGTGGTGAGGGTCAGAAGAGGAAGGTATTTAGCTCTGGGAATACCATAGTGAATCAAGGAGACCCGAAGAGAAGAAAGGATGGAGGCTGCAAGACTGTGGAAGACTCACTTAGGAGTGCATCTCAAGGGAAAGGCCGTCTGCTACAATCGTAGGATGGGAGGGGCACATTAATGCCAAATTGTCCAAGTCCGAAGAAGAATCACGGATGCTTTGTGTGTGGATCAACTGACCACATGGTAAAGAACTTTCTGAAGAAGGGGACGAACGGGAAACGGGGCACTAATAGCGGTAAGTTAGCTATTGGGGGTCCAACGCAGCCGGGTAGGCCGATGGGTCGTACCTTTAACATGACAGTCCAAGATGCGGTTGCATCAGGGGACGTCGTCGCAGGTATTATTCCGATCAACGATATCAATGCGTACATGCTGTTTGATTCGGGTGCTACTTGTTCGTTTATAGCATGCGATTTTGTTAGACGATTAGGATTACTTCTCAAAAAGTTGCCTATACCTTTAAATATTAAGGTAGCGAATGAAGAGATAATTCCTGTTAAAGATGTTCAGAAGAGTTATTGTGTAGACATACGTGGTTGTAAATTATCGGTAGATCTAATACCGATAAAGTTAGGAGAATTCTACGTAATTCTCGGAATGGATTGGTTAGTTAACCATGGGGCAATTATAGATTGTCAAAAGAAATGTGTGAACATTAAGATGTTATAACAACCTTGGGTAGTATTTTAGGGGAATAGATCGTCGGGACGTTCGTGTTGTCTAACCATGACACAAACTAGGAAATTATTGAGGAAGGGTTGCTTAAGTTACCTGTGCCATGTTGTTGATACTCACAGAGTGGTAGAAACCATGGAACAAATACCTATAGTGAGAGAATTCGCCGATGTATTTTCGAGTGAATTGGCTGGTCTTCCGCCGGATAGGGAGACCGAGTTTGTGATAGACATTGTGCCAGGAGCGGCACCAGTTTCCAAGGCACCATATCGTATAGCGCCAGTAGAGATGAAGGAGTTGATGGTGCAGTTGCAAGAACTGTTTGATCGGAAGTACATTCAGCCGAGTGTGTCACCGTGGGGAGCACCGGTGCTGTTTGTCAAGAAGAAGGACGGATCGTTAAGACTTTGTATCGACAATAGAGAGTTGAACAAGTTAACAATAAAGAGTAAATACCCATTGCCCAGGATCGATGATCTCTTTGATCAGTTGAAAGGGGATAAGTATTTTTCTAAAATAGATTTAAGAACGGGGTATCATCAGTTGAAGGTTAGGAAAGAGGATGTGCCAAAGACAGCATTCAGGACTCGTTATGGTCATTAAGAGTTTTTTGTGATGTCGTTTGGGTTGACAAATGCACCAGCTGCATTCATGGATATGACGAACAGAGCGTTCAAACAATATTTGGACAAGTTCGTCATGGTGTTTATAGATGATATTCTAGTATATTCTAAGACGCCAGAAGATCATGCTGAACACCTAAGATTAGTGTTTGAGACACTAAGAAAAGAGAAGTTGTATGCGAAATTCACTAAGTGTGAATTTTGGTTGGAGAAGTTGCAGTTTTTAGGTCATGTCATTGACCATAAGGGAATTTCAGTAGATCGAGCGAAGGTGGAAGCCGTGATGAATTGGGAACAACCGAAAATGCCGACTGAGGTGCGGAGTTTCCTAGGGTTAGCGGGTTACTATCAAAGATTCATTCAGGATTTTTTGAAGATAGCTACTCCGTTGACTAACTTGACGAGGAAGACGGTAAAATACGCTTGGACTGACAAGTGTGAGAATAGTTTTCAAGAACTGAAGAAGAGGTTGAGTGAGGCACCTGTGTTGTCATTACCCGATGATATAGGAAATTTTGTAGTTTATAGCGATGCTTTGCATAGAGGACTTGGTTGCGTGCTCATGCTGCATGGCAAGGTCATTGCGTATGCATCTAGGCAGTTAAAGGATTATGAAAAAGTTTACCCTACTCATGATCTCGAACTGGCCGTAGTAGTTTTTGCTCTAAAGATATGGAGACATTATCTTTATGGAGAAAAATGTGAGATATACACAGACCACAAAAGTCTAAAATATATCTTCACACAAAAGGAGTTGAATATGAGGCAGAGGAGATGGCTGGAGTTGATAAAGGATTACGACTGTGAAATCCTGTATCACCGGAAAAGCGATGTAGTCTTAGAAGCGCCTTAAGTAGGAAGGGTCGGGAAAAGTTGTCTTTGTTAACGACTCAAACTGAGTTGATAACAGAGATGGCTAGGATGGAGCTGGGAGTGAAGCTTCCAAGTGAAGGAGGACAAATACTATTTGCGATGGAGATGCAACCGACCATTGTAGAGAGAGTTAAAGAGGTACAACTCAAAATGGATGAGTGTGACCGGATGAAGGAGCGGCTAGCTAATGGAAAAGATACTAAGTACAGTCTTGATAATGAGGGATTATTGAGATTTGAAGGAAGAATTTGGGTTCCAAATGAGACAGAATTAAAGGAGCAGGTTCTACAAGAGGCTCATAGTTCAAGGTTTTTGATTCATCCTGGTAGTACTAAGATGTATCAAGATCTTCGACAGAGTTTTTAGTGGCCGAACATGAAGAGAGAAATAGCAGAGTATGTGAGTAGGTGCTTGACTTGTCAGAGAGTTAAGGCCGAACATCAACGACCTAGTGACTTACTACAGTCATTAGAAATTCCGGAGTGGAAGTGGGAGAATATTACGATGGATTTTGTGGTGGGACTTCCGACTACAACCAAGGGGTATGATGCGATTTGGGTAATAGTGGACCGGTTGACGAAGTCGGCTCACTTTTTGCCAATTAGGGTTAAGTATAACTTAGACCAGTTAGCTAGACTTTATATTAAGGAAATAATCTCTAGACATGGAGTGCCAATATCGATTGTGTCAGATCGTGATCCACGATTCACGTCAAACTTTTGGAGAAGCTGAGCAGTTGGGAACACAGTTGAAGCTGAGTACAACATATCATCCATAGACGGATGGACAGAGCGAGAGGACAATTCAGACATTAGAAGATATGCTAAGATCTTGTGTCATGGATTTCAAGGGTAGTTGGGATGATCATCTACCATTATTGTAGTTTGCGTATAACAATAGTTATCATGTAAGAATAGGTATGCCACCTTACGAAGCTTTGTATGGGAGAAAATGCAGAAAGCCACTGTATTGGGATGAGATAGGAGAACGCCGAATGTTGGGACCAGAATTGGTGCAACAGACCGCGGATATTGTCAAAAAGATTCAAATGCGTCTTCTAGTAGCTCAAGACAGGCAGAAGAAGTTTACGGATCCGCATAGAGAGAATCGAGAGTTTGAAGTAGGTTCGTACGTATTCCTAAAAGTATCTCCCTGGAAAGGAAAGATACGTTTTGGAAAGAAGGGAAAGTTAAGTCCAGGGTTTATAGGACCTTTTGAGGTATTAAAACGGGTAGGTGAGGTAGCTTATATGATAGCATTACCTCCAGACCTAGAACGAATACATAATGTATTTCACGTATCCGTGTTACGTCCTTATAAGCTAGATTATAAGCACGTGATAGAATATGAGCCTATTCATATCGAGAAGGACTTAACGTACGAGGAAACGCCGATTCAAATTGTCGATAGAAAAGAACAAGTTTTATGAATAAAGTCATACCTTAGTGAAGGTGATATGGAAGAACCACGATGCGGAAGAAGCAATGTGGGAGTTAGAAGAAATGATGAAAAGAATTACCCGCATTTATTTGTGTATTTTTTTTTATATAGCGAGATCTCGGGGACAGAATCCTTATAAGGGGAGAGAGTGTAGCATACAGGAAAATCGAACCTTTTGTAATTACTTTTAATAATGAATAAAATAATATTATTTATTATTATAGCGTGTTGAGAAGATGAAGGTCATTCTATAACCTAGAAACGTCAGAACGTCGTAGTATTTTAACTACGTGGGAGAATTAAAGTGTTTGAATTTCTAAAACGAAAATAAAAGTTTTCTGAGAAACTTTCTGAAAAACACTATTTATCGATTTCTGCTCGAGAATTATTTTTGAACTTTCGAGAAATATGTAACGTTATAATATCGATGTGATATTGATTATGTAATAATAACCTAAGTATGGAAAATGTAATATTTTGCATGTGGACTTATTTTGGGAACGTTAGGTTATTAAGCGTTAAAGGAAGAGAGTTGTGATCGTATAATGTGTAGTCATTATATTAAAGTATTGAATGTAAGTATAATACGACGTATTGTACTATTATGTATGAAGATTGAGATAACGTATATTAAGAATTAATATACGAGCTAGTATACTAGAATTATACGTAAGGTATGTATGTTAAGTTATTGAATAAAAGGGAATGGACTTGTAGGATTATAAACCTAATAGTAGGAGTCCAATATAATGTGACAATCAAGCCCAAGTGTTTGATATATCATGAGTCCAAATTAGGTAGCACAAGCCCATTGAGAAAGTAGTTAGATTAATTAACCAAGCCCAATGAGAATCCTTGATCCATGGGTCAAACCAAGTAGGAAGTGGGAAAGCTTGATGGGCAAGGATTATGTGTGATGATCAAGTAGGGTGGTGAGCAAGTGTTGTGCTAGCCAAGTTTACTTAGAGCCAAAGTTATGAATAGTAAGGAGGTGGAATTAATGAGATTAATTGAGGAGGTGGAATGAGGAGGTGGAATAAGGAGGTGGGATGTCTAGTTGACCATAATGCTCTAGCTTTAAGTTGCCTATAAATAGCAAGCTCTCCATCATTTGTTTTCTTGATTAAATTTCCTCTCAACTCCTCTCAAATATAAGCTACTTATTTGGTAGAGCAAATAAGCACTTTTAAGTTAAAGTTAGATTTTCCAAGAAAAAGAAGTTAGACTTCAAAGGTAATGATCTTGTGTCCAATGTTCTTTCATCTCTATTATGATAGGATTGATAGAGAAGGGGGATGGTTTGATAATATCATGTAATAAGTTAATAAGGAATGAACTTAAGCCGAATAAGTTGAATAAACAACTTGAACTCTAATAAGTTGTTAAAATCATGAAGAACTTGTCATATGTTGTCATATGATGGTTAGTATGTTGATTATAGCATGAGAACATTGATTAGTGGACTTAAGTTCATAGTAAGTCATTTATATGAGAATTTGTAGTTCATAAGTTAAATAAAATAATGACTTATGAAAATGAGTCAAAACCTACTTCGATTATAAGTTGGTGTAGTAAATAACTTGTAATGATTTTATGTTGATGGAGACAAGTCATATTGGACATTATAGAGTTGCGGACTAGAAAATGACCGGATTCCGACTTGAAACGAAGAAACGAGCGTTGAACGTTCACGAACGTTTATCGTTTTAGTTAAAAATGAACTCATAGGTGAAATTCTTGAATGAACGCGTAGATTAAGAAATTTGTGAACCGTAGGCTTTTGAACGGACCAATTCGGACTTAAAACGAAGAAGTTATGGGTCCGGGAAGTTCGCTAAAATTTCAAAATTGTAAAACAGTTTGAGGAACAGAGTCCACGCTGCGGCGCAACTCCAAGCCTAAATGCCCGTGCCAAAGTGTGAGGCCGGAACCCTGCACACTTCTAACTCAAGCTGCCATGATCAAGCGAGATCTGAGTGATTGTTGTAATGCTAGGCCTGATACAAGAAAATGATAGAAAAGAAAGATTTCAAGTATAGAAGGAAAGAGAACTTGTTAGTAATGAATTAAGATGTAATCATAACATGGTTAAGACATTGTAAGGTACTTTTAAGACACTAATGCATGTTGATTAAGTTAATAATCAATCGAAGATGAGCGGAATGAGAATGACGTAATGAAAGCCAGAAACCCTAATAATGAATCTAAGTCAGGATTTACATTGAGATGAAGGGTAAGATATAATAGTATACATACTTGATTATATATGACCTAATGTGGTACGTTATATGATTATGTATTGTAGAATCATAGAGACTTAAAAAAGTATGCGTGTGTTAATCGAGAAGCAAACGCTACAGGCAAGTATTCTAACCCTTGTTCCAGTTCAGTCTGGACAAGTTTTGTAATTCATGTATTCTTTCGCATGAAGTTTTGAACGATAAAGTCTAAAGCCAATTCTTTTGGCTAGACTTATATTATGATTCTGTCAAGCATGATTTATGTTTACCGAGTTATATTGGTATGGTTTTCAATCGAAGACCAAGTATGCTAAAATGTTTTTGTTATTTAACAACAGGCACGTGAGGTTGCCACAACTTAAACGTATACACGTTTAATGAATGTAGTGTTGATCAACATAGAGTACTATGGGCTGATCACCCAGAAGTGCTCGTAAGCTATGCCAGACTTATGAACTTAGTGTCGGGTTGTCCTTTTCAAAAGAAAATATGAACTACTCATAGTTTCGAGCCTTAGTTGATCTACTGAATATTGTTGTTGGAAAACATTTTGAATGAAAAGAAGTGCTATTTTGAATTATCGATAGTACTTCATAACTATTGTTCAGTTACTGAAGATATATGAGTTCTATGTTTCGAGCATATTGTTTATTAGAATTGTAGTACTTGCTGAGCTAGTCATGCTCAGTGTTGCTTGAACAATATGAACACAGCTAAGATCGAGCGGACCGAAGGCTCAGGCAAGGACAAGGGCAAGGCAAAGACAAACCATTAGATTACTTATGTAATAGTATAGGCGAACGAATGTAATATATTTGATATTATGACAAGAACAAACGAATGGGTTACAAAGAACCTGGGGAATGTAATATTATTTTGGTTATATAGAAGTTATATTAGTCCTTTTGAGACTATTCAATTGAATGAATGAATGAATGGTAGTACCGTGTAGCACCATCTGTCGGGTTGGAAGAGACCCAAATTTGGGGGCGTCACAGTCTAAGCTACTTGATTTGGCTAAGACGAATGGTATGTCATGATTAAAGAAAATCGAGCTTTCTTTGATGAGCTATGCCGAACCAAATTGCTTTGGTGCAGAATCTAATGATTAAGTCTGAGGTGAACATACCCTGAAATGGGCTGATACGTTAGGTTGATCACCTACGTATGAAAGAGGTAGTTTACTTTCTTTGTGATTGTAAACATACCAAGTAATAAAGGTTTACGACAGAGGCTGTATAACCTAGTATAAGTTCATGGTCGATTTGACCCCTCAGCAAAAGAATGAAATGTTTTAAAGGAATCTTTATATTCCTAGTTATTCCTTTCACTTCATGATTTTTATTAAGTTATGAAGGGTAGGGAATGTATGAAAGATAAGAACTTCTTTAAAGAGAAGTTGAGAAGATGAGTAAGCTAAAATTTCGAGGACGAAATTCTGTGAAGAAGGGGAGAATGTGAGAACCCGGGTAAGGGTTTGGTTTTAAGAAATTCCGAGGACGGAATTTTTTTAAGGGAGGAAGAATGTGACAACCCGGAAAATCGGATTGTCCAGAATTTAAGAGTTAAAGAATTAGTTATTAATAAAATGAATTTTTATTAATACTATTCTGTGCTATGTGTTTATTAATCGTTCTATAACCTAGAATGATTATTAATCGGGAGGATTCTAGCTACTGAGCTAGACCTGAGCAGTAAGAATTTTCAAGACAAAAATAAAAAGCATTTAAAAAAAATTGTTATGTACTTTTCACTCGTTTAGCTACGTTAGGGTAAAACGTGAAGGAAAACGCATAATGTTGAAAAGTGTTTTTCAGTTTTTCAGAAATCCGAAGAATACGTAATATTTAATTGATAAAGGAAAGACGAAATATCCAAAAATATTTGGATTTCTATAATTGCAGTTTTTAAAACTGTTGGATGAAACCCGAAAGATGGAAGCACGAAGCTTCGAAGGGAAGCTAAGTGAGGAGGTGGGGCGGCTACTTAGCCACCAAGTAAACTTGGTGGCTAAGTAATGAATAGTAAGGAGGTTAGGGTGTGAAAAGCCAAAAATGCCCCTAGCTTTTAAAATCTATAAATAGGAAGCTTAAGCTCATTACTTTGGGATTTTGAAAATCCTACACTTGAGAGAGAAAGAGAGAGGGTTCGGATGGAGGAAAAGAAGGAGAAGAAAGAGGACAAGTTGGCTCGTGAGCAAACTTTATCCGACGGAACGAGATTAAAGAGGAACGGTAATTCGAACCCTAGTTCTTCTAATTTTTCTTTAAGTTTAATATGTTCAAAAACATATCTTAATAAAGATAAGAAGTAGATGAAGTTATGAATGATTTTATATGGTTGAAATCGTAAGAAAATGAAGAAATAAGAATTAGAAATTTAATTTATAAATTTCTTAAGGAAGTATAAGATTCGTAAGGATTTTGAGCGATCTGAATGAATCTTATGAGTGAGTAGGTTAAATAAGTAAGGAATGATATTCTATAACATCAAATTCCAAGAAAAAGTGAAATCGTAATCCAAAATATCGATTAAAAATGAAGAACGAACGAAGAACACGAAGAACACGCGAAGAACACGAAGAACGTTGTTAATGGACAAATTTAAAACCATCGTAGTGTAATTGTTGTTGATGGACAAGTTTAAAACCATCGCATATAAGTTAGATGCTTATTTCTTGGTTAGGAACGATAGAAACGTTCATGAAGAACGGATTAAAACGGAGCTATAACGAAGTTATGGCGAAAATTTCATAAAAGACGAACGAGAATTAGAAAGTTCGTAAATGAACCCAAACGTGTAGGGTTTCATAAAAAAAGTAAGAGAATTTAGAAAATGTGAGTCATGGACTCAAGAACGAACAATTAGAGTTCGGATGGACCAATTACTAGATTTAACGAACGAAGAACGTTAAAAACGTAAAACGAACGAAGCATAAAGATTAAGCCAAACAAAAGGCATGTTAATGGATCCAGAACAAAGTTCTATCTGGGGGTAATTGAAGTATGTTAGATAACGAAGAAAATGGCTTTGGAACGATCTCGATCCGAGTTATAACGAAGAAGTTATGAGTTTTTGAAGTACGCATCTCAGAACGACCAAAGACTTAGAAAACTTTTCGGGAAGAAGGTCTTGGCACCGCGGCGCCAGTCATGCCAAGAATGGTGGCTCTATAAGCGCCCGGTAGGAGGGTCACGTCATCGCTAACTCTCAAGCCATGTGCAATGCGAGAATCGAGTGAGGTGAAGGTGGCACTTGCATGGCGGCAAGTAGAAATGCTATAAATGAGATTTTAAATGCTCAATTTCTGGGGGATGTGCAAGAAAGAAATAAGAACATATAGTTCGATTAATGTAAAACTTAATCAAGTGTATTAAACCTTCAATGAAGGTTGTACGAAAAGATTAATCATGGTTAAAAGACGAAACATGTAGATGCGGATTACGGAACCAATGTCCGGGAAACGTAGTCACAATGAAACGAACGTGAGGAATTGCTAATTATGATTCCTTAAACGTTGATTGACTAGGGTAATGAATAACATTTCGATGTTATGTCATGGTAATGAGAGATGAATGTAAAGCGTATAAACGCTGTGAACGGAACGTGGTTGCGATGAGCTTTCGGTCTTGACATACAACGAATCGTGTGGCTTTGACATTAAGAAAGAATAATGAACATGGGGTTCATGGGATGGATAACGATCGAAAAGTGATTAAAGCCTTGAGTAAAGGTTGAATGAGAGATTAAGAGACAAGCAACGTGAACGTTGAATACGTAAACGATTCTCGTAAATCGTATTCGCGTTGGACGAACGTTCTAAGCATACCTTGGTTGTATGACTTAGACGTTGAAAAAAGTAGTAAGTAAGATATGATTTATCAAGAAAGCCATAGTGAACGGTAGTAAGGTTAGTGAAAGCCAAATGTAAGTCGGATAAGAATGTTAGAATAAAATGTAAGCGTTGAACACTTTAACCGATGTGAAGGTTGAGTGTACGCGAATATTAAACGGGTAAAACCTACACTCCATGTACGGTTGACCGTAGGATAATGAAGACCAATGATTAAATCTATGAAAGGTAAAGAATCTTAATTAAAGACAAGTACGTATAACGTAAAGAAGCCGAGTTAATGTGTATAACTCGGATGACATTCCGAGTCGAATGAACCGGACGTTGTAAGATAAGAATAAGGTAACGTATGATACTTAACGCTATAAATGCATAGAATGAAAATTGAATGATCGTTCTGAGTATACAAAAGACTGTATGACTTAGACAATGATGAATGAATCCTGAGGTATGACATTTAATTGTCAGAAAGCGATAAGGAAAAAGAAATTAACTTAACGAACATTATAGTTTAATAGTTCGGGTAAGTTAAGATGAATTTAGGTTATAGTACAATCGTAACCTTTGATGGTTGACATATGGAAGCTGAGCTAAACAATTCCTTCAGAGAGCGAAGGTATATAAAAAACTGGCAACCGATCTAACTCACTGTTATGGGCAGTGTAGATGAGATGGGAACTTGTTTGTTGGTTGTTTTCGGGAAACCACTCAGAGTACCATATGGACTACTAGTAGAGACACGATGTGTGCTGAGTCCTAGGAGACTTATAAGGAGAAGATAAAGATGTAAATCATCAAAGATGATGAACGTATTGAGTAATACATCTCCGTATGTTATGAAGCCGTTAACCGGTAAAGAAAGTTGGTCGCGTAAACTTAGTTTTTAAGAATGTGAACCTTAAAAAGTGAAGTTAAGTAAACCAATGCGTAAAGTCAAGTATATGACTAATTGGTGTATATGTTATTTCCTTATGTGCTACATAGGAGTTGGAATGAGCAGTTCAACGTAAACTATAAGCTGTAGCTGTTCGTAAGGCAAGTTTCCTAACTTCATTCATATTTTAAATGAATGCTAGTTTCTAAAACTTCTCAGATGTTGAACTTGAGAAGTTCTGTCTATGTGCAAATGTGTGATATTTGTGCAAGGTGGTAGAATGTATGAGTGTAGGGTTTCGACACAGAAACGTAGCGGAAATAAACCAATTTAAAACAATTTTGAAACCCAAAACATGATCCATGTGAAAATAATTAACTCAGTTTTTAGAAATTATACCGATTTTGATGCTGAAATTGATGTGCTCGAATCTCCAACGTAATCCAAATGAATTGCACCTCTACGGTATCCACACGAATGCTCTGAGAATCGTCCTACGATCTGCAGAAGAAGGAACCGTGGTACTAGCCACCAATGATGAGGATTTTCAGAACTTGTTTCTCTCTAGTCTTTCTCTAAGAGCGGCTAGGGTTTTCAATTTATGAATAATACCTAAAATGGCTGCAACATATCATATATATATAGCCATTTAAAAAAATTATTCAAAACCTAATTTAATAAAAAATTATATATATATATATATATATATATATATATATATATATATATATATCTTAATTAATATACCTATATATAATTATCCTATTAATTTAAATTCATAATTTAAATACTATCAATCATATTGATATATTTAAATATTTATAATTTAAATTAATCCCCTTTTAATTACGTTCTATGTGTGTGACCCTATAGGTTATTATTACGTTGGCAATAATTTTAAAATTATATTATAAAATTATAAACAGTGAGCGACATCTAGTAATGCATCACTGTTACCCAAGTAATAATAAGATCGATGACTCGATGCAACCTTTTCGTGACCAATGTTTCAATGTAATTTAATCCTTTTAACCTTAATATCCTAGATTAAACTCAAGTCATGGAATGTGTCATACTCTTCATAATTTAATCTGAGTTTTCTTAATCAATGAGTAGACTATAAGAAACAAATCACTATTTGAGCATGGCCATGCATTTCATAGTCCTACTCAATCAAGAAGCCTATGGATATCACCCCTAATATATAGGATGGTTAAATTCCATCTAGATCACTCATATTCTTCACACGATTCATGATGTACCCAATAATCACCTTTATAGTCCACCCTATTAAAGGTGACATTTGATGATATCAAAGTACATAAATTCCTGTGTAGTAATATAGTGATTTCGTGCCTGGGAGGACCATTACATCATTGTCACTATGAGAATTGCTAATGACACTTAGCATAATGCTCCATATAGAATTCTCATGGTGGAGTGCATCCGAAGACATCGTTATCTAACATGTACCTATGCATTGACTTAATATCTCATATATTTATGACCAATGAGATTTGGTCATCAGTCAATCCACATACTAGTCTCAATGCATCCCTGTTGTCCCATCAACAATAATACTCGACTAGGGACATTTAAGAACAATGATACTAATTATAATTATATAATCTCATGTTCAAGTCACATACTTGAAACCATATAATTTGTATCACTATTCTAAGGAATTTTATTATGTTAACATTTATTTAACGCAATAAATAAAACCATAATAAAATCATTCATTTATTCAATCGAATATAATATCAAAATGTTAAGCAATTATATAAAATAATTGGCCTCTAGGGCATAAACTCTAACAGTCTCCCATTTGCACTAGTGCCAATCACTCATGTATCTAATACCCATGGAACTAGTGTGACCTTCATGCTTCTGCTGCGACAAAGCCTTGGTCAGTGGATCTGCAACATTATCATCTGTTGGCACTCTTCCTATATGTACATCTCCTTCATCAATGATTTCACGGATGAGATGGTACCGCCTAAGTATATGCTTGGATCGTTGGTGAGATCTGGGTTCCTTAGCCTACGTAATAGCTCCATTATTATCATAGTATAGAGCAACCGGATCAACAATGGTTGGAACAACACCAAGTTCAGTGATGAACTTTTAATCCATACAGGCTCCTTGGCTGCACTAGAAGCAGCAATATACTCAGTCTCTATTGTAGAATCGGCTAACAGGACCACCATTAAGGTAAAACACAAAACCTGACTGAGACTTATAGTCATCATTGTCAGTCTGGAAGCTAGCAGCTGTGTAACCCTTTACTGCCAGTTCATCTTCACCTCCATATACCAAGAATGACTCCTTAGTCCTCTTTAGATACTTGGGGATATTCTTGACTACTGTCTAGTGATCTTAACCTGGATTCGACTGGTATCTGCTTGTCATGCTCAAAGTATACGAGACATCCGGATGAGTACATATCATTGCATACATGATAGATCCAATTGCCGAAGCATAAGGGATCTTTCTAATACGCTCCTCATCATCTTGTGATTTAGGACATTGGGCCTTAGAGATCTTTATACCACGAGTCATGAGTAAGTGTCCTCTTTTTGCCTCTTGCATGCTGAATCGTTTCGGCACTTTATCAATATATGTACTCTGACTTAGGCCGAGCATTTTTCTCGATCTATCTCGATAGATCTTGATACCTAAAATGTAGGCTACATCGCCTAAATCTTTCATGGAGAAACATTTTCCTTACCATGTTTTTACAGCCTGTAATGAAGGAATGTCATTCCCAATAATTAATATGTCGTCAACATATAATACTAGGAATACAATATGACTCCCACTAACCTTCTTATATACACAAGGTTCATCTTCATTTTTAATAAAACCAAACTCTTTGATTGCTTAATCAAATCGAAGATTCCAACTCCGAGAGGCTTGCTTCAATCCATAAATGGATCGCTGCAGCTTACATACCTTTCCAGCATCCTTTCTATGATATGAACTGTTCTTTGATTAAACTGTTCAATATGAGTATGTTCTGTTTATACATAAACCGTTATTGTTAAGTCTGTGCTATTGATTCTAGCCAGATAGACTATGTATGAAAGAGAGTAGAGAATGAAAGTATTTCAAAGTGAATGTGCTTAAGGTTTTAAAATGATAGGAATCGAGATTATTCCTATTGTTCAAGTTGCTTCATAACCTTTGTTCGGTTATCGAAGTTCCAAAGGAATGTTAAACTCTTGAAGTTGTTTGTTCAATTGTTATGACTTGCTGGGCAATTGAATGCTCACACTTGCTTTGAATAAAAACATTTTTAGCGAACGATGTTAGAAAGAACTTAAGGATCCCGTAAAGATCAAGCTGATCGGTATCTAGAAGAAGAATCATTCATTATATGAATGAGCGTGATGATTAAGCGAAGACTTGTAATAGAGAATGATAGAATTAAACTATAGAATAGTTTAATGAACTTTTATGTATCCTTGGTGGCGGATAAAAGTCACTTGTACAAGATGTAAAGAATAATGTAATTATAATTACTTGAAATGAAAGAGGTTTTAAGGTTTTAGAACCTGGGATTTGAGGATGTGTGTTGTTATAATTAGCTATATAATGATGTATGTTTGAATGAATGATGTACTAGTGATGCACAGAATCCAGGTGTGAAGATAGACCGAATTTTGGGGCGTTACAGGTTGGTATCAGAGCTGATAGGTTATAAATCTTAGGTATGAGTACCTAAGACTATAATCGTAGAGAGAAGGATAAGAAGATCACCACGTGATCATAGTAAATCGTAGTAACAGATGATCTGTTAAACGATGGATGATTTATAGCTAATGTTATGAATGAATGGTACTACGAAGTAGTACGGGAAGAAGAACTTAGATTGAGTTGTAAAGGATAGTATACGAATTAAAGAAAATTCGTATTTAGTAAAGAGAAAGTTAGAAGTTGTAAGATTTCAATTGAGGACTCATGTGATAGCTGAGTTGTATGAATCTTTGTATGGGCAGAGGTTTATGCTATGGTGTAACAACTACTCAGTTTATTATAGTGATAATCATTGAAATTGGTCGCACTATCAAGATGTATATGACGATAAGGTGTATCTTTTCTCATGTATATACTTGATAGGTAGAGAATGATAAATTAGGTGCGAGTTCTTGAAACTCATACTTATGGTAAGTTCGTGACTCATAATTGTATGGTATGTTTTTGAACTTCTCAGCGAATGGTCGCCTATTGTCTGTCTGAGATAGTTCTTAAACTCATATTATTGTGGAAAGTTCTTGAACTCATAATGTGTGGTATGTTGATGGACTATACTAAGGTATAGGAATGTATAGACTGAAATGAGTTATTTTCAGTAGACTTAGCATTAAAGGTGCTAGAGAAGATTAAGTATTGTCACAAGTAAGACAATGAAAGAAGATGGAGAATAAGATATTCCAAGTCATCTAGCTATGCTAGATTTTGAAGTTTCTTGAATTTGTGCTGAAGTGCGCGTTTTGGAAAATGAAAGAATTGGTTCAATTTTTGGAACCAATAGATTTTAAAAGAACTATTCTTGATATGTCTATGCTAGTTGATTCGGCTAGACAGAAATTGATTAGAAATATCAAAATGAATTTTATATCATCAGTGCATTTGATGCAAAGATGGTAAAAGGATGGAGTTATTAATGCAATTGAACCTAGTGTTGGAAGTGATCTTAGGATCAGTGACCCACTATGGTATGATGCATAATGATGAAGTCATAAACTGACGAAGTCCTCAACGTACTGTGAAGAGTGCGGTATCATGACGTCATGGAATGTTTTGATGTATTGCGAAAGAATTTAAAGAAGTAGTCGATGTCAAGCCAGTTGACTAGACGAAGGATTCAAGTTGATGTCCAATTTATTGGTATGGTCTATGTAACGCCCCGGAAAATCGAACCTTTTGTAATTACTTTTAATAATGAATAAAATAATATTATTTATTATTATTGCGTGTTGAGAAGGTGAATGTCGTTCTATAACCTAGAAGCATCGGAACGTCGTAGTATTTTAACTACGTGGGAGAATTAAAGTGTTTGAATTTCTAAAACGAAAATAAAAGTTTTTCGAAATTTTTTTCGAAAAACACTATTTATCGATTTCTGCTCGGGAATTATTTTTGAACTTCCGAGAAATACGTAATGTTATAATATCGAGGTGATATTGATTATGTAATAATAACCTAAGTATGGAAAACGTAATATTTCGCATGTGGACTTAATTTGGGAACGTTAGGTTATTAAGCGTTAAAGGAAGAGAGTTGTGATCGTATAATGTGTTGTCATTATATGAAAGTATTGAATGTAAGTATAATACGACGTATTGTACTATTATGTATGAAGAATGAGATAACGTATATTAAGAATTAATATACGAGCTAGTATACTAGAATTATACGTAAGGTATGTATGTTAAGTTATTGAATAAAAGGGAATGGACTTGTAGGATTATAAACCTAATAGTAGGAGTCCAATATAATGTGACAATCAAGCCCAAGTGTTTGATATATCATGAGTCCAAATTAGGTAGCACAAGCCCATTGAGAAAGTAGTTAGATTAATTAACCAAGCCCAATGAGAAGCCTTGATCCATGGGTCAAACCAAGTAGGAAGTGGGTAAGCTTGATGGGCAAGGATTATGTGTGATGATCAAGTAGGGTGGTGAGCAAGTGTTGTGCTTGCCAAGTTTACTTAGAGCCAAAGTTATGAATAGTAAGGAGGTGGAATTAATGAGATTAATTGAGGAGGTGGAATAAGGAGGTGGGATGTCTAGTTGACCATAATGCCCTAGCTTTAAGTTGCCTATAAATAGCAAGCTCTCCATCATTTGTTTTCTTGATAAAATTTCCTCTCAACTCCTCTCAAATATAAGCTACTTATTTGGTAGAGCAAATAAGCACTTTTAAGTTAAAGTTAGATTTTCCAAGAAGAAGAAGTTAGACTTCAAAGGTAATGATCTTGTGTCCAATGTTCTTTCATCTCTATTATGATAGGATTGATAGAGAAGGGGGATGGTTTGATAATATCATGTAATAAGTTAATAAGGAATGAACTTAAGCCGAATAAGTTTAATAAACAACTTGAACTCTAATAAGTTGTTAAAATCATGAAGAACTTGTCATATGTTGTCATATGATGGTTAGTATGTTGATTATAGCATGAGAACATTGATTAGTGGACTTAAGTTCATAGTAAGTCATTTACATGAGAATTTGTAGTTCATAAGTTAAATAAGATAATGACTTATGAAAATGAGTCAAAACCTACTTCGATTATAAGTTGGTGTAGTAAATAACTTGTAATGATTTTATGTTGATGGAGACAAGTCATATTCGTCATTATAGAGTTGAGGACTCGAAAATGACCGGATTCCGACTTGAAACGAAGAAGCGATCTTTGAACGTTCACGAACGTTTATCATTTTCGTTAAAAATGAACTCATACGTGAAATTTTAGCAAACGAAGTCAAATATATAAAATTCTTGCATGAACGCGTATATTATGAAATTTGTGACCCGTAGGCTTTTGAACGGACCAATTTGGACTTAAAACGAAGAAGTTATGCGTCCGGGAAGTTCGCTAAAATTTTAAAACTGCAAAACTATCTGAGGCACAGAGTCCGCGCCGCGGCGCGACTCCAAGTCTAAAAGCCGGCACCGCAGCGCGAGGTCGGAACCCTGCACACTGCTTACTCGCGTCGCAGGCGAGATACAAAGTGATTGTTGGCGCCGTGGTGCCAGTCACAAGAAAATGATAGAAAAGAAAGATTTCAAGTATAGAAGGAAAGAGAACTTGTTAGTAATGAATTAAGATGTAATCATAACATGGTTAAGACATTGTAAGGTACTTGTAAGACACTAATGCATGTTGATTAAGAGTTAATAATCAATCGAAGATGAGTGGAATGTGAATGACGTAATGAAAGCCGGAAACCCTAATAATGAATCTAAGTCAGGATTTACATTGAGATGAAGGGTAAGATATAATAGTATACATACTTGATTATATATGACCTAATGTGGTACGTTATATGATTATGTTGTTAGGTTTGTAATATTCAAGAACGCAATCAAATTGCATAAAAGTGCGAAAACGTGGAAAATCAGAGTTTTAAATTTTACAAACCGTATACCCGGATCACCCTTTATGCACAATTATTAATTAAACGAAAAAGATGAAGAACAAGAATCATACCCTTGAAGATTCGAGCTTCCTCAGGTACAAGTTCACCTCCAATCCTTTTCGCGTTCAACTTGAATCCACCGGGTTTGGTTCCTTCCTTTGATCAACGTTAGCCACCCAAGTGTTTGGCCTCTAGAGGTGATCCACCAAGGAAGAATAAAGATTCAAGAAAATGGGTATTTGGCTAAACCCTAGTTTTTCTATCTCTATAGAAAAGGAGCGTACTCTCCCAACTGTTGGAATTATTACGTATATGTAAAAGTCAACTACCACTTCACCCATAATAAGACTCCTCTTATTTATAGATGTGGGCAACCCACCTTAACAATTAAGGAATTGGGATTTATTTAATTAATTAAATTCTTTTAATTAATTAAGCTCCCTAATCTTATTAGGGATAATTAATTAAACTCTTTTAACTAATTTTCCTTCCTAATCCAATTAGGAATAAATGAGAGTACTTATATTAAATTAATTCCTAAACTCTTTTAGAAATTAAAATAATAATAATTGTAATAATATTAATAAGACTCCTCTTATTAATTTATATTTAATATTTCTAAAATATTAAATAATAAATATTAAGCTATTTAATTTATTCTATCACCATAGATTAAATTAAATATACATAACATATTATTACGATTATGCCATTAACTTCTTAAATAATTATTCTTCCTTTTATGGTGTGACCCTTTAGGTTCTCCATATTAAACCTAGGTTGTGAATAAATCAATTAGAACAATTCTAATCTTATTTAAATAAATAAATTAAACAATTAATTTATTTAAATAAATAATATTTATTCTACAATAGGGATAAGCCTCCCTAGCGATCAACGACTTTCCGGATAATATAGATTTCAACATTAATCATAAAAGAACCATTGAGTAAATAGTTCAAATGACAATTCAATCCTTCCACCATACAATGTCCCGATTAAATATAAGACATGGAATTCTTTCACAAGTCTTATTTTATTTAATTATATGTATTTCGATCCTTAAATGCACAACTCAAATAATGCAAATTAGAAACTCCTTTCTAATTTCATTACGCCTTTGGCCAAGGACTACTTTGGGTTGTCATTTATCGAATCACATAGGACATTTCTCTTCTTTAATAGAAGTGGTAGATTCTTTATTGATCATACATTATCTCCATGTACAACTTATTATACCCAAGCATACCCTTTGATATACCCTAAGGGTCTTAAGGAATAAGTCAAAGTATAACTCATCATACACAAGATACTATGATGATCTCAAGTCCAAGGATTACTTGTACTACTATCACTACTGAGAATTCTTATTGATGTGCAAGTAAAACTCCATTAGGTATTCTTTAGCGAGCCCACGTTCGGTGAACTTATTCTCTAATAAGCACCTACATACTTGCTTTAGTGTCTCCACACAAATGATCATGAGATCAATCATCCTCATCCAATGAGCAAGCAACGTATGTACCAATCTATCCGGATTCACTAATCCCCAATTTAGTAATCCAATGATTGGGAACTATTTTAGTTTTAAGCTTTCTAAGAATTTAGATCTCATTAGAATGATCATCATCATTATTCTAAAAGCATTGCTTAAAACTATGGGTTTATCACATATTATAAAACAGCATCATGTAGATAATTAAAAGACTTTAATAAATTAATACTTTTTATTAATAAATGAATAAGATTGTTTCAAAGTATATGCTTTATCATCAAACATGATTGGCTTGTGTGCATACTACTTTCAATCTCCCACTTGCACTAAAGCCAATCGCCATTGTATCTTATACTCTTCTTCTCTAAGTAACGATTATCCTGCTGTTGGATAAGCTTTAGTTAATGGATATGTAATGTTGTTCTTGAGAGTCCACCATCTCTATAGTGATTTCTCATCTTTCAATGATTCTAATAATCAAAGGAAAGTGCCACAACACATGTTTAGATCCAAGATGAGACTTAGGAACTATTCCTAGTTCTGTAATGAACTTTTAATCCAAACAGTCAACTTGCAGCTTCATTTATAGCTATATACTTTGTCTTTATCACTAAACCAAAGAACTCTTTTGTTGTTTGGAACCTTTCAATTCAACGCACTAATCGTTTCAAGATAACGCTTTACCTTAAAGTGGATTTTACATCATCTTAGTGCCGTCGAAAAACTTGAGTCTGTTAAGCCCTCTAGTTTTAATTTAGACCCACCATGAATATGATCACATCCTTAGTGCCGGTTAAGAACTTTAAGATGTTTTTCACTAACTTCTAGTGAACTTCTCCATAATATGACTGATCAACATCAGGTCTCGTACATTTCATTGCATACATGATTGTCACTCATGCGACCTCTCTTTTCAGGAGTCTGTGGGGAATATTAAGAGAGATACACTCCATAACTCATCGACATGAGACATCTCTTGGAGTTTGCCATGCTAAACAACTTTAGCATCAAATGAATATACGTTCCTTGGGTTAAGTCGAGCATCCTCAATTAAGATACTCTTCCCAAACCATTTATGGAGGAATGTTTAGACAACTTTATCATTACTGATTGTAGCATTAGTATGTCATTCCTTATCCGTAGAATATCAACATATAATATTAGGAATGTCACGGCGCTCCCACTGTCCCTTTTGTACACACTAGAACTCTTACCTCATCGTATGTAACTGGATCATCATCTTCTATGATGTGTACCTCATCATCATCATCTATGATGAATCCATACCTCCTAGGTATCTTCGGTACTATTCCAGATTTACGATTTGGTTGTGGTACAATAGGTCTATCTATAGGTTCCTCTTATTTGACTTATAGTATTTTGTGGTTCTTGAACTCTTCAATATCTATTATCCTTCCACTAGCCCCTTTTAATGATAAACACCTTTATCTTAGAAGGCAGCGTGTTTCGTAACAAACACCTTTTGATAAGTAGAATTATAGAACATGTACCCTAAACTTACTTTAGGATGTCCCACAAATTGTACTTGTCAAATCTTGTCCCAAGCTTATCCTTTGAAACCTTTTTCACATAAGTTGGACAACCCCTTATCTTAACATACTTAAGATTAGAAATCCTCCCCTGTCCATAACTTTTATGGAGTCTTAAATAATTTTGAGGTTACCATTTACGTAGAATGTCACGACCATTTCTAGGACATGATCCTGAAGGATCTTTGGAATGTCGGTAAAATCATTATGGACCGCACCATGTCCAACAAGGTACGATTTTTTATTCAGATACATCAATCAATTATTGCGTATCAGGATGTGTCCATTATGAGAAAACCATTTGAGATGATCTAGAAACTTATTGCACAAGTATTTATTCCTTGATCTAATCAATGAATCTTAATACTTTGCCAATTTGTTTCACTTCTGAATTCTTTGAACCTTTCAAATAATTCACACTTGTATTTCAGCAAACACACACATTCAACTCTTTGAATGATTATCTCCTTTTCTTATACTAGTTTGTTCAATTTACAAAATAATTTTTCACGTAAGTCAAGTATACAAAATCCATTAAGTAATCTTTTCGGTTCTATACGAAACATTATTATTATAAATAGAACAACAATTGTTCTTAATTATAATACCAAAATTTTATTGTCCAACAATAAAATGGAAATAATGTTTCTAACAAGAATTGGAATACAATAACAACTTATTGACTTAATAGATTTGCCGTAAGCGATGCTAAACTATAAGTTTCTATAGCTAATGCAAAGCAACCTTTGCTTCATTTTCCACACATAGGATTACTTATCTTTGTTTAACTTTCTACTTACGCTTGGTCCTTCATAAATCTATATTTATGATAACCAAAGTCGGTATCCAATACCCAAGTAGAACCTTGACTTAAAGAAAATTTATTTTAAATCTTGAACAAAATTGTATTTGTAACCAAAACTTCATTAAACTTCTTTGGTTATCCAACGCAAGGTGTTTCTCGCATTTTTTCCGATTGTTCAGGCTTATTGCAAGGGAAGCAAACTCCTTTGCTATCCGTGATCGGTTTTGTTCTTATTATCCTTTGTTTTTGCCCTTTCTATTTATACCTTCTTCGAATCGTTCTTCTTTTCAGAAGATCCTTTGGCCCCTACCAGTAAGACTCGGTCTTTCTTGGTTGGAAAGTGACTCTCAACATTTTTCAACATGATAAGCAAATCGGTGAAATTTGGTATCTAGCTTGTTCATATGAAAAATTCACAACAATTGTGAAAGGAGTCCGGGAGTGAGTGCAAGATCAAATCTTGGCTCAACTCTCCATCCATGACAAAACCCGTTGTCCTAATTGATCAATTAAATTGATTATCATTAGGACATGTGTCTGTACTGTAGTGCCTTCGGTCATTCTAGATCGGAAGAGCTCTTTAGATATCTGATATCTATCAGTCTTACTTTCCTCACCATCAACTACTTGATGTGTAGGAATATAGTAAGAGCATCCATAGCTTCATGCTGACGCTGAAGCTCGTTACTCATGGATGCGAGCATAATGCATTGAGCCAACTATACATCATCTTGCCACTTTCTAAAAGTAGCAATTTCTTCCTCAGAGGCATTGTCTGCAACCATTGCAGGGATAGGCGTATTATGGACATAAGATAGCTTTTCAGCTATGAGAACTATTCTCAAATTCCTTAACCAATCCGTTTAATTGATTACAAGTTAATTTAGCATCTAATATGCTTCGCAGATGATAGTAATTTTAGACATTGTAAAATTTCGTAAATGAATTTGTAATTAACAACATTTTAACATACATTCTTTTATTAATTACCAAAATAAATTAGGTCTTGTTTTAAATTGGTATCTCCCACTAGTTTCTTCAAACTATATTACCCTCACTTATATAGTTCTAAGCAAAATCTAATTAAAGATTTGCTAGTGAGAATAAGGATCCCATTTCAAATGTATATAGCCTTGTGGTGACACAACAAACTATATATAAATAAATAGGTAGACAACTTTTGTCAATTACATCAACTATGCGACTCCTTTTCTTTTGCCTCTTAGATTATTTTGATCAAGTGGTGGCACATCCGAATCAAAATTATCCAAGTTAAGTCCGACCTAGCACTCCAAATATTCAAAAAGAAAATATCATCCTTGTGGTGACACAACAAAACAATATTGTTCAATTTTCTTTATAAGCATCAAATGTGATAAATTAACATCTTAAATACTTAATACTTGCCTTGTGGTGACACAACAAACTCATATTAAATATTTAATACTCTATTAATTTTATCATGCTAGAAAGGCTTGACGTTCGATATTCCAAATATCTTTGAATGCTTAGGACTTAATATAAAAATTGAGGGGTTTGTTATTAATTTGTCTCATCTTGTTTAGCGCATTGCACATATATATATAAAATACGCGTCACATTAATAAACGTGCGAAGCATGTTTGCATAATATATAATATATATAGTATAAGCATGCACATACAGAATACTATATTCTACCCGGATTGATTATTGACTTTTATTCTAGTTTGGTTCACTAGAGCCACCAAGTGAACCAAAAGGTCAAACCCTAGGGGTGCAAGAAATAATATTTAAATATAACTATTACATTTAAACTCGGGCTGTTAGGTTTGTAATATTCATGAACGCAATCAAATTGCAAAAATAATGCGGAAACGTGTAAAAATCAGAGTTTAAAATTTTACAAACCATATACCCGGGTCACCCTTTATGCACAATTATTAATTAAACGAAAAAGATAACGAATAAGAATCATACCCTTGAAGATCGAGCTTCCTCAGGTACAAGTTCACCTCCAATCCTTTTCGCGTTTAACTTGAATCCACCGGGTTTGGTTCCTTCCTTTGATCAACGTTAGCCACCCAAGTGTTTGGCCTCTAGAGGTGATCCACCAAGGAAAAAGAATTTTTCAAGAAGAAGGGGTATTGGCTCAACCCTAGTTTTCTATCTCTATAGAAAAGGCGTACTCTCCAACAAATTGGAATTATTACGTATGTTGTAAAAGTCAACAAACCCCCAACACCCATAATAAGACTCCTCTTATTTATAGATGTGGGCCACCCACCTTATTTATAGATATCATTAGAATGATCATCATCATTATTCTAAAAGCATTGCTTAAAACTATGGGTTTATCACATATTATAAAACAGCATCATGTAGATAATTAAAAGCCTTTAATAAATTAATACTTTTTATTAATAAATGAATAAGATTGTTACAAAGTATATGCTTTATCATCAAACATGATTGGCTTGTGTGCATATTACTTTCAATCTCCCACTTGCACTAAAGCCAATCGCCATTGTATCTTATACTCTTCTTCTCTAAGTGACGATTATCCCGTTTGTTGGATAAGCTTTAGTTAATGGATATATAATGTTGTTCTTGAGAGTCCACCATCTCTATAGTGATTCAAGCATCTTTCAATGATTCTTATAATCAAATGAAAGTGCCACAACACATGTTTAGATCCAAGATGAGACTTAGGAACTATTCCTAGTTACGTAATGAATTTTTAATCCAAACAATCAACTTACAAACCTCATTTATAGCTATATACTTTGTCTTCATCACTAAACCAAAGAACTCTTTCTTTGTTTGGAACCTTTCCAATTCAACGCACTAATCGTTCAAGATAACGCTTTACCTTAAAGTGGATTTTCTGTCATCTTGGTCTATCTGAAAAACTTGAGTCTGTAAAGCCCTCTAGTTTTAATTCAGACCCACCATGAATATGATCACATCCATAGTGTCGGTTAAGGACTTTAAGATGTTTTTCACTGACTCATAGTGAACTTCTCCAGAATATGACTGATCAACATCAGGTCTCGTATATTTCATTGCATGCATGATTGTCACTCATGCGACCTCTCTTTTCAGGAGTCTGTGGGGACAATTAAGAGAGATACACTCCATAGCTCATCAACATGAGACATCTCTTGGAGTTTGCCATGCTAAACGAATTTAGCATCAAATGAATATACGTTCCTTGGGTTAAGTCGAGCATCCTGTTGTATCTATCTATATAGATTTTATCCCCATTTAAGATACTCTTCCCAAACCATTCATGGAGGAATGTTTAGACAACTTTATCTTTACCGATTGTAGCATTGGTATGTTATTCCTCATCCGTAGTATATCAACATATAATACTAGAAATTTCACGACGCTCCCACTGACCCTTTTGTACACACTAGAACTCTTACCTCATCGTATGTAACTCTGGATCCTCATCATCATCATCATCCATGATGAATCCATACCTCCTAGGTATCTTCGGTACTATTCCAGATTTATGATTCGGTTGTGGTACAATAGGTCTATCTACAGGTTCCTCTTATTTGACTTAAAGTGTTTTGTGGTTCTTGAACTCTTCAAGATCTATTATCCTCCCACTAGCCCCTTCAATGATAAACACCTTTATCTTAGAAGGCAGCGTGTTTTACAACAAACACCTTTCGCTAAGTAGAATTATATAACATATACCCTAAACTTACTTCAGGATGTCCCACAAATCGACACTTGTCAAATCTTGTCCCAAGCTTATCCTTTTGAAACCTTTTCACATAAGTTGGACAACCCCTTATCTTAACATACTTAAGATTAGGAATCCTCCCTATCCATAACTTTTATGGAGTCTTGGGGCCGGATTTTGAGGTTACCATTTTCGTAGATATGTCACGACCATTTCTAGGACATGATCTAGAAGGATCTTTGGAATGTTGGTAAAATCATTATGGACCGCACCATGTCTAACAAGGTACGATTTTTCATTCAGATACATCAATCAATTATTGCAGATCGGGATGTGTCCATTATGAGAAAACCATTTGAGATGATCTAGAAACTTATTGCACAAGTATTTATTCCTTGATCTAATCAAAGAATCTTAATACTTTGTCAATTTGTTTCACTTCAATTCTTTGAACCTTTCAAATAATTCACACTTGTATTTCAAACAAATACACACATTCAACTCTTTGAATGATCATCTCCTTTTCTTATACTAATTTGTTCAATATGCAAAATTATTTTCATGTAAGTCAGTATACAAAATTTATTAAGTAATATTCGATTCTATACAAAACATTATTATTATAAATAGAACAACAATTGTTCTTAATTATAATACCAAAAATTTTATTGTCAACAATAAAGCGGAAATAATGTTTCTAACAAGAATTGGAATACAATAACAACTTATTGACTTAATAGATTTGCCCGTAAGCGATGCTAAACTATAAGTTTTATAGCTAATGCAAAGAACCTTTTCTTCATTTTCCGCACATAGGATTACTTATATTTGTTTAGCTTTCTACTTCTGCTTGGTCCCTTCATAAATCTATACTTATGATAACCAAAGCCGGTATCAAATACCCAAGTAGAACCTTGACTTAAAGAAAAATTATTTTAAATCATAAACAAATTTGTATTTGTAACCGAAACTTCACTAAGCTTCTTTGGTTAGCCTCTGCAAGATGCTTCTTGCAGTTTCTTTCCAGTGTCCAGGCTTATTGCAGTGGAAGCAAGCTCCTTTGCTATCCGTATCAGTTTTGTTCTTATTATCCTTTGTTTATGCCTTTCTATATACCTTCTTTAAAACGTTCTTCTTTTCAGAAGATCCTTTGGCCCCTTACCAGTAAGACATGGTCTTTCTTGGTTGGAAAGTGACTCTCATCATTTTCAACATGTTAAGCAAATCAACGAAGCTGATATCTAGCTTGTTTATATGAAAAATTCACAACAATTGTGAAAGGAGTCCGGGAGTGAGTGCAAGATCAAATCTTGGCTCAACTCTCCATCTATGACAAAACTCGTTGTCCTAATTGACAGGCAAGTAAAACTCCATTAGGTATTTCTTAGCGAGCCACGTTCAGTGAACTTATTCTCTAATAAGCACCTACATACTTGCTTTAGTGTCTCCACACAAATGATCATGAGATCAATCATCCTCATCCAATGAGCAAGCAACGTATGTACCAATCTATTCGGATTCACTAATCCCCAATTTAGTAATCCAATGATTGAGAACTATTTTAGTTTTAAGCTTTCTAAGAATTTAGATCTCATTAGAATGATCATCATCATTATTCTAAAAGCATTGCTTAAAACTATGGGTTTATCACATATTATAAAACAAAGATCATGTAGATAATTAAAAGCCTTTAATAAATTAATACTTTTATTAATAAATGAATAAGATTGTTACAAAGTATATGCTTTATCATCAAACATGATTGGCTTGTGTGCATATTACTTTCACGGGCTCCATTACAAACGGGTTTTCAAGCGCTCCTTGCTCCTTGATCTCCAATATTTCAAAATTAATTCTAACTATTCCTATTACAAAACTATTTAAAATAAATAGAAACCTTGATCGTGATCAAAGGAAGTACATAGGAGGGAGATAGAATTTACATTCAGAAAAATTAGAGAAGACGAGGTACGCAGACCCCATTTAATAAAACCCATACATTCATGCATCCAACTAAAATAAAATCCAATCGCGTTGGTCAATAGTCCATAATCAATCCCATTTATTATCATACACATCATCATATGCATCAATAAATAACATCCATCTTATGAATAATAAACATTTAATATATATATTAATATCATTTAATGGGCAAATTTAGTTAGTATAAAATCTATTTTTGAATAAAAATAAACTCCTTTATTTAAATCCAAATTTAAATCAAAATAAAACTATTTTATTTTAATTTATCCAATTTTGAATAAAATAAACTATTTTATTTTAATCAAAATCTTTAATCAAAATAAACTCCTTTATTTTAATTAATTATGGAATCCAATTCCATGTAATAAAAAAATAACTCCTTTATTAAAGGAAACACGGATTCTCTTTCCTATTCACAAATAAACTCCTTTATTTTGAATAATATGAAATCTTATTTCATATCTAAATAAACTCCTTTACTTAAGGAAAGACCGATTCTTTTTATTATTCACAAATAAACTCTTTTATTTAGAATAATATGAAATCTTATTTCATATCTAAATAAACTCCTTTATTTAAGGAAAAAATAGAATCTAATTTCAACTCCAATTATTTATCATGGAATCCAATTCCAACTCTAATTAGTTAGCATGAAATTTAATTTTAAAATTAAAATAAAACTTTTATTTTAAGATTAAAATGAACTTTTTATTTTAAAATTAAAATAAACTTTATTTTAATTCTAAAATTATTAAGAATAATATATATATAACTATATATATATATATATATATATATAATAGTTAACCATATATATATATATGTCAAATTTATATATATATATATATATATATATATATGTATATATATATCATACCACTGATTACGCTGCCAGTTTTTTTTTTTTATTATTAATTTTTCGGCCCTTTATTTCCGTGCACGCTATATAATCATGATTTCCATGATTTCCTTGATTTCCGTGCGGTCCAATAAAACCGTTATTACTTTAATGATTACAGTAATCATTTGAAAAGCATGCCTCACGGAATCAGAAAAAAAAAATCGCCTGAATCCATGTTAATTTTTTACTGGGCCACGTGTTCGGTATATAAAAAAAACTGTTTCCGAAAACAGTTTTCAGATTTTTTTTAATTAAATAAATTTTATACAATAAAATTATGCCCAATTAAATTGTTCTAAACACATATCAATACACATATCAAATTAAAACAATTAATAATTCGCATAAAGGTTTGGCTCTGATGCCACTGTTAGGTTTGTAATATTCAAGAACGCAATCAAATTGCATAAAATTGCGGAAACGTGGAAAATCAGAGTTTTAAATTTTACAAACCGTATACCCGGATCACCCTTTATGCACAATTATTAATTAAATGAAAAAGATGAAGAACAAGAATCATACCCTTGAAGATTCGAGCTTCCTCAGGTACAAGTTCACCTCCAATCCTTTTCGCGTTCAACTTGAATCCACCGGGTTTGGTGCCTTCCTTTGATCAACGTTAGCCACCCAAGTGTTTGGCCTCTAGAGGTGATCCACCAAGGAAGAATAAAGATTCAAGAAAATGGGTATTTGGCTAAACCCTAGTTTTTCAATCTCTATAGAAAAGGAGCGTACTCTCCCAACTGTTGGAATTATTACGTATATGTAAAAGTCAACTACCACTTCACCCATAATAAGACTCCTCTTATTTATAGATGTGGGCAACCCACCTTAACAATTAAGGAATTGGGATTTATTTAATTAATTAAATTCTTTTAATTAATTAAGCTCCCTAATCTTATTAGGGATAATTAATTAAACTCCTTTAACTAATTTTCCCTCATAATCCTATTAGGAATAAATGAGAGTACTTATATTAAATTAATTCCTAAACTCTTTTAGAAATTAAAATAATAATAATTGTAATAATATTAATAAGACTCCTCTTATTAATTTATATTTAATATTTCTAAAATATTAAATAATAAATATTAAGCTATTTAATTTATTCTATCACCATAGATTAAATTAAATATACATAACATATTATTACGATTATGCCATTAAACTTAAATAATTATTCTTCCTTTTATGGTGTGACCCTTTAGGTTCTCCATATTAAACCAGGTTGTGAATAAATCAATTAGAACAATTCTAATCTTATTTAAATAAATAAATTAAACAATTAATTTATTTAAATAAATAATATTTATTCTACAATAGGGATAAACCTCCCTAGCGATCAACGACTTTCCAGATAATATAGATTTCAACATTAATCATAAAAGAACCATTGAGTAAAAAGTTACCGTACAATTCAATCCTTCCATCATACAATGTCCCAATTAAATATAAGACATGGAATTACTGTCAAGTCTTATTTTATTTAATTATATGTATTTCGATCCTTAAATGCACAACTCAAATAATGCAAATTAGAAACTCCTTTCTAATTTCATTACATAATAACCCAAGGACTCTTTGGGTTGTCATTTATCGAATCACATAGGACATTCTCTTCTTTTAATAAGTGGTAGATTCTTTATTGATCATACATTATCTCCATGTACAACTTATTATACCCAAGCATACCCTTTGATATACCCTAAGGGTCTTAAGGAATAAGTCAAAGTATAACTCATCATACACAAGATACTATGATGATCTCAAGTCCAAGGATTACTTGTACTACTATCACTACAGGAATTCCCATTGACAGGCAAGTAAAACTCCATTAGGTATTCCTTAGCGAGCCACGTTCAGTGAACTTATTCTCTAATAAGCACCTACATACTTGCTTTAGTGTCTCCACACAAATGATCATGAGATCAATCATCCTCATCCAATGAGCAAGCAACTTATGTACCAATCTATCCGGATTCACTAATCCCCAATTTAGTAATCCAATGATTGGGAACTATTTTAGTTTTAAGCTTTCTAAGAATTTAGATCTCATTAGAATGATCATCATCATTATTCTAAAAGCATTGCTTAAAACTATGGGTTTATCACATATTATAAAACAACATCATGTAGATAATTAAAAGCCTTTAATAAATTAATACTTTTTATTAATAAATGAATAAGATTGTTTCAAAGTATATGCTTTATTATCAAACATGATTGGCTTGTGTGCATACTACTTTCATATGTATTGTAGAATCATAGAGACTTAAAGTGTACGTGTGTTAATCAGTAAGCAAACGCTAAAGGCGAGTATTCTAACCCTTGTTCCAGTTCAGTCTGGACAAGTTTTGTAATTCATGTATTCTTTCGCATAAAGTTTTGAACGATGAAGTCTAAAGCCAATTCTTTCGGCTAGACTTATATTATGATTCTGTCAAGCATGATTTATATTTACCGAGTTATATTGGTATGGTTTTCAATCGAAGACCAAGTATGCTAAAATGTTTTTCTCCTTTAACGACAGGCACGTGAGGTTGCCACAACTTAAACGTATACATGTTTAATGAATGTAGTGTTGATCAACATAGAGTACTATGGGCTGATCACCCAGAAGTGCTCGTAAGCTATGCCAGACTTACGGACTTAGTGCCAGGTTGTCCTTTTCAAAAGAAAATATGAACTGCTCATAGTTCCGAGCCTTAGTTGATATTCTACTGAATATTGTTGTTGGAAAACGTTTTGAATGAAAAGAAGTGCTATTTTGAATTATCGATAGTACTTCGTAACTATTTTTCAGTTACTGAAGATATATGAGTTCTATGTTTCGAGCATATTATTTATTAGAATTGTAGTACTTGCTGAGCTAGTCATGCTCACTCTTGCTTGAACCATATGAACGCAGCTAAGATCGAGCGGACCGAAGGCTCAGGCAAGGACAAGAGCAAGGCGAAGAAAAACCCTTAGATTACTTATGTAATAGTATAGGTGAACGATTGTAATTTATTTGTTATTATGACAAGAACAAACGAATGGGTTACAAAGAACCTGGGGAATGTAATATTATTTTGGTTATATAGAAGTTATATTAGTCCTTTTGAGACTATTCAATTGAATGAATGAATGAATGGTAGTACTTAGTGTAGCACCATCATCGCTTCGGGTTGGAAGAGACCCGGATTTGGGGGCGTCATGAGGTTGGTATCAAAGCATTAGGTTATAAAACTTAAGGGGGGGGGGGGGATTAAAAACCTTAAGTCATAACCTTAAGAGGAGTCAAAGAAGTACAAGAAAAAAATAACCTTATAAAAATGCATTATGATTATGTTATGTGTTGTTATTATTCTACTGACGTGTACTAATCAACTTAATTGTTTTGTATAGATGTCAGGAGTAAACGGAATGTATGTAGGTGGTCAAGCCATTAGTGAAGAGTCGGTGAACCAAAAAGATGTTTTACCGAACCCTATAGCAGCAGAGCCTGATGTAGTGATTATTGAGTCTGGAGACTCAGACGAAGCTGACTATATGTCAGTGTTTGACGGGATGATAAAGGAGGAGGTAGAGACAGTCTCCTTAAACCCAGTGGCTATAGCAGTGAGATAGCTCCTGGGGGTTCGATGATGTCTCTGTTCATGTCTGTGTTGGATAGAAATATCCATTACTGTCAGGAGGTTAAGGAGCTGAAGGCAGAGCTCCAAATGCTTAGAGAGGACAAGACTGATGTCGAGTCCATGTGGGAGCAGGAGCATGATGAACGGATTTTGGCTAAGGACAAAGTCCATGATTTAAAGCACGAGGTCTTTGAGCTCAAGGAGGAGCTAAAACTAAGGTGCAGAAGATAGGGAGAATGTCCTATATCTATAGGAGTTCTCATACAGATTTTTAACATCAGTTAGCTGGATATCCTGTGGAGGTGGGGCAAACACGGCATACTATTAGCCGTGATATCATTGCCGGTCTTGCCAAGGCAGATTTCGATAATGCCTTGAGGCAGATGTAGATTAGTGGTATTTAAGGTAGTATATAAATATTTTGTAAGTAGTAGTGACGTAAAGCCCTTTTTGTATAGTAAAGGGTAATCTTTTATAAATCCTAAATTTTAGAAAGTGATAACGGAAAAGTAATGTAATCAGCTTAGGCTGAGTATGTAACCGATGTAGTATTATACTACGAAGAATGAATATAAGTTCTTTTTATGGAAAGCAATGTGTTATGGATGTTGACGTTATTATTTAATATTAATGGTAACTAATAAAGAAAGGAATAATAATGCAATGTGTTTATTGTATCAGCAAAATGCCGCAAAGAAGAGTGCAACATAACCAAGGAATGAATGTAAATCAACCGGAGGGAGGACTGGTTAATCCTATGCAGGAGTTTGTTAACTTAATAACCGTCGCATTTAATAGAACATGGGCTAATATCCCCGTAAATCCAGGAGTAGCACGAGCTACTACCTTTAAGGATTTCAAGAGTGTGGGTCCACCGGAGTTCAAAGGAACTACGGACCCTATCAAAGCCCAAACGTGGGTTAATGAGATAGAAAAGGCATTTGTAATAGCAAATGTCGACGAGGCCCAGAAGGTTAACTTTGCGACCTATATGATGAAGGGAGAGGCCAACTTTTGGTGGGAAGCCAATCAGGCTAGGGTTGGGATAGCGAATTTGACGTAGGATAGGTTCAATGAGATATTCTTTGAGAACTATTTTCCCACGAGCATGTAGGGAAGGATGGAGATGAGGTTTCTAGAGTTGAAACTGAAAGTAGTATGCACACAAGCCAATCATGTTTGATGATAAAGCATATACTTTGTAACAATCTTATTCATTTATTAATAAAAAGTATTAATTTATTAAAGGCTTTTAATTATCTACATGATGCTGTTTTATAATATGTGATAAACCCATAGTTTTAAACAATGCTTTTAAAATAATGATGATGATCATTCTAATGAGATCTAAATTCTTAGAAAGCTTAAAACTAAAATAGTTCCCAATCATTAGATTACTAAATTGGGGATTAGTGAATCCGGATAGATTGGTACATACGTTGCTTGCTCATTGGATGAGGATGATTGATTTCATGATCATTTGTGTGGAGACACTAAAGCAAGTATGTAGGTGCTTATTAGAGAATAAGTTCACTTTGAGCGTGGCTCGCTTAAGGAATACCTAATGGAGTTTTATTTGCTGTCAATAGGAATTCTGTAGTGATAGTAGTCAAGTGATCCTTGGACTTGAGATCATCATAGTATCTTGTGTATGATGAGTTATACTTTGACTTATTCCTTAAGACCCTTAGGGTATATCAAAGGGTATGCTTGGGTATAATAAGTTGTACATGGAGATAATGTATGATCAATAAAGAATCTACCACTTCTAATAAAAGAAGAGAAATGTCCTATATGATTCGATAAATGACAACCCAGTAGTCCTCGGTTAATGCGTAATGAGATTAGAAAGGAGTTTCTAATCTGCATTATTTGGAGTTGTGCATTTAAGGATCGAAATACATATAATTAAATAAAATAAGACTTGACGGTGAATTCTATGTCTTATATTTAATTGGGACATTGTATGGTGGAAGGATTGAATTGTGCAGTAACTATTTACTCAAAGGTTCTTTTTATGATTAATGTTGAAATCTATATTATCCGGAAAGTCGTTAATCATTAGGGAGGCTTATCCTATTGTAGAATAAATATTATTTATTTAAATAAATTAATTATTTAATTTATTTATTTAAATAAGATTAGAATTGTTCTAATTGATTTATTCACAATAGGTTTAATATGGAGAACCTAAAGGGTCACACCATAAAAGGAAGAATAATTATTTAAGAAGTTAATGGCATAATCGTAATAATATGTTAAGTATATTTAATTTAATCTATGGTGATAGAATAAATTAAATAGCTTAATATTTATTATTTAATATTTTAGAAATATTAAATATAAATTAATAAGAGGAGTCTTATTAATATTATTACAATTATTATTATTTTAATTTTTAAAAGAGTTTAGAAATTAATTTAATATAAGTACTCTCATTTATTCTTAATTGGATTAGGAAGGAAAATTAGTTAAAGGAGTTTAATTAATTATCCCTAATAAGATTAGGGAGCTTAATTAATTAAAAGAATTTAATTAATTAAATAAAACTCAATTCCTTAATTGTTAAGGTGGGTTGCCCACATCTATAAATAAGAGGAGTCTTATTATGGGTGAGGGGATTGTTGACTTTTTCAACATACGACATAATTCCAATTGTTGGGAGAGTACACCCTTTCTATAGAGATAGAAAAACTAGGGTTTAGCCAACCACCATTTTTCTTGAATCATTATTATTCCTTGGTGGATCACCTCTAGAGGCCAAACATATGGGTGGCTAACGTTGAACAAAGGAAGGAACAAAACCCTGGTGGATTCAAGTTGAACGCGAAAGGATTTGGAGGTGAACTTGTACCTGAGGAAGCTCGATCTTCAAGGGTATGATTTTATTCTTTATCTTTTCGTTTAATTAATAATTGTGCATAAAGGGTGATCCAGGTATATGGTTTGTAAATTTTTAAACTCTGATTTTTACTCGCTTCCGCTAATTTATGCAATTTGATTGCGTTCATGAATATTACAAACTAAACAGTGGTATCAAAGCCAAACCTTTATGCGAATTATTAATTGTTTGATTTAATATGTATGTTAATATGTGTTTAGAACAATTTAATTAGGCATAATTTTATTGTATAAAATTTAAAATTTAAAACAAAAAAAAAAACAATTCACGGAAACCATAAAAAAAAAAAGGCTACGGGATGCATGGTTTTTACGTGGTACTCAGAATTTAAAAGGTGAGCGTGAGCAATGACACCACATAACAAAGACTTGAAAACAAGGTCTTTGGAATGCATATTACCGGGCTGCTGATCATGCAGGGATTTCAAGGCGAATTTTAACCTACTTTATGTAATATATATACAGTACTACGTTTTTATTATATATAATATATAAGTATTACTTATAATATATTACGGTTTTTTTATCATCAGTAACATATTATATATATATATATATAATATATTTATATATTACTGTAATATATTAAATATATATAATATATAATATTAATAATTTTATTATTAAAATAAAAAGTTTATTTTAATTTTAAAATAAAAAGTTTATTTTAATATTAAAATATAAAATTTATTTTAATTTTAAAATTAGGATTCCATGATAACTAATTAGAGTTGAAATTGATCTTTCCTTAAATAAATGAGTTTATTTAAATATGAAATAAGATTTCATATTATTCAAAATAAAAGGAGTTTATTTGTGAATAGGAATGAAAATCCGTGTTTCCTTAAATAAAGGAGTTTATTTAAATATGAAATAAGATTTCATATTATTTAAAATAAAAGGAGTTTATTTGTGAATAGGAAAGAGAATCTAATTTCCTTAAATAAAAGAGTTTATTTAAATATGGAATAAGATTTAATATTATTCAAAATAAAGGAGTATATTTGTGAATAGGAAAGAATATAGTGTTTCCTTTAATAAAAGTTTTTTTTACATGGAATTGGATTCCATAATTAATTAAAATAAAAGAGTTTATTTTAATTAAAGATTTTTTTATATGGAATTGGATTCCATAATTAATTAAAATAAAGGAGTTTATTTTGATTAAAATAAAATAGTTTATTTTATTCAAAATTGGATAAATTAAAATAAAATAGTTTTATTTTAATTTAAATTTGGATTAAAATAAAGGAGTTTATTTTGATTCAAAATAGATTTTATACTAACTAAATTTGCCCATTAAATGATATCAATATATATATTAAATGTTTATTATTCATGTGATGAATGTTATTTATTGATGCATATGGTGATGTGTATGATAATAAATGGGATTGATTATGGACTATTGACCAATATGATTGGATTTTATTTTAGTTGGTTGCATGAATGTATGAGTTTTATTAAATGGGGTCTGCGTACCTCGTCTTCTCTAATTTTTCATAATGTAAATTCTATTCCCCTCCTATGTACTTCCCCTTGACTGCTGATCAAGGTTTTTATTTATTTTAAATAGTTTTGTAATAGGAATAGTTAGAATTAATTTTGAAGAATTAGAGATCAAGGAGCAAAGAGCAAGGAGCAAGGAGCGCTTGAAGACCCGTTTGTAATGGAGCCCGGGTTTAAATGTAATAGTTATATTTAAATGTTATTTCTTGCACCTTAGGTTTGACCTTTTTGGTTCACTTGGTGGCTCTAGTGAACCAAACTAGAATAAAAGTCCATAATCAATCCGGGTAGAATATAGTATTCTATATGTGCATGCTTATACTATATATATTATATATTATGCAAACATGCTTAGCATGTTCATTAATATACGACGCGATTTATATATATATATGTATGCTGCAGCTAAACAAGATGAGACAAATTAATAACAAACCCCTCAAATTTTTATATTAAGTCCTAAGCGTTCAAAGATATTTGGAATATCGAAGCGTCGCTTTCTAGCATGATAAAATTAATAGAGTATTAAATATTTAATATGAGTTTGTTGTGTCACCACAAGGCAAGTATTAAGTATTTAAGATGTTAATTTATCACATTTGATGCTTATAAAGAAAATTGAACAATATTATTTTGTTGTGTCACCACATGGATGATATTTTTCTTTTTTGAATATATGGAGTGCTAGGTCGGACTTAACTTGGATAATTTTGATTCAGATGTGCCACCACTTGATCAAAATAATCTAAGAGGCAAAAGAAAAGGAGTTGCATAGTTGATGTAATTGACAAAAGTTGTCTACCTATTTATTTATATATAGTTTGTTGTGTCACCACAAGGCTATATACATTTGAAATGGGATCCTTATTCTCACTAGCAAATCTTTAATTAGATTTTGTCGAACTATATAAGTGAGAGGTAATATAGTTTGAAGAAAATAGTGGGAGATACCAATTTAAAACAAGACTGAATTATTTTGGTAATTAATAAAAGAATGTATGTTAAAATGTTGTTAATTACAAATTCATTTACGAAATTTTACAATGTCTAAAATTACTATCCTTTGCGAAGCATATTAGATGCTAAATTAACGGGTAATCAGAATTAAGCGGATTGGTTAAGGAATTTGAGAATAGTTCTCATAATGAAAAGTTATCTTATGTCCTTAATATCGCCTATCTCTGCAGTGGTTGCGCATAATGCCTCTGAGGAAGACATTGCTACTTTTAGAAAGTGGCAAGATGATGCCTGATTGGCTCGATGCATTATGCTCGCATCCATGAGTAATGAGCTTCACGTCAAGATGAAACTATGGATGCTCCTCTTATATTCCTTCACATCAAGTAGTTGATGGTGAAGAAAGTAGGGACCGATAGATATCGAGATATCTAAGGAGCTCTTACGATCTAGAATGACCAGAATGACACTACAATGATGAGATAAAAGTCCTTAACATTATCAATTTGATTAATCAATTAGGACAACGAGTTTTTCATGGATGGAGAGTTGAGCCAAGATTTGATCTTGCACTCACTCCGGGACTCCTTTCACAATTGTTGTGAATTTTTATATGAACAAGCTAGATATCGCCTCATTGATTTGCTTAACATATTGAAAAATGTTGAGAGTCACTTTCCAACCAAGAAAGATCAAGTCTTACTGGTAGGGGCCAAAGGATCTTCTAAAAAGAAGAACGATTCAAAGAAGGTATATAGAAAGGCAAAAACAAAGGATAATAAGAACAAAAGCGTCACGGATAAGAAAAGGAGTTTGCTTCCACCGCAATAAGCACGGACACTGGAAAGAAACTGCGAGAAGCATCTTGCAGAGGCTAACCAAAGAAGTTTAGTGAAGTTTTGGTTACAAATACAAATTTGTTCATGATTTAAAATAATTTTTCTTTAAGTCGAAGGTTCTACTTTGATATTGGATACCGACTTTGGTTATCATAAATATAGATTTATGAAGGACCAAGTGAGTAGAAAGCTAAACAAATATAAGTAATCCTATGTGTGGAAAATGAAGCAAAGGTTCTTTGCATTAGCCATAGAAACTTATAGTTTAGCAATGCATACGGAAAATCTATTAAGTCGATAAGTTGTTATTGTATTCCGGTTCTTGTTAAAATATTATTTCCATTTTATTGTTGACAATGAAATCTTTGGTATTATAATTAAGAACAATTGTTGTTCTATTTATAATAATAATGTTTTGTATAAATGGAATATTACTTAATAAATTTTGTATTCTTGACTTACATGAAAATAATTTTGCATATTGAACAAATTAGTATAAGAAAATGAGATGATCATTCAAAGAGTTGAATGTGTGTATTTGCTAAAATACAAGTGTGAATTATTTGAAAGGTTCAAATAATTCAGAAGTGAAACAAATTGACAATGTATTAAGATTCTTTGATTAGATCAAGGAATAAATACTTGTGCAATAAGTTTCTAGATCATCTCAAATGAATTTCTCATAATGGACACATCCTGATACGCAATAATTGATTGATGTATCTGAATGAAAAATCGTACCATGTTGGACATGGTGCGGTCCAAAATGATTTTACCGACATTCCAGTATCCTTCTGGGATAATGTCCTAGAAATGGCTACATATCTACGAAAAGGTAACCTCAAAAAATTCGGCCCCAAGACTCTATAAAAGTTATGGACAGGGAGGATTCCTAATCTTAAGTATGTTAAGATAAGGGGTTGTCCAACTTATGTGAAACGGTTTCAAAGGATAAGCTTGGGACAAGATTTGACAAATACAGATTTGTGGGACATCCTAAAGTAAGTTTAGGGTATATGTTCTATAATTCTACTTAGCAAAAGGTGTTTGTTACGAAACACGCTGCCTTCTAAGATAAAGGTGTTTATCATTAAAAGGAGCTAGTGGGAGGATAATAGATCTTGAAGATTTCAAGAACCACAAAACTCTATAAGTCAAATAAGAGGAACCTGTAGATAGACCTATTGTACCACAACTGAATCGTAAATCTGAAATAGTACTGAAGATACCTAGGAGGTATGGATTCATCATGGATGATGATGATGAGGTACGCATAATAGAAGATGATGATCCAGAGTTACATACGATGAGGTAAGAGTTTTAGTGTGTACAAAAGGGTCAGTGGGAGCATCGTGACATTCCTAGTACTATATGTTGATATACTATGGATAAGGAATGAAATACCAATGCTACAATCAGTAAAGATAAAGTTGTCTAAACATTCCTCCATGAATGATTTGGAAGAGTATCTTAATTGGGGATATAAATCTATATAGATAGATTTAAGAGGATGCTCGACTTAACCCAAGGAACGTATATTCATTTGATGCTAAAGTCGTTTAGCATGGCAAACTGCAAGAGATGTCTCATGTCGATGAGCTATGGAGTGTATCTCTTAATAGTCCCCACAGACTCTCGAAAAGAGAGGTCGCATGAGTGACAATCATGCATGCAATGAAATGTACGAGACCGATGTTGATCGGTCATATTATGGAGAAGTTCACTATGAGTCGGTGAAAAACATCTTAAAGTGCTTACCTAAGCACTAAGGATGTGATCATATTCATGGTGGGTCTAAATTAAAACTAGAGGGCTTTATAGACTCAAGTTTTTAGAGACGGATGACCTAAGACGCAATAGAAAATCCACTTTAAGGTAAAGCATTATCTTGAGCAAAGTGCAGTGAATTGGAAAGGTTCCAAACAAAGAAAGAGTTCTTTGGTTTAGTGATAAAGACAAAGTATATAGCTATAAATGAAGCTGCAAGTTGATTGTTTGGATTAAAAGTTCATTCTGTAACTAGGAATAGTTCCTAAGTCTCATCTTGGATCTAAACATGTGTTGTGGCACTTTCATTTGATTATTAGAATCAGTGAAAGATGGGAAATCACTATAGAGATAGTGGACTCTCATGAACAACATTACATATCCATTAATTAAAGCTTATCCAACAGCAGGATAATCGTCACTTAGAGAAGAAGAGTATGAGTTACCACGACGATTGGCTTTAGTGCAAGTGGGAGATTGAAAGTAGTATGCACACAAGCCAATCATGTTTGATGATAAAGCATATACTTTGTAACAATCTTATTCATTTATTAATAAAAAGTATTAATTTATTAAAGGCTTTTAATTATCTACATGATGCTGTTTTATAATATGTGATAAACCCATAGTTTTAAACAATGCTTTTAGAATAATGATGATGATCATTCTAATGAGATCTAAATTCTTAGAAAGCTTAAAACTAAAATAGTTCCCAATCATTGGATTACTAAATTGGGGATTAGTGAATCCGGATAGATTGGTACATACGTTGATTGCTCATTGGATGAGGATGATTGATTTCATGATCATTTGTGTGGAGACACTAAAGCAAGTATGTAGGTGCTTATTAGAGAATAAGTTCACCGAGCGTGGCTCGCTAAGGAATACCTAATGGAGTTTTATTTGCTGTCAATAGGAATTCTGTAGTGATAGTAGTACAAGTGATCCTTGGACTTGAGATCATCATAGTATCTTGTGTATGATGAGTTATACTTTGACTTATTCCTTAAGACCCTTAGGGTATATCAAAGGGTATGCTTGGGTATAATAAGTTGTACATGGAGATAATGTATGATCAATAAAGAATCTACCACTTCTAATAAAAGAAGAGAAATGTCCTATGTGATTCGATAAATGACAACCCAAGAGAGTCCTTGCCAAGGCAAAGAATGAAATTAGAAAGGAGTTTCTAATCTGCATTATTTGGAGTTGTGCATTTCGGGATAGAAATACATATAATTAAATAAAATAAGACTTGTGATAATTCCGTGTCTTATATTTAATTGGGACATTGTATGGTGGAAGGATTGAATTATACGGTAACTATTTACTCAAAGGTTCTTTTATGATTAATGTTGAAATCTATATTATCTGGAAAGTCGTTAATCGCTAGGGAGGCTTATCCCTATTGTAGAATAAATATTATTTATTTAAATAAATTAATTGTTTAATTTATTTATTTAAATAAGATTAGAATTGTTCTAATTGATTCATTCACAACCGGTTTAATATGGAGAACCTAAAGGGTCACACCATAAAAGGAAGAATAATTATTTAAGAAGTTAATGGCATAATCGTAATAATATGTTAAGTATATTTAATTTAATCTATGGTGATAGAATAAATTAAATAGCTTAATATTTATTATTTAATATTTTAGAAATATTAAATATAAATTAATAAGAGGAGTCTTATTAATATTATTACAATTATTATTATTTTAATTTCTAAAAGAGTTTAGGAATTAATTTAATATAAGTACTCTCATTTATTCTTAATTGGATTAGGAAGGAAAATTAGTTAAAAGAGTTTAATTAATTATCCCTAATAAGATTAGGGAGCTTAATTAATTAAAAGAATTTAATTAATTAAATAAATCCCAATTCCTTAATTGTTAAGGTGGGTTGCCCACATCTATAAATAAGAGGAGTCTTATTATGGGTGAAGTGGTAGTTGACTTTTACATATACGTAATAATTCCAACAGTTGGGAGAGTACGCTCCTTTTCTATAGAGATAGAAAATCTAGGGTTTAGCCAAATACATATTTTCTTGAATATTTATTCTTCCTTGGTGGATCACCTCTAGAGGCCAAACATATGGGTGGCTAACGTTGAACAAAGGAAGGAACAAAACCCTGGTGGATTCAAGTTGAACGCGAAAGGATTTGGAGGTGAACTTGTACCTGAGGAAGCTCGATCTTCAAGGGTATGATTTTATTCTTTATCTTTTCGTTTAATTAATAATTGTGCATAAAGGGTGATCCGGGTATATGGTTTATAAATTTTTAAACTCTGATTTTTACTCGCTTCCGCTAATTTATGCAATTTGATTGCGTTCATGAATATTACAAACCAAACAGAAACAAGGGGACATGACGGTTCCCCAATATGCTGCCAAGTTTAATGAACTGGCGAGGTTCGCTCCACACCAAGTGGATACCGAGGTGAGGAAGGCGCGATGGTTCGAGTAGGGCTTGAAACCCTGGCTCTATAACCTTATTTCGGTGTATCAAAGTACTTCTTTTGGAACCATTTTAGAGAATGCGATAATCGCCGAAGGTGGTAGTGAGGCGTTGAGCCAATACCACAAAGAAAAGAAGAATAAGGGAAAGGTTAACGGAAGAGTCAAGATTGAGGGAGCCAGTGGAAGTGGTGAGGGTCAGAAGAGGAAGGTATTTAGCTCTGGGAATACCGGAGTGAATCAAGGAGACCCGAAGAGAAGAATGGAGGCCTGGAAGACCTGTTGGAAGACTCACTTAGGAGTCTGTCTCAAGGGGAAGGCCGTCTGCTACAACTGTGGACAGGAGGGGCACATTGCGCCAAATTGTCCAAGTCCGAAGAAGAATCACAGATGCTTTGTGTGTGGATCAACTGACCACATGGCAAAGAACTGCCCGAAGAAGGGGACGGACGGGAACCGGGGCACTAATAGCGGTAAGTTAGCTATTGGGGGTCCAGCGCAGCCGGGTAGGCCGATGGGTCGTACCTTTAACATGACAGTCCAAGATGCGGTTGCATCAGGGGACGTCATCGTAGGTATTATTCCGATCAACGATATCAATGCGTACGTGCTGTTTGATTCGGGTGCTACTTGTTCGTTTATAGCATGCGATTTTGCTAGACGATTAGGATTACTTCCCGAAAGGTTGCCTATACCTTTAAATATTAAGGTAGCAAACAAAGAGATAATTCCTGTTGAAGATGTTCACAAGAGTTGTTGTGTAGACATACGGGGTTGTAAATTATTGGTGGATCTAATACCGATAAAGTTAGGAGAATTCGACGTAATTCTCGGAATGGATTGGTTAGTTAACCATGGGGCAATTATAGATTGTCAAAAGAAATGTGTGAACATTAAGACGTTAGAACAACCTTGGGTAGTATTTTACGGGAATAGATCGTCGGGACATTCATGTTGTCTAACCATGACACAAACTAGGAAATTACTGAGGAAGGGATGCGTAGGTTACCTGTGCTATGTTGTTGATACCTAGAGAGAGAATTCGCCGATATATTTCCGAGTGAATTGCCTGGTCTTTCGCTGGATAGGGAGATCGAGTTTGTGATAGACATTGTGCCAGGAGCGGCACCAGTTTCCAGGGCACCGTATCGTATGGCGCCAGTGGAGATGAAGGAGTTGATGGTGCAGTTACAAGAACTGTTTGATCAAAAGTACATTCAGCCGAGTGTGTCACCGTGGGGAGCACTGGTACTTTTGTCAAGAAGAAGGACGGATTGTTAAGACTTTGTATCGACTATAGAGAGTTGAACAAGTTAACAATAAAGAATAAAAACCCATTTCCCAGGATCGATGATCTCTTTGATCAGTTGAAAGGGGCTAAGTATTTTTCTAAAATAGATTTAAGAACGGGGTGTCATCAGTTGAAGGTTAGGAAGGAGGATGTGCCAAAGACAACATTCAGGACTCATTATGGTCATTACGAGTTTTTTGTGATGTCGTTTGGGTTGACAAATGCACCAGCTGCATTCATGGATATGACGAACAGAGTGCTCAAACAATATTTGGACAAGTTCGTCGTGGTGTTTATAGATGATATTCTAGTATATTCTAAGACGCCAGAAGATCATGCTGAACACCTAAGATTAGTGTTGGAGACACTAAGAAAAGAGAAGTTGTATGCGAAATTCACTAAGTGTGAATTTTGGTTGGAGAAGGTGTAGTTTTTAGGTCATGTCATTGACCATGAGTGAATTTCAGTAGATCCAGCGAAGGTGGAAGCCGTGATGAATTGGGAACAACCGAAAATGCCGACTGAGGTGCAGAGTTTCCTAGGGTTAGCGGGTTACTATTGAAGATTCATTCAGGATTTTTCGAAGATAGCTACTCCGTTGACTAACTTGACGAGGAAGACGGTAAAATACGCTTGGACTGACAAGTGTGAGAATAGTTTTCAAGAACTAAAGAAGAGGTTGAGTGAGGCACCTGTGTTGTCATTACCCGATGATACAGGAAATTTTGTAGTTTATAGCGATGCTTTGCATAGAGGACTTGGTTGCGTGCTCATGCTGCATGGCAAGGTCATTGCGTATGCATCTAGGCAGTTAAAGGATTATGAAAAAGTTTACCCTACTCATGATCTCGAACTGGCCGTAGTAGTTTTTGCTCTAAAGATATGGAGACATTATCTTTATGGAGAAAAATGTGAGATATACACAGACCACAAAAGTCTTAAAATATATCTTCACACAAAAGGAGTTGAATATGAGGCGGAGAGAGATGGTGGAGTTGATAAAGGATTACTAATGTGAAATCTGTATCACCTAGGAAAAGCGATGTAGTTCTGAAGCGCCTTTTAAATAGGAAGGGTCGGGAAAAGTTGTCTTTGTTAACGACTCAAACTGAGTTGATAACAGAGATGGCTAGGATGGAGCTGGGAGTGAAGCTTCCAAGTGAAGGAGGACAAATACTATTTGCGATGGAGATGCAACCGACCATTGTAGAGAGAGTTAAAGAGGTACAACTCAAAATGGATGAGTGTGACCGGATGAAGGAGCGGCTAGCTAATGGAAAAGATACTAAGTACTGATCTTGATAATGAGGATTATTGAGATTTGAAGGGGCGAATTTGGGTTACGAATGAGATGTAATTAAAGGAGCAGAGTCTACAAGAGGCTCATAGTTCAAGGTTTTGATTCATCTGGTAGTACTAAGATGTATCAAGATCTTGACGAGTTTTTGGTGGTGAAACAAGAGAGAAATAGCAAAGTATGTGAGTAGGTGCTTGACTTGTCAGAGAGTTAAGGCCGAACATCAACGACCTAGTGGCTTGCTACAGTCATTAGAAATTCCGGAGTGGAAGTGGGAGAATATTACGATGGATTTTGTGGTGGGACTTCTGACTACAACCAAGGGGTATGATGCGATTTGGGTAATAGTGGACCGGTTTATGAAGTCGGCTCACTTTTTGCCAATTAGGGTTAAGTATAACTTAGACTAGTTAGCTAGACTTTATATTAAGGAAATAATCTCTAGACATGGAGTGCCAATATCGATTATGTTAGATCGTGATCCACGATTCACGTCTAACTTTTGGAGAAGTCTACAAGAGCAGTTGGGAGCGCAGTTGAAACTGAGTATAGCATATCATCCACAGACGGATGGACAGAGTGAGAGGACAATTCAGACGTTAGAAGATATGCTAAGATCTTGCGTCATGGATTTCAAGGGTAGTTGGGATGATCATCTACCATTAGTGGAGTTTGTGTATAACAATAGTTATCTTACAAGCATAGGTATGCCACCTTACGAAGTTTTGTATGGGATAAAATGCAGAACGCAACTGTATTGGGATGTGATAGGAGAACGCAGAATGTTGGGACTAGAATTGGTGCAACAGACAGCAGATATTGTCAAAAGATTCAAATCGTCTTCTAGAAATTTCAAGATGTGCGAAGAAAGTTTACGGATCTGCATAGAGAGAATCGAGAGTTTTGAAGTAGGTTCTAACGTATTCTTAAAAGTATCTCCCGGGAAAGGAAAGATACGTTTTGGAAAGAAGGAAAGTTAAGTCCGAGGTTTATAGGACCTTTTGAGGTATTAAAACGGGTAGGTGAGGTAGCTTATATGATAGCATTACCTCCAGACCTAGAACGAATACATAATGTATTTCACGTATCTGTGTTACGTCCTTATAAGCCAGATTATAAGCACGTGATAGAATATGAGCCTATTCATATCGAGAAGGACTTAACGTACTAGGAAACGTCGATTCAAATTTTTGATAGAAAAGAACAAGTTCTGCAGAATAAAGTCATACCTTCCGTGAAGGTGATATGGAAGAACCACGATGCAGAAGAAGCAACGTGGGAGTTAGAAGAAATGATGAAAAAGAATTACCCGCATTTATTTGTGTAATTTTTTTATATAGCGAGATTCTGGGGACAGAATCCTTATAAGGGGGAGAGAGTGTAACGCCCTAAAAAATTGAACCTTTTGTAATTACTTTTAATAATGAATAAAATAATATTATTTATTATTATTGCATGTTGAGAAGATGAAGGTCGTTCTATAACCTAGAAACGTCGGAACGTTGTAGTATTTTAACTACGTGGGAGAATTAAAGTGTTTGAATTTCTAAAAAGAAAATAAAAGTTTTCTGAGAAATTTTCTGAAAAACACTATTTATCGATTTCTGCTCGGGAATTATTTTTGAACTTCCGAGAAATACGTAACGTTATAATATCGAGGTGATATTGATTATGTAATAATAACCTAAGTATGGAAAACTTAATATTTTGCATGTGGACTTAATTTGGGAACGTTAGGTTATTAAGCGTTAAAGGAAGAGAGTTGTGATCGTATAATGTGTAGTCATTATATGAAAGTATTGAATGTAAGTCTAATACGACGTATTGTACTATTATGTATGAAGAATGAGATAACGTATATTAAGAATTAATATAAGAGCTAGTATACTAAAATTATACGTAAGGAATGTATGTTAGGTTATTGAATAAAAGGGAATGGACTTGTAGGATTATAAACCTAATAGTAGGAGTCCAATATAATGTGACAATCAAGCCCAAGTGTTTGATATATCATGAGTCCAAATTAGGTAGCACAAGTCCATTGAGAAAGTAGTTAGATTAATTAACCAAGCCCAATGAGAAGCCTTGATCCATGGGTCAAACCAAGTAGGAAGTGGGTAAGCTTGATGGGCAAGGATTATGTGTGATGATCAAGTAGGGTGGTGAGCAAGTGTTGTTCTAGCCAAGTTTACTTAGAGCCAAAGTTATGAATAGTAAAGAGGTGGAATTAATGAGATTAATTGAGGAGGTGGAATGAGGAGGTGGAATAAGGAGGTGGGATGTCTAGTTGACCATAATGCTCTAGCTTTAAGTTGCTTATAAATAGCAAGCTCTCCATCATTTGTTTGCTTGATAAAATTTCCTCTCAACTCCTCTCAAATATAAGCTACTTATTTGGTACAGTAAATAAGCACTTTTAAGTTAAAGTTAGATTTTCCAAGAAGAAGAAGTTAGACTTCAAAGGTAATGATCTTGCGTCCAATGTTCTTTCATCTCTATTATGATAAGATTGATAGAGAAGGGGGATGGTTTGATAATATCATGTAATAAGTTAATAAGGAATGAACTTAAGCCGAATAAGTTGAATAAACAACTTGAACTCTAATAAGTTGTTAAAATCATGAAGAACTTGTCATATGTTGTCATATGATGGTTAGTAAGTTGATTATAGCATGAGAACATTGATTAGTGGACTTAAGTTCATAGTAAGTCATTTACATGAGAATTTGTAGTTCATAAGTTAAATAAGACAATGACTTATGAAAATGAGTCAAAACCTACTTTGATTATAAGTTGGTGTAGTAAATAACTTGTAATGATTTTATGTAGATGGAGACAAGTCATATTGGTCATTATAGAGTTGCAGATTCGAAAATGATCGGATTCCGACTTGAAATGAAGAGACGAGCGTTGAACGTTCACGAACGTTTATCGTTTTCGTTAAAAATGAACTCATAGGTGAAATTTTAGTAAACGAAGTCAAAATAGATAAAATTCTTGCATGAACGCGTAGATTATGAAATTTGTGAACCGTAGGCTTTTGAACAGACCAATTCGGACTTAAAACAAAGAAGTTATGTGTCAGGGAAGTTCGATAAAATTTCAAAATATAAAAAGCTATCTAAGAGCACAGAGTCCGTACTGCACATTAACTCAAGCCTAAATGCCCACGCCAGAATGCGAGGCGAACCTTACATCGGTAACTTCGCGCATATGTTGTTATGAGAGATAGAGTGATTGTTGGTATGCCATGGCTGATCACCTGAAAATGATAGAAAAGAAAGATTTCAAGTATAGAAGGAAAGAGAACTTGTTAGTAATGAATTAAGATGTAATCATAACATGGTTAAGACATTGTAAGGTACTTGTAAAACACTAATGCATGTTGATTAAGAGTTAATAATCAATCGAAGATGAGCGGAATGTGAATGACGTAATGAAAGCCGGAAACCCTAATAATGAATCTAAGTCAGGATTTACATTGAGATGAAGGGTAAGATATAATAGTATACATACTTGATTATATATGACCTAATGTGGTACGTTATATGATTATGTATTGTAGAATCATAGAGACTTAAAGTGTAAGTGTGTTAATCAGTAAGCAAATGCTAAAGGCAAGTATTCTAACCCTTGTTCAAGTTCAGTCTGGATAAGTTTTGTAATTCATGTATTCTTTCGCATGAAGTTTTGAATGATGAAGTCTAAAGCCAATTCTTTCGGCTAGACTTATATTATGATTCTGTCAAGCATGATTTATGTTTATCGAGTTATATTGGTATGGTTTTTAATCGAAGACCAAGTATGCTAAAATGTTTTTGTCATTTAACGACAGGCACGTGAGGTTGCCACAACTTAAACGTATACACGTTTAATGAATGTAGTGTTGATCAACATAGAGTACTATGGGCTGATCACCCAGAAGTGCTCGTAAGCTATGCCGGACTTACGGACTTAGTTCCGGGTTGTCCTTTTCAAAAGAAAATATGATCTGCTCATAGTTCCGAGCCTTAGTTGATATTCTACTAAATATTGTTGTTGGAAAACGTTTTGAATGAAAAGAAGTGCTATTTTGAATTATCGATAGTACTTCGTAACTATTGTTCAGTTACTGAAGATATATGAGTTCTATGTTTTGAGCATATTGTTAATTAGAATTGTAGTACTTGCTAAGCTAGTCATGCTCACTGTTGCTTGAACCATATGAACATAGCTAAGATCGAGCGGACCGAAGGCCTAGGCAAGGACAAGGACAAGGCGAAGAAAAACCCTTAGATTACTTATGTAATAGTATAGGTGAACGATTGTAATATATTTGATATTATGACAAGAAAAAACGAATGGGTTACAAAGAACCTGGGGAATGTAATATTATTTTGGTTATATAGAAGTTATATTAGTTTTTTTGAGACTATTCAATTGAATAAAAGAATGAATGGTAGTACCGTGTAGCACCATCTGTCGGGTTGGAAGAGACCCGAATTTGGGGGCGTCACAGTCTAAGCTACTTGATTTGGCTAAGACGAATGGTATGTCATGATTAAAGAAAATCGAGCTTTCTTTGATGTGCTATGCCTAACCAAATTGCTTTGGTGCGGAATCTAATGATTAAGTCTGAGGTGACCATACCCTGAAATGGGGTGATACGTTAGGTTGATCACCTACGTATGGAAGAGGTAGTTTACCTTCTTTGTGATTGTAAACTTACCAAGTAATAAAGGTTTACGGCAGAGGCTGTATAAGCTAGTATAAGTTCATGGTCGATTTGACCCCTCAGCAAAAGAATGAAATGTTTTAAAGGAATCTTTATATTCCCAGTTATTCCTTTCACTTCATAATTTTTGTTAAGTTATGAAGGGTAGGCAATGTATGAAAGATAAGAACTTCTTTGAAGAGAAGTTGAGAAGATGAGTAAGCTAAAATTTCGAGGACGAAATTCTGTGAAGAAGGGGAGAATGTGAGAACCCAGGTAAGGGTTTGGTTTTAAGAAATTTCGAGGACGAAATTTTTTTAAGGGAGGAAGAATATGACAACCCGGAAAATCGGATTGTCCAGAATTTAAGAGTTAAAGAATTAGTTATTAATAAAATGAATTTTTATTACTACTATTCTGTGCTATGTGTTTATTAATCGTTCTATAACCTAGAATAATTATTAATCGGGAGGATTACAACTCTGAGCTAAATCGAGCAGTAAGAATTTTCAAGACGAAAATAAAAACAACGAAAATAAAAATGACGCAAAGTACTGTTATGTACTTTTCACTCGTTTAGCTAAGTTAGGGTAAAACGTGAAGGAAAACGCATAATGTTGAAAAGTGTTTTTCAGTTTTTCAGAAATCCGAAGAATACGTAGTATTTAATTGGTAAAGGAAAGACGAAATATCCAGAAATATTTGGATTTCTAAAATCCCAGTTTTTAAAACTGTCGGACGAAACCCGAAAGACGGAAGCACGAAGCTTCCAAGGGAAGCTAAGTGAGGAGGTGGGGCGGCTACTTAGCCACCAAGTAAACTTGGTGGCTAAGTAATGAATAGCAAGTAGGTTAGGGTGTGAAAAGACCAAAATGCCCCTAGCTTTGAAAATCTATAAATAGGAAGCTTAAGCTCATTATTTTGGGATTTTAAAATTCCTACACTTGAGAGAGAAAGAGAGAGGGTTCAGATGGAGGAAAAGAAGGAGAAGAAAGAGGAAAAGTTGGCCCGTGAGCAAACTTTATCCGACGGAACGAGATTAAATAAGAACGGTAATCCGAACCCTAGTTCTTCTAATTTTTCTTTAAGTTTAATATGTTCAAAAACATATCTTAATGAATATAAGAAGTAGATGAAGTTATGAATGATTTCATATGGTTGAAATCGTAAGAAAATGAAGAAATAAGAATTAGAAATTTAATTTATAAATTTCTTAAGGAAGTATAAGATTCGTAAGGATTTTGAGCGATCCGAATGAATCTTATGAGTGAGTAGGTTAAATAAGTAAGGAATGATATTCTATAACATCAAATTCCAAGAAAAAGTAAAATCGTAATCCAAAATATCGATTAAAAATGAAGAACGAACGAAGAACACACGAAGAACACGAAGAACGTTGTTGATGAACAAATTTAAAACCATCGTAGTGTAATTGTTGTTGATGGACAAGTTTAAAACCATCACATATAAGTTAGATGCTTATTTCTTGGTTAGGAATGGTAGAAACGTTTATGAAGAACAGATTAAAACGGAGCTATAACGAAGTTATGGCAAAAATTTCGTAAAAGACGAACGAGAATTAGAAAGTTTGTAAATGAACCTGAACATGTAGGGTTTCATAAGAAAGTAAGAGAATGTAGTAAACATGAGTCATTGACTCAAGAACGAATGAATTCCGAGTTCGGATGACCGAATTACGGACGAACGAACAAAGAACGTTAAAAACATAAAATGAATGAGGCATGAAGATTAAGCCAATAAAAAGGCATGTTAATGGATTCCAAACAAAGATCTATCTTGGGGTAATTGAAGTACGTTAGATAATGAAGAAAATGGCTTTGGAACGATCTCGTTCTGAGTTATAACGAAGAAGTTATGAGATTTTGAAATGCTGGCGTCTCGAGCGACCAAAGACTTCGAAAAATTTTCGGGTAGAAGGTCTTGGCTGCATGGCTCGATCATGCCGAATGGTGGCAACTGCAGCACTAAATTTGGAGGTCACGTCTCTTTGTTAACTTCATGGCAGTGGCGCGAATTTAATATTGAAGGTGGCACCAGTAGTAGGTGCAAGAGAGAAATGCCAGAAATGATATTTTAAATGCTCAATTTCTAGGGGATGTGCAAGAAAGAAATAAGAACATATAGTTCAATTAATGTAACACTTAATCAAGTGTATTAAACCTTCAATGAAGGTTGTACGAAAAGATTAATCGAGGTTAAAAGATGACGCATGTAGACGCGGATTACGGAACTAATGTCCGGGAACCGTAGTCACAATGAAACGAACGTGAGGAATTGCTAATTGTGATTCCTTAAACGTTGATTGACTAGGATAATGAATAACATTTTGATGTTATGTCATGGTCATGAGAGATGAATGTAAAGCGTATAAACGCTGTGAACGCAATGTGGTTGCGATGAGCGTTCGGTCTTGGCATACAACAAATCGTATGGCTTTGACATTAAGAAAGAATAATTAACATGGGGTTCATGGGATGGATAACGATCGAAAAGTGATTAAAGCCTTGAGTAAAGGTTGAATGAGAGATTAACAGACAAGCAACGTGAACGTTGAATACGTAAACGATTCTCGTAAATCATATTCACGTTGGACGAACGTTCTAAGTATACCTTGGTTGTATGACTTAGACGTTGACAAAAGTAGTAAGTAAGATATGATTTATCAAGAAAGCCATAGTGAAGAGTAGTAAGGTTAATGAAAGCCAAACGTAAGTCGGATAAGAATGTTAGAATGAAATGTAAGCGTTCACTTTAACCGATGTGAAGGTTGAGTGTACGCGAATAGAAAGTTGGTCGCGTAAACTTAGTTTTTAAGAATGTGAACCTTAAAAAGTGAAGTTAAGTAAACCAATGCGTAAAGTCAAGTATATGACTAATTGGTGTATATGTTATTTCCTTATGTGCTGCATAGGAATTGGAATGAGCAGTTCAGAGTAAACTATAAGTTGTAGCTGTGCGTAAGGCAAGTTTCTTAACTTCATTCATATTTTAAATGAATGCTAGTTTCTAAAACGTCTCAGATGTTGAACTTGAGAAGTTCTGTCTATGTGCAAATGTGTGATATTTGTGCAAGGTGGTAGAATGTATGAGTGTAGGGTTTCGACACAGAAACGCAACGGAAATAAACCAATTTAAAGCAATTCCAAAACCTTAAACAGGATCCATGTGAAAACAATTAACTCAGTGGTTAGAAATTATACCTATTTTGATACTAAAATTGATGCGCTCGAATCTCCAACGTAATCCAAATGAATCGTGCCTCTACGGTATCCACACGAACGCTCTGAGAAGGAACTGTGGTACAAGCCACCAAGGATTAGGATTTTCAGAACTTGTTTCTCTCTAGTCTCTCTCTAAGAGCGGCTAGGGTTTTCAGTTTATGAATAATACGGCTGCAACATATCATATATATATATATATAGCCATTTAAAAATATTATTCAAAACCTAATTTAATAAAATCCGAATTTATATATATATATATATATATATATATATATATATATCTTAATTAAGCCTTACTTAATTAATATACCTATATATAAATTATCCTATTAATTTAAATTCGTAATTTAAATATTATCAATCATATTGATATATTTAAATATTTACAATTTAAATTAATCCCCTTTTAATTACGTTCTATGTGTGTGACCCTATAGGTTATTATTACGTAGGCAATAATTTTAAAATCATATTATAAAATTATAAACAGTGAGCGACATCTAGTAATGCATCACTGCTACCCAAGTAATAATAAGATCGATGATTCGATGCAACCTTTTCGTGACCAATGTTTCAATGTAATTTATCCTTTTAACCTTAATATCCTAGATTAAACTCGAGTCATGGAATGTGTCATACTCTTCATAATTTATTCTGAGATTTCTTGATCAATGAGTAGACTATATGAAACAAATCACTATTTGAGCATGGCCATGCATTTCATAGTCCTACTCAATCAAGAGGCCTATGGATATCACCCCTAATATATAGGATGGTTAAATTCCATCTAGATCACTCATATTCCTCACACGATTCATGATGTACCCAATAATCACCTTTATAGTCCACCCTATTAAAGGTGACATTTGATGATATGAAAGTACATAAATTCCCGTGTAGTAATATAGTGATTTTAGGTCGGAGGACCATTACATCATTGTCACTATGAGAATAACTAATGACACTTCGCATAATGCTCCATATAGAATTCTCATGGTGGGTCTGTCCAGTACATCGTTCTTTAACATGTACCTATGCATTGACTTAATAACTCATATATTTATGACCAATGAGATTTGGTCATCAGTCAATCCACATACTAGTCTCAATGAATCACTGTTGTCCCATCAACAATAATACTCGACTAGGGACATTTAAGAACAATGATACTAATTATAATTATATAATCTCATGTTCAAGTCACATACTTGAAACTATATAATTTGTATCACTATTCTAAGGAATTTTATTATGTTAACATTTATATAACGCAGTAAATAAAACCATAATAAAATCATTCATTTATTCAATCGAATATAATATCAAAATGTTAAGCAATTATATAAAATAATTGACCTCTAGGGCATATACTCTAACAGTCTCCCACTTGCACTAGAGCCAATCACTCATGTATCTAATACCCATGGAACTAGTGTGACCTTCGTGCTTCTGCTGTGACAAAGCCTTGGTCAGTGGATCTGCAACATTATCATCTATTGGCACTCTTCTTATATGTACATCTCCTTCATCAATGATTTCATGGATGAGATGGTACCGCCTAAGTATATGCTTGGATCGTTGGTGAGATCTGGGTTCCATAGCCTGTGCAATGGCTGCATTATTATCACAGTATAGAGCAACCGGATCAACAATGGTTGGAACAACACCAAGTTCAGTGATGAACTTTTAATCCATACAGCCTCCTTGGCTGCACTAGAAGCAACATTATACTCAGCCTCTGTTATAGAATTGGCTACTGTCTCTTGCTTCAAACTCTTCTAGCTAACAGCACCACCATTAAGGCAAAACACAAAACCTGACTGAGACTTATAGTCATCATTGTCAGTTTGGAAACTAGCATCTGTGTAACCCTTTACTGCAAGTTTGTCTTCACCTCCATATACCAAGAATGAATCCTTAGTCCTCTTTAGATACTTGAGAATATTCTTGACTGCTGTCTAGTGACCTTCACCTGGATTCGACTGGTATCTGCTAGTCATGCTCAAAGCATACGAGACATCCGGATGAGTACATATCATTGCATACATGATAGATCCAATTGCCGAAGCATAAGGGATCTTTCTCATACGCTCCTCATCATCTTGTGATTTAGGACATTGGGCCTTAGAGATATTTATACCATGAGTCATAGGTAAGTGTCCTCTTTTTGCCTCTTGCATGCTGAACCGTTTCAGCACTTTATCAATATATGTACTCTGACTTAGGCCGAGCATTTTTCTCGATCTATCTCGATAGATCTTGATACCTAAAATGTAGGCTGCATCGCCTAAATCTTTCATGGAGAAACATTTTCCTAACCATGTTTTTACAGCCTGTAATGAAGGAATGTCATTCCCAATAATTAATATGTCGTCAACATATAATACTAGGAATACAATGTGACTCCCACTAACCTTCTTATATACACAAGGTTCATCTTCATTTTTAATAAAACCAAACTCTTTGACTGCTTCATCAACTCGAAGATTCCAACTCCGAGAGGCTTGCTTCAATCCATAAATGGATCGCTGCAGCTTACATACCTTTCCAACATCCTTTCTATGATATGAACTGTTCTTTGATTGAACTATTCAATATGAGTATGTTCTGTTTATACATGAACCGTTATTGTTAAGTCTGTGCTATTGATTCTAGCCAGACAGAATGTGTATGAAAGAGAGTAGAGAATGAAAGTATTTCAAAGTGAATGTGCTTAAGGTTTTAAAATGATAGGAATTGAGATTATTCCTATTGTTCAAGCTGCTTCATAACCTTTGTTCGGTTATCGAAGTTCCAAAGGAATGTTAAACTCTTGAAGTTGTTTGTTCAACTGTTATGACATGCTGGGCAATTGAATGCTCACACTTGCTTTAAATAAAAAAACATTTTCAACGAACGATGTTAGAAAGAACTTAAGGATCCCGTAAAGATCAAGCAGATATGTATCTAGAAGAAGAATCATTTATTATATGAATGAGCGTGATGATCAAGCGAAGACTTTTAATAGAGATTGATAGAATTAAACTATAAAATAGTTTAATGAACGTTTATGTATCCTTGGTGGCGGATAAAAGTCACTTGTACAAGATGTAAAGAATAATGTAATTATCATTACTTGAAATGAAAGAGGTTTTAAGGTTTTAGAACCTGGGATTTGAGGATGTATGTTGTTATATTTAGCTATATAATGATGTATGTTTGGACGAATGATGTACTAGTGACGCACGGAATCCAGGTGTGAAGATAGACCAGATTTTGGGGCGTTACAGGTTGGTATCAGTGCTGATAGGTTATAAATCTTAGGTATGAGTACCTAAGACTATAATCGTAGAGAGAAGGATAAGAAGATCACCACGTGATCATAGTAAATCGTAGTAACAGATAATCTATTAAACGATGGATGATTTATAGCTAATGCTATGAATGAATGGTACTACGTAGTAGTACGGGAAGAAGAACTCAGATTGAGTTGTAAAGGATAGTATACGAATTAAAGAAAATTCGTATTTAGTAAAGAGAAAGTTAGAAGTTGTAAGATTTCAATTGAGGACTCATGTGATAGCTGAGTTGTATGAATCTTTGTATGGGTAGAGGTTTATGCTATGGTGTAACAACCACTCAATTTATTACAGTGATAATCATTAAAATTGGTCGCGCTATCAAGATGTATATGACGAGAAGGTGAATCTTTTCTCATGTATATACTTAATAGGTAGAGAATGATAAAGTAGGTGCGAGTTCTTGAAACTCATACTTATGGTAAGTTCGTGACTCATAATTATATTGTATGTTTTTGAACTTCTCAAATAACTAACGAGCGCTTTATAGTGCATTCGAGATAGTTCTTAAACTCATATTATTGTGGAAAGTTCCTGAACTCATAATGTGTGGTAGGTTGATGGATTGTACTAAGGTATAGGAATGTTTAGACTGAAATGAGTTATTTTTAGTAGACTTAGCATTAAAGGTGCTAGAGAAGATTAAGTATCATCACAAGTAAAACAATGAAAGAAGATGGAGAATAAGATATTCCAAGTCATCTAGCTATGCTAGATTTTGAAGTTTCTTGAATTTGCACTGAAGTGCGCATTTTGGAAAATGAAAGAATTGGTTCAATTTTTGGAACCAATAGATTTTAAAAGAACTATTCTTGATATGTCTATGCTAGTTGATTCGGCTAGACAGAAATTTATTTGAAATATCAATTAAAATGAATTTTATATCATCAATGCATTTGATGCAAAGATGGTAAAAGGATGGAGTCATTAATGCAATTGAACCTAGTATTGGAAGTGATCTTAGTATCAACAACCCACTATGGTATGATGCATAATGATGAAGTCATAAACTGACGAAATCCTCAACATACTGTGAAGAGTGCGGTATCATGACGTCATGGAATGTTTTGATGTATTGCAAAAGAATTTAAAGAAGTAGTCGATGTCAAGTGAGTTGACTAGATGAATGATTCAAGTTGATGTCCAATTTTTTGGTATGGTCTAAGCTACTTGATTTGGCTAAGACGAATGGTATGTCATGATTAAAGAAAATCGAGCTTTCTTTGATGAGCTATGCCGAACCAAATTGCTTTGGTACGGAATCTAATGATTAAGTCTGAGGTGAACATACCCTGAAATGGGGTGATACGTTAGGTTGATCACCTATGTATGGAAGAGGTAGTTTACCTTCTTTGTGATTGTAAACTTACCAAGTAATAAAGGTTTACGGCAGAGGCTGTATAAGCTAGTATAAGTTCATGGTCGATTTGACCCCTCAGCAAAAGAATGAAATGTTTTAAAGGAATCTTTATATTCCTAGTTATTCCTTTCACTTCATGATTTTTATTAAATTATGAAGGGTAGGGAATGTATGAAAGATAAGAACTTCTTTGAAGAGAAGTTAAGAAGATGAGTAAGCTAAAATTTTGAGGACGAAATTCTATGAAGAAGGGGAGAATGTGAGGACCCGGGTAAGGGTTTGATTTTAAGAAATTTCGAGGACAGAATTTTTTTAAGGGAGGAAGAATGTGACAACCCAGAAAATTGGATTGTCCAGAATTTAAGAGTTAAAGAATTAGTTATTAATAAAATAAATTTTTATTAATACTATTCTGTGCTATGTGTTTATTAATCGTTCTATAACCTAGAATGATTATTAATCGAGAGGATTCGCTCACGAGCTAGGTGAGCAGTAAGAAATTTTTAAGACGAAAATAAAAACGACGAAAAGTACTGTTATGTACTTTTCACTCGTTTAGCTACGTTAGGGTAAAACGTGAAGGAAAACGCATATTGTTGAAAATTATTTTTCAGTTTTTTAGAAATCCGAAGAATACGTAATATTTAATTGGTAAAGGAAAGACGAAATATCCAAAAATATTTGGATTTCGAGAATCACAGTTTTTAAAACTGTCGGATGAAACCCGAAAGACGGAAGCACGAAGCTTCCAAGGGAAGCTAAGTGAGGAGGTGGGGCAGCTACTTAGCCACCAAGTAAACTTGGTGGCTAAGTAATGAATAGTAAGGAGGTTAGGGTGTGAAAAGACCAAAATGCCCCTAGCTTTGAAAATCTATAAATAGGAAGCTTAAGCTCATTATTTTGGGATTTTGAAAATCTTACACTTGAGAGAGAAAGAGAGAGGGTTCGGATGGAGGAAAAGAAGGAGAAGAAAGAGGAAAAGTTGGCTCGTGAGCAAACTTTATCCGACGGAACGAAATTAAAGAAGAACGGTAATCCGAACCCTAGTTCTTCTAATTTTTCTTTAAGTTTAATATCTTCAAAAACATATCTTAATGAAGATAAGAAGTAGATGAAGTTATGAATGATTTCATATGGTTGATATCGTAAGAAAATGAAGAAATAAGAATTAGAAATTTAATTTATAAATTTCTTAAGGAAGTATAAGATTCGTAAGGATTTTGAGCGATCCGAATGAATCTTATGAGTGAGTAGGTTAAATAAGTAAGGAATGATATTCTATAAAATCAAATTCTAAGAAAAAGTGAAATCGTAATCCAAAATAAGAAGTAGATGAAGTTATGAATGATTTCATATGGTTGATATCGTAAGAAAATGAAGAAATAAGAATTAGAAATTTAATTTATAAATTTCTTAAGGAAGTATAAGATTCGTAAGGATTTTGAGCGATCCGAATGAATCTTATGAGTGAGTAGGTTAAATAAGTAAGGAATGATATTCTATAAAATCAAATTCTAAGAAAAAGTGAAATCGTAATCCAAAATATCGATTAAAAATGAAGAACGAACGAAGAACATGAAGAACACGCGAAGAACACGAAGAACGTTGTTGATGGACAAATTTAAAACCATCGTAGTGTAATTGTTGTTGATGGAAAAGTTTAAAACCATCGCATATAAGTTAGATGCTTATTGCTTGGCTAGGAATGGTAGAAACGCTCATGAAGAACGGATTAAAACGGAGCTATAACGAAGTTATGGCAAAAATTTCGTAAAAGACAAATGAGAATTAGAAAGTTCATAAATGAACCCGAACATGTAGGGTTTCATAAAAAAGTAAGAGAATGTAGAAAATGTGAGTCATGGACTCAAGAACGAACGAATTCCGAGTTCGGATGACCGAATTACGGATGAACGAACGAAGAACGTTAAAAACGTAAAACGAACAAAGCTTGAAGATTAAGCCAATCAAAAGGCATGTTAATGGATTTAGAACAAAGTTCTATCTGGGGGTAATTGAATTACGTTAGATAATGAATAAAATGGCTTTGGAACGATCTCGTTCTGAGTTATAACGAAGAAGTTATGAGATTTCGAAGTACGCGTCTCAGAACGACCAAAGACTTAGAAAACTTTTCGGGAAGAAGGTCTTGGCGGCTATGGCTGATCATACCCTAGAATGGTGGCGCTGCGATTGCGGTAGGAGGTCACGTACTACTAACTCGCGTCGTGGTGTGAGAATCAGTGTTGAAGGTGGCGCCGCAGCGCCGGTGCAGAGAAATGCCAGAAATGATATTTTAAATGCTCAATTTCTGGGGGATGTGCAAGAAAGAAAAAGAACATATAGTTCAATTAATGTAACACTTAATCAAGTGTATTAAACCTTGATGAAGGTTATGCGAAAAAAGATTAATCGAGGTTAAAAGGCGAAGCATGGAGCGCGGATTACTGGAACCGATGTCCGGAACCAAGTAGTCCTGATAAACGAGCGTAAGGAATTGCTAATTGTGATTCCTTAAACGTTGATTGACTACGGTAATGAATAACATTTCGATGTTATGTCATGGTCATGAGAGATTAATGTAAAGCGTATAAACGCTGTGACCGCAACGTGGTTGCGATGAGCGTTCGGTCTTGGCATACAACGAATCGTATGGCTTTGACATTAAGAAAGAATAATGAACATAGGGTTCATGGGATGGATAACGATCGAAAAGTGATTAAAGCCTTGAGTAAAGTTTGAATGAGAGATTAAGAGGCAAGCAACGTGAAAGTTGAATACGTAAATGATTCTCGTAAATCGTATTCGCGTTGGACGAATGTTCTAAGCATACCTTGGTTGTATGACTTAGACATTGACAAAAGTAGTAAGTAAGATATGATTTATCAAGAAAACCGTAGTGAACGGTAGTAAGTTTAATGAAAGCCAAACGTAAGTCGAATAAGAATATTAGAATGAAATGTAAGCGTTGAACACTTTAACCGATGTGAAGGTTGAGTGTATGTGAATATTAAACGGGTAAAACCTACACTCCGTGTATGGTTGACCGTAGGATAATGAAGGCCAATGATTAAACCTATGAAAGGTAAAGAAGCTTAATTAAAGACAAGTACGTATAACGTAAAGAAGCCGAGTTAATGTGTATAACTTGGATGACATTCCGAGTCGAATGAACCGGACGTTGTAAGATAAGAATAAGGTAACGTATGATACTCACAATTATGGCCAGTGTAGATGAGACGGGAACTTGTTTGTTGGTTGTTTGTGGGAAACCACTCAGAGTATCATATGGACTACTAGTAGAGACACGATGTGTGCTGAGTCCTAGGAGAGTTATCAGAAGAAGATAAGGATGTAAATCATCTAAGATGATTAACGTATTGAGTAAGACATCTCCGTATGTTATGAAGCCGTTAACCGGTAAAAAAAGTTGGTCGCATAAACTTAGTTTATAAGGACGTGAACCTTAAAAAGTGAAGTTAAGTAAACCAATGCGTAAAGTCAAGTATATGACTAATTGGTGTATATGTTATTTCCTTATGTGCTACATAGGAATTGGAATGAGCAGTTCAGCGTAAACTATAAGTTGTAGGCATGCGTGAAGCAAGTTTCTAACTTCATTCATATTTTAAATGAATGCTAGTTTCTAAAACTTCTCAGATGTTGACCTTGAGAAGTTCTGTCTATGTGCAAATGTGTGATATTTGTGCAAGGTGGTAGAATGTATGAGTCCTTGTGCCACAATGTGAACACTTCGGTGTTTCTATGATATGAACTGTTCTTCGATTGAACTGTTCAATATGAGTATGTTTTGTTTATACATGAACCGTTATTGTTAAGTCTGTGCTATTAATTCTAGCCAGACAGAATGTGTATGAAAGAGAATAGAGAGTGAAAGTATTTTAAAGTGAATGTGCTTAAGGTTTTAAAATGATAGGAATCGAGATTATTCCTATTGTTCAAGCTGCTTCATAACCTTTGTTCGGTTATTGAAGTTTCAAAGGAATGTTAAACTCTTGAAGTTGTTTGTTCAACTGTTATGACTTGCTGAGCAATTGAATGCTCACACTTGCTTTAAATAAAAACATTTTCAGCGAATGATGTTAGAAAGAACTTAAGGATCCCATAAAGATCAAGCTGATCGGTATCCAGAAGAAGAATCATTCATTATATGAATGAGCGTGATGATCAAGCGAAGACTTGTAATAGAGAGTGATAGAATTAAACTATAGAATAGTTTAATGAACGTTTATGTATCCTTGGTGGCAGATAAAAGTCACTTGTACAAGATGTAAAGAATAATGTAATTATCATTACTTGAAATGAAAGAGGTTTTAAGGTTTTAGAACCTGGGATTTGAGGATGTATGTTGTTATATTTAGCTATATAATGATGTATATTTGGATGAATGATCTACTAGTGACGCACGGAATCCGGGTGTGAAGATAGATCGGATTTCGGGGCGTTACAATTGTAGAATGATGAACAAAGAATGTAATGATTTTAGAACCTGGGAACGGGTTGTAATATTATTAATGTAATAAGAATGTCGTTGATACACACATTTTGACGTCGTTTCAATAGAATGAATGTCTGATTATGAGTCTTAGTGTAGCACCATCATCGGGTTGGAAGATACCCGGATTTGGGGGCGTCATAGGTTGGTATCAAAGCATTAGGTTATAAAATTTAAGGGGGGGGGGGGGAAGAACCTTAGGCTAATAACCTTGTTAAGGAAGAAAAGTCTAAAGGAAGTAAACTCAAGCTTTACTTCAGTCGAATGAGTCACTAAGGTATTGGGGAAACTCAGTACCGAAAGATTTAAGAGATGGAAAGTAACCCTAAATAAATTAAATGTGATTTGTGCTTATACTATTATGTATTATGTATTAATCAACATATGTGTTATTGTAGGATGTCGATCGATAGCTTGATGTATAGGGATATACACGCGGTGAGCGAAGAAATTGTGAACATAATAGAGCCTGTACCTATGCCGGTGGCGGAGGTACCATTAGTGATTTTAGAGGAGTCGGAGACAGTGGAGTACTTTTCTGAGGAAGACTACTCTGAGGGAGATATTGATATAGCGTCATATCTTAATATGATGGTCTATGAGGAGGAGGAAATGGAGGTAACATCGGTTAATACGGTGGTACCTACACTAGAGTCATTACCTCCAGATGCAATGAGAGCATTGTATCCGGCGGTGCTTTAACAGAAAGTGCAAGCGAAATGCAGGTTATGCGAGAATCGAGTGAAGAGATTAATTATCTCTATGAAGCTAAGGTGTCTGTAGAAGTAGATTTTGAGTTAGAACACGATAGACAGGTGCTTATGACAGAGCAGGCTAGGGACTATAAGAAGGAGGCGGATAAGCTTCGTAAGAAGCTAATTAAGAGAGACAGGAAGATAGCACGGATGTCTTACATCCATGAGAGTGCTCATAAGGATTTCAAGCTTAAAGTTGCTTGTCATCCCATGGAGTCAGGACAAACTCGACATACTATTAGTCGGGATATTGTAGCGAAGATTGTGAATAAGAAACACGAGGATGCTGTTACGCATTATTAGAAAGCTAAAGTTATAAATATGTGCATAGTGATGTAAAACCGTCTTTCGTATAACAGGGTAGTTTTTTTCTTGTGAATCCCAACTTTTGAGAAGTTCAATTGCGGGATAGAAATGTACTAGCCGTTGGCTATTGGAGCAGAGTGTAAATAGTTTCAAACTATGAAGAAGCATATGAATATAATGAAGTTTTCATTTAATAAACTTTGTTATGGTATGAGTTGTTATATGGCGAATAATAACGAAATAAGTAAATAGATAATAATGAAATTCTATTTAATCAAAAAATGCCGTCAAGGAGAAGACAACATAATCTGGAAGCGGAATCAAGTAAAGATAATCAGGGGGGGTTAAATTAACCCTATGCAAGAGTTCGTTGATTTATTAACAGCTGCATTTAACTAAACCGGGGGTAGAGTTCCTACGGAACCTAGGTTAGCCAGAATGACTACCTTTAAAGAATTTAAAAGTGTAGGTCCGCCGGAGTTCAAAGGAACAACGGACCCATTAGAAGCCCAAACATGGGTAAAGGAAATAGAGAAGGCGTTTGTTATTACAAACGTAGGTGAGGCGCAACAGATTTCTTTTATGACTTACATGATGAAAGTGGAAGCCAACTTTTGGTGGGAGGCTCACCAGGGTGGGGATAGAACAAATGGGGTAACGTGGGAACAATTCAAGAAGGTTTTCTTTGAGACTTATTTCCCTACAAGAATGTAAGGGGGGATGGAGATTACGTTCTTAGAACTTAAACTAGGGGACATAGCGGTTCCCGATCGTGGCAGATTGATGAATTGGCAAGGTTTGTTCCATACCAAGTGGACCTTTGAGGAGATGAAGGCTCGTAGGTTTGAGTAGGGCACTGAAACCACGGCTCTATAGTAGGATTTACGTGTTCCAGAGAGTGTTTCTGTGGGACCATTTTGGAAAAAGGTGATTATATAGAGGGTGGTAGTGAGGCGTTGACTCAATATCACAAAGAGAGGGAGAATAAGAGCAAGGGAAAGGGAGGAACCAAGGCAGAGAGTGCTAGTGGTAGTGATAGTAAGCTAAAAAGAAAGAATTTTAACTCTGGGAATACTGGAGTGGGACAAGGGGATCCTAAGCATAAGATCGAAGTGTGTAAGACATGTGGAAAAACTCATCTAGGAGTCTGTCTGAAAGGGATTATAAGTATCTTTAAACATTATGGTAGAGAATGGGGAAATAAATTTCGTTAATTATTTTCGTGGAAATGGTTTCATGGATAATAATGGTAAGCAAGTGTTGATAGATAAGCACCGATAATGTTGAGAGAATTTGAAGTAATTCTCGGTATGAATGGGTTGATTAATCATAGAACTTTAATAAATTGTTAGAATAAAAGTTTGAATCTTCGATTTTCTAAGTAACCCAAGGTAGTATTTTATGGTAATAAAATACCGTGACGCTCTTGTTTTCTAACAATGAAGCAAGTTATGAGGATGTTAAGGAAGAGGATGAGTCATTACGGTTGCGTATCGACTATCATAATAGGAGTAAGTTAGCGGTTAAGAATGAGTACCCATGGCCCAAGATCGATGATCTATTTGATCAGTTGAAGAGGGCAAAGAATTTTTCTAAGATAGATTTGCGTACGGGGTATAGTCGGTTGAAAGTAAGAAAGAAGGAGGAGGTACCTAAAATGACATTCAGAACTCGTTATAGTTATAACAAGTTTCTGGTTATGTCAATTGGGTGGACTAATGTACGAAAGCTAGATTTTTTTAAGAAGTATTTGAAAGCGAAGTCAGGGGTAAATTGATAAGTACCCTTATGAGGTGCTATGATTAAAAGTACCATTATCGTCACAGGTTGGTATTGTCAAAATGGGAAGTGAGAAAAATAGTTTTCAAGAACTAAAAAGGGAAGTTAAGTAAGGTACCTGTATTGTCTCTATCAGATGATATGGGGAATTTTGTAGTATATCTCGATGTTTCGCATAGATGACGAGATTGCGTGCTTATGTAGCATGGCAAAGTCATTAGGTATGCATCACGCCAGTTAATGGATTATGAGAAGGTCTATCCTACTTATGATCTATAATTGGCAGCTGTAGTTTTTGAATTGAAAATTTGAAGATATTATTTGTACAGTGAGAAGTGTGAGATATACACGGACTCTATGAGTCTAAAATATATCTTCACACAAAAGGAGTTGAATATGAGGTAGAGAAAGTAATTAGAATGGATAAGAGATTTCGATGTTGATATGTTATATCAATTCGGGAAAGTTAACGTAGAAGCCGACGCGTTAAGTAGGAAGGGTAGGGAAAAGCTATCGATGTTAACGACTCAGAATGAGTTACTAACGGAGATGGCAAGCACAGAGCTAGAAGTTAAATTACGGAATGAAGAGGTAGAAATGTTATTCACAGCATAGACTCAATCCACGATACTTGAACGAGTTAAGTAACTACAACTAGGTAATGAAGAATGCATGCGAATGAAAAAGAGGATGCATAATGAAGAGAAGATCAAGTATAATCTTGTTTTGAAGGAGGAATTTGAGTTCCAAATGATTCTAAGTTAAAAGCTAATGAAAGGGTAATAACGTAATGTGTTAATAAGTATTTAAACTTCCAACTCAAATTATTGATAGGAAGTGACAAGTCATGAAAAATAAGATAATACATTCGTTAAAGGTGAAATGAAAGAACCACAATGTCAATGAAGCATTGTGGGAACTTGAGATTAAAATAAAGGAAAATATTTCCTCAATGGTGTATGTAATATTAGCGAGATTCCGGGGACAGAATCCTTATAAGGGGGGAAGAGTGTAACGCCCCAGAAAATTTGAATTTTTGAAAATTAAATTTTTATTTTTATTATGTTGATTAAATGAATTTAATTAATTATTTATGGGAGTAAGCTAATTGAAGGTCGTTCTATGACCTAGACATATCAGAATGTCGTAGTATTTTGGCTATGTGGTAGAATTAAAGTGTTTGAATTTCCAAGACGAAAATAAAAGCTTTCCGAGAAATTTTTCGAAAAACACTATTCACACATTTCTGCTCGGGAATTATTTTTGAACTTCCGAGAAATACGTAATAATAGAATATCGAAGCGAGATGGAATATCCAATAATATTTCAGTTATAGCAAATGCAGTTTTTTGCGTACGGACTTAAAACCTAATGGTTAGGAAAAGTGAGTTCCGAGAAGGAATTTAAATGCGTATAATGAATTAAAGTTATGATTGTATAATACGTAGGTAATATACGAGGTAATGAATACGAGTATAATACGAGGTATTATACGAGTATGTATGAAGAATGGAATAACATATATTACGAATTAGTATACGAGTTAGCATACGAAAATTATACATGGTGTATATATGTTAAGATTCTAAATTTAATGTAATGGACTTGTAGGATTATTAGACCAATTAGTAAGTGATACTCAAGCCCAAGTGTTTGATATGTCATGAGTCCAAACTATTGTAGTATGTGCCCAATGAGAAATTAGCTAGATTAATTAAGTAAGCCCAATGCAAGCTAATGGTAAAGCTCAAAGAATTGTTAATGCAAGCCTAAAGTATAAAGTGAGATTAATTGAATTTAAGGTCCAAAGCAAGGTTGATCCACAGGGCAACCCATGATCACTTGGATAACCCAAAGTGGTGACCAAGTAAAGTACTTGGTGACTATGTAAAAGTGATGAGGAAGCAAAGGATAAGTTATGTGATTAACAAGCAAACTTAAAAGCTAAGTAACATGCTTATGTGATAAGCAAGCAAAGTGCTTAAGTGTGGTGACCAAGTTTACTTAATAAGCTAGGTAATGAATAGTAAGGAGGTGGAGTGGCTTAATGACCAAGTAGACTTAATGACCAAGTGTTGTGGGGAGCAAGTTAACTTAGTGTTTAAGCTAGGAATAGTAAGGAGGTGATTAAGGAGGTGGAATGGCCTAATGACCAAACTACCCTAACCTAGCAAGTCCTATAAATAGCAAGCTTGGTTTTCATTTTGTTGGTTGTTCAACAAGTTGAGAGCTTATTGGTTAGAGAGAATAAGTGAAAATAAGCTACAAAGGCTAGAACAAGTTAGCCTTTGAGAATTCAATAAGCAAGAAGAAGAACAAGGATTAAGCAAGTGATCTTCATAGGTAAGAGCTTAAACCGTAATTCTCTTTCTCTTCCATTGGTGGGGAAATGGGTAGTGGTAGAACATGTATACTAAGGAATGATAAGAATGAGTAATGAAAGGGCTTAAGTCTTAATAAGCTGTATAAGTCATGAATAAGCTATTCGTATTCAAATAAGTTATGAATCAAGGAAAAACTTGTAGGAACTTGTAATATGTTGCAATAATGAAGTTAATATGACTAGAAGATGAGAGAATGATGGTTAAAAGGAATTAGACCATGTTAAGTCATGTGAAGTAAAATCATAAGTAGTTATACTTTTATAAGTTATATACTAATGAAGAACAAGTAAGAACTTATCATGTAAATAAGTTAATGAGGTATGTATGTCAAGATTTTAATATGATGGATTGAATCCATTTGAAATGATGAACAAATCATAAGAAGTGAAGTTAAGGCGAAATTCACGAGTTTGGATGATAATCGTCGAATTCGTGAAAATCTCGGAATAGAAGTCGAATTTTGATATTGAGCTTGGAAACATTGGTTTTTAATGGAGGCAAGTCATATTTGGCATTATAGAGTTGCGGGCTCGAAAATGACCGAATTCTAACTTAGAATGAAGAAACGAGCGTTTAACGTTCACGAACGTTTATCGTTTTCGTTAAAAATGAACTAATAGTTGAAATTTTAGCAAACAAAGTCAAATAGATAAAATTCTTACATGAACGTTTAGAGTATGAAATTTGTGAACCGTAGGCTTTTGAACGAGCCAATTCGGACTTATAACGAAGAAGTTATGCATCTAGGAATTTCACAAAATTAAAAATCTGCAAAATTTTTCTAAGGCACAGAGTTGGCGGCTATGGCTGACCAAAGAGCAAATGGTGGCGCCCTTGACATCGTAAATGATGTCGAGGCATCGCTAACTCGCTATGACACGAGATGAAGAGCTAAGTGTGGCGTCGCGACGCCAGTCCCAGAGTTTTGACAGACAAGAATGTTTACAAGTATAGAAAGAAAGATAACTCATTAGCAATGAACTAAGGTATAAATATAACATTGTTAAAGCATTGTTAGACACTTAATGTATGATGATTAAGGTTAATAATCAATTGAAGATGAACGTAATGACAACAACGTAATGTGTTAAGCCGACTATAGAAATTTGTTGACCAAGTTAATTATGAATCCAATGGTTTGCAATATAAGTATGGGTTATGTAATTACTTAATGAATAATGATAAGACCTTTCCTAAATCACTGTTATAGTGATGACTTTTGGAATTTAATGTTGTTTAATGAGTAGTTAAACTACGAACATAAAGTATAAAGAACGTGAACCGTATTCAATAATAATAAGGCCTATAACGTTAAGAGTTACAACTAAAAGTTATTAAGTAATACGTGAACGTAAACGGTATGCAATAAAGTGTACTTAACAAATGACGATCGAGTTTCGATTAATAGTGTTAGTAAGCCGTGAGGAAAGATGATTAACTCGAAACGAGTTCTATTAATAAAGTAAATCCACGTAAGATATAGAAGAGAAAGTAGTTGGTAAGAATAATGTAAAATATAATGGCAAGCCGGAACCAATAGTAACAAATCTAATATATGATTAGATTGAGAAGAAGGGTAAGATTCATTAGGAACCATGTATGTTCATTCATGACCTAATGTGGTATGCTATGTGGTTATGTATTGTAGAGACCGTAAAGACTGAAAGGAAAAGTTATTTTTACTGTAGCAGACGCTTAAGGCATGTTTTTCTTAAACGCTTGTCTAAGCTCGTGTTAGCCAAGTTTTCTGTGATTCATGTTATGAGAAGCATGAAGTGTTTTATTAAAGGGTCGATGCCAGTTTTATCTCGGCTAGACTAATCTTGAAGAGTTGATTGATTTATTTACAAGTCTTTTAATATAGAATTGTTAACTTATTATCCTACGCTTGATTGTTTTAGATGCGGATTCAAGGTAAGCCTGAGTATGAATAAACAATTGTATTTCTCATCGATTATTTGATGGGCACGCAAGGTTGCCAAAACTTAAACGTACATATGTTTAACAAGATGTAGTGTTGATCAACATAGAGTACTATGGGCTGATCACCCAGAAGTGCTCGTAAGATATATCGGACTTACGGACTTAGTGTTGGGTTGTCCTTTTCAAAGAAATTATGAAATGTTCATGGTCTTGAGCCAGAATTGATGTTTTATTGAATATTGTAATTATAAAACGTTTTGAAGGAAAAGAAATGCTATTTTGAATTATTGATAGTACTTCATAACTATTATCCAGTTATTGAAGATATACGATTCCTATGTTTCAAGCATGTTGTTTAAAAGAAATTATTGTACTTGCTGAGCTTGTTATGCTCACTCTTTCTTGAACCATATGAATGCAATTAGGACCGAACGAAGCAAGGGATCTGATAAGGATAGAGGCAAGACGAAGCTGAATGATTAGTTTACCTTATAATAAACTAGTAAGTTGTATATATTATAGAATGATGAACAAAGAATGTAATGGTTTTAGAACATGGGAACGGGTTGTAATATTATTAATGTAATAAGAATGTCGTTGATACACACATTTTGATGTCGTTTCAATAGAATGAATCTACAGTTATGAGTACCGTGTAGCACCATCTGTCGGGTTGGAAGATACCCAGATTTAGGGGCGTCACAATGTTGGTATCGATTATCTCTGATCGAGATCAGCATTTCACATCGAAATTCTGAAAAAGCGTACAAGAAAAGATGGGAGCATGATTAAGGTTAAGTACCGCTTATCATTCGTAAATGGACGAAAAAAGTGAACGAACGATACAAACGCTAGAGGACATGCTTAGGACTTACGTGATGGACTTCAAAGGAAGTTGGGATAATCACCTACCCCTAGTAGAATTTGCATTTAACAATAGTTATCATGCGAGTATAGGCATGCCACCGTACGAAGCTCTGTACGGGAGAAAGTGTAGATCACCGTTGTGTTGGGATGAAGTCGAAGAACGAAAAATGTTGGGACCAGAGTTAGTGCAACAAACCGCAGATGTAGTGACTGTGACACCCCCAAATCTAGGTACTTCATTCCCACAAGATTTAGCGCTCACTATCCATACAATCATACTATCTACCCAAATAAATAATATTTAAATCATAAATCCTTCCCTTAAATAGGGTTACACTATTAAATTCAAAAACATCCCAGGTTATCTAACCTTTAATCATCACTCAAGTGCGGAATTAAATTATTACATTACATCATTATTAAAAAGTCTATGATCATAACAGTAATCAAAAGTACAAATCAGCATCACTTGTACATTTTTCCCTTTCCTTTGCTAGTTGAAGGCTCATCTACCTACTCAACTTTAGCTGCAATGAGTATATAAATCATGAGTCGGATACCCTTTCTCGTAGTCTTTCAGTTGCCTTGATGCATACGCAATAACCTTGTCGTTCTGCATAAGGACACAACCCAATCCTTTATGTGATGCATCACTATACACTACGAAATTTCCTGTATTATCTGGTAACGACAACAGATGTGCCACACTTAACTTATTCTTTAGTTCTTGAAAACTTTACTCACACTTTTTCGTCCAAACAAATTTTATAGATTTTCTTGTCAAATTTGTCAACGGAATGGCAATCTTGGAAAAATCTTAAATAAACCATCTATAATAGCCTGCCAAACCCAAAAAACTTCTTACTTCTGATGGAGTTCTTGGTTGTTCCCAATTTATCACCACTTTGACTTTTGATGGATCTACGAAAATCCCATCCTTATCGATTACATGTCCAAGAAATTGTACTCATTCCAACCAAAATTCACATTTAGAGAATTTCGCGTACAACTTTTCTTTTCTTAACGTCTCCAACGTCAGACGTAAGTGTTCCACGTGTTCCTCTTGAGTTTTAGAGTACACCAAAATATCATCAATAAATACCACCACAAATTTGTCCAAAAATGGTTTAAACACCCTGTTCATCAAATCCATGAACGCTGCAGGGGCGTTTGTCAAACCAAAAGACATCACCAAAAATTCGTAATGTCCATACCGAGTTAGGAATGTCGTCTTCGGTACATCCTCCTTCCTTACTTTTAATTAGTGATATCCACTTCTCAAATCTATTTTCGAGAAATATCTAGCACCCTTCAATTGATCAAACAAGTCATCTATTCTTGGCAACGGATATTTGTTCTTAATAGTGACCTTGTTCAATTCCCTATAATCATTGCAAAGACGCATTGACCCATCCTTCTTCTTCACAAATAACACCGGGGCTCCCCACGGTGACACACTCGGTTGAATGTACTTTTTATCTAACAGCTCTTGCAGTTGCACCATTAGTTCCTTCATCTCCACCGGAGCCATTTTGTATGGGGCCTTCGATATCTGAGCGGTTCTTGGCGCTAAGTCGATCACGAATTTAATTTCTCGGTCACGCGGAAGTCCTGGCAAATCCTCTGAAAACACATCCATGAACTTCCTAACTACTGGTATTTCCTCCAATTTCACACACTTCACCTTTTGAGTAGCAACTATGTAAGCTAAATACCCTACACAGCCCTAACTAAATAACTTTTTGGCCTGCATCATCGTCAGACATTTCATTTGCCTAGGCAATTTTCTACCCTAAAAAACTACCTTTGACGGAGTCAAAAGGTTTACACACTTCTTTTGGAAGTCAATTATCGCTCCATAATTGAATATCCAATCCATTCCCAAAATAACATCGAACTCTCCGAGTTTTATCGAGATTAAATCTACTTTCATAACATTCCCCTTAATGTTCACCCTACAGTTCTTGTATATAAACCTAACAGGAATCACTTCCATATTCGCAATTTCTATGTTTAAAGGTAATTTCAACTCTTCACAAGGTATTTCTAACTTCTTAACAAATTCCTCATATATAAACGAGCAAGTAGCACCCGAATCAAATAATACATATGCATCTATATCATTGATTGGGATAATACCTGACATGACATATTTTGATTGCATCGCATCCTGAACTGTCATGTTGAAAGTTCTGGCTGTGGGCTTATTTGTTGTTGTTGGTCCAGCAATAGCCAACGCACCTCCACTAGCATTTCCCTTGCTCCCATTTGTCTCACTAGATCTCTTCTTAGGGAATTCACGAGCAAAGTGATCCTTGGATCCGTACGTGAAGCACACATTCTTCTTAGCTTGAGTGCAATTTGGGGCGATGTGACCCTCCTGGCCACAATTGAAGCATACTCATTTCCCCATCAATCACACACCCTTGTGAAACTTTCCACATGTAGCGCATGCTTCGAACTTCTTATTTTGCTGGTTTCTTTGCTGATTTCCAGCTCCCCCATTCCCATTCCACTTCCTCTTCAAATTGTTGCCATTTCTGCCATTACTACCACCACTCTTAGCTTCACCTTCACTTTTCTTCTTCCTCTGCTCTTGATTGTGTTTTGTTACAACCTCGCCTCCACTCTCAGCGAGAATTTCTTTATCCTTGCGTTTCAGTCCCTGCTCGAACCTCTTTGCCTTGCGTTCGTCTGTGCTGACTTGATATGGCGCAAACCTTGCCAACTCGTTGAATCTTGTGGCATACTCAAACACTGACATCGTTCCCTACTTCAATTCCAAAAACTGTACTTCTAGTTGACTCTTTGAACTTTATGGAAAATAGGTCTCAAAGAATATTTCCTTGAACCTTTCCCAAGACATAATTCCTTGACTTCCTCGGGTTTTATTGGCCTGCCACCAATAACTCGCCTCTGCTTTCAACATAAACATTGCAAAAGCAGTCTTCTGGTTATCCTCTACCCTAGAAACATCAAAAACCTTCTCGATCTCCATAATCCAAGTTTGTGCTTCAACTGGATTCATGGACCCACGGAATTCTGGTGGTCCAATCGCCTTGAAGTCCTTAAACGTAGTACCTTGGTTCTGAGGTTGATTCTGCAAAGCACCCGTCAGTAACGTCACTAGCTGCTGAACTGGGTTTCCTTCCACATTGTTGTTGTTGTTGTTGTTGTTTTCCCCAACGGTTCTCTGTTGTGGTGGTTGACGTCTTGGAGGCATTTTCTGTTAAAATACATCCATTAGCTTCTATTCAATCTTTTAAGTATTATATACTTAAGTTGCACATCATAAAAGTTTATCGCATAACACTTAACACTTTGAATAAAACAATAACTTTTATTCATTCATCATCTAAAAAAAACAGCAAAACAATAGCATCACTGCTATTTACACTAATTTCCTGAACTATAACAGTTACATGATTACTTCATCATCATCTATCCCATTGGTTGTATCATACCTGGGATTTACATTTCGTTAATTTTCAAATCACCTACCAATTACATTTTCTACAATGTCCTACTAAGATACTGCGTAGCCTTACGACGCTCTGCTTCCATAATTCAGAACATTGTTCGGTGATCCAATATGTATGATGGTAGCATCTCGAACTGAATCGGATAACCCATGATTCGATCTTGAGCTCAATTGATCACGATGTTGGATACATTGTTCATCTCTTCTATATTCCTCCTCTTTGCTTGTGCGTCCCTCTCTACCATTCCGGCTCGTTGATAAGCTTCCTCGTATGCATCTTCAGCTCTTGCCCTCTTAGTAGATTCCTCTTTCAACTTGTTCTTCAACTCTGAAACCTCTTCTATCGTATGCTCGTTCTCTCCTTTGGTGTGAACCAGCTTCTCTTCAACGTTGTTCAGTCGTTCTTCTCGATCCTGGATCTCATCGTCTTTCCGTGCCATCGAGGTCTGTTGTTTAGCTACTATCTCTTGTAACTCCTCGACGGTGTCTTCAAGTTTCACATTACGATCATACACCTCATCATACATATGGGAAGCTATCGAATTAAGTGGAAGCTCTTCATCCTCGTCCTCTTCATCCCCCGACTGTGGCAGCTCCACGGGGTCCTCCTCGTCCGTCTCTAGCTCATCATCCTCCTATATTAGTCATCCTGTCATCCAAAGTTTAAGTTTTAATTACGTATCATTACTACTCGACACTCACGAGCACATAAGTTGTAATCACATAAGCACATAAGTGTTTTATTACTTTCTCTTTCCTAAAACTCGATAAGAGTTTATCATCACTATCTTTTCAAAGGTTACTTCCTAAGGTTTTTCCCCACCTAAGGTTCATAACCTAAAGCTTTGATACCAACCTGTGACACCCTCAAATCTAGGTACTTCATTCCCACAAGATTTGGTGCTCACTATCCATACAATCATACTATCTACCCAAATAAATAATATTTAAATCATAAATCCTTCCATTAAATAGGGTTACACTATTAAATTCGAAAACATCCCAGGTTATCTAACCTTTAATCATCATTCAAGTGCGGAATTAAATTATTACATTACATCATTATTAAAAAGTCTATGATCATAACAGTAATCAAAAGTACAAATCAGCATCACTTGTACATTTTTCCCTTTCCTTTGCTAGTTGAAGGCTCATCTACCTTCTCAACTTTAGCTGCAATGAGTATATAAATATGCAAGAGTGAGCAAAAAAATTGCTCACTAAGAATAACAATGAATCAATAGGAGAATAATAATAATAATTGCCAACAAAAGGCTCATCAAGACTGAATAGTACTCTAACAATGATAATCAGAATTGGAATCCAAATTATGGAATATACATAACTGAGGGTCACAAGACCATGAACTATGTCCACATTTGCGAGTAATCTTTCAACTCCAACTTTAACAGTCATAAGACTATAAGGACTCCTCGTACTTAGGGGGATCAGCCCTTCGTACAATGTATTGTGCACAAACATTTTAACGCTAAGCGTAAAGTATCTCCTAATAATAATAGAGTTGTTGTAACGACCGAGAAATTCAAATTTTATTGTAAAATGATTTTATTAAATTAAATATTAATAAAATCATATTCTATGTGATATTAAGATGGTTGTCATTTTATAATCCAATGATGTTGGAATGTCGTAGTACTTGAGCTACGTGAAGGAATTAAAGTATTTGAATTTCTAAGACGAAAATAAAAGTTTTCTGAGAAATTTTTCGAAAAACACTATTCATCGATATTTGCTCGGGAATTATTTTTGAAATTCCAAGAAATACGTAATGATAGAAAATCAATGTAATATGGATTATGTAATAATAATCTAGTTATGAAAAACGTAATATTTCGCTTGCGAACTTAATTTGAGAATATTAAGGAAAGCGAAGTATTAGTAAGTAATTACTAATTGTATGATACCTAGGTATTGTACAATGTAATGAGAACGAGTATAATACGAAGTATTATACGAGTTTGTATGAAGGATGAAATATCGTATATAATGAATTTGTATACGAATTATAATACGAGAATAATACATAGACAATATGTATATGTATTAAGCAATGTTAATGGACTTGGAAGATTGGTTAACAATTGGTACAAGCCCAAGTAAATTAAATGGTAAAGCCTAATGTTAATTAATAAGCAAGTGAGTGTTTGTTAAAGCAATCCCAAAGGTTGAGTTAATTAAGCCAAGCTAGAATCCATGAGTTGATTGACCCATGGGGCAAACCATATTGATATGGTTAATGTGTGGTAACCAAGTTTTATGAGTGGTGACCAAGTGTTAGAAGTAATGACCAAGTTAATATGGTACTCAAGTTAATGCAATGACCAAGTAAAAGAATTAATGGCCAAGCAAGGGATATGATTTGTGCCAGCCAAATAATGAATAGTAAGGAGGTGACTTAAGGTGGTGGGATTGGTTTAAAGACTAAACTACCCTAACCTTGTAAATTCTATAAATAAAGAAGGCTTGCAAGCCATTTGTTAGTTGTTCAAACAATCCAAACAATTACAAAGTGCTTAATTGTTAGGGAGATTAAGTTACAAATAAGTTACTTCCATAAGCAAGAAGAAGAAGACTACTTACCAAGATTTCAAAAGTAAGACTTCTTCTCTACTTATCTTCTATCTCTATCATGATAGGTTGATAAGAAAAGTTGGATTAAGGAACATGAATGTTAAGAAGTAAGAAGAATGTGTAAGTAATGAACTTAGGCCACATGAGTTGGTAATAAGTCATTTAAACAAGCATAAGTTATGAATTTATGAAGAAGTAATATGAACTTGTTATAAGTTTATTTTAAGAAGTAATATGAAAGTAAAGAATTTGTATGAATATGTATTATATATACATGAATGAAACTATATGTGAGAACATATATGCATGGTGATTAAAAGACTTTAACTTTAATAAGTTATGAACAATAGAGCTAAAAGTAGTTTATAACTTAATAAGTTATAAGCTCATGAATGAATGAAGTCAAAATCCAACAATGAAAATAAGTTGTTGTATTAGGTATATTGATGTGTTCATAGAATGAATTGAATGCAATGAAAGTAATGAACTAATCATAAGTAATGAAGATTTGCCAGAAATCGCACGATTGGACGATGATCGTCGAATTTGTGAAATTCCTGGATTAGAAGTCAAATTTTGTGTTTGAACTCGGAAACGTGGTTTTCCAATGGAGACAAGTCATATTTGGCATTCTAGAGTTACAGACTCAAAAATGACCCAATACCGACTTAAAACGAAGAAACGAGCATTGAACGTTCACGAACGTTTATCGTTTTCATTAAAAATAAACTAATAGGTGATTTTTAGCAAACAAAGTCAAATAGATAAAATTCTTACATGAAACGCGTAGATTACGTAATTTATGAACCGTAGGCTTTGAAGCGAGCCAATTTGGACTTATCTTGAAGAAGTTATCGTCAGGAAGTTCACAAAATTTATTATCTATAAAATTTTTACGGTGCCTGAGTTGCGTATGGCTGGCCAACCATAGGCAAATGATGGCGTCCGTGTAAATGTATCGATGTCTGAGCACAATGGAAACTCGCACCACAGCGCGAACCATAGTGTAAATTATGGTGCCTTGACACCATGCTGATCTGACACCTTCTGCAGTGGAAATATGGCTGACCTTGAATCGAGTAACGATCGCTTGTGACGCTCATGTCCGGGAGAATGCCACTGTTAGATGTAGGTATAAAGTCGACGCCGCAGCGCCACCCTTAGAACAAAGATAGTGATGAATGTTTTTAATTACAAAGAAAGAAAGTTAATTGATTTAAAAGTAAACACAACTTCAGGGACATAAAGTAACATTGTTAAAACTATGTTAAACCTTAAGGATGTTGTATAAAGGTTGAGATAACCTAGTCAAGTATGAATGCAAGTATAATGATAAGCCGGAACGTATAGTAAATGAATCTAATACACAATTAGATTGAGATGAAGGGTAAGATAGTCATATACATACTTGATTATACATGACCTAATATGAGGCATTATGTGATCATGTGTTGTAGAGACTTGAAAGATTCGAATATAAAGTAATTATACCGTAGCAGACGCTAAAGGCAAGTATTCTAACTCTTGTCTCAGTTCAATCTGAACAAGTTTTTGAAGTTCATGTATCCTTATGCATGAATTGATGTACAATGAAGTTAAAGCCAATTCTTTTGGCTAGACTTGATATATTGAGTGGATTATTGATAATCTATTCATCTGTTATCAAATGTTGTTATCTTTTGTCAACTACTTGTTATGGTTTTCAAAAGAAGACTAAAATGTTAAACAAATGTTTTGTCGGTAAATGACAGGCACGCGAGGTTGCCACAATTAAACGTACATATGTTTAATGAATGTAGTGTTGATCAACATAGAGTACAATAGGCTGATCACCTAGAAGTGCTCGTAAGTAATCTGAGCTTACGGACTTAGTTAGGGTTGTCTTTTCAAAGAAGAATGAAATGCTCAAGGTCTCAATAGGAGTGAATGTTTTCTTGAATTTTGTTATTATTGTAAAACATTTTGAAAGAAAGATGAAGTGCTATTTTGAATCATCAATAGTACTTCATAACTATTATTCAGATTATTGAAGATATCTGATTCAGTATGTGTTAAGCATGTTGTTTCTTGAAATTGTCATACTTGTTGAGCTAGTTATGCTCACTCTTACTTGAACCATATGAATGTAGCTAAGGTCGAAGCGTCCAGGAAGGATCGAATAAGGATAAAGGAAAAGCTAAAGGCGGATCGTCGTTGTCGCATCCATGTAATAAGTATAGGTTAATGTTGTAATGTTATTGATATTATGACAAAGAACCTTTGTAATGGGTTTAGAACTTGGGAGAATGTAAATATTATTTTGATTATATATAAGAGATATTCGTTCTTTTGAGGCTTTTCAATTAAATGAATGTATGAATGTTTGTACAGTATATCACCATCTATCGGGTTGGAAGATACTCAGATTTGGGGGCGCTACAGGTTGGTATCAAAGCCTAGGTTATAAAACTTAAGGGGTAAATTAGAACCTTAAGTCATAACCTTAATAAAGAAGTAAAAGATGAAAGATAACCTTATAAAAATGCATTATATTATGTTATGTGTTTTTATTATTTTCTTGACGTATACTAATCAAACTATATTGTTTTATTGTAGATGTCAGGAGAAAATGATATGTATAGAGATATACATGTAGTGAGCGAGGATTCGGTTAATCGAGTAGAGATACTACCCAATCCCGAAGCAGTAGAACCAGAGGTTGTGACAATCGAGTCTGGGGACTCGGACGATTTAGACTACATGTCTATATTTGATGGCAAGCTAGAGGTAGAGGTGGACGTTATGTCCTTTGATCAGGCTCCACCTACAGAAGAGTTGACTATGGGGGAGTCAATGAAGGCAATGTTCATGTCAGTATTGGATAGAAATGTCCATTACTGTCAAGAAGTTAAGGAGTTGAAAGAGGAACTCCAAGCTGTCCAGGAGGACAAATTCAGTATGGAAGGCATGTGGGAAGAAGAACACGACGATCGTGTTTTGGCCAAGGACAAGGTCCACGAGCCGAAACACGAAGTTTTTGAGCTCAAGCAGGAGCTAAAGACTATGAAACGGAAGGTAGAGAGGATGTCCTATATATATCGGAGTTCTCATGTGCATTTCAGACAACAAGTAGCTGGGTATCCGATAGAAGTAGGGCAGACTCGACATACTATTAGTCGGGATGTCATTGACGGTCTGACCATGAAAGACTTTGAGAATGCCATTCGACAGATGTAATCTAGTAATAGCTGGAATAGTTTAGATATGTAAATATTATGTATCTAGTAGTGACGTAAAGCCCTCTTTTGTATCAAGGGTAGTCTTTTGTAAATCCCAATTTTTGGAAAGCAATTACGGGATGGTAATGTAATCAACTAAGGCTGAGTAATGTAAACAATGTAGTGTTATACTACAAGTTATGAATCAATATAAGTCTTGTTATGGAACATATTGAGTAATGATTATGAGTTATTGTTTTAATACAAATAATAACTAACCAACAAGAAGAAAGAAATAATGACGTGTTATTTTCTTAATAGCAAAATGCCACAAAGAAGGAGACAACGAAATCAAGATTCTAATGTTAACCAACCGGAGGGAGGTCCAGTTAATCCAATGCAAGAGTTCGTTAATCTTTTAATAGCCGCGTTTAATAGAACTGGGGCTAATGTACCCATAAATCCTGGGGTAGTATGAGCTACTACTTTTAAGGATTTCAAAAGTGTCAGTCCGCCGGAGTTTAAAGGAACTACGGACTCAATAGAAGCCCAAACTTGGGTGAAAGAAATTGAGAAAGCATTTGTTATAGTAAATGTTGAAGAAGATCAAAAGGTTGCTTTTGCAACCTATATGATGAAAGGGGAGGCCAATTTCTGGTGGGAGGCAAACCAGGCTAAGGTCGGAATAGAAAATTTAACGTGGGTGAGGTTCAAGGAGATTTTCTTCGAGAACTACTTTCCCACAAGTATGCAAGGAAGGATGGAAATTAAGGTTTCTTGATTTGAAACAAGGGGATATGACAGTTCCCCAGTATGCTGCCAAGTTTAATGAACTGGCAAGATTTGCTCCACATCAAGTGGACACTGAAGTAAGAAAGGTTAGACGATTCGAGCAGGGCTTGAAACCCTAGCTCTATAGCTGAATTTCTGTGTTTCAAAGTACTTCCTTTGGAACCATATTAGAGAAGGCAATAATTGCCGAAGGTGGGAATGAGGCTCTCAGCCAGTACCACAAGGATAAGAAAAACAAGGGAAAAATTGATGGGGGAATCAAGACCGAGGGAGCCAGTGGTACTGGCGATGGTTAAAGAGGATGGGTTTTAACTCTAGGAATACCTAGGAGTAAAGCAAGGGATCCTAAAAAGGAGGATGGAGGCTCAGAAACACATGGGAAGACTCATTTAAGAGTCTCTCAAGGAAAAGCGGTATGTTATAATTGTGGGCGGGAAGGGCATATTTCGCCTAACTGTCTCAATCCAAAGAAAACCATGGATGTTTTGTATATGGATCAAGTGACCACATAGCAAAGCTGTCCAAAGAAGGGACATGAGATGGAAATAAGGCACTAATATAGCGGTAGAAGTTAACTATTAGAGGTCCGATTCGATCGGGTAGATCAATGGCCCGCACCTTTAATATGATGGTCCAAGATGCGGTGGCATCAGGGGATGTAGTTGCAGGTATTATCCTGATCAATAACATAAATGCCTCTGTGCTATTTGATTCGGGTGCTACTTGTTCGTTTATAACATGTGATTTTGCTAGACAATTGGAATTACTTTCCGAAAAGTTGCTTATACCTTTGATTATTAAGGTAGAAAATGAAGAAATAATTCCTGTTGAAGATATTCATAGGAATTGTTGCGTAGATATACGGGGTTGTAAATTATCGGTAGATTTAATACCGATAAAGTTGGGAGAATTCGATGTAATTCTCGGAATGGATTGGTTGATTAACCATGGAGCAATTATAGATTGCCAGAAGAAATGTGTGAGTATTAGGACGTTGAAGCAACCTCCAATAGTGTTTTACGGTATTAAATCGCCTGGGCGTTCGTGTTGTCTTACGATGACACAAACTAGAAAACTTTTAAGGAAGGGATGTGTAGGTTATCTGTGCCATGTTGTTGACACCCAGCGAGTGGGAGCAACCATGGAACAAATACCCATAGTAAACGAATTCATGGATGTGTTTCCAAGTGAATTACGAGGTTACCACGGGATAGGAGATCGAATTCATAATAGACATTGTGCAGAAGCGGCACGATTTTTTTTTTTTTTTTTTTTTTTTTTTTTTTTTTTTTTTTTTTTTTTTTTTTTTTTTTTTTTTTTTTTTTTTTTTTTTTTTTTTTTTTTTTTTTTTTTTTTTTTTTTTTTTTTTTTTTTTTTTTTTTTTTTTTTTTTTTTTTTTTTTTTTTTTTTTTTTTTTTTTTTTTTTTTTTTTTTTTTTTTTTTTTTTTTTTTTTTTTTTTTTTTTTTTTTTTTTTTTTTTTTTTTTTTTTTTTTTTTTTTTTTTTTTTTTTTTTTTTTTTTTTTTTTTTTTTTTTTTTTTTTTTTTTTTTTTTTTTTTTTTTTTTTTTTTTTTTTTTTTTTTTTTTTTTTTTTTTTTTTTTTTTTTTTTTTTTTTTTTTTTTTTTTTTTTTTTTTTTTTTTTTTTTTTTTTTTTTTTTTTTTTTTTTTTTTTTTTTTTTTTTTTTTTTTTTTTTTTTTTTTTTTTTTTTTTTTTTTTTTTTTTTTTTTTTTTTTTTTTTTTTTTTTTTTTTTTTTTTTTTTTTTTTTTTTTTTTTTTTTTTTTTTTTTTTTTTTTTTTTTTTTTTTTTTTTTTTTTTTTTTTTTTTTTTTTTTTTTTTTTTTTTTTTTTTTTTTTTTTTTTTTTTTTTTTTTTTTTTTTTTTTTTTTTTTTTTTTTTTTTTTTTTTTTTTTTTTTTTTTTTTTTTTTTTTTTTTTTTTTTTTTTTTTTTTTTTTTTTTTTTTTTTTTTTTTTTTTTTTTTTTTTTTTTTTTTTTTTTTTTTTTTTTTTTTTTTTTTTTTTTTTTTTTTTTTTTTTTTTTTTTTTTTTTTTTTTTTTTTTTTTTTTTTTTTTTTTTTTTTTTTTTTTTTTTTTTTTTTTTTTTTTTTTTTTTTTTTTTTTTTTTTTTTTTTTTTTTTTTTTTTTTTTTTTTTTTTTTTTTTTTTTTTTTTTTTTTTTTTTTTTTTTTTTTTTTTTTTTTTTTTTTTTTTTTTTTTTTTTTTTTTTTTTTTTTTTTTTTTTTTTTTTTTTTTTTTTTTTTTTTTTTTTTTTTTTTTTTTTTTTTTTTTTTTTTTTTTTTTTTTTTTTTTTTTTTTTTTTTTTTTTTTTTTTTTTTTTTTTTTTTTTTTTTTTTTTTTTTTTTTTTTTTTTTTTTTTTTTTTTTTTTTTTTTTTTTTTTTTTTTTTTTTTTTTTTTTTTTTTTTTTTTTTTTTTTTTTTTTTTTTTTTTTTTTTTTTTTTTTTTTTTTTTTTTTTTTTTTTTTTTTTTTTTTTTTTTTTTTTTTTTTTTTTTTTTTTTTTTTTTTTTTTTTTTTTTTTTTTTTTTTTTTTTTTTTTTTTTTTTTTTTTTTTTTTTTTTTTTTTTTTTTTTTTTTTTTTTTTTTTTTTTTTTTTTTTTTTTTTTTTTTTTTTTTTTTTTTTTTTTTTTTTTTTTTTTTTTTTTTTTTTTTTTTTTTTTTTTTTTTTTTTTTTTTTTTTTTTTTTTTTTTTTTTTTTTTTTTTTTTTTTTTTTTTTTTTTTTTTTTTTTTTTTTTTTTTTCGGTCGAAAGAACACCGTATCATATGGCGCTGTGGAAATGAAAGAGCTAATGGTTCGATTCTGAGGAACTATTGGATAGGAAGTACATTCAAAGAGTGTTTCCCATGGGGTGCCGGTATTGTTGTCGAAGAAGAAAGATGGATCGTTAAGGCTTTGTATCGACATTATCGAGAGTTGAACAAGTTAACGATAAAGAATAAATACCCATTGCCCAGGATCGATGATCTTTTTTATCAGTTGAAAAGGGCAAAGTATTTTTCTAAAATAGATTTTAGGATGGGGTATCACCAATTGAAGGTTAGGAAGGAGGACATACCAAAGACGGCATTCAGGACTCGTTATGGTCATTACGAGTTTCTGGTAATGTCATTTGGGTTGACGAATGGACCAGCTGCATTTATGGACATGATGAGCAGTGTTGAACCATATTTGGACAAGTTAGGTAAGTAGTGTTTATCGATGATATTCTAGTCTATTCTAAGAAGCGGGAAGATCAAATTTGAACACTTAAGATTAGTGTTGGAGACACTAAGAAAGGAGAAGTTATATGCAAAATTCACTAAGTGTGAATTTTGGTTGGAGAAAGAGTATAATTTTGGAAGGTCATGTCATTGGCCAGAAGGGATTCGATTGGATCCAAACAAAGGTAGAAGCGGTGATAAAGTGGGAACAACCAAAAGCAGCTTGCCCGGTCGCGGAGTTTCCTAGGGTTAGCGAGGATCTTATCGAAGATTTATCCTAGATTTTTTGAAGATAGCTACCCCGTTGACTAACTTGACAAGGAAGACGGTGAAATACGTGTGGTCGGATAAATGTGAAGACAGTTTTCAAGAACTGAAAAAAAAGATTAAGTGAAGTTCCTGTTTTGTCATTACCCAATGACACAGGAGATTTTGTAATTTATAGTGATGCTTCGCATAGAGGACTTGGTTGCGTGCTCATGCAGCATGGCAAAGTCATTGTGTATGCATCACAGCAGTTGAAGGATTATGAGAAAGTTTATCCTACTCATGATTTGGAACTGGCCGCGATAGTATTTGCCCTAAAAATATGGAGACATTATCTTTATGGGGAGAAATGTGAGATACATACGGACCATAAGAGTCTAAAGTATATCTTCACTTAGAAGGAGTTGAATATGAGGAGCGAGAAAAGATGGCTAGAGTTGATAAAGGATTATGATTGTGAAATCTGTATCACCCCGGGAAAAGCTTGATGTAGTTGCAGAGCACCTTAAGTAGAAAGGTTATTTATGTTAAAGACTCGAAATGAGTTAATAACGAGAGATGGCTAGAATGGAAATAGAAGTGAAGATGCCAAGTGATTCAAGGCCGATACTTTTTACGATGGAGATGCGATCTACCATTGTAGAAAAAGTCGAGGAGGTATAACTCAAGCCCGGCGAGTGTATTCAAATGAAGAAGCGGGTATCGATAAGGAAGATACTAAGTGTAGTCTTGATAAAGAGGATTATTAAGATTTGTAGGAAGAATTTAGGTTACGAATGAGGCGGAATTAAAGAGCAAGCTATTTACAAGAAGCTCATAGTTTGAGGTACTCGATACATCTGGTAGCACTAAGATGTATCAAGACCTTGACGAGAGAGATTTTGGTGGTAGAACATGAAGAGAGAAATAAGTGATGCATCGTGAGTAGATGCTTAACTTGTCAAAAGTTAAAATTTGAACATCAAAGACCAAGAGGCTTATTACGGTCATTGGAGATTCCGGAATGGAAGTGGGAGCATATCACGATGGACTCCGTGGTGGGACTTCCAACAATGGCAAAAGGTATGATTCAATTTGGGTAATAGTAGGTAGGTTGTGAAATCGGCTCACTTCTTACCAATTAGGGTCAAGTATACTTTCGGACCGATTAGCTAAACTTTATGTTAAGAAAACTATTTCCGGACATGGAGTACCAATATCGATTGTGTCGGGATCGTGATCACGATTCACATCAAACTTTTGGAGAAGTTTGCAAGAACATCTGGGAACACAGGTTGAAGTTAAGCACAACATATCATCCACAAAGCTGATGGGCGAGGCGCGAGGACAATTCGGATGTTAGAAGGCGTGTTGAGGTCTTGCATCATGGATTTTAAGAGGTAGTTAGGATGATCACCTACCACTTGTAGAGTTTCATTATAACAAGCAGTTATCATGCAAGCATAGGCATGCCATTTATAAAGCTTTATACGGAAGAAGGTGCGAGAACACCATTATATTGGGATGAAGTGGGAGAGCGCCGGATGCTAGGACCGGAATTGGTGCGGCGGACGGCCGGATGTAATAAAGTTAATTCGGATGCATCTTGTTATAGCTCAAAGGCGGGTAGAAGAAATATGCGGACTCACATAGATTAAATCGAGAGTTTGAAGTAGGCTCGTATGTATTTCTAAAGATATCTCCACGGAAAGGAAAGATCGCTTTGGAAAGAAAAAGAAAGTTAAATCCGAGGTTTATAGGACCTTTTGAGGTATTAAAAAGGTGGGAGAGGTAGCTTATATGATAGCATTACCTCCAGGACCTAGAAAGGATACATAACGTGTTTCCACGTATATCGTATTACGTCCGTATAAAATAGGATTATAAGCACGTAATCGAATATGAGCTAATTACATATCGAGAAGGACTTAACATATGAAGAATCACCGATTCAAATCATTGATAGAAAAGAGCAAGTCTGCGGAAAAAGTAATACCATCGGTAAAGGTATTATGGAAGAACCACGATGCCAAAATGAGCGTGGGAATTAGAAGAAAATTTTCCTCATCTATTTGATTAAAGTGGTAAACCGAGATTACGGGGATGAGAATCTTTATAAGGGAGAATGTAACGACCAAGAAATTTGAATTTTATTGTAAAATGATTTTATTCAATTAAATAATAATAAAATCATATTCTATGTGATATCAAGATGGTTGTCATTTTATAATCTAATGATGTTGGAATGTCGTAGTACTTGAGCTACATGAAGGAATTAAAGTGTTTGAATTTCTAAAGGCGAAAATAAAAGTTTTAAGAAATTTTTCGAAAAAACACTATTCATCGATATTTAACAGAATTATTTTTGAAATTACGAGAAATACGTAATGATAGAATATCAATGTAATGTCGGATTACGTAATAATAATCTAGTTATGAAAAAGCGTAATATTTAAACTTGCGGACTTAATTTGAGAATATTAAGGAAGCGAAGTATTAGTAAGTAAGTACTAATTGTATGATACTTAGGTATTGTACTGATGTAATGAAACAGTATAATCTAGAGAAGTATTATACGAGTTTTATATGAAGGATGGAATATCGTATATAATGATTTTATTATCTGAATTATAATCTGAGAATAATACATAGGCAATATGTATATGTATAATGTAATGTTAATGGACTTGGAAGATTGGTTAACAATTGGTACAAACCCAAGTAAATTAAATGGTAAGGCCCAATGTTAATTAATAAGCAAGTGAGTGTTTGTTAAAGCAAGCCCAAAGGTTAAGTTAATTAAGCGAGCTAAAATCCATGAGTTGATTGACCGGTAGAAGGCAAAACCATATTGATATGGTTAATGTGTGGTAACCAAGTTTTATGAGTGGTGACCAAGTGTTAGAAGTAATGACAAAGTTAATGTGGTGCTTAAGTTAATGTAATGACCAAGTAAAAAATTAATGGCCAAGCGTGGGATAGGATTTGTGCTAGCGAATAATGAATAGTAAAGGAGGTGACTTAAGGAGGTGGAATTGGTTTAAAGACTAAACTACCTAACCTTGGAAATTCTATAAATAAAGAAGGCTTGCAAGCCATTTATTAGTTGTTTAAACAATCCAAACAATTACAAAGTGCTTAATTGTTAGGGAGATTAAGTTACAAATAAGTTACTTGATAAGCGAAGAAGAAGACTACTTACCAAGATTTCAAAGTAGTAAGACTTCTTCTCTACTTATCTTCTATCTCTATCATGATAGGTTGATAAGAAAAGTTGGATTAAGGAACATGAATGTTAAGAAGTAAGAAGAATGTGTAAGCAATGAACTTAAGCAACATAAGTTGGTAATAAGTCATTTAAACTAGCATAAGTTATGAATTTATGAAGAAGTAATATGAACTTGTAATAAGTTTATTTTAAGAAGTAATATGAAAGTAAATAATTTGTATGAATATGTATTATATATACATGAATGAAACTATATGTGAGAACATATATGCATGGTGATTAAAAGACTTTAACTTTCATAAGTTATGAACGATAGAGCTAAAATTAGTTTATAACCCAATAAGTTATAAGCTCATGAATGAATGAAGTCAAAATCCAACAATGAAAATAAGTTGTTGTATTAGGTATATTGATGTGTTCATAGAATGAATTGAATGCGATGAATGTAATGAACAAATCATACGTAATGAAGATTCTTAGAAAATGTACGATTAGACGATGATCGTCGAATTAAGTGAAATTCACGGATTAGAAGTCAAATTTTGTGTTTGAACTTCGGAAGCGTGGTTTTCAATGGAGACAAGTTATATTTGGCATTCTAGAGTTCACGGACTCGAAAATGACCGAATCTTGAGCTTAGAGCGAAGAAGCGAGCATTGAGCGTTCACGAGCGTTTATCGTTTTCGTTAAAAATAAACCGATAGGTGATTTTTAGCAAACAAAGTCAAATAGATAAAATTCTTACATGAATGCATAGATTACGTTATTTATGAACCGTAAGCTTTGAAGCGAGCCAATTAGGACTTATAACGAAGAAGTTATCGTCAGGAAGTTCATAAAATTTATTGTCTATAAAATTTTTACGGTGCCTGAGTTGGTTGCCCATGGCTGACCCCTAGACAAATGATGGCGCCCATGTGCCCCAATATGATGTCTGAGCACAATGGAAACTCGCATGCATGACGTGAACCATAGTGTAAATTATGGGTGCCCTTGACGCCATCTACACGATCCTGACACATACTAGTGAGTGGCGTAGAAGTATGACCCCTTGTGAAGTAAGACTGCGTGACATTGCGCCGTGTCCAGGGACAATACCAACTATTAGATGTAGGTATAAAAGCGTGTACATGTACTTGACCTATAGAACAAAGATTGTGATGAATGTTTTTAATTACAAAGAAAGAAAGTTAATTGATTTAAAAGTAAACACAACTTAAGGGACATAAAGTAACATTGTTAAAACTATGTTAAACCTTAAGGATGTTGTATAATAGTTGAGATAACCTAGTCAAGTATGAATGCAGAAGTATAATGATAAAGCCGAAGCATTATAGTAAATCAATCTAATACACAATTAGATTGAGATGAAGGGTAAGATAGTCATATACATACTTGATTATATATAACCTAATATGAGGCATTATGTGATCATGTGTGTTGTAGAGACTTAAAAGATTCGAATATAAAGTAATTATCAAGTAGAAGGCACGCTAAAAGGCAAGTATTCTAACTCTTGTCTCGATTCAATCAACGAACAAGTTTTTTGAAGTTCATGTATCCTTACGCATGAATTGATGTACTGATGAAGTTAAAGCCAATTCTTTTGGTTAGACTTGATATATTGAGTGGATTATTGATAATCTATTCATCTATTATCAAATGTTGTTATCTTTTGTCAACTACTTGTTATGGTTTTCAAAAAAAGTGAAATGTTAAACAAATGTTTTTGTCGATGAAAACCGTGAGGCCACGTGAGGTTGCCACAATTAAGCGTCATCGTTTAATGAATGTAGTGTTGATCAACATAAGTACAATAAAGTGATCACCTAGAAGTGCTTTCGTAAATGTCACAAGACTTACGGACTTAGTTTGGTTCTCTTTTCAAAGAAGAATGAAATGCTCGAAAGGTCTCGACCAGAGTGAATGTTTTCTTGAATATTGTTATTATTGTAAAACATTTTGAAAGAAAAGATGAAGTGCTATTTTGAATCATCGATAGTACTTTATAACTATTATTCGATTATTGAAGATATCTCGATTAGGTATGTGTTAAGCATGTTGTTTACTAAAATTGTCATACTTACTTTGAGCTAGTTATGCTCACTCTTGCTTGAACCATATGAATGCGACTAAGGCTGAACATCCAGAAGGATCGAATAAGGATAAAGGAAAAGCTAAGGCAGATCGTTAAGCTGTCTATGTAATAGTATAGGTTAATGTTGTAATGTTATTGATATTATGACAAAGAACCTTTGTAATGGGTTTAGAACTTGGGAGAATGTAAATATTATTTTGATTATATATAAGAGATATTCGTTCTTTTGAGGCTTTTCAATTGAATGAATGTATGAATGTTTATCTTGTATAGCACCATCACATCGGGTTGGAAGATACGGATTTGGCGGTCTATAGTTGTTCATCTCGATATTTAGAGTACAAGTGATCCGCACGAAGAGAGTTTGGTTTGGATAAGCTTTCAAGGTAATTTGAAGTCTAACGAACATCGACTAGAGGACTAGTTGAATCAATAGTGTTTGTTAATCTAATGGATGTTTAATAACAATATAACATAGAAAAATTGAGAATCATAAATGAGCTGATTATACATATTAAACTCATGCTTGAAATAACTATAAAGCATAAGTATTCAAACAAAATGAATAAAATGGTATACCTTTGGCTTGAACAATAAATAAGCTAAGGTTAGAATCTTATAACATTAGAAATGAAATTTTCGAACATACATTAGCGGTATGGCGGAAACAAAAAAAAAACTTATGACATGGTATTAATTCATGCAAAGATTAAAGCAGTTCAATAATAGAGGCGAGAGTTCAAAGTTACGTTCATTATCTGATAAAAGAACTTAAGAAACTTGCTTAACTATAAACAAGTTAGAATGAATCAACGAATGAGAATTTTGAATAACATTAGAGTAAAAGTTTACTTGAATAAATTTTAGGAACAAATGACTTATTCAACAATAGTTAAGATAGAAAGCTTGCTCGATAAAAGAATAAAGTTACCTGATATAGTAATAAAACTAACTTTCGACAAAAGTGTGAAAGTCGAAACTTTCTTAATGTAAAAAGATAGGGTTTAGAAACTTGCCTCGGCGTAACTACAATATTAAACTCACGTTCACCTACACATTGGTTTAGAACCACATTATACATTAGATAACGCTAAAGCTTACCATAACATGTACATTTCTAGCTAAACTTACCATTTTAGCACAAGTCTTTCTTTACCATTTTCATTTGAAATTCCAAGTATTTACTTCACAACACTTTTTAACATTCATTGTGTATACTAAGTTATCACATAATCGTTCAAAATTTACTAATCATTTTACCACTTTGAATTCACTAACTCCATCAAACAACTCTATTTTAGCCTTGTTGATACATGTTGGACACATTACCATAACCTCAAGCTATGTTACAAAAAAACGACCAAAGTCTGCGAGAATTAGGAGACTTTAGTGTCTAAAAATGAGGCACTAGAGCAGTGGCGCATGGTTTATACTAGGATCTGGTTGGCATTTCTGGCTACTTGTACATGACCGCATGACAGCGTGTATACAGAACTTCGATTTTGTAGAAGCAGACTTTGAAACTTTTCTTAAGCTTGACTAACACGAATTTCACCCACCAAACAGTGATAATAACATGTAAACTAAATATCTGACTATCATAGACATGATTGCTAACATATCTGACCACTAAGCATAATTTAACAACAACTAAAACTATTTTAATTTTCTCAATTTTCATATTTTCATGAAAACTCAATTTTCTTGACATTCATCCTAAAATCATCATTGTGAATTCAATAAAGCGGACCGAATCATCTCATTCAAATTATGTTATGTTAGGTATCTCGACAAACTAGCATAAACAAAGCGTCAATTAACATCTTAGCATGCAATTTGACCATCAAAATTGATACTTACATAGCTCGTATGAAAACATACATTATCTTTGTCAAAATTTTTCTTCTACGTAAACTTGATCTTAACATGCGATTATTGTTTAAGCGTAATATTTAATCATCATAGACCATGAAATCATCATAACTAATTCAAGAACATCAATTCTATAAAATTCACAGTATAAAAATTATTATCGTAAAACTTCGTATACGTGCTTATAATATAGAGATTATGAAACATACCTTTAATTTCTAAAATAATCCTTGCTAAAAAATCTTTGGAATTTCTTTGCTATGAAATCCTTCTCTCTCAACTTCTCTCGACTCTCGAAGCTTTGCAAACAAGAGAATGCGTATAAGCAAGAGCTGAGGCTAAAATCCAATTAGTATGCGTAATAGCAAAACCACAAAGCGATATGGCCTTAATAGCTATATAGGTTATCAAAAAACTCTTGATATATATTATTTTTATTATTTTATTTATTTTGTTTATTTTATTAAATTTCAAAAATTAGAAATATAAAAAGCCACAAGGCTTGTTTGGCAAACCATTTAAATTTTAAAGAATCAAAATACTTAAGCCTTGTTTGTGAAAAAACTAATTTAAATCCTCTTTAATTTATTTTAGTAAACACTTTAGTTTATAAATTATAATCATATATTATTTATTTGGATCTCTATATCAATATTAACCAATTAAATTAATCACATATTATATTTTAATTAAACATAGCATTTTAGCAAATATTACCAAAATTATAAGTTTTCATTATAACTTTATTTAATAATTTAATATATCATTTAAATTATTAAATCAAAACAATAGTATAACATCTCATATTTATTTTATAGCTCTCTAAATTATAAATTAATTTAATTTAGAAAAAAAATTCTCTAACATTTAGATTCATCAACCATCACGTCGATAAAATATTTCACACCTCGAATAATATTTATATCACTCGATAAATATTTAAATTACAATTTTAAAATTTCGGATCGTTCTGATGGCGGTAATAAGGGCTAGACTTGTAGATGCAAGATACGCGAGAAGAAATCTGTGATTTAAATAGTTAAAACCGCATGACATTGAAGTCGGGAAGTTACGTATTTTTGAAAGTATCTCCTTGGAAGGAAAAATACGATTCAAGAGAAGGAAAAATTGAGTCGAGGTTATAGGATGAGTTCGAGATATTGAAATAAGTGGGAAGTGGCGTATAAAGTTGCATTATCACGAGGTTAGAGTCTGAAGCGACTACAAATATAAGATTTCTTACGTGCTTTCATTAAGAGTGGACAAGAATGTCATGGCGTATGAAGAAATTCTGTCCAGGATATTAGATAGGAAAAAGCGGGACATTAAGAAATAAAATCATATCCTCTGTAAAAGTACTTTGGCGAAACCATGGTGTAGGAGGCCACGAGAAATTAGAAGATAAGATCTTGAAGGACTATCCCTACCTATTACGTGTAACCTTGTACCAATTTAGAGGATGGAATTTTTATAAGGGGAGGATGTAAGAACCACAATTTCATGAATAAATATTAATAATGATATTAATAAGAAAATGAATATTTATTTAAAAATAAATATCGATGTATTTGTGAGATAAATAATTGATTAATTCAAATTGAATTCATAAAATTGAGAAAAATGTGTAGTTTATGATGAGGAATTGTGAAATGCCTTGTGTGACATAAGAATGGAAATTTAAGTGGTTTAAATTAATTAAGGAATGAATGATTAATTAATATTGTATTATTAATTAATTGATATTGTGAATACTAGAATAATAATGAGCAAAATAAATCTAAGTAATTAGAATTATATTATTCGTTTTAATTGATGTCAATGCAAAATACATTGATAATATAAAGTAAAAGGTGACATTGTTATATATTTATGTAGTATAGGAATTATATGGTAAAAAGGAAGTGTAGTGTAAAATTTTAATGTGACTACATAAAATTATATATTAAAATTTAATGAATCATAAGTGAGCATAAATAATTGCTTGTGTGTCGATAATTATGTGTGGGAACATTAAAGATGTACTATATAAAGAATTACAAAAAAATCAATAAGTAAGTACAATTTAAATAATAAAGTTTTATGAAGATATTGAATTATTAGTGACGATTAAGTTGAGTTCATACATGTTATAAATATTAATTAAATTTGGACTAATGTACATGGATTATATATTGATGTGTACCCTGATTTGCTAACATAATAGTGTTGTATCATTAAAAATTCATGAATACACCCAATTGGATTTAAAACCTAAGTATACATATATGGTGTATAACATAAGGTGAACATATATGTGTATTAACTATATAGTATATGGTATTATCAAATGTTGAGAATTGAGTTGTCCCAATTAATGGACTCATATCTAAATCATCGACCATCGTAGGGCCCGATGGCCTATTCTCCTATTATTGCGTGAAACTTCCAAACCAAAAAAGGCTAGAAGGAGGTGATGATGGCTAGAAGGATGGAGAGAATTGGAGTTGGTGGTTGCTTTCCTCCAAACTCTCATTGTTCATCATCTTTTTCTTTCTACCTTTGGTTTGATTCATTAAACAATAACCATAAATTGGTCCATGATTTCCTTATAAATAGGGTTCCTTCTTTATCTTTGTCGATGTTTTTTGCAATCATTTGATAAGTTGCATATATAGAGAGTGTGAGCTCTTGAGCATTGAGGAAGTAGAATTAGTGCATTGAGGAATCCATTTCAACTTCAAGAGGTATAAATGTTGTCTTTGTTATTAATTTTGAGTTTTGTCAAATTTTTTGGAATTGGTTGAATTCTTTGTCAATTAGCATAAATTAGCATGCCATTGTGTTTTCAAGTTTGTATGCATGTTTAGAAGCACTAGAAGCATTACGAGTTTCCAAGCGGAAGAAGGTTTGGTAATGTGATGTTAAGGCTCTGAGAAGTAGAGTGAAATTTTGCCTTTTCCGACAAGTGAATTGCGTAGCGCCATACATAATCTTGTGTGGCCCATACGATCGTCTTTCTGCCTGCAGTGTATTTGTTGGGCTTGATTATGGATACTATTTTGTTGATCTTGTCTTATTTTGAGCATGTTATGTTGGTTTGATTATGCATGTAACTAACCATAACACGTGGAATGAGGTTACTTTGTTATATAGTATCTAACGTTAGTTTGATTTAAGTTGAGTTTTTCAAGAAAACTTCAAGATTTGGAAAACTAAAATTTGTGAACATAGAGTAATGTATATTCTAATTTTATGAGTATGTGTGTTAACAATCTAGATATTTACATACATGAGTATAACATAAGACATAAAGCTTGCATTGAAAAATAAGTTTTTAACTTGGTTTATATGGTTTTCTAAAAGGAAAACTTGAAGTTGAAATAAGAAATTTAGTGGACCTTGTGATCCTATGCATTGAGAACCTTTGAGCATGCTTATGTGACTTAGTATATATATATGCATGAGTATAAAGTGTGAGTTCAAAGTTCTTTACATGCTTAGTTAGTTAACATGAGATTTTCGAAAAATGTTGAAGTTGGAAAACCCGACTTTGTTGAGAATACCCTAGTAGTATTACGACTTTTGGACCATCATGATAGGACACTTTATGCATTTTAGACTTGTTTAATATGTGCATCCATCTAGCTAAGTATGTTGTGAACTAGTCGAACATAGTTTTAAAGATTTCTAAAGAGATAAAAACTATATTTGAATTGGAATACGTGGGTAGAATAACTTGAGAATTTATATTTAAAGGTTTGTTAACCTCGTTTATGTGGTATAGTGGTTAACCGTAGGTAGCTTTGTTGAAAATTGAACATTTAGCCTCTTGAGATAGAAATTTCTCTAAAACAAAACCATAGTATTAAAAGAATCATTGAATAGCCATAGAAGAGACCAAACCTATTCATAGATATCATGACGTGGTATGATTACATAAGTGGTATCATAAATATTTATGGGTGTGCAAATCTGTTGACTCTTTGTTTGTGATTTTGGTTTGAACAAGGAAGCGGTGGCTGGTAGTACCACTCTAGTTCAAATCCGGTAGCGCCCACCTAACGATGAAATCTATTTTTAGCGATAGTTTGAGGGTTTATGTATACTTATATTGTTACATTAACTTGTAATACATGACCCGATTACCTTGTTCGATGTGTCGAGACATGCTAAATGATATAATCAAATGTGTAATGTGTAATTATAAATTTTCAAATGTTAAGTTCAAAGGATGAAATCTGAACAATGATTTTGACTTCATAAGTCATCTGGTTGATTTGATGCGTGATAATATATGTATGAGATAAAGTTTTTCAAAGAATGATGATATGATAATCGTATTAACTAAAGTGAAACTTAACTTATATACTCGATTGTTAAGCATGAGTAAGAGATTGGTTTGTTTATATCATGTATATATGACTAATGTGTATACATAAAATAGGATAATATAGTTTGTTGGGTGCTAGTAATAGCTATAAGTGGTCGGCCTAGCGAAAGAAAGTTTCTAACTTACACGACTTTGAATATTGTGCAAATATCTAAACATTATTTCATTGGCGTAAAGGTCTTACCATATTTTTATGGAGTATTATTAAGGGATTGTGCTATTATTTCTCTTACTAGTAAATCCTTGAAAGTATAATTCATATCTCATGACTTATACTTAAGTATTTTAGATATGACATTACTACGATTTTTCGAACCTTGATTTTGGATGATAATTGCTCATTTATATACTTTAAAAGAAATATATCTAAGCCATTGATTAAATTTAGACTATTGGTATTTGATCAAAAGCTATCAAACCAAATTAACTTGAGTGCGGACTCTTATAAATAAGCTGAGATGAACAACCCTCTTGGAAGGGGAAATATATATTTATCGGGAGGCCAGGCGATGCATACGATTAGTATGATTAAATGTTATGTATGATGTAGGGTACTTTAGGGTGATCACCTATTGTACTCATTTTTGTTGGATTATAAGTTTATTCTTTATTAATTCTAGTAGAAGTTCATAGTCCTTAGTGACTTCTCGTATTCATTCATTGCTTTGAAATTTGGAATTGATCAATAAACATTGAATCTTATTGATATCTTTCAGCCTATAGCGACCTCTATTGAGAATCGTTGATAATTCTTGAATTATTATTCATTGTCATACCCTTGAAGATTGAACTCTATTATGACCTTTCATTATTGCGATATTAATTGCTAGGTAAAATTGTTGCTTTCATCCTTGCTTTCCTTAAAACTTTCAGTTAAGTACGAACATGTAAGAAGCAGAAATTTGAGGAATAAATAATTATTTCAATATAACAAAAAATGAATATTTATTTGAATATAAATATTGATGTCTATGAACGATGAGTAATTCGATTAGTGCAAAAGTGAATTTATTTGAGAATTAAGAAGTGTGGAATTGTGATGAGAATTATGAAAGGCCTTGTGTGGCATAGTGTGGAATGAGAAAATTCACTAAGTGAATTAAAAAGAAATAGTTATTAAGAGGATGATTAATTGTGTAGGGTTATGTGATAAATATACTCTTGAACTAGTAATATCACCCTTATGAAGTTAATTCATATCATATTAAACTTGTGTGGTGATAGAAATTAGAAGCGGCTTGAGGCTAAACCATTTGGCTTTCTACAGGGGGCCAAAGTAGCAATTTCGCCCTCAATGATACAAAATGGGGTAAATTTAGCATTGTGTGTAGTTAATCTGGGAAAATTAGTTTCTCTTGTAGAAATGAAATGGAACATTAATGTAAAGTGTGACATGAATAAAATCATATAGAAAAGAATACATTCTAATGATATAAAGTATCAAGTATTACAATAAAATCATAAGTGATTTAAATCTGAAATAATTAAATATATGTGTTTTACAAAAATTGGGAAAGGAATTCGTGTATAAAAGCTGAATAGTTAATATTAAATAATGTTATTATGTGGTTTTGTGTGTAATAAGAATAATTATAGAGATACTGGACAATAATACCTAACTACATTATTTTATTACGCATATTTAATGTCTTGCATGGACTATAGGATGTGAGAACATAAGTAATCCCTATTTTTCCCTAATATAGTAACAATTGAACATTAAAATCCATTTTTGGAAAATATAGTAAGCTGAATTGAACTAAACTAAGCATGTTGTTGAGAATTGATTTTTGTCCCAAAATGAGTGACCCTCTAGAAATCGTGAGCAGTGGGATATTTCTCTATTGCGTAAAACTACTACGCAAATCGAAAATTTTAGAATTGTGTAGTGATGATGGCTAGAAAATTGGTGGTTGTGACTCTAGAATTAACCAATGTTTTCTTCTAATGCACCATAGAATTCAACCTCGGTGCAATGTAATTGCCTAGTCGAAGTTTTCCTTATAAATAGTAGTTCATTTTTAGTTTCGTTGTTTGTTTTAGCTCTTAAAAAACGATAACTTAAGAGTGAGTGAGTTGTGGTTTAAAAAGGAGGCTAGCAGACTCGAGAAGGAAAGAAACTAAGTTCATTTAGCTTGAGAGGTATAAAATCTTAACTTGTGTTCTTGAATTGGGTCTTGCTAAAATTCTTGAAATTTCTTAGAATTCTATGTCGATTGATAGGAATTATTATCTTATAATGTGTTTGGAGAGTATGCTTTACATATATGAACACTTAAATGATGGATTGGAACATGTTTAAACCAAGAAGAATTATTGTTGGTTGATGCTCTGCCAAAGCATATGAAATTCTTACATTCATTTCGACATAGCACAAGCTATATCACTATTTATACTAGGGTCTTGTTAGCAATGCAAATACCCCAAATCGATTTACGGATTACTGTTATGCTATGTTTGTTGCTAATATGGTATTATAACTTATGTATACATGAAAAAGAGGTATAACGTGTGTTATAAAGTTTCCTTATGAGTTATGAATTATCGACATTGATTTAGTAGAAGATATTTAACAAGGACTTTATATGTTTTGAAAGCGAACTTTGTTGAAATTATATTACCGCAATTTTGAGCTTAGTAGTCTATACATGGCATTTCCACACACATGAATAAGCATGATATGATGTTATAGTGTCCTTATTATAGTCAAACTAGATTAGCTTTGTGTTAGAGGCATTTTAAAGGAAAAGCTTGATACGTTAAAAGTAAATATGCATGAATGCTACATGATATACGTTTCGATCTTGAAAAGAGTTATAGCATTGACTTAGTTACTTATGATAAGAGTTTTTAAAGTTTGTCTTATATGTGCCGTATTACATAAATTCATAGTAAAGTGATTTGAAAGGCAACATTGTACATATTTTCAAAAATTTAGTTGCATCACATGAATATATAGATTAAAAAAAGGTGTAAGATGTAAATGTTATATACATAATATCCTTAGACATAATTATATATATTATTAAGCGTGATGATAACTAAGCAGAACATGATTTTTAAAGCATGATTCGAAGTGTTAATCGGTGATGAATGTGAACAAACAATATGAATACTATAATCGTGTCTAATATGTGGACATATATGTCGAGTTATAAAACATGGTAACTACATTGATCTTGTTATGCTTTAATACCATATAAGGTTGTAAGTTAAAACTTGTAAAAGATAAACTCGAGAAGGGTGTATATGTATGTGAGAACCTCTAACACGTATGTATGAAAGTATAAGTCACTAAGTGTGTTAGAGTTGGGCGAGGAAATAGGAAGTCAAAAACTCGACCACAGGTGCAGCTAGACCAGACGGTAATGAATTGCAGCCGTCACTAAACGAAACAGTATTGAGGCAATACTAACGATAAATCTGCTTGGAGTCTTGAAATGTTTCTATTTTGATCAAGAAGTTTAAAGTATGCTTATATGATTACTTTAACTAGTATTATATAATGATATCTACAATGTAATGTGATAAAGAAGCATGCTATGTGATAGAGATGAAGGTTAATGAGAAATTACAACTTTTAAATGTTGAAATCTAGAATAACGTTTACAACTTTATAAGAATGATGATACATTACTTGACTTGTGGTAACATCTGATCGATTTGTCTATGAAGAAGATGTATGATATGTGATGTGGTAGGTATGAAGTTACAACTAGGTTGGATGTTTAAGTGTACATTCGAACTTACACATATGAGTTTATGTAACTAATGATTATCTATCATGTAATATATTATGATAGGACTCGAAAAGAATTATTAAGCTTTACTTTGGTAAACTACGGCTTGAGGCAGTACTCGAACTTTTACTCTTTATTGAGCATTATTGAACTTGTACAATTATTGATCATATAAGTAGAATTTTGAATAACACGTATTTAAGTAAAGAAATTTCAAACCATGATTGAGCGATAGCATTATATATATATATATATATATATATATTGTGAAAAGTTATGCTAAGCCGTTGATTCAATGAGACTATTGATAATTGATCGGCTATCTTAAACCCAATTAACTTAGTGTGCGGACTCTTATAAGCGAGAAGAACAACCCTCTTGGTAGGGAATTATATATTGTTGGGGAACTAAGCGTTCGCATATGAGAAAGACTAAATGTTATGCATGACATAGGGTACCTTAATTTGATCACCTATTATTACTCATTTTGTAGAATTATCGGTAGTATCCTTTATTAATTCTTGGAGAAGTTCATAGTCATAGTATTTATTCGATTATTTATTACTTTGAAATCTTGAATTATTAAACCTTTGAATATTGTTGATATTTTGTCCATATGAATGTTGGTTGATAATCATTGATACTTCTTGCTACCTTGAACTATCATTATTGATATACATGATAAATTGAAAACTATATTGAATACCCTTTTGATTATTACTTCTTGAGCAAGATTCTTTGCTAAATCTTGCTTTCACTAAAACTTTCGGTGAAAGCGGAATGTGTGGTGAATCCTTTGGCGAGGAAAGGGTAAAGAAAAGGCTTTGGAGTAGTTATTTCTAGGATTTACTAGGAATGTGCTATGATTTGGTTGTGGAAGAACTTATTTAACTATGTTTAACTTAAGTTGTGTTGTTGTATTATGTATGTCTAGCGATGTTTAATTATTGTTAAGTTATGTAAGAGATGTTTAAATTCTGAACCACTTGGGGATGAGAATAATTATGTTATATCATGATGTAATTTATTTTATTATTGAGTTATGTGAAATATTGAGTTATTATAAGATTTGAAATGCGTGTGACAACGAAAAATCGGATTGTCTAGAATTTAAATTTAAGTTCAAATTAGTTATTAATAAAATGAAATTTTATTAATAATATTCTATCTTATGTGTTTATTAATCGTTAAAACCTAGGATAATTATAAATCGGGAGGATTACATTTCTGAAAGAGCTAAAGGCTGGGCGAATAGGAATTTTCAAGATGAAAATATTATTTTTAGGAAACAAAAATATTTACGGAAAAAAAGCCGAAATATAGACACTATTCATGACGAAACCACAAGGGTTAGGGTTTGAATAACTAAGCTTTTCACGAGGAAGTTTGGTATGTCGAAATGACATTCAGATTTAAATATTTGGCGATAATATATACGTGAAAAGATAAAAAAGTAGATAAATTTTTCTCTGAAAAATGTGTAAAAATCAGACCCGAAATAAAAATAATGAAAAAGTACTCTTATGTACTTTTCATTCGTTTAACTACGTTAGGGGAAAATGTGAAAACACTTAATGTACGAAAAGTGTTTTTAGGTATTTTGAATCAGAAGAAGAATACGTAAAAATTAAATTGTATGTGAAAAGGCGAAATATATAAAAATATTTGGATTAAAGAATATGATTTTAAAAGCTATCGGACGAAACCAAAAATGGAACCACAAAACTTCGAGGAAGTTTCTAAACGATAAGGAGGTGTGAATAGTGAATCTATGAAGTGAAATGACTATTTGCCTTTAACTTTCTAATCTATATAATGAAAGTGTTAGTTGATTTTTTCAAAATCAACCAACACTGGAAAAGAGAGAGAGAGCTTGAGAGCTTGGAGAGGATGGAGAAGGAATAGAATGAGCGTGAATGATTGGATCGAAAGTGTTTGTGAAATAGAAAAAGCTAGCGATGTCAGCAGATTTTTGTGCAAAAGGAAGAAAATAAGGAAGAAAGGTATTAAAACCTAACCCTAAGTTAGATTTTCTTTAAGTTTATATGTTGAAAAACATAGCTTAGTGAGAATAAGAGAGAAAATGATCTTTAGGAATGATTTCGTATGGTTGAAATCATTGAGAAAGAAAAGAATAAAAAATTAGAAGTTTATTTTATAAATTAGAAGTATAAGATTAAGTAATAAATTTGAGCAATCAAATGAATAATATGAATGATTCAGTGAAATAAGTAAGGAATGGTGTTTTATAACATGAGATTCGAGAAAAGTGAAATCTTAATCAAAATATCGAGTAAAAATAAAGAAAGAATGAAGAGCGCTGAATAACTGCGAAGAAGCGTTGTTGATGGACAAATTTAAAACCATGCATTAGTATAATTGTTGTTGATGGAAGAAGTTTAAAACAATACAGCGTATAAGTTAGATGCTTATTGCTTGGTTAGGAGCGATAGAAAGCGTTCGTAATGAAGAATGGATTAAAAAGCGTGCTTATCTTGAAGTTATAGCGAAAATTAAAAGGCAAAAGTGACGAGAATTAAAAAAGAAGTGTATAAATGAACTTAGAAGATGTTAAGGGTTTCCACAGGTATGTAAGAATGTAGAAAATGTGAGTTGCATGAACTGAGCGAACAAATTCCAGGAGTTCGAGATAGTAGAATTCACGTCTGATCGAGCGAAAGGCGTTAAGCGTCGTAAAAGCGAACACGAGGGTGAAGATTAAGCCGATCAGATGGCATGTTAATGATTGAACAAAGTTTTATCGGGAGGATTGGAAATGCGTATGATAAGGAAGAGAATGGATTTGGAACTGACCTCGTTCGAGAGCTATAATGAAAGAAGATATGAGATTTCAAAATAGCGTCTTAAATAATTCCAAACTTAGAATTTTTTGGAGATGTTGAGCTTGAGCTTGGCGCTCGGCCGTGAGGCAAAACTATCAAAGCTATTCTTTGAGGTAAGCTGGCGTGTGAAGGAGAAGAGGAGAATTGACGTAAGCCAATGATCTTAGGTCTGCGAATGAAACGATGTGAGCTTTAATTGCCTGATTCACTGCGTGGAAGTATAAGGGAAGATAATGAACGTATAGTCCGTAATGTAACACTTAAACAAGTGATTTAAACCCTTAGTAAAGGTTAAGCGAAATGATTAAAAGATAAAGAAGGTAATGAACATAAACATAATGCGATTCTGCGAGTGGTCTTAGCATATAAGAGGCGTTGTGAAAAGCGGCGTTAAAAGAATAATGAATATGGGGTTCATGGGATGGATAACGATTAAAAGCGATTAAAACCTCGAGTAAAGGTTGAGCGGGAGATTAAGAGGCGAAAGCGTAAGCCTTTGAATACATAAATGATTCTAAATGAATCATATTACGCGTTGGATAGACATTTAAGTGTCTGATGGTTGTATAAGCGTGAAGCGTTAACGAAATTATTAAAGTAGATATGAATTACTCGATAAGAAATTAAGTAACAAGCGATAATAAGATCGATAGAAAGCCAGAATGTGAGTCGAGGATAAGAAATGAATCTTGAGGTATGACAACTTAGATGCGGAAAGCCATAAGGAATAATAAATTAACTTAACGAACATTATAGTTTAATAGTTAGGATAATTTTAAGATATGTTTAGGTTATTATACAATTGTAACCTTTGATGGTTGACATATAAGATTTGATCTAAATAATTCCTTGAGAGCTGAAGAGTATATCTGGCTTGTGACCATACGTCTAACTCTAGCTTTGATGGCGATTAGTAGGCAGGGCGAGAACTTATGTTATGGGTTGTTTGGCCAGAAACCACTTTCGGAGAGTACCGTATGGACTACTAGCAGGAGAGAAGAGATGTGTCTTTGAGTCTAGAGAAGTTATAAAGAAGAAGATAAGAATACAAATAATTGAAGATGATGAGCATTATGAAGTAAGACATCCAAGTATGTCATGAAATACTGTAAACCTTTAATGAAAGTTGGTCGGCGTAAACTTAGGTTGCAAAAGCACATGAAACCACAAGAAGTAAAGTTAAGTACTGCGATCATGTATAAGTCAGTATATGACTAATTGGTGTACTGTTTTTCTCACTTATGTGTTTTATAGGGATTGGAATGGCAGATTCGGCGTAAAAAGTTGTGGGTACATGCGTAAAGCAAGTTTCTTAACCTCGTTCATATTCTAAATGAATGCTAGTTTCTTAAACTTCTCAGGATGTTGAACTTGAAGTTTTATCTATATCTTGAATGTGCGATATTTATACAAGGTGGTAGAGCATTATGAGGGGCCTTATTCAATGAATTTGAACACTTCCGATGTTTACATGATATTAAATTACGTTGTTGAAGTATTGATATATGAAAATATTACATTTATCACATGAATCGTTATTGTTAAGTTTGTCTTAATGATTACAGCCGAACAAGATGTATATGAAAAAGGTAGAAGAGTGAAAGTATTTCAAAGTGAATATAGTGGTTTTGAAATGATAAAGATCAAATTATTCCTATTATTAGTATACATCGTAACCTTTGTTAGGTTATCGAAGTTCTAAAAAGGAATATTTGAATTCTTGAAGTTGGTTATTCATTTGTTATGACTTCTTTGGTATTTGAATGCTCACACTTGTTTTAAATAAAAAACATTTTGATTGACGATGTTAGAAGAACTTAAGGATCCAGTAAGAGATTAAGGTTGTTGAAGGGTGTCAGGGAAGAAGTGTCATTCAGTTAAGAATGTGCGTGAAAAGATCAAGCGAAGACTTGTAATATAGATTAGTTTAATGAACTATTATGTATCCTTATCTTCCGATTATGGCGGATGAAAGTCACTCTTGTAAGATGTAAAGAATAATGTAATTATCATTATTTGTAATGAGCGAGTTTATAGGGTATTAGAACACAGGAATTGAGAATGTATGTTGTTATATTTCGGTATATAATGATGTATGTTTAGATGAATGATATTACTGCGTGATATACGAGAATCAAAGGTGTGTGAATGGGCCAGATTTCGGGGCATTATAAATGCGTGTGGCAAAATAAAGTAAAACACGTGTGGTTTGAATTTGGGGGGTGTCACTGAGTTAGTATCGGCCCGGTAGTTATAAACCTTAGGAAGGCCGAGGATCTTAGATTATAACAGGAGAACTTAGAAGATAGAGAGACTTATGTAGAGTTTTCCTAGAGAGACTTAATGTGTTATAAAATATAATTTCATTATATCTGATAAACTTATGTTTATTTAACATTATGATGGAGTTATTTGTTTTTTGTTTGTCTTATGTTGATGATAGTAGGATGAGTGATATGGGAGGACCTGGCCAGTGGTAGAGGGAGGGCAGCGTGACTTCCAGCGTGGTATTTGAGACACCGTTGATAGCGAGAGCCTATTTTATTGATGGCCCCTGTCGATGATAATAATGAGGAGGAGGAGATGGAGCCATTACACGAGGGAGTGAAGTGGGAGGATGGGCCTATAAAGGAAGAGTTTGAGCCTATGGGGACTCTGACTGAAGCTCACTTTTGAGGATCGGATGTTGGGGAGTATGTGGGCTGATTTTGGAGTTAGGAAGTTGAATGAAGACTAGAGGTGAAATTTGAGGAGAGAATGCGAGTTCTAGAAATTGAGGGACGAGGACCATTAAAGAGAAAATTAGCTATCACGAGGAGATGGAGGTTGAGATTGCTAAATCGTGAGGAGGCGGATCGGATGGGGACTTTGTTTCCTTGCGATCGGTGGCTAGGAGCGTAGGAATTGGCGAGAAAGGTGAAGGGAAATGGAAGCGGAAGAGTTTTTAGTGAGAGGGGCGGAGAAGGAGGCTCTCTGTCTTCGAGTTAGAGATGGAGGGTGATGGACATGATTCGCTTGAGGAGAAGTGGGAGGAAACTTGATGATAGAGGCCGAATGATCTAGAAGGGACAAAATGCGGTCTGATAGAAGAAGATCGTAAGATGGGCTATCTTCGGCGCTGACGATCCGTGGAAAGGTTGATTGATGGGGTAAATCAACTTATCCGGTGACGAGGCCATTGGAAACATACTATAAATTAGAGATATGGAAGTGTCACATTACTCGGAAGGAATACGGACCATTATGGAAGCGTGGGATGTTAGATTGAGTCTAGAGGAAGAGAAGTCAAGTAGTTATAGTATTTTATTTATGTATTGTTTAAATTGTTGTTGTTTAATCTCGGTCTGTGTAAAATGTGAGATAGTATGTAAACCCCCGAACATTTGAAAGATGTTTAGATGGGTAGTAAGTTGGTTTTATCTGTCTTTTTGTGTTAAGAGGGATGTGATGTTGTCGATTATAGTAGTATGCTAGAGAAAAAAACATGTAATTGTAACCATTTGGCATATGAATATAAATGATCTTATTTCCAGGAAAAGTGTTATAAACTTGTAGTTCTTTTCAATTGAGAAATGTTTAAATAATTAATTAGTTAATAAAATGAAAATTTTATGATCACGAGAAAAATGCCATGGGGCATTAGAAGAAGCTTATAGGAAAATTAGATTAATGATGAGAGGACAGTTGATGTCCGTAATGCGAGGCTTGTATGGGTATTAGGAGAAGCTCTTGGGGAAGAAATTAAGTGCAACCTTTTCCCCGGCGGTTCGATCCTGAACTTTAAGGATTTTAGGGTGTAGGACCTCACAGAATTTGTAGGCATTGTAGGCATCGTGGTCAGGACATGGATCAGGAAATGAAAACTTTCACCATTTACTTGTATGGGTGAAGACAGGCAGCGTTTACAACCTCATGATGTGAAAGCGAAGATTCTTTGGTGGGGAGAATCAGTAGTGAGTCTGGAGAAGGATAATCACTTGCAGGAGAGGTTTGGGACTCAGTTCTTTGAGAATTATTTCCAGAAGAGCATGAAAAAATTAGATGGAGTAAAGTTTTAGAACTTAAGCAAGGAAATATGTTGGTGGTGCTGTCATGGCTAAGTTCAATGAAGCCCAGCTTGATTTACCGAACACCGGGTGGTAGATGAGCGAGGAGAAAGCTTGGCGTTTCAAGCGAGGCCCTGAAGCCTTGGTTTTTAACAAGGTATCAGTTCGGTTGATTTCTCTTTATGACATTGCTAGAAAGGCTATTATGGCGCCCCGAAGAAATTGGGTATCGTCACCCCGTCTTGCAGGTGCATACCCGTGATGCGAAATTTCATCTGATGACTAATATAAGCGTAGGTATGCAATCTGGCGTAAGCGTGAGTTTGAATCTGAATATTGTCTACTAGATATTATCTGAACTCAAAAGAGTCCTCATTCTGTATTATCACATATTTCGCGGAATAGTGAGGGACTACTAATCTTTATCCACGGACCATTATAGTTTCACAGGCTGCCGTCCCGGTATATTCTCATTTCACAGAGAAGGCGGTGAAAGAAAGGGTAAAAGCTCGACTAGCCCGATGAAAATATTATAACTAAGATAATCTGAGAATAAATTGTCAATAGTCTTCGACAATATTAAGCGATAAAATACAATGAACAACCGGTTTAACGGTGAGAATATCTACGATCCATTAAAAGTCGAGTAGAAAATAAAGTCTAACTATCTTTTAGGTTTTAAAAGGTTTTCGTAATTTTTATCACTAGGAATACGGTTTAATGAATAAACCACAATATCTAATCATCCTGTGCCACGGTCGAGATTTTTTCATCAAATTATCGATGAAATTAAACTACTCTTAAAGATCACTTACAATTAATGTCGTACAAGTATCCATCAACTATCATTGCATTACGAATCCCATGAGGACTTTTATCACATCATTTATAACAAGTGAGCATGATTATCAAGAATGATCCCTTATCATAATAAATACTAAGTTCATACTGTCTTGCACGTAAGCGAAGATAAATTTCAGCATAATAATATAAACATGAGGATGATGAAAGCGATGATATAAGAATTGATAAAACAAGTTCAAGAATTAATTTATTAGGAATTATTAGCGTCGAATTGTCGACCAAGATCTTTGTTTTGTAGAATAAAATTCAAGAATGATCGAGGAAGAATATTTCCACGTGAAAGATCTTTGGATGAAACACTGATTATCGAGGATATTCTACTAATTTCATAGATTATAGAAGTGAGATTTTAACCAAAATTTGGGATGGGTAATAAAGAATGGAATAACAAAGAAATCACCGTACATCGATGATAGGCCGCGCAGTATTATTCAACCGAGAATAATAAATAACGGAACCCGGGTTAGGTGAAATTCACATGACCAAGGATATTCCAGCGAGAATAATAAATGGAGACGAATCCGGTGTGAAAAACAGATAGGATATTCAGCGGAGAATGATAAAAAGCGGGCCCAGGTCAAATTAGCCAAAAACCTAGTGAACGAGGATGTTCCAGCGAGAATAGTGAAGAATATACTTTAAGTATAGAATTAAACCACATTACTCTGATTATGTATAGGGTATGCAGCGATATCTGAGTTATTCAATGAGAATAATAAAGAATGGAATAATAGAAGGATTTCACGAAATTATAGGGTATCTGGCGTATACGAGTTATTCAGCGGAATAATAAAGAATGGAATATGAAGTTCTATTCATGAATAAAGAAAGAATATACCCTTACCCAGATACGGGTACAAATAATATCCTTTACTTAGAAGAAGTGAATATTGGAAAAGTGAAGTAGCAGAATGGCACTTTTCTTCTTACTCTATAGTTTCTCTCTCTAGAGTTTGATGAATTAAATGAAATAATGAAGGAATGAGCTTTATTTTTAAAGAAAAAAAGCTGAGGGTGGCTCTTGAGTGTACTTGAAGAGATTCGAAAATGACTCTTGAAGTAATATTGAAGAGACAATTCTTGATTTGCGAAGAGGTAATTAAGCGTGGAGCAATGAAGAAGAAGCGATTAAGCTCTTGGTAATATTGAAGGACGACTCTTATTTGTGAAGGGGTAATTCTTGTTATTGAAGTATCTTACGGTAATGAAGAAGGTAATTACCTATTCACAAGAGGTAATTACCCCTATTAGCCAGAAGTTAATTACTATTGTCCCTGAGGTAATTACTATTGGCGAAGGTAAATACTAGCTGTGAAGGTAATTCTTATTCATAAAAGGTAATTACTATTCACAAAGGTAAATCATTTTATTGTGAAGGTAATTACTATTCACGAAGGTAATTACTATTACCACAAAGTAAATGCCCTAATGGCGAAGTAATTACTATTCACAAGTGGTAATTACTATTCACAAAGTAAATAAATCTTATTAGTGAAGAGAGTGCTTAGATGATGGCGTATGCCCCCCCGTAAAATAATCAAACTTACCACCAAGCGTCTACATATGGAGACTCTTTATACATCGATGATTGAATAAAATATTACCTGGAAATCATTTTATTTTAATCGAACACATATTTAATCTTTCAACCAGTTATTAATCATTTTATAACGTAAATGCCGATAATATAGCATATTATCTGAGGATGATCTTTTGTGATAATTGAATCGATAATCGAGAGATGTGATCTGACAATTCTTGTGCGTAATGCCCGAGGTATTATAGCTAAGTGACTTCTCAACGTGAAAGCATCGATAATCTGTAGTCTGGAAGTAATGCTAATTATGCAACCGCAGCGTGTTACGTACTTTTACTCTTAGGGTGGTTAACAGTTTTAACGATAACACCTCTGTAGTTATTTTATAGAAAGATAATTTTATGGATTTTCTAACTACAATGATACTTTAGATTATGAGGTCCGCCTTGATTAGTGTAAGTCGTCTGAATATTCCACAAATGAAAAGAATATTCCCAAACCAAGCGAATATTTATAACAACTAACTTACTTCTTGAAATTTACTAAATACCTTGTGAATATAACATTATATCAAAATTTATTCCATAATATTCAAAAAATAATATTTATAGAAAATTCATCTTTATTTATAAAGTACAGGGTCTTCTATTTCATTATTATGCGGAAGGGAGGAAGTGAAGCTTTAAGTTAGTATAATAAAGAGAAGAAGGAAAGAAACATCGGTGGAAGAATCGGCGAGGAGGAAGCCGTGATGATGTGACGTAGGGAAGAGGAAGTGGGAGAAGCGATGCTGTGAGAATCCTAGTAATCGAGTGGGAGAGAAAATTTTGAGGAGAATTTACCAGAAGAAGGTGGAAGGATTTGCCCAAGAAAGTGTGGAAGGTATCACCGGTAGAATGTTGGAAAGGGCCAGGTCTTAATATTCTGATTGCGGTCGAAGGGACATTATGCTCAGGTGCCCGAAAATTTGTTGAAGAAAGATTAAAGATGTCTACCAATGGTTAATGAGAACCGTCCGATCGAAGATTGCTAGAAGAAAAGGAAAGCGAGAGCGGTAACGATGAGAGTGGTAAAAGCGATGATTGGCGGATCGACACCATCATGTAATGCAAGAGAATTTTCCACGTATTATTAAATGAATATATTAATGGAAATGATATTACCTACGAATATAAGTATTATTATTTGTGGTCAATTAAATCGAATTGATTAGGTGTTTAATCGATGCGCGTATTAAGATGTGATGTAATGATGAGGATTATGAAATGCCTTATGTGGCATATTTGAAACAAGGAAATCCTTTAATGAAATTAAAGCGAGAGTGAAAGAAGATTAATTATGTTGATCGGTGATTTCATATAAGTAGTCAATATCTTTAGTAGACTTGTATCCATACTCTTGTGGACAATTAAATTCATATACGTTATAAAGGCGAGTATGACAATAGGGTTGACGGCGGCTTAAGCTAAACCGATCTTGTACTTGTCGAAGTGGAGACGCAGCGTGGTTAATGTAATCCAACAAATATAAATTTGGTGCCCGAAATTTTGCGATAATGGTCGGTTGGAAAATTAATTTTTGCCTACTTTGAAAATTAAATGGAGAACAATTCTATGGTGTGGTAACCAGCGTTAACAAACTATATGAAATAAAGTCTTATGAAATAACTTGATAATTAGTTGTTGGTGTTATATTAATTAATTAATAATAGTGCGTGGTAGAAAATTGATTACTTAGTAATTAATTAATATATAATTATTATTATGCACAATATAGCTATATACAAAAGTATAATAAGAATTATATAGATAAATAATGATCATAACTACGTGTCATTGATGATTGGATTAATTAATATTGGTGTGAATAAATTATTTATTTGGCGTAAAATAAATAAGTTATGAAGATAGTTATGTAACATATCTGACTATGATATTATATAGTGTAGTGTGACATTTTCTGTGGTATATATTAAGTCATATAAAACTATATTGTATGAAGTGTGTGAGTAAACATATTGGAACTATATGTTATAAATACATTATCTATGTAATGATATGTATGTGGTATGTATTAAAATAATATACTGATGAAGCGTAACTGTAAACAATTATTTTAATAAAGTGTACCCGAATGTGATAAAATGTACATGGATTATATGTATGTTGCATAACATCTACTACCTTGAAATTTTAAATCATATTGTGACATTTAGTTATAATATTATGGTTAATATGTGTAACGTAAAAGTGGGAATGTGTAGAAAGTAGGCAAGAGTCTTTGAGTTAGTAGAAGTGTCCCCAAAATGAGTGTCCCATTACTCCCCAATTCTCAGATCAAGTGTGTAGCATAAAGGCTAATGCCTATTTCATTTTCCATCTTGAAAAACTTCTAGCTAATGATCGTGGGGCCGTGGTGGCCATGATCTTATTTAGCCAACCTCAAGCAACTTTCTCCTTACCCTTCCATACCGATTCTTTCATCCATAAATTTGGTTTAGGGAAAATGTTATTATACTGGGTTTTAGATATTCTATAAATGAGAGCTCTGCTTAGTTGTTATTCTTTGAGAATTCCATTGAAGGTGAGGTTGAGAGCTTATCTGAACATTCTAAGAGTTTGAGAGTTCGTTTGGAGCAAGTTCTATCATTCTTAGGAGGTATAACTCCTTTTCCTTGTTGCCGTTTTAGTTTATGTAAACAAAGTTCTTGAAATTCAAATTTTTGATTATGTTGAATTGGATGTTAATGAGGTTGGGTATTGGTTATAAAGTTGTGTTATGACCATATAAACATGTTTAAAGCCCGTCATGATTATTTGTGAATTGAATTAGCGAATAATTTTTGAGGATTGTTAGGCTTTTACTTGAAGCAGGCTATACACGCACTGAACCAAAAACTGCAGCCAGCGAATTCAGTAGTTCTACTAAAATGATGCGAATTACTTTATGAAGTCATTCAGTTGAAGCTTACATTTTGTCTATTTATGATCTTATGACTTATAATAGTATCTGAGCATGTGTAATGTGTAATGTGTAAGTATATTATGCTAAGTGGGCATGTTTTAATAGATTTGCATGATCGTATTCTCACAAATTTTGAATCTACAATGGCGCATCATGTTGATTTTACATAGATGAGAATGTTATAATTAATACGTAGTTCCTTTAAGCATGATCAGAACTTATTAAACTTTATGTTGAAATATTTTCAAGAAAAAGCTTAGCTAGTGAGCTAACATTGCATGATTTTCTACATAATATATATTACGACTTTGAAAGCATGTTAGTACTTATTTTAGAAATGAATAGAATAAAACCTTTAGATGGTGTTTATAATGTTAATAAGAAGAAAAGCATGAACAAGTTGAACCTCTTAGTAAGCTTTGAATGTGAATATTGTAAAAGAGAGATACTTTGGGAGATAGAGAATCACGACCTTTTATACACATTGGTGGTACTTTTAAACTCCACTTTCGTGTAGTATAACCATGGAGATATATCATGCTTATTGTATCACATTTCGAGAAAAGCATGAGCGAAGCATATTTTTCGATTAAGCGATTATTAGTTTCACATTATGTGTTATGAATATTCTAGCATGCTCTATATATAGTGTGATAACTATAAATATATATTTAGAGAGAAAGCATCTTTAGACTTTGTGGTTTCGCGGCCTTGAATGGCCTTAAATTATTAGAACGATCAATTTAGAGATTGAATTATGAAAGAAGGAAGCTAGATTAGCAAGGAGCATGAAAAGACCTTTAACTTAGCAAGTATATCAGTGTATGATTGTTTTTGAAGCAAATAGAGCGGAAACCCAAAGTGTGACAAAGTCTTAGCAGCGGCAGAAGCAATGCCCATTCTTGTAATTGATCTGAAACTTAGCCGTAGTCTTCTTTGCCCGATCTAGAATCTGGGATGGTAAAATCCCCGATTTTTGGGCCGATTAGCTTGTGTATGATACCTATGTGGCTAAAAGTGATATAAAACCTATTGATGCGTATGTATATGAGGACTAAGTAATAAGTTAGTGTTTGCATTATCGGTGAAAGTTTATGGGTGAAGCGATATTAAACTTGGGCATTCTTGATTTCTTTATGGAAATAACTAAGTATTTGATTAGCTGATGAATTGATAATCTTATTTTTGTACCATATGTGCATACTTAGATAATTAATCCGAAGCTTGTTTAAAAAGTACATGTTAGCTAATGAACATCTTGAATATATAATAAGCTATAAATAAGGTTAAAAGTGTTGATTTCTTAGGGAAGTGGATAAACTACGGCAAATGAGAGTTCCCCTAAACTTACTCTAATTATTATTATTGAGTTTTCCTTGAACTTCACTCTTGATTATGCGAGTTCCTTGAACCCTATTTTAAAATTTATCTTGTGAATGTAAGTTATCTAAACATTTGTTCAATCAAACTAGTATCTTTAAATTCTTGTGAGAAGTTATTACTGTGTGTTTAACTTAGTATTGTTGCTTAAATATTGTGAGAAAATTGATGCCCATTTGATTGGCTAGACTATATACATGCTTGTAAAAGTTGTCAAACCCGATTGAATGGTCTAGGAAATTTTGAAAAGCCCGAGTTGGACAACCCTTTTGGTAAGGGGAATTGTAGCAATGGTTGGAAACCCCCAACACGTGATTGAATATTATGGTGGTGTTATGCATAGCGTAAAAAGTGTTGTGGTGATCATCTATAAGTACTTGATATTTTTTGGTTTAATATTGGTAACTCTGATTGGAAGTTCAATAGTCCTTAGTGACTACTCAATATAAATTTGTTTTATTCAATTGGATACATTGATGAGTCGTTGAATTTATATATCTCTATTGATTTATATTGAATTATCATTCTTATTACCAAAATTATTGATATTAGGTACTAGTGATATTATTCTAAACTCTAAAACTATCTTAGAGCGATGCTTGATATTTCAAACTCGTGTTATGAAACTCTTACCCTTGTTGTATATTACTTCTTTGGAGCAGCGATTTGTATAAATCCTTGCTTATTTAAAACCTTTAGGTTAAAAAGAGGAGCGAGAGAAGTGTTTGCGGAGCAGAGACGAAATGAGGAGCGAAATTACAAAGTAACTTGTTTCCTTTTATGTTTAAAACTATTATGTTTATGATTCAATACTATTTTAAAAGTGATGTTTAAAGCAAAATGCACGATTATATAATAGGTCTTTATTTGATCTTTATTATATAATCTATTAAGTAATATTAGGATTCGCGAGACTTGGGAATAATTATAATAAATGCATTACATACATTATTCTAAAGTTAGATTTTTCGTTGTGGATGTATGATTTTAGTTATTATGTTAATGCCATGAGAGCGTGATGAACCCGAATTAGAGGTGACCAAGTAGAGGTCCCAGGTGGGGGCGTCACGTGTTGAGTATCAAAAGCTATAGTTATAAACCTTGGAGCGAGAGTCATAGATTATAACTTCGAGAGAACAAGAAGTTAGGAAGGAGATAAAACTTCGTATGTAGAGTTTTCCTTAAGAATTTAGTGTGTTATGAAATGTAATTTCATTACATACGATGAACTTATATTTATTTAACGTTACGATGGAGTTTTTATTTGTGTTTGTCTTATGTTGGTGATGAAGCTGTGGGATGAGCGGCGCTTGGAGGACCTAGCTTGATAGTGAAGGAGGAGCTACGTGATACCACGTAGTCTATTAGAACTTATAATAATTGGAACCAATTTCCGATAATGTATTTGGAGTGGATGATGATGTGATGAGGAAGAGGTAGAGTGCGATCCGGAGGATAAGCCTTTGGAGGAGGGCAAGACATATGGTGGACTTCAGAAATGAGCTTCAGGGGATCGAGGATGTTGGTAGAGTATGAGAGGCCAGTTTTAGAGTTAGAGATTGTGAAATTGAGGATTTAGAGATGACGCCTTCAAAATGAGGTATACATCACTTATGTAAAATTAGCGAATTGTCGGCAGGTGAAGTTCGAATCTGACTTAATTATACAGCGATTAGTGTAAAATCACGACCAGCATTTATCTTTATGAGTTTAAGCCAAATGTGTCTTCTGAGCGATATCGCTCTCGAGAATAAGTCCTCGTTACATTTATTGTGCATATTTACTTGAATAGTGGGGACTATTAATGC